>NW_004624734.1:37699548-37795258 GCF_000247695.1 Heterocephalus glaber | reverse complement strand
ACTAGAGACATTTATAGCTAAATGGATGCATATTGAGACCATACTCTTAAGTGAAATAAATAGGACACACATGTGCAAATACCAAATAGTTTCTCTAGTGTGAGAAACTGAAAGTGTAAATAAGGATTAAAATGATTAAAATGAATAATTGATAATTTCAAATAGGAAAAGGTCCAAAGGTGTAGGGGTGGTGGGAGGGGAAGGGGAAAGGAAAGAAGGGAAAGGAAAAACTATGAGAAAAGAAAAAAATGGAAACGAAATCTACGTAAACAGGGAAGGGTGGAGGGGGTGAAGGGCGCACAGGGAATGGGGAAAAAATGAGAACCAAGATACATCATGTACAGGTACAAGCACCCAATGATGAATGGAAATGTATTGTATACCTAAAATGTACCAATAAAAGAGTAAAATATTTTGAAGAAGAAAGCAAAGAGAGAAAGCAGGAGCCTGAGAAGGAGCCTTACCCTTCCAGGTCCTACCCCCAGTCCCACACCTTCCAACCAGGCCCCAACTCCTAACAGCACATTCAGCTCTGAAGTCATCAATGGATGGATCCAGTGATAAGTAAAGCACCCCTGTTATCCAGTCACCTTCCGAATGCCCCACTTCTGAACACATGAGCCTTTGGGGACAATCTACATCTAATCCATAACAGAAAGCTCCTTAGCAGTATATGTGTAACATTTTCTGGAATTAAAGGCAGAGGAATGAGGACATTATTACAAGCAAGGCAGCTTTTTGCTGTAAGATTAGAGATGAAATTCTGAAGAACTAAAATAGAATCCCTTGTGGATATCTGAATCTCACTACCTCTAATCCTCATGAGTAATGGTCCTGACTTGCATCTCCTTGATAAAGTGTCACCGAATTTTATATTTTATCCCATATAAGTATTTCATAAATATGTTAGAATGATAAAATGAATAATTTATAACATTGAAAATAGGACCTTTGAGAAAAACCTAGAGAAGTTGGATTTGGTTAATGGGAAGAAGTAAATGTTGGGAGATAATATGTAGTTAAGCAGAACCACAAAAAATTTTAATAAAAATTTTAAAAATTTTAATAAGCACGTGGATATACTTTCTTTCTGGAATAATCTACATGTAGTTGTGTTTTTAAAGAGAAAGTAATGATTCTGTCCTTTTTAAAGGTATACATTGATCATGGTAATCAAAATCACTAAATGCTTTTCTGTGTGAGATACTACTATATTAGTTGCTAGGCACAGCAATTTGGGCTAAAATCTTCCCCATTCCTTTAGGGAATGAAACTCCTGCTACCATGCAATGTAAAGATTACTCAATGGTTGATTAATCTCAGAAAAAAAAGTAAGAAAAAAAGTGTAGAGGGTTCTAGGCAGCAGAAGAGAAAGAGTGAATAGATACTGAAGTATTTACACTGAATTCGTGGTAGAAGCAGGGAGGAAAGGAGTGGATGATCAATGCCCAGCAAAAGCTGTCAAAAACAAAATTTTAAAAATCAACCCCACAAACTATAAGGCCATTTCTTTTATATTCTTATTATTCAGTCACACAGGACATACTTCCTAAATACCTACTGATTTCATAGAACAAGTAAAAAAATATTGAAATCAAGTTATGTCAGGATTTTCCCCATGAAATTATATTTTTCAAGGAAAATTATTCAACCCATTTAAAGCAACTAAGATGTGCATAACTGCATTTATTTTCCTACTTTTAATCATAGTTCCACGAAATGGCCACCACAACTTTGTAAGAATGTGTTCAACGATGGGCTAAAGCTACTAAGCTTTTAAAATCAAATTTAATCCATGGCAAGGCAAGACCTCTTCCACTATTTTACTGCTTTCTTCCAGGCAGCTCCTGAGAAATCATAACTAATATAAATAAATGCCAAGTAAGGGAGCTATTGACCAGGAAACCTCCTTTGACATTATTATCAGTTCTAATGTTGCTCACAATGCTACTCAGGGAAAAATCAAGTGCAGTGGGAGGTCCTACCATGTATGCATCCATTCCATGGTGATTGGAAGCCTCTGGTTTAAAAATGTGGATTTTAAGCAGTGAATTAAAAAATGGAATACCATCCTGAAAGCATTGATCATCTATCCTCTAAGTTTTCTGGAGAAGAAAGGACCAAAAATCACTTGCATCCTCCTGAGTCTTTGATACAGCCATAAATACTCCAAGGCACCAAGACAAGAAGAGAGGAAGAGATTTCTAATCCTATCAAGCTTATCAGTTTTATTTTTATATTTTAAACAAATACTTGTTCCCCCTGTCTCTGGGCACACATTCAGAATAATGACTTGCCAGTCACTTTTGGTAGCTTCAAGGGAAGCTTTAGGATTTATTGAAATAAAGGAAACAAGCATAAGAAAAGAACACTCACATTAACTGCCATTACGTGCTTTTTGCAGTTCTACAGATGACAGGGCCATCAGTATCCTGTTAAATCTACAGAGAAGTCAGTGATTTGTGAAGAGGTTAGGAGGAAAAGGTGCAGTCAGGCACCCAGAGCCAGTTGGGAAGTCAGCCTGAGGCCAATGGGGTATCTAGGTCCAGAGCCTGTGCGGGCCCTGGATGATCCAGTAGCTAAATGTCAAGCTAATTTATATTCAGGCCAGGAGATTCCATGGAATAAAGATAAATGAATAAATAGTATGAAGATACCATTTTTAGTAGTACATGTTTGAGATACCTAATGAATATATTCATCAGAGAGATTTGGTACATATACATACCATAAAAGACATCATTGTTGGGCTGGGGATTTAGCTCAGTGGTTTGGCTGCCTGCTGTGCAAGCACAAGGACCTGAGTTTGACCCCTGGTACCAAAAAAAAAAAAAAAGACACCATTGTTAAAGACCACATTACCCTCCAGTAAATTGACGTGTCATGAGTAAAACCACCAGTACCTCTCAAAATTTTCCTTCAGCTGTCATTCTTTGGTGAAAATGACTGCCAAACAAATCTGCTGGAGACACTAGGAACTGGAGGGCCAACCATGGGTGTGCACCCACCAGAGGCAAGTACTGCACCAGAATGTGTGACAGGCTATGTTTTATCTTTAACATCCTTGTGAGTTGGGTAGTCTCTCCCATAAGAAATCCTTTTTTGCTTAATGAGAAGATAAAATGATACTATTTGATTGTTTTTTGGAAGTTGATATACCAGGAAGAGGCACCTCTTTCTGGGTTACGACTCAAACTCATTTCAAGAAGTTCTAAATGAGAACACACACCAGAAATCACTTTCTTTGCCATGACTCCCTTTAAAGAAGTCATTTCCCACTCCCATTTTATGTAAAAATCCATAAGCTCTTATCCAAACCACTTGTCAACACTCCCATACACGCAGTTATGTTGGGAATAATAACTCAAAGATGTAAAATGAAATCTTCCCACAACATTTTTGCTACATGTAATATTCTTTATATAGATGGATAACTGACAAATGGTTCCAAAGTAAAGCTTGCATTTTCAATTGAGTTTTACAGTTCAAATCAACTTGTTGCATTAGCAGCGTCACCAAACACAAGGAGCCTATTAGACTTGGGGCCTATGAGAATGTATACTTTGGAAACAGAAATATTTAAAATGAAAAGGCAGCCAAATGGAGAGCTATGATACCTGTGCCTTCTTGTAATTTTTTAAATGGAAATAGAAAACAAAATGAAAAATTTCCAAGGACTAAATGTAATAAAATATAACTTTAGGCTCTCCCCACCCCCAATCTAACCAAGGCCTTCTAAACACCAAGGAAAGCAAAGTATTTTCTCCTCTGAGGTTTTAGTAACCCAACAGGCATCATTATTAACTGGTCTCTTACTTAGAATGATGGACCTAGAATCTAGCATGAAGGCCAGCCCCTACTATTCCCCTGTTCTTAGGAATGACGTAATGGCATGAAACTATATTTCTGGTGCACCTGAAAGACCTGACCCAGTGGTCCACATTGGAGATTGATATTCATCTTCACTAGGCTGTGAGAGCCCAGGAACTCTCTTCCAAGGCAAGGAGCAGGCATTTACATAGCTGTACCAAAAGCACTACCTCTGATATGGTGCCAAAAGGGTAATATCAAGAAAAGCACATTAAATAGATGGATTTCTATAACTGACGGTCAATTGGTTAACAGTAAGTACAAAGTGAGATCATAAAACACAATGTATGTTTAAATTTTTTAAAATACACTACAGTGAAAGACATGCTGCCCTCAATCCCTTTCAAAATACTCCCCCTCTCTCTGAACACACTTATCTCATCCTTCTTGTCGCTTTCTGAAGCAGTTCTGGAAGTCATCTTTCGTGAGTGTCTTTAGCTATACTGCCATGACTGCCTCAGTGTCCTTAGTTGATTCAAAATGTTTACCTTTCATGATTATTTTTACTTTGGGGAAGAGCAAGAAGGCACACAGTGCCACATGTGGTGAATAAGGTGGATGGGAAGACTTTTTTATGAGCCTTCCTTTGCATTGGATATCATGCAGCAGTACCAGTCACTGCATTTTTGGTCGCAAATCAAAAAGACACTCACAGAAGAGGACTTCCAGAACTATTTCAGAAAGTGGCAAGAAGGATGGGATAAGTGTGGTCAAAAACAAAGGGGAGCATTTTGAGGGGGGTTAATGACAATGTGTCTTTTACTATAGTAATCTTTAATGTAAATATTCACTCTATTTTTTGATTATCCATCATATCCCCCCAAGAACATGTAAACAGATGATTCTATTAATTTCCCATCCTTCATCTCATCAATTCCAACATGGAAACAATAGAGCCAACTTCATAGGTGTGTTGGGAGGAATAGGTGAGATTCAATATGCTCGGAAAAGGTGCTTGACAATTGACATATTGTAAGAAGGAAATAAATTTTAGCAACTGTTATTGCTATTATTATTATTATGGTTATTTGTGAAAGTATTAGGGACATTATCAAATCAAGGCAACCTCTGCTTGAAAATGACTAGCTCTGGAAACTAATAATAGCTACCATTTTTGAACACTGGTCAAGTCCTAAGCACTACATTAGTAATACTTACACACATTGTCTCTAATTCTTGCAAAAATAACACAAGCATTAACATCTCAATTCAAAATCAAGGAAACTGAGGCTCAAATGCATTAGACAATTTTCCCAAGGTCACAGAAGTATTTAAAAATTAAATTTCAACAAATAAATAAAGGAAACTTCAGGTAAATGAAGGCTTATCTTGATAGCATTATTCTTGTCTCAGACTGTGTACACTTACACATGGGTATCAGTGAGTACATGTGTCCTCACACACCCCAGAACCACCCAGCATATTGGAAAAGGCTTGAGCTGTACAGTCACATTTAAACATGAGTGTAAGTATGTCATCCAGGGTTAAATGCTGCGCCATCTTCTCTACATATCAATGTTCTGAACTAGCTGAAAACCAAACATTCCCTCGTCACTTCAATGACAGCTTCAGAAATATTACTCCCAAAGTATTTCTGTCTTGCTCCAATGAACTCCATATGCATCAGCTGGAACTCAGCACTGCTCTTTCTGAAAGTTACTTTGCTTTACCTTCGAATTGTCTCAGTTTTGGAAAAAAGTTCAAGATTGGATTGCTTCATCAAAAAGAATGTAAGAAAACACAACTGGTACCATCAATACACAGGACATATTGTTTAGGGGAGAATAAAGGATTTTTAAACTCTGCAAATCTGACCTAAGTACTGATCAGTGTTTAAACCTGGAACTATGATTTCTTTTGAGGTAAATGCTTCCAAACAGAGGGTTTGAAACACTTCTAAAATCTATAGCCACCCTCGCGATGGACCTCATAGAAGACATCCACAGTCACAGAAGTTCAGATGATCGTAGATACTGAAAGAATGGAGCGGTCAGAGCCTGTCCTTGGCATTCAAAGAGACCTGAATTCTAATCCTAGTTCTGTTGCCTACTATTTCTGTAACTAATGCTAGTATTAGGTGATTTATGACCTTTCCATAAAGTGCAAGGATTCTCAATATTTCAGAGACCCAGCTCTGGAGAGTCCAGTGTGCTTTCCACCCCACCCCCTGCTGCTAGCTCTCTCCTGGCAACAGCCAAGGGAGCTGGGCCAGGCTTCAGGGAGGGGCGCAACCAGCAGTCTGTTTCCCATCGCCTGCTTCAGTACTCACTTTTGCCCTCCCTCCCCGCTCCTCACAGCTCTCCACGCATCCCTAAGCCCCTGCTTTTCCCCTTGGTCTTCTTTAAATCATTCTTAGTCTCGAGAATTTCTCTCTCTTTCACATTTGAGTGAAAAGTGCAATCTGAAACAATTAAAATATTAAACATTGAAGTCTTGAGTGTCAAGACAAATTGAACTTAGTAATAAGCCAGAGATGGGGGCATGAACAAAGAATTAAGATGTGCTTTGTGCATGTACCAACACCCCACAAGGAATGTAATCGTGATGTATTTCAAATATGTACAGATAAAAACTAGTAATAATAATAATAAGCCAGTGACATTAAGAGCCCAAGTGTTTAGAGGTTTTCTTCATAATCTCCACACAAACCACATAGTAGCAAAAGTCTGGGCTTTGAATTCAGATAAATGTGTGTTCTATTCCCAGTTCCAACTCTTACTACTATACTAGTTCTTAGAAAAAAATCATAAAGCCTGAGAGTCCTTCTCCTTTAGGATTATTGTGGGAAATTAAACAAAATAATTTACACAAGCAACTTAGCACAGGGTATACAGGGTAAGAAGCCTGCAGTGACTGTTGACTATTACAAATGCTATCTCCCTTCTCCTATCTCTTGCACCTTATTTTTCTTGATCACCAGGATTCAATTTTCTTTTCAAGGGCTGGGGATCAAACTCAGGGCCTCACATTTGCTAGGCAAGTTCTCTACCCTTGCTATTGCCACAGCCCCCCCCCAAAAATGTAAGACTTTTTTTCTGCTGTAGCAGTAGGTGGAGTCAGAAAGCCTTCTATTTTTATATGTATTTATAAGAAATAGGCTTCATTATGCACTATGGGGGGCTAGCTTAGAAGGCTAGATACTGAGAAGCAGTGGGGTGGGCCGGTGAATAAATCCCAAGTTTCAATTTCAGCTTGACAAACTGTAGATCACAACCTGTTTAGAAGTTTAGAAAAGAAGGTTTTAGAGTCCGCCTTTAGTGGAAACAGACTCATTTATTCATTTTAACTGTCCCCTAGTTCAAACCCAACTCCATTTTGCAGGTTTTCAGACAAAATTAGAAGAGGGCTGCAGAAGGAGCCCGGTATCAGAAAGAGCTGGAGCTCTTCTGAAAGAGCAGGGAGGCTTTCAGGACACATAGTGACCCTGACCTTTACCTGGAGAATGCAGTGGAGGACAGAGTAGCCAGATCAAAGGTTAAGAAAAAGTTGGAGGCATTGTGCTGACATAATGAACAGCTTCTTTAGCCTCGACAGTGAAATGTGAGGTCTTTAGGGTCCCCAAATGCCTCATCCGCAGGGAACTGGAAGGGTTCCAGTCTGAAGCAACATCTCCAATGGTAGTGGCCTGCTCACCAAATGGATTTGAGCTTTCAAAACATGAAATTTGAAATTAAAACCTTGCTCCCTTTTTCTACAGAATCTACTTCCTTCTTTCCTGAAGTACTAGAATGTAGTATGTTGTATTTAAAAAAAAAAAAAAAAAGAGGAAGATTAGAAAAAAAAGCAAGAAACTATGATCTCAAGGGAAGAAATGATGAAATTTTTCTTTGTTAATTCTCTGGGAAGAAACTAATCAGTTTTTGTTAGCAAATGGAAAGTATACTTATTCTCATCCATGAAAGTGAATGTCTCTCTTTGTGTCCTACTTGGATGTCCTTGGATAGAGTCAAGACAGAGGCTCAGGCATGAATTCTGGAAGGGGGTCTTCATTTTCCTGCTTCTTATACATTTGTTATGTATGAAATAAGATAAACTTCATATAAAATGTATCCTTATAGCACCCAATAAAGTATCATATTAATAAATTATGACATGGATCTTTTACTAGGTATGTTAGTCTTGAATAGTGTATCTAAACATGTAATACTTTCTTTCTTTCATGACCCAGTGGTCCTACAAACCCAAATATGGTCTTATTTGATCATCTATGTCAAGGTAAATGTGATTAAATAAACTGGAACACTAGTAGAGCTGAGGAAATAATAAAATACTTGAGTTTGGGAATGCACTGATTTACATGCCTTAAATCTGAGTCAGTCTTCCCTTTATACTAGTGTTATGGAAAAAGAATTTGTTCCCTCCGTTCCATCCCAGAGCCTAAGTATTTATTACTGCACTTTTCCATTTTAGCTGCCTTTGTCATCACAGGATAATCAGAAGGGAATTCCATGTTTTACTATTTCTAGATTTCAGAGACAAGAAAACAATAGAAATTTGGCCTTTAATGTAATTGTTTTTCTTCTGCAGTTATATAAACTGAATTCTAATTTCCCACTCCTAAGGTTGTACTCTTTCCTCCCTTCACCATGTATTCACTTGACACATGTTTACTGGCATGCTGGAGCCACAGCACCAACAAGGCAGGCACAGCAGAGTCCCTAGGTCCAAATTTCAGGAGTAGTCCTAGCCTCCAATGAAGGCTGATATTGTACACTACTCACATCTTTCAGCCCTGCTGTCTCAGAGTTGGCTCTGTCTTCAGACTGATTTCTTCTTGCACTTCCAAGATTGCTGCTGGAAACTCCTGGATCTACCTCCTTCATCATTCACTTCTGGTCAGAAAAAGGCTTATCTCCACATAGGTCACATAAAGGACCTGGAACTGAGTCTCCTTGGTCTCTACTGGTATGACCTGGGTTATGCGCCAACTCCTAATCAATCAATCAATCAATCAGTATGATCAGGGTATGCAATGCGTGATGGCTTTAAGCTAATCATAGTTCACCATTTTGACCAGTAGAGAACACTGCATATGAAAGAGAAGCTCAGGGCACTTTCAGGGCAGAGAGCTGATACTGGAAATAATGAGACATGCCCATTAAAGCTCCTGTCCTTACAGAACTAATCATCTTTAACTTGGCAAGGTGATGGGAACTCACCGACTCAACTCATACATGAATCATTTCTGATAGATGAGGGCTAACAAGTGTGTAGCTCTGGGACTTTTCCCATAGCAACAGGATGCAGGCTGCACATTCTGTTAAAAACCACCACTGAGTAGCCACCATATGCTCAAAGCTGCTGGCCTCTGGCAGTGATTTAGAGGTGAAACCTTTCATGTCCAATTACCCTACACTTTGATTCATGTCATGCCTAAGAATTCATCTTTATTTATAAAGTTCTGGGTTTCAAATAAATTTGACAAGAACTGCTGAAAGTTAAAGTGTTTGCAAAGATGTTAGTTTCCTCAATTAATCATGATTTAATTTTCCCCATGTAGAGCTGGTTAGAGAAAATTGCAAATAGTCAGCTCCATTCAAACTTCACGTTAGTGGAAATATTCTTCTTCTGCCTTGTTTTCCACTGCAAACGCTGGATTTAATTCTGAACTCACATTTTATACCTCATCATCAATCTAATACTCTAAGTTGGTGGTTTTTAACTTTACCCACACAATGGAATCATGGAGAAAGCTTTAGAAAACAGCAATGCCTAGGTCTCAAAAGATTCTGCTGTGGTAATGGGGTCCAGGGTATAGCCAAGGTTAAGGACCTCTGCTCTCAATAGAACCTTATTAAAGATGAAGATGTGTTTTCTAGGAAACGTACCCAATTTGCACACACACTGATTTACATGTTATAGACAATCGGAAAATAGTTAAAACTGACTTGCCATTAAATCAAGTTTGGAAGGAGGAACAAATACTCTCAGGGCAGCAAGTCACTGAGCTGGCATGCTCCCCGGCGCTCAACAGATGCATCCTCCATCTCTCCACTGCCTCCACTTGGTCTAAGCTCCCACCATCTTTTACTGCAGTAAACTCACAAGCTGTAAAATGCACAAGTTCTCCGGGCCATTGTCTGCTTGCTCCCCCTCATTCACACTGACTTTCTTTTCCTCTGCTTCCTCCCACCTCAGGGCCTCTTGAAGTGTTTTTCCCTCCACCTGGAAGGCCCTATGGACACACACCTGACTTCTTCCCACTAGACACACAAGCACCCTTGCCTTGCTCAATCCACTTCCTGCACAGGGCTCCCCACAGAAAGGCTGTCCCTGATGCCCACTCTAAAGTGAGACTCTTCCTTTACAGTCTCTCAGCACCCTACCTTACATTTTCCTAGTGAAGGGTTATTTGTATATATCCGGCTGTCACTTCAAACTGTAAGCTCCCTGACAACAAGGACAATTCTGTCTTGCTCACCCAGGTATTCTCTGCTCCCCAACCTTACTCCAGCCCACACCAGATGCCCAATGAATAGTCATGCACTTTTTCAGTATAAATGAAACAAGTGTGTTCTCTTCGATTACTTACACTGAGGAATGTTATACAAAATATTGTAGGAAATATCTAGCCATTTTTACTCAAAATGACATTTAGAACCCTGTCCACTACATTATGCAAGTATTCTCTTTACAAAGGCCCCTACAAAAGTGCTTTTCACAGTCTTGATTTTTGGAGTAGTTTTATTTTTCTTAAGAATTCAGTTAGGGTTTTTCTACCATGATCCATAAATCATAAGATCTTGATTCTATAATGATTCTAGAAATCATTTACCAATTAGGCTTCCCTCTTTGCCTTCACTGATTAAGAAGAAAGAGGGAGAGTCTGAGCAATGCACACCTAGTCACTGCTCCCAAATTTACCAGCCTGATAATTCTCTCTACTCCCCTGGTGGCAGCCAGACCAAGAGTGGTAAGACTAAGCGATACCCTTCACAAGGAAGCATTGGGTCAAAAGAGAGGGTGTCCTCTCTCCCCAGATATCACTGACATCAGAATGTACGATGGAGGATCAGAATATACTGTATTTAAATAAAGATGGATTACAAGACACACTTACAGGAATCTCCCTCAAAATACTCCCCCTCCCTTTAAACACACTTATTCCATCCTTCTTGCCAATTTCTGAAGCAGTTCTGAAAGTCCTTTTTCAAGAGTGTCTTTACGAGGTGATCAGAAATATAGGGAATGCTTCTACAGGGTGACATCACAGTGTGTCCTCATTCACCTTATGCAGCACCTCTAGCACTGTGACTTCTGGCTCTTCCCCCAAAGTCAAACAAAAAGTAAACATTTTGCATCGATTCAGGACATTGATGCAGCCATGACAGCACAATTAAAGACACTCATGAAAGAGAACTTCCAGAGCTGCTTCAGAAAGTGGCAGGAAGGATAGGATAAGTGTGTTCAAAGAGAAAGGGAGTATTATGGGACATTAATGCTAATATGTCTTTCACTGCAATAAAATTTTTATTTAAACATTCACCATATTTTTTAATCACACCTCATAGATTTCAGCTAGGAAATATAACATAAAATCACTGTATTCATTTCCTATTGGTGCTGTAACCAATTAACAGAAATCTATTATCTTATTATTTTATTTTCTCCCCAAGTACTAGTGAGGGAACCCAAGGCCTCACATATGCTAGGCAAGTGCTCTCCCATAGATGTAGAGCCCCAGCCCTGGCTTATCATTCTGAAGTTAATAACCCTAAAATGGGTCTCAGTAGGCTGAGACCAAGGAGCCAGAAGACTCCATTCCTACAGGCTCCAGGGCAGAATTTATACCTGACCTCTTCCGGCTGCAGGAGATGCCTGCATTTCTTGGCTCCTGATGCCCTTCACTTGACTCCACCCTCTGCTTCTGTTCCAATACCAGTTTCTCTGACTCTACTCTCCTGCCTCTCTCCTTCCCTTACAAGGATGCTTATAATTTTACAAAGCCCACAGAGTAACCCAAAATCCCCATCTAAAAAATCCTTAACTTAATCATGCCAGCAAAATCCCTTTTGACAAAGAAGGTGCTGGAAATTAGGACATGGACATCTTTGGGGATCAGTATCCCACCTCCCACCATTACACTAAATGATGAGGCATCTATGGACCCCACAAGGTATGAATTCGGGGTGTGGTTAAAGTCATAACAAAGAACTATCTCCTGTGTCCAGTAATCCATTCAAACCAGTTCATTAATTCAAACATTTCAGCCCAAAGACATGATAGAAACTATTTCTTACCCTGAAACAGTAACCCAAGGGTATTTGCAAACATTGATTTTAACCCTAAAAAAAACATTGCTTCCTAATCAATAGCCCTCCAGCCTGCACTCTGAGTGACGCAGCTGTTTGTTATTCATCCTGCCTGGAGTTCACCCTTCTCTGTTGCCCCTCAAAGGCTCCCTGCTTCCCTTCCTCCCAGTCTTCCTCACGTCCTAATCACCTCGCCTTACTCCTCCACACCCATCCCAACAGCACCAGCATCAGCATGAAGACACAAAGACAGGATAAGAAGCAGCTCTCCAAGAATAAGAACATGAAGATGAGATAATACTTAGCAGAGACATTAGGAGATTCTCCATAACTATTTAAGAAGCAATTTGGCTTGATTTTTAGGTAATTTTTCTGGCCCTCCTACTCACTCTAGAATTTTTAAATATGTATTTTTATTCCCCTTGTCCTTTCCTTACTCTTTTTATAAACTCCAAAACGTTAAGGCCGCTATCATCCTCAGGGTGAATGCCTTTCAGAATCCAGGATCACTCATCCGAAGGGGCACTCAGCACATACAGGGCTATTATTAATCCTGAGCATCAGGCTGTGGCTCACCTGCATGTGCCAATTCATAGCTCCCCCACCTGCTAAAAATACATATCCCTGAATACCTCAAGAACATGTCTGTTTAGACAATATTTTAAACAAGTTAGTATTTTCATGTATTCTTCTATTTTCTTTTGCCATCCTCTCTGCTCCTCCAGCCATGTCTATTTTTAGGCAGGTCCACACTTATTGATTTGTAAGCCTTCTCCCTCTCACTGTGTCTGAGATCAGATGCAGAAAACAACCGTCTACAAATGCCAGACCCCATGGCAAGCTAGAAGACCTGATGGTCTAGGATCACAGTCTAAAAATTTTTTGCTGACAGTTGAAGTGTCAACAAATGTTATAGTTTTAATTTGTCTCAAGAGGTAGGGATAATGGTTATATATACTTTTTATTTCTTTTAGTCTGGCACATAATTAATGGGTGTTCTCTGCTATTTTTCTTTGTGCTTCTTAGTTGGGGAGTTAGATTGGGGAACAAAGTCACTGTAGCTCTATCACTGTCCCTCATGGCACTTCTGGGAAGCCCGTGGTTAGGGTGAGGGCAGATCCAGCCCCTTGCAGAGGTTGGGGTCAAGGGCTTGAGCTGCTCCGCCCAGGCCCTGAAGCTGATGACTTCAATGGTTGCCTTATGTCCCACAAGACTGAATCAGAGTAGCATCAGCTGCCAGCACTGGGGGCTGACCAAACACTCCATCATTGTCTATCTTGGAGTGTGCCCAAGCCAAGGCTCGATGGCCTTCCTTGTTTTCTAGAACAGATCAGTTTCAATCCAACAACTGTGCCTCCTGGCATCCACAGCACAAAGAATCACCAGCACCTTCTGCTGTGATTTCCTGCATGCTGGGAACACTGCAGGACTCCACACACTCCCTTCCCACCCACCAGACAGTCCTCTGATCTCTCCTAGAGCTTTATCACTCTGCTGTGATCTCCCAGAAGTAAATGCCCTCCTGGAGGCTGCAGGAGGATATTTAAAGCCACTCCTTCATTCACTATATACTCATTGATTGAGTGTTCATCATTAGCAAGGCACTGTGCCAGGCCCTAGAGGTTTGTCTTAGCCTATCAGAAGCACACAGGCAAGTCAGTTATTAACCAATTATATGATACCTCAGTGTATGGGAAATAAGAAAACAGGATAGAGTTTGATAAAGAAGAAGAAAAAGGCAGGACAGCAATGACCAGGGGCCAGAGAGGAGAAAACAGAGTGAGGGAACCTCACCCAGAGAAGATGGACCCATTGATTTCACCAATCACCCCTAAAGCCACATCCACACAGGCTGTCACAGTGGATAGATGGACCCATAGCCAGAGCAGGTATTTCTACATGTCCCTAAGCACATTTTTTAAAATTAGGTCACAGAACTTCAAAAAGACACTTATAATTCTACTCTGAAAAAATCATGTTGGCTTTTTATGGACATCCAAGCTGCTGGGTACAATCAACTGAAATAAACACTGAAGAAGAGCAGCCCTCTCCATGGTGTGTCCTTTGCGCCGTCGCTTGCCTCCCTGGACTCACACTCCCCAGTTCTGAGAGCAGTATCCCCTAGAGATGACTCAAGGGACCGAGATATTCCAAGCCCCAAGACTACTTGTTTACAGTTTCATGGTTGTTGTTTTTTTTTGCCAAAGTCCCTCCCATGCCTCAGTCTCCACAAGGAAGCCAGCACTCCTCTCAGGAGGCCTTCCTTGAAGCAGGCCACTCTCTGCAGGACTCCTACCTGGATTCTTCCGCACTCCTGAACTTCCAAAGACCACTGAGGGACAAGAATGCATGAGTACTTCAGCTATGTCCAGAAGCAGTGTCCTGCTCCACCCCCTTTTGTGAACTAGACTTCCCCCAAGGGGTCAAAGAAGTCACACTGAGGGAGGATGGAGTGTGGTCCACAGAGCAGTAGCAAGAGCACCAAGAGAACCTTTTGGCAATGCAGATTCTCAGGCCCCTCTGACTCTGCACATAATAAGAACTACCGCCAGGTCCTACCTCTACGTCCTCATGGCCCACCACAGCATGGTCCTGCCACATGCACATCTTGATGGTGACAGGGGTAGAAGAGCCTTGGCTCTGCTCTCTGTCCTATTCATTCTCCACTGAAGGGCTGCAGTCCAAAGCTCATCTTCTTTATTTCTTTGTTAACGCCGTGTCTCTTGGGGTCTGAAGAAATGAGTCTTTTGCCTTGACTTCACCAATGCTTCCTCCACCACTAACAGGAAGATGCTCTGTGTGGCTGATGGTCAGGACATTTGCAGATCATGTTGATGCCCTGATCCTTTATTCATCCTTTATTCCTCGTGCTGTTGTAGCTCATGCCCTGTGTTGCTTACCCCCTGCACTATATGTTGGCATCAGTTAGCACCTAACAAACTCGTATTTTATTTATTAGCCCTTTGTTAAATTGCTGTAGTGGGCCCAATACTCTGCAGGATATTTGTCCTCTAGGGAAGAGCTTGTGCATCTGCTTGCTTCTACTGCATAACCCTCATTAGAAATCAGAGGTCAGAGGGAAGAGAGAAGCACAAGAGTCACAAGGTAGACATGCCAGAGCTGCAGGGGAGATAACATGTGTGCTGTGGTGGCTTTCCTGACTGTTATGGCCACAAACTGTTTCTCCTCTGTGGTGCCTCCCTGCCCTGCCACCCAGCCTTTGAGCCAGCCAACTATGGACTGAAATCTCTACAAACTGTGAGCTACAATAAGCCTTTCCTCCTTTAACTTTGGGGTGTTGGTATTTTGTCTCAGCAACGAGAAAAGTAACCAAGACACTGACCATAGCAACATTTGCTCCTCTATAACACCCTAAGCCTAAGCTTGTCCCTCTATCAGTTGGGAGACACTGCCGGAGTCCTCCCAGAAAAGAACAGGCCACTTGGAAGTGACAAGACTCTGTTCTGCTCTCTCCCCGCCCAGTCCCACACTCCCTGAGGGCTTCCCACTTGAGAGCCAAGCTCACCCCCACCCCCACCCCCGCAGGCCGGGCTCCCATGGCCTCTTGCCACAGCCCCAGTGAGTCAACAATCCTCCAGAACTGCTTTGAATCTCCCTCATTCAGAGGGGCTAATGTCAGAGAGCTATCTGGGTGACCAGGTCAGTTTAGGGGAACAATGGGGAGGTCCTGAAATCTATGGGTCAGGATTGAACCAGCTTGGCACTGGGGCCTGCCCTAAAGTAGGACCCTGGGCGGCTTCCAAAGATGGAGCCAGGCAAACCCACTTCCCTCCTCGTGTCCCTTACTTACCTTTCCCTTCACCTTCCTTCCCCATCCCACCTGCTTCTTCTTCACCAAATTTCCTCCTGGATTTTTTCACAAGGGTGACATTTTTCTGCAGTTCCTGGCAGCCACTGAGGCCCACCCTTCCTTCACCAGCTTCTCTGCCACACTAGGTCCTGACTGATGTACTTCTCAGGCCAGGCAGAGCAGGGGACCCCACATCCCACGTGCCAAACTGTGACCCCTGTCTACGTGGCTCCCCTGGCACCACCACATTTTGCTCCTGACCAGCTCCCAGAGAGCATCGTCTTGCCGCTAGCTCTCTCATCTGTCCTTCAGCCTTTAGCCTGGTCTGTCAGAGGTTGCTGTGCTGGCCTTGACAATGTGCTTTATACTGCTTGGGCCCCAGGTGGAAGATCTAGTGTTAGCATAGTAAGAGACTTGGACAATTGACCCCTTCAGCTGTGGGAAAATTACTATATTATAAGCATGCTAGAGGACATAAGAAAGAACATTAAAGTATGAATGGTTTTCATTTCTCCTCTCCCAGTGTGGCATTCCTTCCCCTGAGGAGAGAAAGTCTCCTTGCCTCTCAGCCTCTCTCTCTCCCTCAGTTCAAAGAAAAGGTGCCAGTGCCAGGCCAGCCCTGGGCTTTCCTGTGTGCCAAAAAGAAGACTCAAACATTTCTAGGTGGACTGGTGAGGTGGAGAGGGTAGAGGCAGAGCTTGGAAACTGTAGCAGGCTATGGAAACTACCAAGAACAGGATTTCAAGAAGCAGTGCTACAGTTTATAACTTGAATTTTCCTGCCTTGGTGTTTTTTATCTTTCAGCAAAGATCAGAACAGTTTTGTGAAACCACCTTGAGATTAGACCACATGGTTCCTCACTTCTAGTCTTACATTTTTAAAATCCATTTAAATGCACAGATATTCTCCTGGATTAGCAAGTACCTTAACTAAAACCTGACAGAAAAGCATCACCAAAGCCAAGAATAGCAGTTCAAAGCCAGAGATTACTAATCTGTCAACTCAGCTGGCCCTGAGGCCAACTTAGCACCTGGCATCCCCCCAGCTCTGAGAGGCACTGCCTGCCCTGGGCTCTGAGGGGACACCGTTCCGTTCTGAGCACCCTTGCTGGCCCTGAACTTCTCCCTGGCAGCACTGGCTGGCCAGGCACCACACCCTGGTGATAAGCATTCCCCAAACTATAGGTTCATTTCCAGATAGGCTGAGAAAAAACAATTAGGAAAAACATGTGAACAATTAAAAAATACATGAACAATTAGGAAACATACTTTTACTGCATATAAGTGATAGATGTTACCTTTACAAACTCTGAGGATATACTTAATAATACAGTTTTAAGGGAAAATCGTCTCATGTATATTTATTAGAGAAAGGATACAAGAACCATTTTATCTTAAATTGCCACACTTTTACACATCTTTGACCGTAACTAAGCAGCAAATATTAATATTTCTTGACATAGTTTAAGAAGTGAAAAATAAGGTTACTTTGTTTTTACCTTAAGAATCCCCTGGGTGGGAATATTATCAGAAGATAAATGAAATAAAGAAGAAAACAAAAATACATAAAATTCCAAGACTCTGAATAACAAAAAGGCAGATAAGTAAATAAATCCAATCTTAGGACAACAAACACGCACAGCAGTAGAAAACAAGAAAAGTCACTAATGTTCTCCAAATTATCCTGTAACACTTTGGGAAAGAAGTTATTGAGAGTAGAAATACACATCATAAAGGTGTTCTTGGCTAGTTTACTCCACGGTGCCCAGACATTGTCAACAAGGCCTATCATTAGAACCAATTCACTCTTGTTGTCTTCACAGTTCATATACTTCTTTTGGTTTGTAACTAATACATTTTGGCAGATTCCAGCATTCCCAAACCCACAATATTTTCTTGGTACCTTTGAAAGTAAGTACAGGTAGAGCATTAGCAGTTCATCATAATTCTCTGAGAAAGACAGGTTTCTCTGCAGCACACAATTTACAAACCTCCACCACAGCAGACCTATTCATCACACATTCTCCTTATAAAAAATACAACCATGGTCCTACAGCCTAAAATAAATCTGAACGAGCCTCACACAAAAGCTTCAGAGAATGAATCTTGGAGAAATAACAGGATTTAAGTGATGGGAGGTGACTTAGATGACATTTAGCCTGATCTCTACAAAACAATAATCATAGCAGAATAATAACCACAATTCTTGAGCACCCAAATATTTTTTCTGATTCTTTTACACATGCACAGTAGATATGAAAAATAGTTTTCTTGTATATCTTTATATATGCAATGTAAAAATGTTTTTCCTACTCTCTAGACATTGTATCCTCAATATTTTGTCACATTCCTCATTATTCTTTGAAATGTTCCATTCCAAGGATGCTCTGTAAGTGATGAGGACCCGTCTCTAATTGTTGAATGGGCAGGTTGTTTCCAACTATAAACTATTTTATAAACACCTTGATGATGAATATTCTTATATTTTTGTATCATTGCACACTGGTATGATTGTTCCTTGGAATACACTGCAGAAAAGATTCCTGGATCCAAGGTAGGGGAAAAAAGTCATATTTAGGCTCTAAATTTCTACTACCAAATGATTTTTCCAGGAAAGATAAGCAAATTTACATTTCTTTCACCAATATGAATGCAGGCATCTTTGCATGTTTACCACCTTGGTGCATTTTCTTTAACAATACCAATTTAATAGACTAAAACTTGTATCTTTAATTTGAAATTTCTCACTCTAATAGTCATTGGCCTTTGTAATTGTCTATATTCTTTCCTTATTTTCTTTTGAGGTCAAAACTGATTAGAAAGCATACTTACATATCAAAAACAATAAACATCTTTGATTTACTTATACTGTAGTGTAAGCATCCATTCTAGAATATATATCTTTCTTTCAAGTCAAGTGTATTGATCTTTATGGTTTTATGCCTTTCCTTTTATATATTCAAAGTCCTTTTGTATTTTCAAAAAGTAACCAATTATCTAAATACAATATATCATACACTTCATCTTTTCCCACTGAGTTGAGTGCTGTTTATCATATACTAAAACCTCATATATATAGTTCAGATGCTGTTCTGTTTCATTCTTTCTTGTGCTAAAGCTATACTACTTTAATTAGAACAACTTCATAATATGTATGAATGTGTATCATGTCATATAATACGTATTAACATATATAATTCAAATGTCATGTAACATGTATTAACATCTCTATGATTCCATTCTTATTTTAATTAGTCACTATTCTCATCATTTTAATTGTTCCCATAGCCACTATAATTACTTGGTCATGTTTCCAACTCAAAAATCCTATTACATTACTTTAAACATTAAATTGGGAACGTCTGACATCTTTCCAATAGAAAGCTTCTCACCCAGAACATGAGCTATTTCAGTATTTCTCTTCTTTTATATATCTCAGCAAAGTGTTATTTTTTTCATAAAAGTCTTGCACACTCCAGAACATTTTGTAGTTTTTGTGGTTATCTTGAAAAGAATATTTTTCCATCATATTTCCTAACTAGTTATAGGTGGTACCTAATAGAATTCTTATGAGCCTAATAATTCTTTGAAAACTCTTAGGAGAATGCATTGTTCCACTTTGGTCATCATTCGGGGATTCAAACGTCCTTAGTATTTTGACAAGGATGGGAGAGTGCTCTTTCCTGCAGGTGGCCTTGCTCCCATATGTGTGCAGACATGATGAAAAGAATTAATGCCTGCACACTGCCTTACACATTTTAAGTTGGTCCTCATGTGCATTTCATCTTTCACACAACCTCTCTAAAATGGAAGGAATACTCTAGAGTAGTGGAATTATTATTGTTATGTCATCTTAAAGACAAAGGAACTGAGGTTCAGGGCTGAATCACTTGTCTAGAGAATTTGGTAAGAATGGAGACTTGTGGGCCCCATGTAGACTAACTTTCTCAGGATCTTAGGGGAAGCTGTGTTTTTAACTAGCTCCCCATGATGACTGCTACAGAACATTTTGACCACCTAATCAAAGTCAAAGTTAACCAAGGAGACTTCTAAACCAGATATTTATTCCACCATATTTCAACGACAACTCAACTATTATGCTTCCAGCAATGCATGATTATTTTTAAAGGAGCTAGAATGCACTTCTTAAGTATCTCTCTATACAGGGATCATACAAAAAGCAAACCCAGGTCTGTGGGGCACAGAACTCAGATACAAATTTCACTTACAACCTGGTCATTTTCCCGGAGTCTTAATGAGAACACACTCCCCTGGTAGTCTGTGGCTAATCACAGGCTGGCCTGGCTACTAAGGGAACCTTGGAACATCTTGGCCATGGCCATTTCAACTATCCCTGCACCTGGCAGCCTTGCAGCTGGTGAGAATAGACTAAAAAAGTAAGATCACCGAGAGCACCGATGCCACTCACATTTCTGTAGCATCCCTCACAACAGGTGGGCCAGCTCCAGTGTCAAAGTTCTGGTGAATACCTGAAAAATCTCATAGTGACCTTATGGGAAATGCTAAAGACTTACAAGAAAATAGACATCTCAGAGAAACGCTTCAAACTGGTTGGAGTTTAATGCACATTTCCGTCATTCAATCAGTACTTGTGAAGCTACATGCATAGCCCAGCCACAGGCCCTGGAACATGGGAATAAATGACATACTGCCTCTTTAGGACCCAGTAAGTGTGGAATTAGTCTTGCAATACTTGAATGAGCACCAAGGAAGGGTTGTGAAAGCAAATTTTCAAGGCTGATAGCTGTGGAGTAAGAATTCCAGAGCTTCTTTTCTAGAATCCCAGAGGGAACCCTGTAAGCAAAAACACCAGCAAGTATAATAGTTTGCATGAAACTTGGACTTCAGGAGGGTAAAAAAAAAGAGAGAGTTGGAAAGGTAAACCAGGAGCCAGATTACAAATATTTGTTTACTCTAAGAAGGCAGTTGAGTTTTGTCTTGGCACTGAGAAGGAGGAAGCACAGAAAGTGGAGCCCAGGTAATGGGACACAGATTAGGAGACTTTCCAACTGACAAGGTTGAGGCTGCATAGGGACAGCTACAGGAATGATTTTTTAAAAAATCAGCTTCTAAAGATAATTAGCAAAAAGAATTAGCACTGTTGTGTCTGGCAGGTGGTCTCTGAGTGCCCTCCACCTCTCTTTGGGTCCTTGCCCTCACTCGGGGAAAGAATGAAGGAATGGGGCTCTTGCCAAGCAATGGGAGAGTCAAGACCCATACAGTGCAAAACGAAAGTGTTTCCAAAGTGGGGCAAATGCAAAGAAAGTAGGAGAGCTAATTTAGCACCAGAGTGGTACTGCAAGATAGAAGGCATCCCATTTGAGACGGCCCCATGGGTATGAGGTGTACTTCATACTTACAGGGGTACGCTGGTTTCAAAAATAACTGCTTCACTGATTGGTGTGGTCTAAGCCAATCAGGGTCTTACCTTTGTTTCTGGGAAGATGACAAGGTCAGCATAAGTAAAAGTGAGTAACACTTTCATAAGGATACTGTAGGGTACATTTTTTTTCAAGTACATGGTACACAGATAAGCATGTGATGATTTTACATTAGTCATTGGGTTTTGTCCTGTGTTTCTTCTCTATCCCTCTGCCCCTACATCCCTCCACACACACTCCATCATCCTACTTCCATAGGATGGGGGACAGGACGATGGTTGCTCTGGCTGCTTCTTGCTCATTACGGGCATTGTGAAGGGCAGGTGATACTGGTCAAGGAGGAACAATCTAGGTGGGTATGGTGGAAGGAAGCTGGTAGGTACCTCCATGACAGGTTCCATCTGTAGGACGATTTGTATCTTGATTGCATTGATGCAATACAGACAAAAGCGTGAAACTGCAGGCTTTCATCTCAGTTTTTTGTGACACAAAGGCCAAGTCGCCTCTACTTCTTAAAGGGCCAGTCCCGTAGCTAACCCTGCCTAAGGCTCTCAGTTGTCCCTACATCTCTTCCTCTGGAAATGACCATCTAACTGCTGTAGGGATTAGGGGTGATGACCACTCTAGCTACTTCTGGCTGAAAGGGAGTGTCGGCTGAGGCAGTGGATGATGTCCATCAGGAGGTCAACTGTATGGGCTACAGTAGAGAAAAGGAGATGCCTGCCCCATCTGGAGGACCGGCTGCATGATCATCTGTAGTTTGAAAGTCCCTGGATGAGGACAAACCCTACCAAGAGATTAAAGCACGTTGACCAAAGCCAGGTGCATCATTTGGTGCGCTGGCCAGGAAATTAAAGAAAAGACCACTGAGGCCCCCAGACACAGTCAGTATACCCAGCCTAAATGGGAGTAAATGCAGGAGAACACTCTTCTGGCTGGGCCCTGGTTCTGGGTGATAAGGACCACTGGTTTCCAGGAAGATCAAGTGCAGTCTGTGACCATCAAGGAGACTTGGGCTTTACCCTCCTATGGCTTAGTGGTGGATCCACTTAAGGGCCAGAGCACCTGGCCCTCTATGCTAACAGGGGATTCTTCAGGACTGGTTAGAGTCAATGCCCATGCACACAGGAAGAGAGGATCAGGAATCCTGGCACATCTCCAGACGTTCTTCTTAAGCCTTGGTCTATGCCTTCTTTCCAGACTGTTGCTGCTTTATATCTTTATATCTCATTAAAAAAAAGAAAGAAAGAAAAAATTTCTCAGCAACTTTTTTTTTTGGTACCAGGGATCAAACTTGGAACCTTGCACTTGCAAGGCAGGCGGTGGCACCACTGAGCTAAATCCCCGCCCCACTACAGATAATTTCTAAATTAGGCTGCCCACTTTAAGGTTGTCACTTTTACAACCATAATAAAGTCAAGAGCTTTAATTGGTATCACAGGAACCCTGTAGACTTGGTGACAATCTAGAAATTATATTCGTTAACCTTTTCTGTCATTAAAAAAAAAACTACCAATAGAAAATATAAAACTCTGGCAAAATGAACTGGTTTCTGTTCTTAGATTATTACATGCATAGGAAAAAATATTTAAACAACCTTGCTGAGAGCCACCTTACTCCCCCTTCTGTTATCATCCTACTGTGAATACTATGTGGCTTCGGATTCCAACACTCCAAGTTAACTATAGCCTTTCCAACAGAGAAAAAAATCTTAACTGTCTATCAATTACCCATTCTGTCCCTCCTTAAACCTCCTAAAGAAAAAGCCTGCATAATTTGGCTATGATGGCCCCATTAGGGCCCATAAAGGAGAGATCTTTTTTTTAAAAAATTACATAAATTTGAGAAATGGAGACATCAGCACTATTTTTAAAAAGTATAAGGAACCCAGACCTTCTTGGGGTTGACACTAGGGTCCAGATGTCACTACCAAGGTCCCTGGGGGTGAGGGACAACCCATCCAGATCCGTTCGGAGGTGTTCAGTTTGAGGATGCCTGACAGAGGGCTGTCTCCCTTGGCTCAATACAAGGTACCAGACCAGATCCTCATTCGTCTTCAGTTTCTTTGTCTATATCCCTCTGCTCCCACATCCCCCCTCTGAAGAGAGAGATCAACCAAGGCTAAAGTTCCAGGATATACAAGGCATGATTTTTTAAATATACTGAATGTTTTTTAATTAATTGCAGCAAAAGATACATTGCCATTAATCCCCCTCAAAATACTCCTCCTCACTTCAGACACATTTAGCTCACCATTCTTCCCACTTTCTGGAGCAGTTCTAGAAGTCCTCTTTCATGAGTGTCTCTAGTTGCACTATCATGGTTTCCTTGATTTCCTAAAATGATTCGAGACATTTACTTTTCATGGTCATGTGGACTTTGAGGAAGAGCCAGAAGTCACATGGTGCCAGATCTGGTGAATAAGGTGGATGAGAACACACTGTAATGTTTTTATGAGCCTGCATTTCCACTGGATAGCACTGAGCAGCAATATTCATTATATTTTTATTATACCTCATAAAGACACTCATGAAAGAGGACTTCCAGAACTGTTTCAGAAAGTGGCAAGAAGGATTGGATAAGTGTGTCTGAAGTGGGGAGGGGGATTTGAAGGTAATTAACGGCAATGTGTCTTTTATACACCATATATTTTGATCACTCCTTATAGATTCTGTAGCTTGGAATTGTTCCTTTATTTCTATTACTAACCTGACTTAGGACTAGAAGTAAAATGTGTAAATGCTTGTTCTCTCACAGCATTGTAACCTGAGTTGAACAGAACTGGCTTTACTGTTTAAAAATATCGCTTTCAAAGCCCATCTGCAAGGCTGCAGCTCTGTTATCTAGCTGCACACATGCGGATCTGAGTAGATTAGAAAAATAGTTCCCAGTGTCTGAGGAACCAGTGCTTTTAAACAAGTACTATGAAAGAAGGGCATTTACAAATGCTTTGTATACCTGTAGCTCATGAACCTGAAAACAAAAATAAAAATCTGCAACAAATCAGCAACTCTGTTCCCAAAAGTATTGCTGATTAAAGCCATTTGCTCAGTGATGCCATCTTACACTGTGTAAGCGTGAGCGTACAAAATTTTCACAGTGATGTTTGCTTTTGCTCCTCAAATAAACCTCCCTTTGCCAGTAAGAACATCGAGGCTAAGGGAAGCTGTGGCTTTCTCAGAGGTCCAGAGTGTGTTCACGATGAGTCGAAGGCACCAATCAGTCCCTCTGCCGTAAAATCCAAGGAGGTTAGAAAACAGTATAACTACAACTTAACTCACTGGCCACAGCAGACACGCCTCACAGGGAAAAGAAATACGACTAGAGGAGACGGTCATGGTCTTCTTGTTCGAATGGGACTCTCATTGTCACAGGATGGATAGATAGACCCAAGAAATGGAAGCCCTCAGCTCAGAGGCCTAGCAGGTCTTCGGAACCCTGTTTAGTTTTCTCCTCAGTCTTTGTTCTACAGAAATAGGACCACCTGCCAGCTCGCTTGTTAAACAAGAGACTTCCCTGAGGAAGCTATATTTCACACACAGAGACAGCCTGTTGCTCAGGTAACGACAGATATCCTTGGCGAAGGAGCGAAGAAGCTGACCAAGGCAAGCCGGGGGAGATGGCCGAGAGGTACCTGGAGCAGCACTAAGAGGAACATACGTGTTGGAAGGAAGGAAGTCACCTCCATGCCTATGGAGGAAAATGCAGTGCTTGTTTCTGGCTTCATAATTCAATTGTTGTCTTTAATTTTGACAGAAGAGGATTTCCTCCTTGGAGCTTCTGAATTTATTGCTTCATGAAATGCGACACACATTTCTGAGGCTTGAATCAGGTGACAAACACATCCAGGCAGCCTCTGTTGGGTCACTGTCTCCAGCGGGATCTTCCAGAACACAGGAAAGGAAGGAGAGTGGGGATGGGAAAGGGGCCGCGTATGGTGCTTCCGATCTCCAGACAGCATGAGAAGCCTTACAGTGAATCCTCACCAAATCTCCATTGCACAACCCCTAGACAGGGACCGCCTATGGGGATGATTCCCCTGCCTTCTGAACAGCTTTTCTACCCCCTTACTTTTCCTTTTTAAATTTTTTTAAATAGTAGGGTGTTTCCAATACACAATAATTACGTTCATCATGGGGAAGTGGTATACATACATATTGCAGGCCGGAGATTTAGCTCAGTGGTTCCAGCGCCTGTCAGGCAAGCACAAGGTCCCGACATCCTGATCATTTTTATTCCCCTTTTATGCTCACTAGAGTAAACACCATCTGCTGATTTTCAGGTGAGAAGAAGGCCTACTGGCTGCTTCCCCAACATCTCACCAAATAACTAGCAAAGCTTGGGCTTCAATTAGGCATTAAGTTATCTAAAACTTGGATAGAAGGCCAGGAGCATGTAAGACGTTCTTTCAGGGTCACGAAGGACAGTGTTTTACATGTATCCTCTTCCTCAAGGAGTAATTAATTATCCGGGGAAGGTAACTTCATGTAATTCTAGTTTTAAAAAGTTTAAATTTTGCGAGGTTATGTGTTAACCTGGAAATCTTATTGGGTAGAGATGCAAATAATTCCGGTTTAGTAGACAAAAGCTCATCAAAGTGTATCTTTTCCATAGGACAATAACTAGTTCTCTGCTGAACCTAGCCACTGTATTCTAGCACAGCTTTCTTAAGTCTCTATAAATGCCTAGTTTCTCAAAACACTCTTTGGACAAGATTTACCATGTTCTTGCTTCACTTGTTAATGAGTGAGTAAATCTTTAACGTGTACTCATTCTACATTTGTATAAGAACTATGTTTTTAACTGTCTTAAAAATCTATTTCTGACTATATCTAAAAGCTAGTGTTTCATCCACTGAAAGAGTACCTCTGCAGTGTTCCTCATGCCACATAGTAAGGGAGGCTTCATCCTGCTAGCCAAAGAGAGCACTCCAGACATGGTGACATAGGTACCTGGCTAGATGCTGGGGACCAAACGGTACTGGGGCTCCCCCAACTAAGCCAGCATATCTACCTAAGAGTTATCTTGGGGTTCATCATATCTTCATATTAACTTCAAAAGACTGCTCTTGACAGCTGAGACAGCGCACCACCCAACAAGAAAGGGGCTTTGAACCAAGTTCCTAGTGCTCCTGATGGGTGAGACAGATGACCTGAATTGTCTCACCTGGCATCACCAATACCTCTTCATCCAGGTCTGCAGATGACATTCGAAGTTTTGTGAATTGCCTGGAATGCTGAGGAAAGGAGGCTTGGGTCCTGTCTGGGACCTTTAATGTCTGGATAAAATTAACTGATGCTCAAGAGAGCCAACCCATGCCTTAGGTTTCATTATTACCTCATACCAGCTGCCAAAATTAACCACTTCAATTCTCTCTAAGGGGAAGCACATGAGGCAGCAAAGAATTTAATGGATTTCAGGAAGAAGGCCTTCATTTTACACCCTTAACAGGTCACTGACAACTTTTCACACTTTATTGAAAGAACCATCTGAGCCTATTAGCAGGGTCATTTGACCCACTCTCTTTAAAACCTCTCTAAACTCAACAAACAACTCTAATAGCTCCCAGAATAGAACATGATCTGGGACTTTTGCCTGACCACTGTCTGCCAGGCAGCTTTGCTGGCTGTAGCTGCTTCCCAGCACTTCTGTGTTTTCACAGGGAGCCTCCAGCTGCAGCTCTGCACATTGTGAAGGACTCCAGCTCCACACTGTGTATTCCACACCTGCCCTATTTGGTAGGAACCTGGCTGTGTCACATGGGGCACATGAGGAATGAAGACTCTGCCCTCAGGAGCTT
Organism: Heterocephalus glaber; assembly: GCF_000247695.1. The sequence goes on along the minus strand of NW_004624734.1, from coordinate 37,768,124 downwards.
CCTAACTAGTGGGGGATAGAAGACACATGCAATTGCTATTGTGTAGGGTAGAAAGTGATTAGTGATTCACAAATGCCAAGATCTCATCTTCTGCCAATTCATGTGCAATGGGTGTTCAGTGAACAGACAGCCTGGCCCTTGCCCTTAGCATGGGTCAAATAAGCATTAGCCCCATTTGTTCAGGACGTGCCATGAGCCAGACTGTGTGTTAGGCATTTCTCACTTCATTTCTTCCTCAGGAACACTCTCTTTGGTAGGTGATATTATCTCCTTTGTGTGTGTGTGTGTGTGTGTGTGTGTGTGTGTTACTGGGGGCTGAACCCAGGGACACCCCACCCTTGAGCGAAATCTCCAGCTCTTTTCAATGTTTTATTTTGAGACTAAGTTGCCTTGGCTGGCCTTGACCTTCTCATCCTCCTGCCTCTGCCTCCCAAGTCTCTGGGTTTACAGACAGGCACCACCACACCTAGGAGGTGTCCACATTCTAACAGATATGGCAAGAGAGACTCAGTGACATCACGTGACTCTCCCAAGGTCACTCAAATGATGAGCACCAAAGGCTGTATTCAAATGCAAGAGCTATCTGACTTTTGACCCCTTGATATTTACTACTGTGTTTTATGGCAATATTGTCCTTCTGTGTGGCTGTGACTGATTTGTTTCCAAATAGGGGTGCCACGTAGGACACAGACTGGTGAGCAACAAGGCACCCACAGCTGGGCCAAGATGAGTACTCACAAAGCCATGACTTGTGCTACCCACAATGTGAGACTGAGGCCTAGATCTGTCCCTACCTGTCCCTGATGTCCTCTGACATAAAGTGCAATCCACTTATCTTCTTTCTAGTGGAATGGGAGAATAAAAGAGTAGGAAAGAGGAAATAAAGTGACTTCCAAAGACAGGGAGGGGCATGAGCTCTCCTCTTCCTTTAGGATTCCTCCAGCAGGGCCAGCCCCTGACAGGCACAGTAGACAGCTATGCATGCCAAGCTGAGAATCTACCATGGCTTCCCAACCAAAACTGCTCCCTCCCACCGCCATTTTGCCTTAACCCAAAGAAATCATTTTAATTGCTTCATTTCTCTTTATTTTTTGGAGTGTAGGAGGCCGAATTCCAGATTCTCATAGCTTCAGAAAGCCTTCAGAATAAAGCCTGAGTTGGTGCCAGGGCAGCCCTGTGCTCTAAGCTCCCCTCACTGCCCCATCTCCCCCAGGGTAACTAGGGGAGTTCTGGGCTGTCCTCTGAAGCTCGGCACAGACATCCTGTCCAGAAAGCCTCCTCAGATCAAGCTCCATCAGTGTGGATGCACAGATGCACGCTCACTCAGCAGTGCCCTCCACACTGGCCCTGGCATAGCTGTGCCCATGCTTTGTCAGGAGACCACTTGTCTCCATGCACCATGGCAGGAAGAACTGTATCTGGTCTTTTTATTCCCAACACTGAGATCAGTCCAGGAACACAACAGAACCTTGCAGAAGGGGAAGACAGAGGGAAGAGATGGCTGTGACTCTCAGCCCACGGCTTAGCTCTCACTTGCCTTAGGCCTAAGGAAATTCTCTGAAGTCCAGGGTGCCAAGGAGGAAGGGGTGAGGCCTGAGGAGAAGCAGGCTGGAGGGAAGGACTGCTCTCTAAGAACACAGAGAGATGTGAGCAGGAGCTCAGGGCTCCAGTGGCAAAAGCCAGAACCACCACTTAGAAATATGTGCAGTGCACAGTGGGGCAGCAAGAATGACTAGGCTTCCGGCTCACTCCACAGATGCCCCTGAACTGCAGGGTTTGGGACCATCTAAGAAGGCCTCGGGAACAGCTTCCCCTGACCTCCATGTACCAGACTTTCAGAGGAAGGAAATTCCATGTTGTAATGCCTGGACTTCTTCCCTTCATTCTTGATCCATGACTAGGTGGCCTATTAGTCTTTCAAGAAACCATTTAGGCAGATTTCAAAAACATCAGAGCTCTTTTCTGCCAGTGTACAAGAAGAGAAAAATGAAACAGGACAAAGAGTTCTGGGCCACATGGTGTTGCCTTTATTTCTATTACTAACCTGACTTAGGACTAGAAGTAAAATGTGTAAATGCTTGTCCTCTCACAGCATTGTAACTAGGGTTGAGCAGAACTGGCTTTATTGTTTAAAAATAGTGCTTTCAAGCCCATCTGCATGGCTGCAGCTCTGTTATCTAGCTGCACACATGTGGATCTGAGTAGATTAGAAAAATAGTGTACAGTGTCTGGGAAGCCAGTGCTTTTAAACAAGTACTATGAAAGAAGGGCATTAACAAATGCTTTGTATACATGTAGCTCATGAACCTAAAAACAAAAATAAAAATCAGTAGCAGATCAGCAACTCTGAGCAGCAAACTAGAGAATTTGGCTGGCATGTGTTAGAGATATGGTTGAAAAATGTTACTATTCTATTTCTCTCTCATTTCCTGCACCACTAATGACAGGAGGAATCAAGAATCATCTTTACACTGCATTTGCACATTTTTTTTAATCAACTTAGGAAAAAAGTCATGCTTTCCTTCCTATTTCCTATTTCTGATTTTTGTGGAAACTTGAATTTGTTCTCTCCTTTCACCACGAGAATTGTGTCATGGCTCATTCACTCTGCTCCATCTCAGTTTAGTTTCAACTTGAGACTTTATTTCATTTCCAGACATGTACAGAGTGGTTGGTATCCCTGCATTACTTCTCACTTTTGGACACAAGGTAAGAAACCCGCTGGGTAAATCGAACTGGCTGCTCTTCACTCTCCATAAGCCCTTTAGGTAGGTGAGACCTAACCATGCTACAATCCTTCTGGAGTGTTTAAAATCATAAAGAATTGGTTGGACTAAAGCACCAGAATTTTTTTATGTTTTTAATCAACTTCATATTTGATTAGAAAACATTAAATAAATGCTAAGCTTTTCTCATTTAATTATTTGCTTTCCCTTATAGAATATAAAATATGACAGGAGGTTAATATTCTTTGTTTCCAAGGTTTTATTAACCTTTCAAAGACAGACAGAAACAGAGAGATTTCTACCACAGAGGCAGCTCACACAATCCTGTATCCTGAAAGGAAGCGCAGACAGAAGAAAAGATGATGCCAGCCTAACTAGAAGGGGTCCTACATCCTTTCCGTCAAGAGCTCAGTATTCTAGAGCCTCGAAAGAATCAATGAGCAGCCTACAGAATGCCCTAGTAGCTCCAGTAATACTCACTGTAGTTGAGAAATGTGGACTTGCCTCACACCATCTGCCATCACTGCAGCCTATGGTTGTCTTTCATTCACGAAGTAAGCTGTCAACTTGGTTTATAGTATACACGACTACGGCATATGCTTATCCGTGCTGCCCAGAGATGCTGGCATGGAGAAATGCGAAGGATCCTGACTGAAACTTCTGTTTATGGATTCTCCTCTTCTCTTCTCCCCTAGTTACTGTGACAGTGGGAGGCAAGCAGCACTTGCTCGGACTGTATGACACTGCAGGACAGGTACATTTTTATCATCTTGCTTCGTTAAGGGTTGGGGAATGGGGTGTAGGAGAAACTATGACTTTGGCTCATCATATGGAGACTAACAGCACAGAAGTTGCCCATTCTGATCATCTGGGGACTATTTATCATCTACCTAAATGATAACTACTCTCAATATTTTTTAAAATGTTATAACTATTAAAAAGTAAGTCATTATATTATCCAACCCATTGATAATGATTCGTTCACTGACTAGCAACCATTAATAACTAAAACCTCCAGGTGTGGCCACAAGCCCATGATCCCAGCACTCTGGGAGGCTGAGGAAGGAGGATTACAGCTTTGAGCCCAATGTGGGCAACTTAGTGACTTAGAGTTTTTTAAAAATGGCTAGGGATGTAGCTCAATGGTAGAGCACCCCTGGCTTCATCCCCCAGTACCACAAAATAATAATAATAGTAATAATAATAACCAAAATAGTTTATTTGACCAAGAGTTTCTATTTCCTCCTAGCCCAACGTATTCCAAATTGAGGATTAATGGGTCAATTTTATAAATTTTGGTTTCTCTCATTTTTTGCATGTTATGTTCTTTGCCTATCATTTGAGTTGCCTAATGTACTGTGAAAAGGTCCAAAAAGAGACTGGCAGGAGAGGAGGGAGGGAAATGATGGATTAAACAAAGAAAAGCTATTTCCCAATGTGAGTTTCCTGGTAATTGTTATTGGTTATACATTTGTCTAGACCTTTTTTTTACAATTATCTGGAAATATATCCTTTTGCTCAACTTGGAAGATCTCTACTAGAAACTACATAAACGTAATCTCTTTGAAGATTTCTATGGGCATTTTCAGTGATCTCTGTATAAATGTGGGTCATCGAAGGCTAGAGCCATACACATGACCTGGAAAACCTAGCACTAGACTCAAGGTTCATAGGAGCATCCAGTTTCCCCTCCTGGGAAGACATCTGTTGAAGCAAGCACTAAGAGAGGATGTCCCCCTACCTGGGTGCACAAATGGGAAAACCTGTTTGGCTCCTCTGTGCTGCTTATGTCCTCCACCAGAAAGCCTTCTGGCAATAGAGGTGCACTGCTTTGGGAGCTGGAATTGCTAACTCTAATCCAATCATGTAGTTTTTGGGGTGACTCCTTTTATCAAGAACTCATAGCCTGAAAGAGAGTTTATTCTCTCATAGTCAAATTTTATAAATATACTCCAGTTTGAAAATCTCAATACAGCAAGGATTTCATGGTCTGAAACCATTCTGAGTTCTCTGGCCTCCTAAATATGCTCTGTCCACCCCTGGTAGCCATTCTGTTTGCCCCCTCTTCTGCAGCCACACATGACGACAGTTGTAGGCTCCTGCGCGTGAATTGCCCCAAGAACAACTCCCATAGGCCTCTATTTAATTTCAAATCCAATAAAACTATTTAAAAGCCCTTGTAGAGTTTAATTATTCTTTCCCAGTGCTCTGTTTTTTTAAAAAAAAAATTTAAATAATGTTATTGTAAGTATTGAAGTTATAAAGCATTGTAAAAAATATCTTTAAACTCTAAATTAAAGTAAGTGGGAGGCCCAAACCTCTGACACAGAAGTGATAAACACTGATCAAATATGATAAATGGGTTCTGGATATTTCTTCAACTTAACTTGCACTTTAATGCTTTCCATCAGTCATTTTGAAAGCTCAGAGGTCGATAAGATTCATATGGGAGCATAAAGCATTGGGGAAAAAGAATCAGAATATCTCTTACAGTTCCTTCTAGGCCTAAAATTCTATGATGAGGACCTTAAAAATATAACTTCAAGAAAGCCTGAAAGAACTGGAGTAGTTAAGTACAATGATGTCAGGTTAGACCCAAAGGAGACCTTCTAACAGTGAAATACTTTCAATCCTGGGCCATGTTGTTCTGAAAGATAACCTATCATCCATTTTCTAGAACAGTGGTTCTCAAACTTGAGCATGCATCAGAATCATTGGCAGGGCTTGTTAAAACCCAAACCCACTCTGGCCCCACTTCCAGAGTTTCTGATTCAGAGGTTCAGGGTGGGTCCCAAGAATTTGCAGATTTCCTGATGCTGCTGGTCTATGCACCTTACATTGAGCACCACTGCTTTAGAAAATTGTCATTTGAAGAGTGATCCACTTTCCAGCAGCACCGGCTGCCCTGGAAGCATGTTAGAAATGCAGGTCCAGCCCACTGAATTCGAAAATTCACTTTAAGAAGATTCCCAGGTTATTTGTACACACATTAAATTTTGAAGAGTACTACTCTAGAAGCCTTTGCTGGGTGAAGAAGCATTGTTACCGAAGTTAGGAGGTGCAGTGGAAAATAGCTATTACCCAGATTCTACAGTGAAGTCAAAAAGGCTTTCCAACAAATTTAATTTAGAACCCTTGTCCCAAAAGCTCCATGCCCAGTCCTAGTCCTGCATGCTATTCTCATAAATGTTCCTGAAGTCACATAGCTAAAGAACATCTATAACTAGTTCAAAATTACTCATTTAGCCAATATGAAGGAAGGAAGAGATGATCTCAAAACCAGTTCATAATCCCTGAACTACAAAAAAGAAACTAAGTTACTGAATCTGCCTATAGTGCTCCATCTTGCTTGAAAAATCAGATTTTCTTCCATGTCTACACCAAAGAGCAGCAGCACTGAGCTTTGTCTTGAGCTACTTGTGGGTCAGGGTTAACAAAAGCAAGCTCAAGAAGCAAATGCACTCCGAAAGGTAAAGTGACAGGGGCACATTATCTCTACCCAAAGTCAACCCCGAACAAAATCATTTGACCAGGTTCCCTCTGCTTGAGGTACAACCTTGCCATGTACATGGCTGCAGCAAAGCCCTGGCTTGAGACGCCCCTGCCACTACACAATTCAGCCAAGCATTTGCTGAGAACGGTTTATCATGAAGTCACACACATACACGGCCAGCACATGACAGCTATTAGACATTAGCTTCCTCCCCAAGCCCCTAAAACACAAGCTGACATTTGGACTTGGAGTAGTCTTTTGAAGTTAAAGAGTCTTCAGAGGTCTGGTTCATCTGTTGGGTAGACTCCCAAGCATGAGGTCAGGCATGAAGTGAGGGATCTGCCTCTGGGATCACACCAGGGAGGCATAAGGCCAGTCCTCCAGCCAAGTCCATGTGGGCTGGCCCCACTCAACCTACATAACACATGCCCCTGTGGCACATCACTGAGAGTCTCTTGGAAAGGAATTTCTAGAGCTCGGCTCTTTGGATCCGGTGCCAAAAGAGTCCTAGAGCTGACTTTTCTGTGACGCAGCCCTCGCTGGCCTGCTTGCTTCCAGTCCCCCATCAGGAGAGTATGCTGGGATGAGCGTGATGCAGTACATGCTGGCACCACAGCCTGTGGATCGCCTTGCTGGGAGAGGGGTCTTTCCAGGCCCGGGCCAGGTGCCCTCCCCTCCACAGGAAACCACCTAGTGGAGCTAGCTGCAACACTAAGATGCCTCACCTCTTCTCTCTGTACCAGAGGGGTGAGCAAACCCCACTCCAGTTCCATCCTCTCTGGCTGCACTCCAGAATGGACACACTTCAGAGACAGCCTTCCCCAGAGTGGCCAGTCACAGCACTGCGGGGGAGGGCGTGGTGTCAGCTGAGCCAGGCAGCCTCACAGACTGGGGCCACCTGCGTAGGGTGCCACAGCATGGTGTCTGTCACTGAGAAACCACAGCAGCCCAGCTGCCACTGGTGACCTCAGAAACAGGAAGCCCATCAGGCCTCTCACCCAGGGCTGCAAGCCCACACATCCTCACCAGGACTGGGTTTCTGAACGCCCCTTTCCCCCAAGAGCCAAAGAAGTCCTTGAGCATGCAGGCAGCTGGACAGCTGGGGCTCATTAGTGACAACACTAGGTCCACTTGGAAGCATCAGAGTCTTCCTTCTTGCTGTTGGCTGACACAGCAGGGGCATTTGGAGTGCAGGACCTGGCCTGGGCCCTCCATGGAAAGTTCCCCTGAAGCCTCAGAACAAAGGTTTCCCCTCAAGAAGCCCCTCAGGCTCTTGCTGCCTTTGTGACCTTGTGTGTGTCATATTGTTTCTCCTCTGGGATGACTGTTTCCCTTCCATGCCTTGGAGCCAGCTGATTATGGGTTGAAACCTCTACGAACTCCTGGCAACATGTGACCTGATACTCTTCCTGATAAACGCTCCTGCTCCCAGCCAGCCGGCCGCACAATCATGAAGGGTAAACAAGCGGTGCTCTGAAGGGGACTGTCGGATCTGCAAAGAGGTGAACCTGAAGAAGATAGCTCGTATATTGTGGAGGAAAGAGTTAGCATTTGCTGAGACCTAGAATGAATTTTTGCTCCTGTTGCCTTGAGGACATTGTTCAGAAACATCATGTTGCCCTTGATGGAGATTCTCCTGATGAAAAGGTCCACATCAAAGAACAAATTAATTCTTGGGTCCAACCACCTCCATTTACATGAGAGGAGAGGTTGCAGCATTTTGGCCCAGGACCCAGTTCTCCCAGAATGGGGCACAGTATTGTCAATGACTCCTCAGCAAACTACATGTTGGCCCCACAAGAAAGCCAATTAATAGCAACAGCTATGACACTTCGGGCATAATATTAAAATCAGCATCAATATAGCATTACATACAAACTGAATATTGGAAAATCTAATGACCAATAAAGTAACAGACTTGTCCATAGGAATGTATAATTACAGTATGAGCACTCAGATAAACCTAATATTGTCCTACTATTGACCTACAGTAAATATCTACTAAATGAACCAACTTTACCTCTACTAATAGCACAATATTAGTCAACAGCAATAGTGTAACATTAACTATCTAGAGATTCATAAAGCTTAGTAGTTATTCTAGTAAGAATACAGGGAGTGGAAAAAATTTTAAAAGTAAGATTTGAAAAATTAATTGTTAGTATATGAAGGAGGAAAGAAAGTATGATATGAAGTCCTATTAAGGTGTAAAAGAAAGTTAATAGCGATAGAGAACAGTCATTGAAAAGAACAAACAAGAAAAAGGCAAGAACAGAAATAAAGAAAAAGGAAGAAAAAAAAGTTGGAAAAGATAAAAGGCAAAAATAATAGATGAAGAGAAGGAAACCGAGAGAAAAACCCCAAATCCTTAAAAAAGGAAAAGTTAAAATAATACAAAATAGGAAAAACAAAAAAGAATTAAGTTGAGGAAAACATTACTGTATTATTGCATGAGTGGTTTCTTTCCATGAACTGCACTTTGGGGATCCAGACAGACACGATTTTCCATGCCTAGCTTTAGGGCCTATGCGTCTTTGAGGTGCTCCCCTTGCACTGGAGGCCTGGCTGTTTATTCTTCCCCAGACTGTGGTTACAATTCATGCCAAGGTGTATCCTGCTCCTTTCGGTGGATGGGAAACATGTTCAGACCTTTTTTCTCTGCTGGTTGTAGACCACTAGGTGGGGGTTCAATTAGATGGTTGGAATTAATATCCACAGCCCTGGGCTCTGGTTTTCCCTTTTCATCCCAGGTGTTATGTACAGCCAGACTCTGGTCTATTGATTAGTCTTTGCCTCTGCTGCCCCATTTGTGATCTTTTTGGGGCCCACTACTCCATCACAGAATGACTCTCTCATTGGGGAAGATGCTGCTCCTCTTTCACAAGTCAGCTTTCTTATGTTGAGGGGTGAAGCACCACTTTGGATCAATTCTCTCTCATCAACATGGTTATACTGATTTTATAAGCTCATCCAAAACCAAAAAACTACATGCTGAATGGTTATAGCTTCCTTGCATCTAGAAAATGCAAACTACCCACTTGGGACACAAGGTACATGGGCTGATTGGGATAGGAGGATAGGAAGTGATTACAAGTGGCCAAAAGTAAAGCTTCAAATGCTATGTGTTCATCATCATGCCTGGGGTGATGGTTTCTAGCCTTTGTGAAGACTCTGCCATGCAGTCACCACATGCTTTCCTGCCTCACTGTACTGTGTTTTCCCAAACATAAGACCTAACTAGAAAAAATGACAACCCCAGTCAGCCTATCTTGCTTTACCTGCCATTACAGAGTAGCCATAGAGCAAGACAATAGTGAGGTACAATTTTCTGCATAACTCTGGCCATCACCATGGTAACAATCAGTTAGGGCTGGTTCCAGCTAGATATTTCCACTTAGGTCTTATTTTCTGGGAAACACAGTATGTTACTATACTGAATAATACACTTTGGTATTTAGATCACTAGCTGAGAATGAATAATTACTCATTTGTTTGCACCTCAAAGCTACAGCCTACTATGGATCCAACCCCCCAAGTTACCCTTTGAAATAAACATATGTATCTCTTAAGGAAAACCATTCTGGAAATTTATAGAAAGTCACAGTATGACCTAATTAACTGGAAATGATGCTAAGAAAGACAAGCAATCTAAAATTTCATCGCTAAGTGTAAATTCCTACCACTGTATTTTCACAAAAATGCCTCCTTTATATGGAAAAAACCCTCAGCACTGTGCCCACCACATGCAAAGTGTCAGTGCACACATGTTGCTCTAAAAGTGAAGATATCACCAATGCCTAACATCACCAAAACATTTCCTAATATTGATGTTTCTAAATAGCACACTGCATCAGGCAGGATGGTGTGTGACTGTAATCCCAGGACTCTGGGCAGCTCAGGTAAGATCACAAGGTGGAGTCCAACCTGACCACTTTGGTGACTTAGAGAGACTCTTGCTGTTTATCTGAAAAAAAAAAATGTCTGAGGATATACTGACAGTACACTGTGGAGACGCAAGGTCCAAGCCCCAGGATTTCAAACGTGAAAAACTAACAGATAGATGATAGATAAAAACATTCATAGATACTTAGGTAAAAATAATAAAATAAGTGCCCACTGCTTTATTTACTATGAAGAAAAAAATGGACCATAGGGTTTTCTATCACATGGAGACTCAGATTGTGGAACCCCAAGACATGAGCTCACTTCCTTGGCAACATCTCCAAACAGAACTTGGAACCACCCTTGTTAATGGGTGTCACAATCTAGTAACAGCCATCTCCCAAGCTCACTTGGCCGGAGATGGTCAACAGCGAACATGCTGAGCTGCTTCTCCACTTTGAGAGGCCGCAGTCTCAGGACCTCAGGCAGAGAAAGTATCTGTGAAAGATTAAGAAGATGGCTGACTCCATCCAGACACTGCAGGCCACACTGCAGCAGCTGCACGACTGTCACAGACACCCCAGGGGTGGTCTCCCCAGGAGTGACCACCAGTGACCTACCAAAATCAAGGTACCCCAGGGAAGTCTCCCTAACCCCAAATACCAATGGCACAGAAACTGGGAAGAGCATGGGGCAAGTATCACCAGGCCCAGAAACACCCTGTAGCTCTAGGCAGGCCTCCCCAGAGCTGGGCACAAAAAACCTAGAGAGTCATAGTTCAAGGTGGGAGACCGAAGACACAGCCACTGGCCCCCAAGAGACACTGAGAAGCCTGGTGTACATCCACCTAGGCCTGGCCACCACTATTGGAAACAACTTCACAGAGAGCCTTGCAGAACTCCAGCCAGTGTGGTCCCTGCAGACAGTCAGGCCGCACTCCTTCTCTGAGCCCTTCCTGCCCATTTTCCTGGGCAGCCAACCCGTCTATGGTCCTTTCTTCCCAGGCACCTCCACCACCCACACCTCTACCCGATCAGCCCTGATTTTGGGAAGAGACACCATGACAAGGTCTCTTGAGAATTCCATCTCCTTTGAGGGCCTGTGTGATAAAGATCGAGATGTGTGGTGTTTGGACAATAAACAGCTTTTCACCACACCCTGGGTAGAGGAGGGAGAAGACCTGTATACTGTGTCACCTCAGTTGGAGTTAGAAGAGGCCATTAGGCTTTCTGAGCTAAAGAAAGATTCTGAGCTCTTAATTCATTCATCACCTTGTATACCAGAGCATCCTAAAGTGCCTTGTCCAGGAGAAGAGAGAGCCATCCACCACAGAGCTGCAGGCTGCTGGAGAAAGCTGTATTATGCAAATGGCCACACTTTTCAGGCCAAACACTTTAGCAGGTGAGCTTGCTGTGCTGTCTGCACAGACCGTGTAGGGGGGCTTGGCCGCCAGGTGTATAAGTTCACCAACTGCAAACTCTCTGTTCACAGGAAGTGTCACAAACTTGTCATAATTGAATGTGGGCAGCATTCTTTACCATCAGAGCCCATGGTGCCAGTCGATCCATCATCCATGGCTTCAGACCCTGCACACACAGGGATCCCATATAACCTTTCAACTCATGAGGCTTTAGAACAAGTTGATGAAGAGAATGAGGCAGGGAACAGCAGGGAAAATGGCAAAGCTTCATCTGGTTTAGGTCTTGAGGACTTTGATTTCCTCTGAGTGATTGGCAGAGGAAGTTATGGGAAAGTACTGTTAGTCCAACTGAAAAAAATCAAATTGTATGTATGCAATGGAAACAGTGAAAAAAGAGCACGTCAACATTGATCAGGTACAGAGAGAGAACCACGTTTTATAGCACGCATCTAATTGTCCTTTCCTAGTTGGACTGCATTCTTGCTTCCAGACAGAAAGCAGACTGTTCCTTGTTCTAGACTATGTAAATGGCAGAGAGCTACTGTTTCATATGCAGCAACAAAGAATGCTTCCTGAAGAACATCCCAGGTTTTACTCTGCAGAAATCAGTTTAGCATTCAACTATCTTCATCAGCAAGGGATACTTTACAGAAATTTAAAATTGGAAAATGGATTACTGGACTCAGAAGGGCACATTAAACTTACCGATTATTGCTTGTGTAAGGAAGGCTTACAGCCAGGAGATATGACCAGCACTTTCTGTGGCACTCCTAATTTCCTAGCTCCAGAAATTATAAGAGGAGAAGATTACAGCTTTAGGGTGGACTGATGGAATCTTGGAGTACTGATGTATCAGATGATGATTGGAGAGTCTCCATTCCATCTTGATGAGAGCTCTGATAACCCTTATGAAAACTCAATCAAGTATCTCTTGCAAGTAATTTTGGAAAAAGACATTTTCATACCTCCTTGTCTGTCTGTTAAAGCTGCAAGTGTCCTGGAGAGGTTTCTGAACAGGGACCCAAAGGAATGATTGGGTTGTCATCCTCAAAGGGGCTTTGCTGATATTCAGGAGCATCCATTCTTTCAAAATGTGGACTGGGACATGATGGAGCAAAAGCAGGTGGTGCCTCCCTTTAAAGCAAATATCTCTGAGCGATTCGGTTTGGACAACTTTGATCCTGAATTTACTAATGAACCTTTCCAGCTCACCCCAGATGATAATGACATCATGAGGGAGCTTGATGGATATGAATTTGCAGGTTTTGAGTATATCAATCGTCTTACAATGTATGGAGAAGAATGGATCTGATCCTCATTTTTCAACTATGCATTTTGCTTATGTTGCCATTTAATGCTTGGAAAAACTTGTTACCAGCCTGGATAGAATTAACCATTTCAGAATTGTCTGGAAGCTAATTTTAATTTGTTGTTTTGAAGTTATATTTAGACATAATACTCGATTCTTACAGTCTATGGTAGAGAATATAGAATTTTTTGTTCATAGATTTGATTTTTATGAACTGATTTAAATAACAATGAGGCAATTTGCTTGTTAACCACACTTGTATACATATTCCATTTGTTGAGTGAGACACAATGCCGAATATTTTTTCTTTTTACTTATGATACAAGAAAACAATTTGTCTCTTAAGTAAAATATCTTACCTATGCTAGTTTCTCTCCAACCACATTACCTGTACCTTTTGGACTCAGTTTATGCAGTCTTCAGGAAAATCCAAAAAATAGCAACAATTTTGAATAAAAACACATATACTTGTATCTTTTTCATATGAAGAAAAAACAATATATGACTGCAGGCTTTGGAAAGGTAATGGTTCTCATGAAATGGGGAATCTACAAATGGTTAAAGGATAATTTCTTGAATGTTTACAGATTTTGAGTCCTTCCAAATTTAAAACTAGATTGTTAACTAAAGTTAGGATGCTATATAGCATCCTTCTGTATTAGTATCATTTTTATGCCAAGGATTTGAAAGGTAACCATCATCAACTAAATGTAAATAAGTTATAATGGTACAATCTTAGTTTAATTTAATTTTAGTTAATGATCTAGTTTTAAATTTAAAGTTTGTAAACATTTGATAAATTATCTTTTAATCTTTTCCAGATGCCCCATTTCATGAGAAATATTACTTTTCCAAAGCTTGTAGTTGTGTATTGTCTTTTCTTCATATAATTTAGTTTGAAACTAATGAAAACATCAAAGGAAAATGTTTATAGACATTCACATGTTCATTTCTGAGGCATGTACATTTTTCTTAATGCCTGGAACTTGTTTTAAAACAAAAAGCAGTATTCACAACATAAACTTATAGAGAATTCTAACATGTCAGAAATATGTTTAGGATCTTGCTTTTAAGTGTTGCTCTTTGCCGTAGAACATTTCAGAATGTAGAATAATCACCCAGGGTGTTTGTTTACCATGTTTATTACTGAGCCCACATTAGAATTCTTTTGGGCTTTTGAACCTCATTTTGAGAAACACATTCTTCAAGATATTTTTTTGTCTTCCATTTCAATAGTAGAAAGTGTGTTCATGGTATAATATTTTAAGATGGTACTAGCAGAAATTTACAACTCTGTGTACAGTTTTGAACAAATTTTACATGAATGACTTCATTAGATACCTTCCTTGTTGCCCTCAACAAAATCTTATCAGTTTCTGCCAATGATATCCAAATGATGAGCATTTTTCTTTGATGAGGTTTTCACCATTATTCATGGTGGTCATTTTTTTTTCAATATTTTAAGTAATAAGATATACAGAATTATACAGAATTGCATTACAAATATGTTTTCAACTATTTTTGTAGTATTTAAGTGTTATGTCAATTCTTTTCATGTCATATAGAAATTGTTCCAAAATACTCTTTAGGGGAATAACTCAGTTTATAGTCAGAGTGGTTGGCATTCTGGTGTTCTAAAAAAATTTATTTTGCATAATCCTGTGGTCAGATCATTTTATGCATATGTAGCTTGAGTTAAATGTCAAGTACTGTGTTCAGCGCTGGTATATCTACTGTATGAATTTGTTTTGTTTTGATTTTTGTCATGTAGAACACTGCCTTGGTCATCATAACGTAATCTGTGTTGTGTTCTTTTTTCACGTTTACAGCCTTTAAATGAAACATTTAATATAAATTTTTAAAAAATAAAAAAAAGAAGCTGCTCAGACCTTCTTGCTCATGTGCATCTTCACGTAGCTCCCAGGAGCAAGTGGTTTGGAGGAATAGGAAAGTTTGTTCACACCACAGGTTATTTGCAAAAGCAACCTTAGGACCCAATCTTCTCCCCAAATGATGAAAAATGGAGCTGAAGGGGCAGTGACCAAGAGAGGCAGCCAGGTTTGCAAACATTTGGATCTCATTGCTACTCAGTTCAGGAAAAGTTAATTTCAGAATCAGCCTGGTATCCCATGAGGTGCCAGGATCTGCAGCTGTTGTTGGCATGGGTGGAGGAGGAACTTGTTTACTAGGTCATTAAAGCACTTACCACCCTCTCCCAAGAAGTTTACAAATATTGATACATTTTATTCCCACAACGACCCTGTGAGACTGGCACTATTATCATTTACAGACAAGGAAACTGAGACAGAATTTACCCAAGATTGCAGCATAGGCACAGGCAAGGTGGGAATTGAATCCCAAGGGTCTGTCTCCGCAGCTCACGCTATTAACCCTGTGGAGAAAATGACTTATCTGAGGGAAACTAACTCTTCTTACCTGTTGCTAAGGGGTGGCCCCTGACTCGTCATCCCTTCGAGGCTCAGCACCCAGGCTATACGGGGTGCCCACCTTTTCCGAACCAGCTTGACTTATGAGGAAATATAAAATGAGACTGATGCTGGAAAATCTAGGACAAATGTCCCTAAACTCAGGAATAACTGGAAGCAGAATTCTACTCCCAGTTTAATATAATCACGGGGCAAGGAGCTGTGCCCAGAGTGACTTTCCCTGCTACTCACAATGAGGTCCCTGGACCAGCAGAGCTGCAATCGTAGACCTGCTGGACTCCATGCTTTGACAAGATCCAGGTGATTCAAATATGCATGAGGTCTGAGAAGTGCAGGTCTCAGTTTCACTTATCCACCCCCTGCATGGTCACGAAGTATGCTCACCCAGGTATTTATTTGGTCCACCAGCTGCTGCAATTTCCTCTGAACATTTCAAATAATTACCCATTTTCCCCAACCACAGAGCGCCATGTCCTCTTCCAGACTGAATATCCTTTTGCCTTTGGAGGGAAGTTGGGTAGAAAGCACTCAAAAGCCTACTCTGTCCTCAGCCCTTCACCACTCCAACATCTGCCCCTTGGTCCAGTGTAGTCTCCCGCCCACCCACAGGCTCTGACATATTAAGAAATCTCTCTTCGTGAAGCACACAAGCGCCTGTCTTCCTGTCTCCTTTCCAACATTAGAAGGAGCTCCACACCAGCTGAGCCCTTTAGACTCTCCCTGCCATCACCTGACTACGGGACCACCAGCCCAGGGTCACAGCAAAACCCATTCAGCCTATCAGCTGGTGTGGAT
Organism: Heterocephalus glaber; assembly: GCF_000247695.1. Next base: position 37,752,052 of record NW_004624734.1, on the reverse strand, counting down.
TCAAATCCCCAACCTCCCAGCCCCACGGCCCCCAGTCCCACGTTTTATTAATCCTCAACCCCTACCTTATTCATGGCCACAGTCGACGCTGAGCCCTGCCACCCAGATAAAAGCCTTCTCTGAAGCACTTTTGCTCTGTAGTCCTGTTTAAATCCATGTGCCAGACCTTGGTTACTGATGCTGTAGCATTGGCTGGGGAGAGTGGGAAGCATAGTAAGCCATGGTTCCGGAGCTCAGGTACCCCAAATCACTTGGACAGTGTTACAGCCCAGGTGCCTGGTCCATTTCCTGCTCTCATCCTCAGCAGGGCTGGGTGGCCCATTCCTAACAAGCTCCCAGGTGTGGTCCCTGAAGCTGGCCCAAGACTGTGCTTTAGAAACCACAGCACTAGCTCATCTTTAAACCCTCTTCTACCCATGACATGGTATTTTTTTCAATTCAATCCGATAAATATTCTACATCACCAAATTACCTCACAACAGGCAAGGGAACGTCATCTGTCTCACTTCACACAAAGGAACTAGTTCATGTGTTTTCATAGAATTTGATAGCCAGTCCTTATTCACCTTGATAGTTCATATCAGCAAACTGTGCCTGCCTAACTTTTCCATAATGTAAGTGGAATTTACTTGACAGTTGCTGGGTAGAGAATCGAATAAACACAATCCTTTCACACTTGTTTGCTCCTACCTTTTCCAGTTCTGCCACTTCTCCTAATTGCGTTTGTTTGTTGCTTTGGACTGTCTGGTTTTAAACATACAGTGTTTGCTGCCATCCTGTGGTGATTCCAAGCAGATGCCAGCCTCCAATGCACCGGTGATCTCACTTTCTCAGATCCCTGGGTAAGGCCTGTGGATAACTGAGTGATCTACAGTGACTCCTGGATAACTGAGCTCAAGAAAATGCTGGATCTGTCCCTTAGAATTCTGAGCAACAGCAGTAATTTAGTCAGAGTTAAGAGATAGATTTGGATGCAAGCATTTGGTATCTGGTTTCTAATAACTCTGTAGCCTTGGCCCATTAGGAAATGTCTCTCTCAGCTTTCTCTTTGTGAAATTTCAGTGGTGATGGTGCCATCTTTCCAGAGCCGTTTTGCAAATCCCATGAGGTAATGTATACAGATCAAGGTGCCCAGCTGGTGGCTTGCCTAGCCACCCTGAGTAAAAAGGATTAGTCAGGGCTGCATATAAAATATGTAATATAGTTAATCTGTATAAATAACAAAACTTTCTTTCCCTCCTTTTTTATGTTCTAACTCATTAAATTATTTTACAAAACAACACAAGCCCAAATTTAATAATCAAAGAAGAAAATGTACATGTCTGCTTAGTAACAAAAATGCCTTTCTTGCCGGGCACGGTGGCGTACCCCTGTAATCCCAGCACTCTGGAGGCTGAGGCAAGAGGATCACCATGAGTTCAGGGCCAGCCTGGGCTACATAGTGAGTTCAGGGCCAGCCTGAACTACAAAGGGAGACCCTGCCTCAGAAAAATACAAAAAAAGAAGCCTCTCTTCATAGGCACACACACCTGCAGATAGGCTCAATCCCCAGCACACACACAAAAAAATCACATAATAATGTTAAAAGTTTATGATCTTGTTGGAGCCATGCTACTAGCCGTCTAGGGCCTCATGCAGCCCCTGAGCCTGTACCTGGATCTGGGTATAAGCCTTGGACACATCCTCAGTTGACGGTGAAGCTGATAGTGATACAAACCAGCTGTTCTCAACTCTGAGCCCACAGGATTCCCAGACGGATAGGCCCACTCTCCAGAGACTCTGATTTTAGTGATCCCAAGGTATGGAGCAGGTTGGGACAGGTTGCTGATTAGCTGGGCATCAAGATATTTTAAAAGCTCCTCAGTAATTCTAATAGAAGCCACTGTAGTAATTGGCTCCAGAAGAGCTACGTCTTCATTTGGAGATCACTGTAGACTATTTCTTCTAGTGAGTCAACCACATTCACAGAATATTTTCTGTGAAGAGAGTACAGGTGGGGAATAAGAAAAAAAAATCAAGCTGGTCTCTGATCCACTTATGACCATCCAGATGGGAGGATCAAGTGGCAGAGGGAAGGTATTACCATGAATGGTTGTAGATTACAGTGTGAGACAATTTCTTAGCTTGTAAGTCTTACCTTGCTGCTTTCTGAGGGATTCCTCCAGAGAGAAAGGAGAGAGGCACAGAGATCATAGAAGAGAAGGGCCATTCGTTCAGGGCCATTTGTACAAAGGAGAGAGCAGTGCCACAGACAAGCTATTCCCTTCCTACTGCCTCCCCACACCACTTGTAACACATGTGCAGATGAAAGCACAACTCAGCTGAAGGGTGTGTGACCTCCCATTATGACCAACATTTATTTGGTTGTGCACTCAACTCCCAATTATTTGCTTTAATAGAAATGTGGTAAAGAAGCCACAATAACAGGTGTGATTTTTTTTTTAGGGGTTATTTTGGTTTATTTTTTAGGCTTCTGTTTTTCTGCATCCTGCATATCTTGCATTGCACTTTTCTTGGGAATCTAAAACCTTTGCTTAAGTTTTAACAGTAGTAGCAGTAGCAGCCATACCTACTGAGCCTTCTGCTCAAGTACCCATAGGTACTTTGAGTGTATCGATATTTGCTTGCCAGCCAGAAATGACCACATTCAACATTCTAAGGTATTTCCTTTGGGTCACGTGTGTCTGTGCTCACACACATATACCTTTTTATAAAAACATTAGGAGAGGCAGTAGAAAGATAGCGAGGCTGATATTAAAAATACACCTATGGTGGGCCAGGGATTTAGCTCTGTGGCACCATGCCTGCCTTGCAAGTGCAAGGTCCTGAGTTCGATCCCCAGTACCAAAAAATTAATTAACTAAATAAATAAATAAAAATAAGTAGTGCAATGATATGAACTATAAAATTAATCTATTTTTTTAAACTAAATGTGTATATTATATACACATAAATGTCTCCGCCGCCTGCCTCACAAGCGCATGGACCCAAGTTCGATCCTCAGTACCAAAAAAAAAAAGACAAAACAAATTTTTACTTCTGTTTCCAAAAGGATTTCATTTTTGCAATAAGCACATGTGTTTTATAATTTTTAAATGCTAGGAAGAGAAGTCAGGGTTCTAATAAATGCTCTGTGAATTTGCGTGATCGGTTTGGTGGTGCATATTCACATATAGTGTGTGCATGTATGTACTGTATGGTACCCACACATATGAATGTTACACATAGATACTGTGCATATGTCATGTTGTGGTATGTGATGTCTTCATTAAAAGGACATGTGTGTACATACACAAAGTTAGTTTGGGCTTATGCATCACTAAATTCTATGAAAATATATAAAACTTTATTGAAATAGTAGATTTTCTCTTGGAGCCTCCTAAAGCAATCTGTCTACAACAAAAGATACCTGACATTTTTCTGCAGTTGAAGTAATGCAGTGTTTTACTTTGTATTTATTATTTCTCACTAACACAACAGATAATGGAACCAGAAACTTTTCAACCAGAGCATATTCTGGCCAGAAAAATCCCTGAGAACAATATAATCTGGCATTTTATTTATTTGGCCACACTGTGGCTTTTAGATAAACTTATATATGAGTCCAAAATTCTTAGCTTTAAACTCTCACCCAACTGTTTCTTCAAAGACTCTGTTGTCTTTTACTAAAGCACAATTCACAATAGCCAAGGCATGGAACCAGCCTAGGTGCCCATCAATGGATGAATAGATAAAGGAAATATGGAATATACTGTAGACACAGTGCAGTGGTATTTGGTCATAAAGAAAAATAAAATTATGTCATCTGCAGGAAAATGGATAGAACTGGAGATCGTTGTATTAAGTGAGATAAGCCAGGTTCAGAAAACATGTAATGTTTTCCCTAGAACGTGGGCTCTAAAAAAGGATGACATGCAAGTAGAAGGAAGACTAGACGGAAGGGAATAAGAGGGAGGAAGGACAGGATATAGGAATACATTAAGGATATATTAAGAACTGTGCTGTCTAAACTGGTAAAAGTTCTTTGCTTTATATTTTAGTTAACTTATTCCAAATTAAATTAGGAAACATTTTTTTAATTATATAAATAGAGAATTTCTTTGCCTCGGTCAGTGGCCTACACTTTAAATCCTTGTCCTATATATCGCAATTCCAATATAGCAGGCACACTGTAATAATCCTTATTGGATTATGCCCTTTAAATGAGTGAACTGTGGAATACATAGCGGAGAGTGGAACTGCTGTTATTAGGGACACAGAGGGGCAGGAAATGGGGAAATATGGGTCAGGGTATAAGGCTGCAGTTACATAGGATGAGTAAGTCTAGAGAGCACATGTACATGGCGTGAGGACCATAGTTAATATCCATATTGCTTACTGGAAACTTGCTGAGAGTAGATTCCAAGGGCTGTCATCATTTAAAAAAAAAAAAAGATAACCATGGAGACGGATGGTTTGCTTGACTGTAGTGGGTGGTGTGTATGACAAAACATCATGTTTTGTACCCTAAGTATATACAATCTAAAAAATTAAAAGTATGTGGGTGAAGTTTATAGTGTGTAAAGTACAGCTCAATAATCAGTCCTTTCTAAACTGATCTTGAATGGGGGCAATCCATAATCTCCGTACACAACAGAAAGATGTTTTCTGACTGAGGGCTCCTTTACTTCTAGCAATACAGACCACCAGACTTCAAGGTGGGGAAGGAACGGGAGCCCAGTGTGCTGGAGTGGGTGAATCTTACCTCCACCGCTCACTAGACCACCTCAGATCCCTCTGACTCAGGCCCCACAAACTGTCATCTGCTCTTCCCGCAGGAGGATTACAACCAGTTGAGGCCGCTGTCCTACCCCAACACCGATGTGTTCTTGATCTGCTTCTCTGTCGTAAACCCCGCCTCTTACCACAACGTCCAGGAAGAATGGGTCCCGGAGCTGAAGGACTGCATGCCTCATGTACCTTACGTCCTCATAGGGACCCAGGTTAAAGTGTGGGTGATTGGGGGGTGGGGGACTGCAAAGAAGCAGGCATATCACGAATATCACATACTACCAACCACTATGGAAGAGTCTCGGACATAACAGTCCTATGAGCAGAAGTCCTTAAGATGTTCATGATTGTTTAGCCCACAGTTGAAAAGATAAGAAAACTATTTAATGTGAAGTAGGAAGTTTTGATATGCCCTGTAAGAATTAATCTCTCAAAGTAACTTTTTCAAATTGACAGTCTTCTCCAGCACTGAATCAGAGCAATGAAGGGATGGTGTCAATTGCACATATTATCTAATATTTTGTAGCTAAAATCCACAGTTATTTTAAAAATCACAAAATAGTTGAGTACCAAAATGACCCCAGAAACCAGAATGGGCATGTTACAGCAGGACTCCTTAAGAGAAGGTCCTGGAGAAGGAAGACAGAAATGCAGTGCACGGCTCTGTTCTCCTTAAACCCCTTGATCTTCCAGAGTTTATAAAAGAAGTTAAAGCACATATACAAGATAAATAAACCTGGATGGTAAAGGCCTTTAAAGTGTTTCAAAAGCTAATAAAATTTCATAGTTGGAATTTCTAGTAGTAAGCCAGTTGCACAAATAAAGATCATCCCAAATTGTGGTTTTAAATGGGTTTTGTTCTTTGCTTTTTTAAAATCCAAATTGCTGTTGCAGTAACAATGAAAGGATTTATAGTGATCTGTTTCATATGCTGTTTTTTTTACATTTCTTGTTTTATATTCTGTTTGACAAAACAATTTTTTAAAAAATCATAAAGGAAAGAAAAATATTTTCTAAAGAAGATATAGATATACCGGGTATATGTGTTCACTCAGAGAGAGACAAAGTAGAATTCATATAGCCATAAGTCAGAGTATGATTGATGCTTCTGCTCCAAAAGATAATCACTTGTTTGTTTAAATGAAGTATATCACCTGAATTCCTGATGACAATATTTATCCAAACTGATGGAACCTGGATCCCTGATGCCAAAATATGTACTAGGACACTCAAACACATTAGTGCGATTTGAGTCTATTTTACAATCGATTGGCATTAAGTTGAATAATTAAGGCCAAAAAAAATCCCATAGCTTTGTAGACTTGAGTATTATGCTTATCAGTGGGACCCTAACATACTAATATATTGGTTTAAGACACAAGTCCTGTGAGTTCACATTCAGGGTCAGATACACAGTGAAATTTTAAAGCAACCAAATATTAAATTATCAAACCTAATGCATCCTACTTTCAAATCAGCTCTACCTTTGAAAAAATTAATGTTTATTCATTAAGCAAACCCTTTGGAAATCCCTCTTTGGGAGTTGCCTTCACAAGCCTGCAATACATTTGTTAGAATAGTCTCATAAGTAGGGAGATGTTCTAATTTGGAAAAGCAGAACAGAACAAAACAAACAAACAAACAAAAAAGATGTATCCAGATACAGGAAATAAGCATTAAATAATGAGTAATATAATTTGGGATCAAATACATCATCACAAGAAGGTAACAAGAATGTCTGGTCCTCTTGTATGCCCTATCAGTTAAATCTAGAAATAAACAAAAAATTCCCAAACAGCACCAGAACCATTAAAGGAAGCCTTCAGCACACGGGCGGACTGTTTCAAAGGAGAAAATGCAAGAACATCCTGGTTTGTCCATGTACAAAGAAATCACTGGACTCTCTTAGACACAACATGGACACGTGCGTGTGCTTTCTTAAAGAAGATTCATCTACTTCAAAGACATCCAAGAGAAAAGAAGCCCTTTTATACCACAGTCTAAAATAACTGAGAAGGCTTGAAAAAATAAATAAGTTGATCACATGTGTGTTTTTTGCTAGATTGATCTCCGAGATGACCCCAAAACGTTGGCCCGTCTGCTGTATATGAAAGAGAAACCTCTCACGTACGAGCATGGCGTGAAGCTTGCAAAAGCGGTACAGTCAGATTTGAATTTCATTTTAAATGTATGCTAAGATGATGAGTTTTTTTGATGTGTGCTTTGGAATGGGCGAGGTGCATAGAGTTTGCTTTGAGGTGCACTGTGTTCAGAATCTGTTGCTTTCTATCTCCCTTCTGTTCAAAAAAGGGTGGAAGGGACCATTTGGTTAGTGTTCTTGTTGGCCAACATTGTCTGTTTTTCATTATGAAAGAAACTTGGTGAATTTAAACAGCTGGAGCACTTAGCATTTGATTTAGCAACCTCTAGAACACCTCCTTGCCATATATACTATGAATTAAAGGAAGGCTTAGTTGCATATCTGTAAATCTCATTGCTTATGATCATTGTAACTCATTTACGTGACCCCATGTGCAGCATTTTGTGATTTTCTTGGGAGAGACTTAGATTAGCATCTGGCGGGGGTCTGTTTGCTTGGTATATAATGAACAGCCACTCACAGAGGCTAGCCTGCGTTACACACTGTACATGGAAACATAATACACACCAAGAAGCAACTGGCTGGGGAATCGAAGTGACATTTGACAAATAAAGGCAACTTGCTCAGAGCTGGGACTGCTTTCCTAAACCTGTCTTTCTCTGAAGAACCTAGCATGAATAGTGAGTTGGCTGAGGACACATTTCAGAAAGCATTTGCCAGACACCAAATCTTTGCCTTCCCATTGTCACCAAGATGTGAGCAAAACAGCCACTAAAATAGACACGAATGGATGGAAGTACTTTACCCAAGAGAAGGCTTATAAACCACATTTCCATAATTTTAATCCATATCCTCATTGATTTAGTCACCAATCCATCAACCCAAATAGGAGGCTTTAAAATTCTTGTTTTACTGTCCTAAGTAACTAGCCCTGCAAAATGCAAGTCCCAGGAAGTCAGAGCCACCCTCTCTATGCCAGTCAAGAATAATAACAACGTCTTCATTAACAAAGATGTATGCATTTCTCTTATTAAAACCTGATTATAGGCACAAAAATAAGTGTGATACACTAGCTAGAAATGAATTAAGTGCCAGGCTGGGCATGGTGTTGCACACTGAGGCAGAAAGATCACAAATTCACAACCAGCCTGGACGACTTAGTGAGACCCTGTCTCAAAGTGAAATTACAAGGGCTGGAGATGTAGCTCAGCATTCTCTGGGCACAATTTCCAGTATATAGGGAGGGAGGAAGTAGGGGAGGAAGGCAGGGGAAGGAGGAAGGAAGGAAAAAAGGGAGGAAGGAAGAAAAATAGGAGGGAAGGAAGGAAGGGAAAGGAAATTATTTCTAACCCAGCTCTGTGGACTTTTTCATCATTCTATAAACTGTCTCCTTTCCAACCATATATATTTTTTTTCTTCCGGGAGAATAAGTGTGTGTCTAGAGGTTCTTCTGTCTTCTCAAACATTCCGCCTGGAAAGCTCTCATTAGCATACATAAACACCCAGCTCTATAAATAACTGTGCACTTCCTAGCAGGAGGTCCCAGCTGGCTCGGCCCCAGCTTCCTGCAGGACCCTGGTCTCCCGGTTCTCTGCTCTGGGCCTGTCTCCCACCTCATCCCGTCAGCATCCTCAACTCTCTTCTCATTTGGAAAGTTGGTTTTTTCCTCTGAAAAGACGTCTCCCCAAAGCCTCCCATCTCATTTCAGACTTATTTTAGGAACAATGGCTGAGTTCACCACTTTATTGCCTTTTGCCAGTTTCTCCTAGCAACTGCTCTCAGATGCAGAGAGAATCGTGTTTAGCTTACAAAATCCAATTTAGAAGAAAACCAAGCAAGAATTTAACTGGTTTCATCACAATTCATGTAATAATAGAGATGCTTTAAGTTTTGCTACTCTTCGACTTCTCTGTCAAGTAGTGTATAATAACAGCTAGCATTTATGGGGTGTTTACAGTGTGCCAGGCTGCAAGCCAAGTGCTTCACATGCATCGTCTTAATTAATCCTCATAGCTACCCCCCAAGGTGGGAATATTGCCATCACCATTGTCCTAGAGGAAACTGGGGCTCAGAGAGGTTAAGGTCACACAGCTAGATAGTGGCAGAGCTAGGACGTGATAACCACCACGTTCTTCTGCCTCCCGGCTACAATCTGAAAAGAAACTCTTAGGTTTGGGGACTCCTTTTAATATACTGAAAGTCACATTTTAATGTGCATATTCTCCCCAAAACTTAAGTGCTTTGCAAATTTGGAGTTCTCACATCTGATCCTCTGTTAAATGCTTCTCAATCTCCAGTGTGTTTTTCATTTATCATCCTTTTTCGGTCATACAGGGCATTTTATTTTTAAAGGATGGTTTCATGGCTGGCATACATAGTTACATGACTCTTTACATTCAAAAGGCAACCCCCATTTACAGAAATATTTTGTATCAATTTATGATAAGTATTCTTTGTTTTCTCTTAGGTGATTTATCATCCCTCTTATTTATTGTGTTTTTAATTCCCAGCCCACACATCTGTAAACATCCATACTAGATTTATTTGATAATTGATTAAACACCTACCATGGGCCAGGTGCTCATTCTTAGATTATAACCCTTTGTGCCTTCTCCTTTGAAATTCCATCTGACACAACCTCACCATGATTTTCTAAGTCCAGGCTCCCTAAGGTACTTCCACATACAACACTTTCCCACTTTTCTTCTTTTCATCTTTTGCACTCTCTTGTCATCTTCTTCACCAGGTGGCATTTGTTGTTGTCACCCTTTACCTTAGCACCTCTTTCCTGCTGGGTTTTTTAACATACACAGGTGAGATTTAAAGCAGCAAAATGCAGAAACCAGTGCTCCATTCATGCCAACCAACTGGAGTCTGTAATCTCCTCCTCTTGCCTGAAGGAGTCAGAGTCACTGGGCCTCGTCTTGTAGCTTGTATTATCATTTCCCCTTTCCCAGGCTGTGGAAGGCCAGCACCTCACCACTCACATCTGGGTTACAAAGGCCCACAGGTGAGGGGAGGAGGGAGACAAGTGAACAGATGCACTGAACTACTGGATCCGTTCCAGACACTGAAGTACCCCAACAGTGGCAGAGGACAGGGTGACAGATACATTTGGGCCAGGAGAGCTCAGAGACAATTTCTTGAAGCAGTTGACATCAGAGCCAGGTATTATCAAGGATGAGGATAAGTTTATCAGATGGACAAAGTTAGGGGACAGGGGATAAAGATTCCAGACAGAGGGACCAATATGTTCAAAAACATCCTTTAAAACACAAGGACCCAACTGGCAACATGATGGGCCAAATTATGGCCACAAATATTTTGATCAGTCTACACCAGTACTTTTAATGCAATTTCATGGCCAATACTGAACACTCTGGAAACTTTGAACAAATACATATACGGTATTTCTGGCTTCTAAAAAATTTTCACAACATCTGGCAATTCTCGACGAGAATTTCCTCATGAACGCAAACTTTCAGTCTTTTAATTAGACAAGGTGCGTACTCTTCAGCTTGCACCTAACCCCGCCACTCCGTATCATCCTGTGCCTGAGCAGCACACTTACACCACCCACCCTGGAGTCAGCAATCTTTAGAGTCCTGAAAAAAGCTCATTCCACCCAGAAATGCCCTTCCTCTCTCAGCAACTGATGAATGAACACTGATTGGTTGAAGCAGAATTTCTCTCACGAGCCTTTGGGCTCTTCTTCCTTTTCTTGGCCCTCTCTGCTCTGTGCACCTCCCATAATCTCAAATAAGGAATAGAAACTTCCCTGTGCCTGGCTGTTCCTTTAGATCCACCACACCCACTGACTCTGCTGCTCCCTTCTCCTCCATTCACGTGGCTACACCCCGCTTTTCCTTCCCTTCTCTCTCCCTCCCTAAGTCTACACTTCTCCCTTTGCTCATTAGTGCTTTTTTGTCTTTCAACCACAATTTCTTTCTGTTGGCTGGTGACAGCAAAGCAGAGTGATTAAGGCTCTGGCTCAGGAGGTGGACAGATTCTAATCTCTGCCATGTTCTTAGTTGTGTGGTCCTGTACAGGTGGGTTTCCTAACCTCTCTGGGCATCAGTTCCCTGAGTTATAAAATGATGGTGGTGATAAACTGGTCCCCACAAAGTTGCTATGGTGATGAGATGAGCGACCATACCACAAGTTCCAGCTCAGCAAAGCATAGTGAAATCGATGTTAGCCCTCAGACCTGACTCCAGCTGGGAAGGCCTCTTTGCTGTTATTCCCACCCGTTACTTTCTATCTTATTCTATAACACCCCCCATGCCTCCAGCACAGCCTGGAAGAAGTGCATCATATTTTACTGGCTTGTCTTTGTGGGTTTGTTTGTTTGTTTGTCAGACTCTTACATCTTCTGTGCATCTATGATATATTTCTTAGCTTTTGAAACAATAAGTTTCAGCAATTGTAAGATTATCAGAAAGTGTTCTCTCTATATGTATCCTCTCTTTCCCTTGAAATATGTCAGCTTGGTAAAGCATGTTCCAGATTGTTAGCATGTGTGTCTAAACAAGGATCCCCAAATCCTGTGCTCTCCCAAATGGATTGGAAATATTTGACTGAGTAGATCATTTTGCTCCAAGATGCAGATGAAGTTGCTGCTGAAGCAAAGCTTCAAATACTTCAAAGCAGTATTTCCTTGAGACAGTTTTCCATTTCACATCTTTAAGGACACAAATGATCTCTCTAGTGATCCCTCTAGCACAGCTGTGCTTCTTCCCTGAACTGGGATAAATTCTTCTCTCCCACCCTCAGAGCCCTTGACACATGGTAACAACACTCACCTCATAACTGGATTCTCTTTCTCACACTCCTTCCCACTCACACCCAAAATCTGTTGGCGACTTTTCCTGGCACGATCTGCACAAGGCACAATGTTTTGTTAACCTCCTTACACAATGATGCCTTTATCTGCTGTTTCATTATCTTCAGTGAAGTTGGAATTGGGAGAAACAAGTTCAGACTCCTTCTGCATCATCCAAAGGTGAGCTCTGATGCCCTGTCTGCAGCACTCTGGGGCAGGAGGAGAAGAGAGGGCCCCCTCCCATCTCACAGGGCCCCCACTGGGAACAGAGCATGGCCCAGCTCTCCTGGAGTCCCTAGAATCTGTCTGGGGCTTGTGATCATCAGTGCAGAGATCTCCCAGACAGAAGGGCCCTGCAGTCCTCTCTACGGATTTTCCAGCTACCACATCACAAGTCTTTCAGTTAGGCCCATTGTTAAATCCGTGCACTTTTTTACACATGTTCATATCTGGCTTAGACACAGTCCCCAAATGCTACAAAGACATTATTAGGAAAATTCTCTTTGCCCTTTGTTCCTCTCTGAAAACAATATCCTACAGTTTTTTGATTATTTTTTTAAGTTATTTCCTAATCCAAAGGCCAACCATGGTCAAAATGAAAGAGATAACGTAGGTTTTCAACATCCACTGATAGTTTCAATACCATGATTTTGGTATTTCCCTTTGGCTCAACAGTAACCACTCAGTCCCCAAAAGCAACAACAAAAGAGTATAATATCTGTTGGAGAAGTAAAAGAATAATTTCTAGGCCCAACCAAAACAACTTTATTTCATACTTAGTCTTCGTACCTATGGCCTTGTGGACAAGTGAGCAGCCTTATCTCATTAACTCAGCTTCACCAGAGCTGAAGGATCTGGTCAATTACTGTCAAGGAACAAGGAAAAGAATACTCATGGAGAGACAGACCCAGAACTGAGGTCTAGTTCTTTCACTTTCTAGTTGACACCTCATGTTACCCTCCTGGGGCTATTCCCACACTAGTCTAAGCGATATCATGAATTTCTCTCTGGTGCACACATTTACAAATTGACTGGTTACACCCAAATGCATCCATGTCAGCACTCTACATGTTCCAAGGGGGGTGCTAAATTGGTAAATATTAGATAAAAGTCTAAATTCCTAGATCTTCTTGAAAAATACAAAAATAGAACAACAACCCAGCATTCCCACTTGGAAGCAGAGTGAGACCAACCCGCTCTCGAGGGACCTGCACTTTACAGTCCGCTCCCTCTCCCTAACCCCTTGCCTCCTGCCAGCCCAGGTTTATTCTCTTATGTGAGCACCTGCCATAACAGGCACAAGACTTTGCTGCCCTTTCAGTCATTCATCTGCTGTAGTTTCCAGGACTTCACCATCCAGCCAACCCTTCTAATCTGTTTTCCTTTTTCAAAGTGAGTCTTACAACATAAAGCTGAGGCATTTTTCCAGATATCCTTAATATGAAGAGGCCCCTGTCCTATCATTGGCTCAGATTAGCAGGTGAGAAACAGCCAGGTGTCCTTCACATGAAGCTGATTGCCAAACACGGTCTGCACGGCCTATGATTTTCTTAGTGAGAAGCTATAATGTGGGCCTGAATTTCTGTTTTTCATAGAGCATTCATGATTACCCAATATACCATGGTATGAAACCATCAAAAAGGTTTGAAATAAAGCCATAAGTGAGTACAAAATAGTTTATCCTTTAAATAGACTGTCCACTGACAAGGGATATGCTTCTGTCGATACATGTATTTTAGGATTTCTGTTTGATTTTTTTTTAATTTCTTAAAATAAGCTTTTAAAGCCTGTGGAAACTGAATAATAATACCATTCAGATATTACAGATATCTCTGACAAGACACCTTGTCAGAAGAATATTCCGATCAAGAGTGGCCTATAAACGCCACTTGCTTCTTATCATTTCATCAGCCAGGCTGACCCTGCCCTGCCACACACAGGAGGCGCCGCTCACTTGAACCAATGACCACAATCTACGAATAAATACAACACCACGCAGCCCTGTTCTTCACAAAATCACTCACTCACATCACTGGTTTTGAATCCTCTTCTAATTATTTATACTTTCATATCTTTACATTCTTATGTAAGAGAATGGCTGTGGATTACTTGCAGAATTCATTGCTTACCAAAGTGATCTATAACCACGTATTGCTAGTGTAAGAATGTTAAAAAATTATATATATATAAAATATATATTATGTATAGTATCTACACAAAAAATTAGGATAGTGGATACACGATGGAATGTAAACAAGAAAACCAATCCAAATGAACCTTCAGGCTATTTAGAGGACAAGAGGAAGTTGGGATTTGACAGATGTTGCCCCGCAGTGCTTTTTCCTCCTTTCTAGGAAATCTCCTCATGGCTTTCTCTCTTTTGTGTTTAAGATTGGAGCACAGTGCTACTTGGAGTGCTCGGCCCTGACTCAGAAAGGTCTTAAAGCAGTTTTTGATGAAGCAATCCTCACCATTTTCCACCCCAAGAAAAAGAAGAAGTGCTGCTCCGGGTGTCACTGCTGCTGTTCAGTTATCTGAGGTTGCTCCAGTGCCTCCCTCCACTCCAGCCTGGGAGAGGACGGCAGGCATCCTCTGCCACCCAGCTGTAGCCAGAAAGGAGGGACTGACAGAGAGGAAGTCCTGCCCCACCCATGAGCTCTCCTGAACAGCATCCTAGTCCGCTCACTGCCACGTCCCCCTGCCAGCCCGAAGCAGCCACACTGCAAACTCGATGCTGAGCTTGGATCTCAGACAGGCCTGCTGTTGAGCATGCTGGAAACAAAGTCAAAGGCCATCTTGCATTTTACGGCTCCCCTTCCACGAGCGTGGAACTGATGGAGATCATCACGGAAAAACTGAAAGAGGAACTTGGTTCCTGTGTGGGTGGCCTTACTTGATGTCTTTTACAAAACTTAGGAACACAACACTAACCTTTTTTCCTGAAACTGCTGTTTTCACCCATGTGTCTTACATATATTTGTGTTATTTCAAGAAATCTCCAATTGACTCAGGTCTTACAAATCTATACCAAAGTAGCCTAAAGACAAGGTGATTCATGATCATTTCAATTTTTGGCAGGTTTCTACCAAAGTTATTGGAAACAACATATACCTCTGAATGCCTGATTATAAGATACAAGAAAACTTTTAAGCTTTTGCAAAGCCATAATTTACAAAGCCATAATTTTTAGCCCGGTTAAAAAAAAAAATACCATCTGAATTATTACAGGTCCACATTTTTTGCCAAAGATTCACTCTACAAATCTTACATTGTAGATAGGCTGCTTTTTTTCATATCGTATTGCCACAGCTAACTAAAAATGAACTGTATTTAAGTAGCATTTCTGCTTTCCATCCACATTGATTGGGGGAAGAAAATGGCAGAACCCAACTTTCAAAATATTCTTCATTCAGCAAAGTGGGCCCTCCTGCTTCCTCGCTTCCCTCGGCAGCCTTTCCTCTTCCTTGGTTTCTCCCATGCCCTATTCCTTTTGTTTCCCTCAATACAATAATAGCCTGACCTAAAAGAAAGATCTGGGCATTGGGCATGACAAAGGAAGATGTTTCACAATCCCCCAAAATCAGGCAAAGTGCCTCACTTTTTGTACTTGCTTTAACTAAAAGAGCTTCTCAGCTTGCCCCATGTAAGCTCCCATTCTAAATGGAACTGGCATTAAATTATTGTACCTCTCTCTTCCTTACTCATTCTCCCAAATATCTGTTTAGGAACTCCATTTGTATAGGTATCAAGCTCTGGGTCCCTTTCCTGAACGATGCACTACATACAACATGAAAGTGGCCCTAGGAAAGGAAAAGCTCCTGATTATTTGCCCTTTCTATATGAAAATTCCTTTTATTTTATTGCATAAGTGAAGTTTATCTTTACATTTACAATTATACCAAGTTTTTCCAGATTCGAGCTCCCCCTAATGAGAAGACCAGTCTTTCTAGTCCCTTCTGTTCCTAGAGGAGCCACATAATAAAAGAATTGTATGCTATGGGTCTTTTCTCTTAAGACCTTCCATAATAACTCTTCTTTGGGATTCTGTTATTTAGAATTTCTGAAATTTGTTTTCCCTTCTCCTGTATTTCAAGTACTATTTCCCTTCTCTCTCATCTAATTGCTAAACATTTTCTTAAACACACACACACACACACACACACACACACACACACATCTTAAAGGAAACAGGAGTTTTGTTAAGTCAAAGTTTGACATTTAGAGAAAACAAAGACTTTCTACATTTGTAAATGGAAGTCAACCATGTATGAACTATAACTCTGCAGAGGTTATGAATTCATCCTTCACAAACAATAATGAGCACTTAGCCCTGTAATAAAGGAAGTGCTGTTAGCCAGTTCTGTTGCATTATTGCATAGTTACATCTTGCTAAAGAGCCACTCCTCACTTCTCATTGATGTGGATGAAAAATGGAAAGCAGTATGTTGGCTCCAGCAAGAAAAACGTTCCAGATGTGTGCACTCAACCAGCGAATCGCTGCCTAGGTCATCACCTCCCTAATGGGCCACTAGGATTAATTTGTTCGTGGTGGGAAGAGCACTCTCTCACCTAGAACCAAAACCTGCCCAGAGACCATTAGTGTCTGAACAGAGCATACTCCAAGAGATTTTAGGGGCTAATTACAAAATAAAATCACGTAGAACAAAACAACCTGAATGAGATCGTGTCATTCCAGCACATTAATCATTCACTCCCTGTCTTATGGCAAGATCTAGTTCATTTTACTAAAAAGTGTTTTCTGCCATAAGATTGAATAAAATTATTTTGAAATCAAAAATAAAAAGGCATAGAAATCTAGAGAAGGATCCTTTAATGGTCCATACAATGAGCAGCAACTGATCTCCACGTGAGGGTAAAATCTCCACTTTGCAGAGTTAGAAAAGCTATCAGAAACTATGGTCCAATCCTTCACTGTAAACTTGAGAAACTCAGCCTACATGGGTTAAGAGAGGTGCTGAGGCAGAGCTAGGACAGATCTCAGGTTTTCTGCTGAATGTCTTTCAAATCCATTCTGTAAGTTCTTCATTTCTGCGCATATTAGCCTGGAGTTTTGTAGGTATACCATTGGAAATCCAATGTTTATGCTACAGATTCCAGCCACATTTTTAATATATAACTTCACATAGATAGCCCACTATAAAGAAGGTAGTCTATCAAACTAGTAATAAACTAGACTACAGAGCAATATAATCCCAATCTAATAACTCAATCAAGTGGCTAGTTTGACTGATATTCTTTTTTCACTCAAATGATTGGTCACGAGTAAAATAAGTGAATGCCCTGGGCTATTTTGGAAATATAAAAGGACTAAGACACAAGTCAAAGCCATAGCCATAATTAGAAATCTGGGCTGATTTCTGCCAAGAACAATTAGACTTGAAGAACAATTACTGAAAGCAATAACTACTGCATCTCTAAACCAGGAAGTGCTAAGTTGAAAATTCAAAAACTAAGCCACACATGTATGACAGGAGAGGGCTTTGATGCTGAGACATCCTTTTGAAAGATTTCTGGTCCATCGGAGAAGTAGTAAAGGAAGTGGATATAACCACAGACAGTTTTCATTGGACCACCAATCAAGAAACCAAGCATACAGCAAAACACATGCCTGACAATTCTGGAGACCTGTTAACTTCTGCATGCTCTCCAGAAACAGGGAAGAAAGGAAGACCGTTGGTGTGAGCATGCCATGATCAGCAGCACAAATCACTAGATTATTTCACCTTATGATTTGCTACAAATAAACAGAATCCTGGACAAAGCTCTTTGGGTCGTTAGTAGCAGGGAGAGACCTCATCTTCGCACCTACTCTGCTCATATACAGCAGGAAGCCATATTTCTTACCAAGAAATATGAGTGAATAAATAACCTCACAAGTTTCCTTGAGCGTGAAGGTGATTTAAAACCCGGAAAGGACGATTTGGAGGTATCTACAAAGATCATTATTTGGATGAATTGTATTTATTCATCTTCAGTGGGATAGTTCCAGATAGAAAGATTTATTTAATATGCAAAAGTACAATAATAGAATGCAAAAGTTTATATGCAAAAGCAATCGTTCATAGTGTTCCAATAGTCAGCAAAGACCAGGAGGAAAATCAGAGCACCAGGCTCTCCACTTAGCATCACTTCAGCCTTCAGGGGCTCAGCCACACTCTCTGGGGATCTTCTTGGGTCAGGGAAAGAACGAATCTGAGGGGGTCTGGCTCATCTGTGAAATGCTGGGATGCAAATTCAACAACTGCTCGCTTTGAAATTCCACTACAGGAAATGAGAGTAAAAGCTTCATGATTAATATTGGTCCCAATCTCTTTTTTTTCTCCTTGGAGGATGTTATGTAAAAAACTAGGGTCACTTTGTTGTGTGTGTTTCAAATGTGTTCTGTCCTGATGGTTTCATTTTGTTCTATGAGTTCTGCAATAGCTCAGAAACTTCTGACACCACAGCTGGAGTAATTTTTTTTTTTTTTTGTATTTTAATCCACGTGCTGCAAGCATCTCAGTACGTGCCGACGTCCTTGCTGAGCAGGGTCTGATCAGCGTTATAGGGATGTGAAGTCAGGGCACTCTGAGGTTTGTAGGACCCAGACCCAAGTCCTGCTCTGAAGCATCCTTACCTGGCACACTTAGCCTCTCAGTGACCCTGCACAAACCAGCCTTTTTTTTTTAGTGTATTTTAGTTCTTTGAGAAAAAAACAAGGGCCGGGGATTTAGCTCAGTGGCTCTGCTGCCTGCCTCACAAGTGCAAGGACCCGAGTTTGATCCCTGGTATCAAAAAAAAAATAATCTCCCAGATAACTACAGAGATGGTGAGCAGAGTGAAAGGATCTAAAACAGAAACTGATAAAAAAAAAAAAAAAAAGAACTTAAAAGAAGAAAACAGACACACTTTCTGAGGAGGACAACATGTTTGGAGTGGCTTTGTAAATACATCTACGATTACCTCTACCTGCCATTTTGTAACCATTTTTTAAGCAGATTCTTTTCTCCTCAAGGAGCCACAGGCATGAATGTTAATGAATTCTACACCCTTGTCCGCCGGTTAAATTGCCTTTTTCTCCTAGTAAACATCAATCACTATTGAAGTACATCTCAGCAGAATTTTGTCCCAGTTGTGACCGTCACTGTTCCACCTATTGTGATCGGCAGCACCCAGGGAAGCACTGCGGACCTGCTCGTGGGCCGTTCTTCCAATCCGCGTCTTATGCAATGGCTATGCATGTACCCTTTTCATAATTAATGGAATATTATTTCATGTACTCTTCAACCTTGAAGTTTATTTTGTGCCATACTCTGACTTTCAAGTCATTAAATTGTCTTTCCCAGCTGTCGTCTGTGGCTCATCTGAAGGTGTCTATCAGCCACTCAAGCAGACTGACTTCTGCAGGTCTCGTGTGTAGAATGGGAAGTTGTCTTGCCCTTTGCTTCTCAAAGTGTGGCCCAGAAATGGGCACCGTTAGTGTCACTGGTGTCCTAGTGAGTTCTGTGGAGTCTCCGGCTCAGACCAAACCTACGGAACCAGAATCTGCATTTTAATAAGACCCCCAGGTGATTTGCATACACATAAAAGTTGGGAGAGAACTGGTCTAGGAGGCAACCAAGTTCATTGTCAGTCTTTATTTTCAGTCATATAAGATCTGCCTGATGAAGAAGCCATCAACTCAGCCTGACTCTCAGACGCCACCTCTGGGTATCATTTGGGTTAATGTTCGAGTCATTTGTCTTCACTAGATGAATTTAAAAAGAGCTATCAAAGTCTTTTTCTTGTCCTGTGCTACCCAGATGCAATAAAGGAGTGTGCATGTTTTAGAATAGAGCAAAAAAGTGGCAACTGGCTTAAAGATTTGCTAAACTCTGAAGTATTTATGTTCCAAAAATCTTTTTGGTGTTTATAAAGGGAAAAGAAAAATGCTCCCCAAACATACCTTCTATGAAGGAATAAGGAAGATTCATATCATATGAAGTTTACAAATTCATAGAATGAAGAGAAAACAAATTTCTGAGGCATAAAACTTTTGGAGAAGTTTCTGTCTTTATAGCCTAAGACGTGCAGGTCTAGATGTCAGTAAGGACTGACCACAACCACATGTTCTGTAGACAGGACACAGACCCATTCTGCAGGCTCCTGTCCTCACTGCCATGTCAAGCAGACCAGAGTCTTATTCACTTATTTGCCATATTTTACCAAACATCACTAGGGACCAGGTTTTGCTCTCCCTCCCACATGTCACTCTCTGCACAAAGTCCTTTTAAAAACTGTATATACACAGATCAAAGCCTAGGGTCTTATCCAAACCCCCTTGCTGAGGAAGTCCTGAATGCAAATCACACCTACCTTTAATCAAATCAAATAAGAACACAAGGGTCACCACTTCTTTGTACCTACAAGTGGCCTTGCTAACCTTCTGGCTAGAATGTCAGTGATTCAACCCCAGAAAAAGAACTTGATGCCATGGACACATCCAGACACTAAGGGCCTAACACCTTGGTACAGGACAGGCCATCTTCCCTCCCTCCCAGGAGCCCCTCTATGCACAAGCACAGGCTTCAGTGGTTCAGCCAGTGGCCTTCGTGCTTAAGAGGTAGAAGTCGACTTGTGTCCCAAGATGGCCCTTCCACAGAGAGCCTTCAAACTTGGACACACAAATGAAAATATATTCTTTTAAGATCATGATACACAGTGTATTTACCATTGCTATTCTCTAATTATTTTTGTTATGAAAAATTATTTTCCGTAGAACCATCTTTATATTTTCTTTATTATTATCTACTTGTATTAGATTAAAAATAAAAAAATAAAAAATGAATGGGACACCCTTTCCCTCTGGGAGCAACACGGCCAGTCACAGCAGCTCACATTCTTGGACGGCTTTGACCAAATCCCAAAACAGAATCTTACCAAAAATCATTTTCACTACTGCAAATGTATCCATGGTTTCTTGGCTGTAACCACTGAAGCAAGCTGCCAGAGTGCTTCTTAAACCAAGGCCTTCACGTCTCCTGCAGCCCACCACAGCAAAACACCCCATCCAACCCCTTCCTTCCCAGACCACAAAAGAGAGTTCATTTTATTCAACTAATAAAGAGAGAAAACTAACCTTTTTCTCTTTAAGAATCCACTTACTTGTAATTTTTTAGTTTGATTCCCAGTCCCTGCACTGTGACAGTAAAATGAAATCCCAGTCCAAGGTATCTGAACCCCTCCATCTGAACGGAAATGTCCCCACCAAATAAAACATATTGAAATAATTAGTACTGAAGAAGAGAAACCCCTTGCTCAGAGCCCACGCATTCTCCTCCCCTCATTAGCCCCTTTAAGCGTGGAAGTTGACATGGATGAATTCACGGTGCACTAGTCCTTTTGGCTTTGTCCTGAAGTGAGCTGGCTCCAATTTTGTTAGTGCTGAAATCTGCAGCCAGTTCCAGTGGGACTTTGTTTCTCATTAGCGGGTGTTAATGTTTCAATGGGGAGATGATTCACATTGCTTTCTTGAGCTTGGTCAGACAAGATCCAAAAGCTGAGCCCAATCTTCCTCTTAAAAACATTTCCAACATATTTTTTAATGTTGCATGTTTTAATTCTTCTCAGTAAAACTTGTGCCCAGAATGTTTTAGTTGTAATATGCAGATTCCAAGAGGAAATAAATGGACAGTAGAAATTGAAAACCCCCTGAAACCCTAGGACTTCACCACTGTGATGATGAAAGCTCACTCTTCTATGCTGTGGACATAGTAGGACCCTTCCCAAGAGCAACACGAGAAAGAAAGCACAATCTGTTCGTACATTTCACGTAGAAAGAACTTGCGAACTAACAGGATTAGATTTCTATTTCAAGAGCATAATTCTGCATATATACTTCCTCGAGATAGAATGGCTTCATTCATCAACATCCTTTTTTGTATATGAGACAGCTTACTTTCAGTGAATAAATGTTCTTTCAAGTGATTTTTTTACTTGTATCTGCAACTTGGAGATATTCGCATTTATTCTTTGGTTGTAATACTAACTTCAACATCACCAAAGTTACATTTCTCATCTTAGTAATGTTGATATTCTTGTTGAAGTAAGATATATGTGTGTGTGTGTGCGTGTGTGTGTGTGTGTGTGTCTTCTGGAGAATGTCTGTCTGTTTGGGATCTTTTTGGGGGGTGGGGGTGAGCTCTGCATGACTTTCCAGAACCCTTGATGGCTCACAATCAAGGTCAAAGAATATAACATCCTGTGTGTCAGGAAGCCTTGTTTTTTAACTCAATTATCCTATACGCTAAAGAAATTGTACAGCTGGAGGAACTTAGGGTCAAATATAAAGCAAATAAGCTTGGGAAAGGTTTACTTTACTTCCAATAATGAGGACCTTGACAAGAAAATAGAATAATCCCTCTAAATTCCTTCATGTTAGAGACAAGTCTCTGCTTCCCACTGCCAATTACAGAGCTTTGCACCTGCTGCCCTTGCTTTCTCATCTTTCCCTATTTCTTGGTCCTGTTATTAGCATTCCTCTGTTCAAGTGCCTTTAGCCTCCCCTTCAGACTCACCAAGATTGTAACAACAGGGTACTCAGCCTTCCTGAAACCCCTGAACACAATTCCAGATAATTCCAAGTATTAAACCAAAGGGAGATTATTGTAAAAAAAAAAAAATGGCAGAGGAGTCATTTTACAAATAAGAACCACAATTCTTACAGTCCAGTAGACTGTTTCACAAGTAGAAAATTTTAAAAGGAAATAAAATTTGAAGAATTTGCTAAAGACGGCTTAAAATTATTTCTTAATAGTTTGCTATAATGTTCTGAAAAAGACAGCTACAGAGGAGAAGGTGCAATTATTTTGAAGAAAATTTAGTTTCTCTCCTCCCCTCCCCTCACAATTGGAAACTGAACCCAGGGCCTTGGCACTGAGCAATATTGCCAGTCTTTTTTTTTTAATTGTTCAGGCTGTACTTGAACTTGCAATCCTCCTGCTTCAGCCTCCCAGAGTGCTGGGATTACAGGCATATGACACAATTGCCAGGCAGAAAAAGTCTCTGGTTTCATCCTCCATAAAATGGTAATGGTGAAATGACAGTTACAATACTTACTGGTATAACTGATAAAGAATAAAGACAAATTAACATAGAGGATCCTGCTCACAGTAGCACTCCTATAAATGGTAATGTCTTAGTTGCTTTCTCATTGCTGGAAAAAATACCTGACACCCAAAGTTAAAGGAGAATAGGTTTATTTTAGCTCACAGTTCATAGAGGTTTCAGTCCTTAGTCAGTTGGCTCCAAGGCAAAGTGGCATGGCAGAGGGGCATGGCAGAGGAGAAACAGTCCATGGCATGATAGGCAGGAAGTAGCAGCTTCTCTTTCCCTTTTATTCCATTCAGGCTATAAGCCAATTGGCTAGTGCTACCCTTATCCAGGTAGGCCTTCCTATTATCCACACCCAGAACTATACAAAACCAATCAGTGGACTAATTTAGTTATCATACACTCTTAATTCATATTCACACCCTAGATCCAGCTACCTCTGAAAAGCCCCACCTATGAGTACCTGAGGCTTTGGGGAGACATCTGGATTTAAGCTATAAGAGGTAACAGTATTTATATTTCTATTTCCAAATACAATTCCTTGCCTAAAATTAGAGCTAGTAGGTGTTTGTGAATGGAAGGGAGACAAGAGAAGAGAAGTAGAGAAGTAGAAGAGAAGGAGACAAGAAGAATCCTGACACGTACTTTCTTCTTTTTCATTAATAACTTTTCTAATGCCCCAGATGATTAGCCACCCCACACAATTTGTAGGCTATAGCCCTCTGGTTGCGAGTGTAGCTCTGATGCATGTTATAGCTTATGTGTACTTCACTTCTTATGGCTGTGTCACAACTGGTCTCTGCTTCACAGAACCCTGTCACCTCTGCCCATACCAGGAAACCCAGCTCCATGGCAACTTCCTCTGGCTACAAAGGACAGCCACCATGGAACCTTTCTATGACACAGGTGACCCCATAAGTGCAACCCTTTTTGCTTTCAAGAAGGGAACATCCTCCAGACCTTCTTGATGAGTGGTGAGCGTAGCTACTATGAGTTCTAGAGCCCCGTGCAATAACCCATACCGCAATCTTCTGCTCCCCAGCACTTTTCCAAGACAGTTCAGGCATCTTCTTGTCACTAACACAGGTCACCATTTCCCCAAGCTTGAAGGAGCCACCCAGCTGCACACTGGTACTAGATCCTGTACGCTTATGATGATGGTAAATTCTGACAGTGCTGCCCAATGCACAAATTCTTCTTACCCAGTCTTATATTCTGCTATTCTCCTCTCTCCTTCCAGTCTGACACTCTCAAGATTCATTGCCAAGTGCTTTCTAGCAAGCCCTCCTGGTTTGCATCTTTAGGTTCTAGAGCTCTTTTAGTGGAGTGTCTCATTCCTCCCACTAAAGGGCAAGTCTTTCCCCAGCAGAACATCCTGAGACTTGGCTCTAATTATTCATCTAGAACATAAGGGGTTCTGGGCAGTATTTGAGAAGGCTAAATATCATCATGTAAAACAACCTCCTCCGATGGGGGCCCCACAAGTTCTCCAAGTAAGGGGAGTCTGCTCTCCTATGACAAAGAGGAACAGGAAGTCCTTCTACAGGGGAATCAATCTCAAGTACATTTAGTACATCAAATGTGTGTCTTTGTGTCCCCTTCTTCCCTGTTAGGACCATAAGTTAAAGGTAGGAGATTTTTCAAGGTAGTGGATTCAGCCTTTTTGTAATTGAGCTGCTCTCCCATTGAGATATTAAGCCTGATTTTCACACTCTCTACCTTCCAGATGCATAAGGAAAAAAAAAAAAACCTCTTCAAATGCAGTTTTCATGCCATACCCTGAGGGCTTTGATTATACTTAACCAACTAATCCCACAATCCTTATAATTACCATGGTCCTTGCACCTCTCAAATGTTACAGGCTAGGAAGTGTTCACCTTTCCATGAGCATCCCACCAGTTCACCCTTGGAAAGTCTTAATGATACACAGCACGCCTCGTTGCCCTCACAGCCAATATCACTGCCCACTGAGCCTCCTGAGAGATCTGTGCTGGATTTTATCCATTTGCCCCCTTTGATCTATTCTCCATCCTTCTTCAATCTGCTGCCCAGGAAGCCAACATTTACAGGCCAAATCAATGGGCTCTTACTCTTGAGCTTCCATTTGACTCCCATTTGATTTAACAGAAGACCGGGAGATAGGAGGAGAGTGGAGGGAGGGTGTTTATTCTCGCTCACCCTTTCTACATGGTGTCAGTGTCGGTATGTTGTTCCTTCAGCCTAGGGCCACCTAAGGCTTCCAAACCAGAAGCAGTTCACCTGTCTTTGTTAGTTTCCTTGACTCTGCCCATATATTTACAAATAGTCTCTTCACTAAACTCTCCTCGCTTGCTTCCTGACTGAGGCCATCTTTTCTCAAACTCTGGCAACCCCTTCCTGTCTCAGAAACTCCAGGGCAGAGTTCCTAGGGAAGGGCTCAGAACACTACAGCATCATGTCTCATGGTCTCCCACTGTCCTGGTGACACAGCAGACACTCAACCCCTTTTCAGGTTGAGGGACTTCCTTTCCTGACAACAGATCTGCCAAGAGTCGGATAGATTGTGCCCATGTCCTTGGTCCCCACATCCCCGAAGCTGACCACCAGTATCAACATGTGCTCCACTGTTTTCTAGGGGGACCCACTGACTCCTCCTTCAAGGGGGGTTCCTGGCTCCAGCTGTGATGGGTCAGGCGGTGCAGATCACGCCACCTCTGGGGCTTATGCTACCCAAAGGCATCTGTCTGTGTCCCTTACTAAACATGTTCTCCTCCCTGCCAGATTAATGCTTAAGTAAAAATAGCCTTATAGTTCATTTTTAGTGTTCTTCCTAATGTTATACCAAATATATTAAAGACTAAAAAGATTTCTGAAAATTTGCATGAATTCGAAAGGCAGAGAACATGCTTTATTGGCATTAATGTAGATTTCCCTGGCATATTATGAAAAATGAACAAGATTACATCCAACCCCAAAATGCCAAAATTAAAGACATTTGCATAAAACTACAGGGGTTTTTTTTAAGTCACAGAATTAGCTGCTGTAAATGTAGGAAAGGCAGGGGCAAAAGCTAAGTAAGTAGTCAGACTTTTCCTTCTGAGGCAGCACTGCAGTTCTACCCCTACAGCTATGTTAAATTTCTGAGATTACAATTTAAATTTAAAATATGCTAAATAGACTGGGGTATTTGAAATTGGCCATTTTGCAATCTTTGGGAAAATATCACTCCAAAAATTTGGGGGTTTTTTGTTGGTTTTTGGTTTTTTTTGTACTGGGGATTGAACTCTGGACCCTGCACTTGCGAGGCAGGCGGTGGAACCACTGAGCTAAATCCCTGGCCCAAAAAATGTGACTTTTGTTTCAGAAGTTTTTAAGCCAAAATGACAGCTTCTGGTTTCTTTTTTTTTTTTTTTTTTCTGAGTTTGTTCATTTGTTTTATCACAAAGTAGCCTCCATATTAAAGACCTTAAGGGAACTTAAGGAACTTTTCTTGGGAATGAATTAGCCAAATCCAAACACCTTTTACTTGGAGAAAGTCTCTTTATCAATTCCCTTCTCTTTATCAACCTGAGCGGTCCCTATTTCTTGTGAAGATAATTGCTCAGTTAAAAGAATTTTCTCTAAGGAAACTTGCAGTTGGATTTCCTTTCAGGGAAGGAATACTGGTAGGTTGGTTTTGATTGTTTCTAGCCCTTTAATCACAAATCTAGGTGGAGATCAGTGGTGAAATTTTTAGAATTTAGAATGTGAAATTTTTCCAGCCCTAATTCCTACGTAGACCCAATACATTTGAAATCGTGATATTCATCAGTCCATATTGAGGGGTAGGAGAGGCTACAATATACAAATTATGGCACAAGGCTCAAGGCAAAAGAAAACTAATATGCAAATGTATGAGAAAGACAAATTCTTTTGGTGAAAGCTCTAAAGTTGTTTTGCATTTTTAACAGAAGTGTGCTGCCTCCGGGCCTCGGGCCTAAACTGAACCTCAGGGAGACAGCCGACCTCCTTAGGCACAGTGGAAACAAACAGCCTTCAGTCCAGGCAGCATCGCTGCTTGTGCTGCGCACTAGCAAGTCTGCTAAGCTCAAGGCCATTAGCTGCATGGGGCAGGCCACTTCCGCTTCAGATGGTCTCGCACTCGGTGGTGGCTGTGGAGCAGGCCCCGCAGTCACAGCGGACAGCCACAGGGTAGGTGTAGAAAGGGTCGACTCCAGGGACACAGTTAGGCAGCTCGACGGTCACCTGCTTGGTCTCCTTGTAGGTACAGACTCGATGATGAGCTTCAATGTAGGGGGGCTCCAGAATGGGTTTCTGTCCCCACAAGAAGAAAACAGGGAAGCCATTAGAACATACCAACTGCTCCCTCTTCTTGGTACCATTTACCCTATAGGAAATTAACTTGGTTTTTGTTTGTTTACTTCATGCTCTGTCTCCTCCTAGTAGAAATCAAACTCCTGAAAGCAGGAAGCTGATTTGGGTCATCACCATACCCGGAGCTCCTAGAGGAGCCCACCGCTCGGCTCACAGGTAGCACGCGATAAGACGTAGCAAATGGATAATCTTAATCCTTGCACCTGCCTTCTAAATGGTCTCCCATTTCCCAGCACCAGCCGCATCTCTGTTTACACCACAGCAGCCCTAAGTGATCCTTTAAAAGCAAGTTAGATTCTGTCCTCCGTTTGCTTAAAGCCCCAGGGATTTCCCATCTCATTCAGAGCGAAAGTCAGACTTTATGATCTCCTTCAGGCCCTACGTCAGTCTTTCTACACTTTTAAGATTCTCATCTTCTAAGTGAAATAAATAGGACACACATGTAAATACCAGATAGTTTCTCTGGTGTGAGAAACTGTAAGTGTAAATAAGGACTAAATGTATAATAGGTAATGTGAAATAGGAAGAAAGGTCCAAAGGGGGAGGGGAAGGGGAAGTGGGAGGCGTAGGGAAAAGGAAGGAAAGGAAAGGAATAAATATGAGAAAAGGAGAAAATGGAAACAAAGTCTGTGTAAATAGGGAGGGGTGGAGGGGTTGAAGGAAGGGCAGGGGAAGGGGGAAAAAATAAGAACCAAGATACCTCATGTAAAGGTACCAATTCCCAGTGATGAATGTCATCATATTGTATACCTAGATTGTACCAATAAACTTAATGAATTTTTTAAAAGTTTCGCATTTTCTCATCCTCTTCTTCTGCTGTGTCTGTGACCATTCCCACCTTGTGACTTCCTCGAGTGTCTCCAGGCACTGTGATTTCTGTCTTTCTTCAAATAGCCTCACTTGCTGTCCCCCTGCCTGGAGCACTCTTGTCTCCTACAACTCCCTGCCCCAACCAAACTTAGGTTTTTGTTCAAAGGTCGCCCTCTCAAGGGAAGCATGCAATGTCCCACCTCCACGCCCTAAAGCTTCCTCTCCTGTTTCCTGCATTGTTTTTTCTCCACACCACATGACATCTTATTTTATCTTTTTCTGTGACATTTTTTCAGTTCTAGAGAGTAAGCCCATTATGACAAGGGTTCTTGCCCATTTGGTCCCTGCTGGGCTACCCTACCCAGAGGGGTAACCAGGAGGTTCTCAATAAGCATCTGACGAATCAACGGAAGAAAATACAGACAGGCAGCTTCCTGAATGCTCTGTATTCTGTTCTGATAAATGAAGGATTCACTTCCATCCTTCACCTTATAGACCCTGAATTCTAAGATCATTTTGATAAACCGGGCACATAGGTAAGGGAAAAAACAGCACAAAGTAGTGGTTAAACATTTGGAGCCCTGCAGTCGAACCTGTTTTGTTCGTACACCTGGAAGACTTAACTTCCTTGAAGAGACTTGGAAAACTTAACTTGTCGATGTCCCAGTTTCTTCAACTGTAAAACCAAACACTATAGCATTGCTATGGAAACAAGGGAAGGTGGTAACACAATGCCCATGGCCTTGCACAAGGTAAGTGTACAGTCAGTATGATCTACTGCCTTATTAGACCAAATATTGGGAAGCAACAATGAAAAACTAATCTTTCAAGGGACAGTGCCTTCACTTGCTCCAGGCAAAAAAGTAGGCAGATGGATGATAGATGATTGATAGATAGATAATAGATAATAGATAGATAGATAGATAGATAATAGATAGATGATAGATAGATGAGCGAGAGACCCAAGATGAAGTCCTTGCATAAATGCTATGAAAATAGTAACCTGGCCTTCCACAAGGACCATGAAGAATTTGTCCTCAGAAGAGCTGAATTTGTCAATTTTCTCTCCCTTCCTCCCTTTACTTTGTGTTCTCTTACCCTCAGTACTCTGAGAACCTAGGCAGACCAGACATCCAGTTAAATTTGTATTTCAGGATAATTAACATCTTAGAATAATATTTGGGACAGATTTATGCTTTTAAAGTAAAGCCAGCCCCTTTGTTGTCATGAACATCCATATTTTCAGCCATCCTTATTTTCCAGGTCGGCTACGAAAAAACAAAAACAGTGTTCCTTATCTCAGAAACTTTCTGGTTGCTGGGCAAATGAATCTCACTCTTCTCATCCGTGTGCTCTTTACACAGATAACTTCACTTTCCCTAACACAGTGAAGACACAAACAAAAGGTGGCTAAAATCGGGGAGAATCTGCTTCTTTCACAGCTTAGTGCTTCTGCTTCTGCAGCAATAGATAGCTCAGTCCTTGACCTCCTGTGGGTGACCAGGGTCCTGTTAGAGTCATTGATCAATGTATAAAAGAAGAAAGGATGGGCTGAGTGCGGGAGAAACTGGAGTGTGAAAATATGGCCCACCAAGCTTTCCCTCTAGCTCAGATCCAAGGCAGAGCAGAAGGCATTGCCAGGCCACATACTGCACATGAAAAGGTTCCCTGAGTTCATTTGATATCAGTGGGCAGACAGAGTATATTAAGCAAAACTGAATTTTCATTTGGCTATTTAGGTTCAGGCCCCTGAATGGTACAAAGTGATAAAATAATACAATACAATAAAATAAATAAAGCTAATTTGCTGGAGTAGTTTCATTTAATTTGGCTGTTTCATCACCAAAGCTCAATTCCATTCAGAAGGTCACAATTTTATCTAAGCAATAGCAGGTTGCTCTCCCAGTCTCTGAAGCAAAGGCTCTTTCCCTAATGGTTCAGTGCTCCAGAGCTGGTTTTCATCAGACTAGAGAATAGATGGCTTCCGATAGAGGTCAATTCCATGCCGTTCAACAGGCGTGCATTGAATGCCTGTTCACCTGTGACACCACTTTGACAAATGCTATGAAAGTCACAAGAATGAACTTCAGCCCTCAAAAAAACTTAAAAACATGTGTGTGTAGAGGACGTTAAAAGAAAAGGTAGAATGGAGTCAATGAATTACCAGGGAGCCAGCCAAGGCTTAAGGAAGGAGTTGACACTGGCCACAGGCATGGAGAAACAGCTAGGATAATGACAGTTGGAAATGAGAAGGGATATGAGAAAGGAACCAAAGTAAGATTTCATGAGGGCTATGTTAGAAAGTCTTTAAAAGTCAACCTGACCAGGCCAAAAGTAAGAGTGACTGTCGTCCTCGGGAACATAGGCACTCGCCATATTGTTGCAGACAACTGTTGGTACTGAATTTGCACTAGTGAGTGGTCATGAAAGGTTTTAGACCTGGGGAGTGACAAGATCAGAGCTGGTACTTCATCGGCGACCATGGCTGAACGGGCACTGGTGGCATCAGCTAATCACTGTGGCGTGTCATGATGGAAGCACACTGGCCCTTCTCCTCTTCATCCCTCTAACAGCTCATAAGAGCCCAGCACAATTCCTACTTATTTGAGATTTTTAGGCCTATTTAAATAAAAGGCTAGGTATAAATGAAAATAAAGGGACTTGGTGGATCTGTCAGTGATTCCCTGAGGTCCTCAGGGCGCAGAGGGGGTTGGGCTGTGGGTGTGGCACTGAAGAAGAGGCCTGAGTCCACCCTTACCACAAAGCCCAGGGCCTCCTTCTTAGTAACTGGCTGACTTTATCACAGATGAGGGCGGAGCATAGGACACAGGCTAGGACCAAGACTTTGTTCCCAACTTTATACAACTCTCTGTGACTTGACAGTCACTCATCTCTGGATCCTCCTTGTGCTCTGTGAAATGGGTAGAATAGTAGCACATTCTGACCTCCCAGAGATAGCATGAAATACACAGGCACCATATCAACCAAGTTACTAATCGCATCAATACTTTCTTAGAGGGGCGACATGATGTTTTTTACATCATTTTTGCAAGCTGACAAATAATTGTGCTATTGCTTTTTTAATCCACAGGAAAGGGCAGATGCCCCTGCTTGATTTCTCATTACCAAAACAGTGAATGCTTAGGAACCAGGCCCAGGTGGCTGGTCCTGGAGTCTCTGCCATCTGAACCATCATCCTAGAAACTTACCTCCCAGGTCTCACAGCGGCCCCAGCAGGCATCGGCGGTGATCCGAAGGTCCCTGCAGCCCGGCTTCTTGGCCAGGAAGGTAAACTCCCTCACCGCACAGCCCACAAAGGTGCGCAGGTCACCACTGGAGGTGCCAAGGACAGAGCCACAGCCACACAGAAAGAGTAGGGCCATGGCACTCAGGAAAAGGCACGCCAGCTTCATGATGTTCCTCCAGAGAGGGAAAGGAAACAGAGTTGAAAAACCCTACTGCCTCCAGTGGTGGAGCCAAGATATGTATGTTGCTATCAAAGGGACCTTGCTCTTTCAGGGAAAGTGAGCCAGGAAATGTAAATATCCATTAAACTCCAACATTGGTGCCCAAAGTCTTCTATAACTGGCTCCAGTATAGATTCCATGGATCTCTCTAGATTCCCAACCCTCAAAGTGCATTCTTGGGATTTTCCTTTTTGCAACTCCACTGCTGGAGTTAACTTGTATGTTAAAGAAATTTAAGGAGAGATGGATATGATCAAAATATATGCAAATGTATGAAAATATCACATTGAAACCCAATGTTTTATAAAATTAATAGGCCCAAATAAAAAATATATTTAGAGAGAATTAGAAAAACTAAAACATTGAGCCCGTCTATGACAAAAAAAGCAATGTGTTCCAATGTTCTCTTCAAAATTAACACAAAATATGAATAATACCAAAAATCACGCATATCTTGAGAAAATACATGAGTGCACAAAAATTATTTTTATTACAGTTCAGGGTATTTGGGTGCCAGGCTTCATACTTTGCTCAAAATTATAGTTTCAGTGTCATGGCTGAGGAATGAATGAGGAAGGTAGATAAATATTAATAATGGCATGTATTGTTTCTAAACCAACCCACAAAAAAACATGGATGCATAGACATGGACATTCATAAAGCTGTGTCCTGTTTACTACAGATTGCTTCTGCTCTATGCTTCTACTGTATTAATTATCTAATTGTGATTTAATTTAAATTCAAAATAATGGGAAGCCTCAAAGGCAAAATTCCCAGCTATTATCACTGGGTCT
This sequence comes from Heterocephalus glaber, assembly GCF_000247695.1. The sequence goes on along the minus strand of NW_004624734.1, from coordinate 37,719,844 downwards.
TGGTCATTTCCTGAACACACTTGAATGACTGGGGGGGGGGGGGCTATACTTGAATACCCCAAGTCATTGTCACTCAAGGCAGGCAGCAATTCTGATCTGCTGTCATAGTTCCTGATTCTGCCCTGTCATCATAGAAGTTCTTGGGCTTCTCCACAGGAGGAATGAAGTTACAAAGCAGAGAGGCACTTACCTGACCTTGAATGGGCCCAACTCTTCTTTTGGAGCTGACACTTACACTCAAGTGTCACAATGAGTGGTAAAAGTCTGCTCTGGGTAAACGTCTCTACCTTCTGTTACTGGGCTGGTTGGTTGCCCAAATATATAGGAAAGGTCTTGTCAATCAAAGCCAAAGAGAGGCAGATCCTTGCAGGAACAACTAAGCACATCAAAGCTGTGGAATATAAAGCCAGTCTCTATTTTCCAAAACCAATTAAGTTAAAGGGAGTTGTTTTGTTTGTTAGCATCACCTACTGAAACAGAAAGTTGCCTTGGTGGGTGACATAATCCCAGTGAAATCAGCAGAGGTGGTTCACCTGGTTTTGAGAGAATAAATGCACTGGGGCAAGATGGATTAAATTTTCCTTCATGGTAACCACAGTTTTCTTTGAAATAGGAGCAAGTCACTAGCAGCCCATGGCAAACTTTTTCCTTGAACTCACAACATATTTCAACACATAAAAAAAATTACAAAACAATAATTCTTACTGGAAAGAACATGGGATCACTAATGGAAAGAGGAAGATCATGATGACAGTTTTACAGTTACTTAAGTAGTAAATAATATTAATAACATTTTAAAATGAATCATAGGAATTAAAGGTGACTTTTCATTTTTTCTATATAATTTTCAGCATTTTTCCACACTTTCTACACTGGCCAGAGTTTTACTTTAGAAAATCAATTGATATTAATATTTTTAAATTACAATAAACCAATATTTATGCATTTGTCCTGTAGAGGAAGACATTCAATGCTGTTCTAATGGAAATGTTTGCTTTTTTATTTTAAAAGGTTAAAATAAGAACAGAATAGTCATTTTTATGAGCATGTGACAGTTTATATTTCAGTCTGCAATAACAGCATGCAGATGGATTAAAAACCTACTTGGTGAAGGCATTCTTCTGGGTTCTCTGAAAGGTAAATGAAATAGACAACATCTATGCCCTTAGGAATTTACATATCACAGCAAATCATGACAGCCAGAGACAGTTAAGATGCATGTTGAAGAGCTAATATAACTAAACAATGAAGTTTAAACATCTTCATTTTCTTCAAAGAAAGGTATCCTTTAAACAAATACAATACTCATCAAAGGTTTGGGGTTTCAAAACCTGTAACAATGCTCATCGATGCAACTCCCTGTCTCTAGAATCAGATTACTACATGTGCTTTGAGCTTGGAACAAAGGACTTTCTTTAGCCCTTCAGCCTATAAGTAGCACAATCAAAGCCAGACACTGTGGGACACACTGTTTCCTGCCACGATTTTTCTAACTTGCCAGGCCACCGTGAGCCCACGAGCTGAGAACAACTGAGAGCTGTTTCTGAAGAGGGCTGCTCAAGCCTTCTGGGCCTGGAACATAGAGCCTTGCGTCTGCAGAATCACAAAATAATGGCACACAACAAAGAGAGACCCACAGCACCTTTCTTTCCTGAGCTCCAAGGGCCATGTTGCTCACTGTCCAATAATGGCCCTTTCCGGTTACCCGGCCTCTCCTCTGCATCGGGCACCAGGAGCCATCTCTAAACTTCCCAACAATTCTGTAAATCAATTATCGTTTATCCTTTTTTACAGTGGGAGAAATGGAAGCCCTGTCACTTTGTAACCTACCTATTTCTAAAGACTTGGTCCCATGACATGGCAGATGGGTTTGGTTTGCCTTGTAACAACATGGGAGAGAGGCCTGGGTGTGCACTGTGTGCCTGGAAATGCTCTCTCCTGGCTCAGCCCTGCTGGTTCTCGGTGGTATAACTTCCTACCCTTGGGCAAGTACCTTCTCTCAGCCTAGTTTCCTCACCTGTAACATGGAGGGTTAGACTGCAGGACACATGACATCCTTTCCAGCTCCAAAATCTATTGATTTGCAAACTCCATTATTTTTTTATAAAAATGTATAACTTTATTATCTTTATTCTTTATTATTTATTTATCTTATTATTTATTATTTATGCAAACTCTATTATAAAGAGAACAGCTGAGGGCAAGTTAGATGGAGAATCCAACAGCATCATTTCATTACCATAAAGTTTTGTAAAAATTTTGTTCAAACCTTGACTCTGACAATTGCTAACTTATGATCAAGGACAAGACTTATAAACCACTCTGCCCCATCTCCCCACACATTGAAAATGCCCCCTTCCTAGAGGTCAAATGAACGTGTAGTAATAGAATGTCTACCAATGGCTCATCACAGAGCTTGGCACCTGGTGCACAGGGACTCTATATGGCTGCCCTCTCCTTCCCAGGAGACTCATCATTATGTGCACCCCCTAAGAAATAAGAAGCTGCCAATAAAAAAAATGTATCATGGCAGCAGTTATCAGGCATACCCAACTTCAAAGATTTTAGATGTGAGGGAAAGAAAAATGTGAGTCTGAGAAGAGAGGAAGCAAAGCCTTTGGGGACCATGGGGCCCTAGCAGCATTGTAAAAGAATGCTACCAAGAGGCCCAAATTACTTCCCCAGCTACCCTGTGGGGCTGTGGCCTGACGCTACAATTAACATGCTTTTCAGTAGGAGAAAAGGGAAGTTGAAGTAATTTTTAAGGTCCAAAGCTAACACTCTGGGGGATACAAATTTACCATAGTTGCAAAATTCCATTAATAAACTTTCATGAATGTTCCCAAATAATTTTGGTTCTGACCCAAAATAAAGTGGAACAGACTCAGCCAGCCAGGGCTGACTGAGCACCCACCCTGCTCCTCAGGAATGAGTGAAGGCCCAGAGCAGCTAAGGTATTTGCTGCTTCCCTGAACACGGTGTCTTTGGAGTTGAGAAAACGTGTATGTGCATGCTCCCAAATGACTTTCCCCTCTGGTCCCTCAGAATACACAGTGCTCTGCCCAACGGTCAAATTAATTATCATTATGCCTCTTGTGGCTGAATCAAAAAGCCACAGATAAAGCTACATGTTTCATGGAACTAATAGAATTAACGATTTTCTACAAAGAGGCACAAGAAAGGTCAGCTTTGGATCTTACAAAGTTGTATACTGCTTTTAATATCTCTTATTTACAGGAGGGAAGAGTTCTGAGCCTTACAAATGAAGATGAATGGTGAAGACTTAGGAGAAACTCATTTATTGGAGAGGCATTTTTTCCTCTGAAAGCATCAGGCATTTGTGGGACAGCTCCTGTGTTATTGACTTAAAGAGATAACATTTGCCCTGGATGATGGTGTTGTTGCTATGGCAACTTTTATTAACAAGACTAAAAATAATGAAGCCTGTGTCTGATTTACCAGGACAAGTCAAGGCTTTCTCCACAACTACCTGAAAGAAGTATCTGTCAGCTGTCACAGATTTATTTCAAATTAAGAAGCACATGGGTTAGGCGCTAAAGTGAAATGTTTTTATTTCCAACTGACTCTTCCACTTTTGAATGTCATAGCTCTGCAGGGCATGGCAGACACATGCCTAATAGGGAGAAACAGAGAGGAGTTTAATGAATCACAAAGAAGCATTCTTTACTTCAAGTGCATCCTGCACAGTATTCTCACTGGAATGAGTCCATGGAGCAAGTGGGTCCCCAAGCCCTTGATCTGTAATTCCCATGCAGTCACCCAGACAAGACCAGAGTAGTTGTCAGCTGAGCTTTAGATCAACGGATCTTCATCTGCTGGCTACTGACTCGATTCCACTAAAGATCCCTCGGATCACAGCCCCAGCGTGTGCATGCGTGTGTCTGTGTGTGCCCGTACCTGAGTGCCGGGATGGCGAAGGGGCCAGGAGAGTCGTCTATTCTCGAGTGTTCATTGCATCACTTTACCAACGTACTAAGCAACTGCTGTGTGCAGGGCACTATCTTGCACCAAGGTCACTGGGTTCATTAAAAAATTAAAAGATAATGAAGTGGAAAGTTTAGGGGTGGGAATAGCTAACAATAGACAGTAATGGTAGATTTCATTTTCCTCTCTCTTCCTCCTTCTTTTTCCTGTCCATCCATATTGTATTCATTTCATAACACTGAGTGTCACCATGTCAGACACAAAAGCTGAATCAATACTCCAGTAAAGATGATAATAAGCCAGCATGCATATGCCTAAGAAATTGCATTCTTGGCCATTTATCCCAAAGAAATGGAAATGTTCACATAAAATCCTATGCTTGTTCAAACGCAAGTGAGTAGTAAAGCAAACTGGCGCATACATACATGGGACACTGCTCAGCAATAAAGGGAACAAAAACACAACGACTAGATGGGGTCCAGAGAATCATTCGGAGTTTAAAAATCCAGTCTGGATGGTTACATACTATATGACTTCACTCACGGAAGTTCCTGAAGCAATAAAGTTATAAAAGTGATGAACAGACTCCTGGTAGGCAGGCAGTAAGGAAGGCTGCTATGAGAGGGAAGTGGCATTGTGACCACAGGGCAACATGGGATGGAATGTTCTCTTGTCTATGGTGGTGGATACGTGAAGGAAACACAAAACTGCATAACTAGACACACACATGCACACACGCACACGCACACGTCCACACGAATACAACTAAAATGGGAAATCAGAACAGGACCAGATGTTAAAACAATGTCCAGACTCTAGTTGTTTTGTTTTGCAAGGTGTGTCATTGAGGCAAACTGGGTAATAGGCATATTTACTTCCTCTGTATTACTTCTTACAACTGCATGTGAATCTACTATTATTTCAAAATAATTAATTTGATCTGTAAAAGTCAACACAATGTCAAGTGGGATGCATGCTATGACAAGATGAAAGCAGGGTGCTATGGGGCTTAGAGTAGGGCTGAGGGAGCTGTGTGGTCAGGAGAGACTTCCTAAGGAGGTGACTGGGGGGTGGGTAGTTCCAAGCTGAGGAAACCACACACAGACGAGGGTCTTTGTCTGGTCCACTGCTACTTCCCCCACTTCCCAGAACATGCCTGGCTGACAGTGAATCATCAAAAACTATTCGTTGAAGGAATGAATAAGTGAAGACATAGAGGGTGACTTTTTAGTTCATTGTGGTTCAGCATAGCATACGCGCAGCAAGTCAGGCCTGAGGATGTTGAGAATAGGGGAAGTGCAGGGCTTGTACTGCTGGCATAGTCAGGGGAGAGGCTGGCGTGAAGAGACCCGCTGGGGAGGGCACTGGGCCACACTCTCAGATGGTGGAAACCCTCCAGGATAAGTCCTGTGTCTGAAGCAGACATCGATGGAGATAGAATTCAAGTCACACAGGCAGTGTTAAATCTTCCCGTAGCCACATGGAAAAGGTACAATGAAACCGATGAAATTAATTCCAATAACTAATCCCAGTGTGATTGTAGTGGAAAGAAAATAAATTTTATTTAATTCAATATTATCCAAATTGTTTGCGTTTCAACATGTAATAAATATTTTTTAAACTATTGATAAAATATTTTACCTTTTTTTTCAGTACTGAGGATTGAAGCCAGGGCCTTTACACTGAGCTATATCCCCTGAACTTTTTTCATTTTCTAAACTTTGAGACAGGATCTCATTGTGTAACTAAGTTGCCCAGGCTGGGCTCCCACTTGTGCCGTTCCCCATCTCGGCCTTCTATTCTTTTGACATCCTTTTTATAATAGTAAGCCTTTGGGACCTGGCCTGCACTAGCAGCACATATAACTGACAGCCCGCCTCATTCAAAACTATGGAGGCTCAGGTGCCCAGGACCTACACCTGGTGGCGACCGAAGTGGACCATGCTGGGCTTCCCAGTGGCAAGGAGAAGACTGTTTATTGGGATTTACCCTAGACCCCTCTCATGCGGCGATCTTAACTTTTCGAACAACAATAACCCTATGGATTTTGCCCTTTATGGTAAGGAAACTAAGACAAAAAGATGAATGAACCACCCAGGCTTCCAGCTCATCAGTGATAGAACTCAATTCCAACTCAGCTTTGGCTGATCGGTTTTGACTGCATCAGGCAGCTTAGCCTCTCTGTTCGAGCATTCTAGACAAAGCCTGGCTCCAGTGAGGACATCATATCAACCTTGTAGAAATATCCACGACCTCAACAGCTGAGCTCAGGCTGCTGGTGCACATGAAATTTCAAAGCATAAAGCAGCTAGGTGTCCGTGCAAGAGATTCTTTTTCAGAATTTATCAAAATGTTTATTTATCCAGCATCATGATTTCAGATATGTGGAGCCCAATCCCTGATTTGAGTGTCTCGGCCTCTGGAAGCAGCCATGTCTGCCTGGCTGAGTCACAGCTGCCAACCTTCACCTGGCTGAAGAGGCCACATCAAATTGAATTAGAGAGAGGAATTCTTCCCAAGTAGAGATGGCCCTCACATTTAGTGAATGATGAAGCCAGAATAATAATCAGGCCCACAGAAGGGAAACTAATACAATCAAAAGGATGGAGGAATTTCATCATAAAGGATAGAATTGAAAAAAAAAATCACCAGGCCAGGCTGGACCTGCAAAGATTGAAGAGGAAGGAAATACAATCGACCCTGAAGGACCCTGAAGCCAGGACAGTGGTGAGTATACTGAGAAACAGTATTTTTTTGTTTTGGTTTTGGTTTTTTTTGGTACCGGGGATCAAACTCAGGTCCTTGCGCTTGCGTAGCAGGCAGCGAAGCAATAGTATTTTTTAAGACAAATCTGAGACCCATTTCTACCTGTGGCTGTGGCTCCAGGGTCCTGGAATCCGTGCTTTTCCCCCTTGGTACTACTGGACAAAGATTAATAGCGGAGCTTGAGACTTAGGAGCTGAGTGAGGTAGAAGCCTCAGATCCACCCTGCTGAGTTAACGAGCCATGGGCAGAATCCATCCAACGAGACCCAGAATACCCAGCTGCAATGGCCTGAATAGCAAGCGTGTAAACACCTGATGCTGTGCTATTCACTGCTGTCCTCACTGCCTGGTTCTCCTGAGCTGGGTGTCATTATGTCCCCGAGTCCTTCTTCCTTCTCCCCAGGCTTTCCCACTCACTCCATCTTGTGCTTCTCATCTCTGTAAGTGACACCACTGAGAGTCATCCTAGACACCTCCCTGTGCCCTGTCCCACAGTCCCATGCGTGACACATGTACACACATCCCCTTGTCCATCCCATCTCTAAAATTCCTCATGGCTCAGTAATTCAGAATCCTTGCAGACCCTTGTGACTGATGCTTCTGACCCCTTCCTGTTGGGTCATGGGAGTTAGAAAGGTCTTTTGTAAACGTAAATCTAGTCCTGAATGAAAAGAAATGCTGAATGAATTCTGATGCTGAATGGAACCTTTCCCGGCTCCCTGGGCACTGTCCTCAGTCCTCTTCACAAGCCCGTCACCCTCTTCCGCCTTGACACCTGCCCTTTCCTCTCCCCAATGCCTGCCTGTGCTCTAGCCTTATTCATCCTCTGGGCTCCAGCTGAGCTGCTGCTTCTTTCAGGAAGCCCTCCCTGATGCTCTGAGTCAGACAGCTGTCCACACCATCCGTGCACCCCATACCTAACGCCACCCCTACAGCGGTTCCTGTTACACTGCCTTGGTGCCAGCACCTCACTAGTCTCTGGCACCAACTAGACTAGATGCCAGTCCCCAGTAGCTGTGCTGACTCTCCCACACATCCTTACCTCCCTAGTGCCTGCCGGTAACAAGCAATAAATACTAGAGGAAATCAGTAAAGGACTAAATGATTGTGGAGAACACAAAATATCACTTCTTCCCATTTTCTCCCTGCTTAAAACTTTGTCAGGCCCCATGAAAGCCTGGCCAATATTTCCAGAAGAGTGGGCAGCCAATCCAACAAGGTTTGCTCTCTCATTTCCAGATGAGAACTTGGGCCCGTGCGGACGGCATGGTGAGGTGACAGGAGCTGTGATCCGGTGCAGTGTGGGGCCACACGCAAGACTGTGAACTTACCCAGGGGTCCCGACTGGGTCATGCCCACTTCCCTGGTCTCCTTCCCATCCCGGGGCACTGGGCCTGGCCACCCCAGCCTCGCCCGTTCCAGCAGCCTCCACTGGGTGATTTGTAAGCGTGCATGACTGTTCCTTGGCTCTCCTTGGCACCTTCCTCTGTTTGCTTGGGTTTCATGACTAACTTTAAGTACTTGGGGAGGAAAGAAGCAAGCATTTTCCCTCTTTGCAGCATGAACTAACTCATCAAGGAAATGGAGGGGGTGGGAATGAAACTGGACTGACAGCCAGCTAGTTGCTTCCTTCACTCCTGCTCTTCTGTAGCTGTGTTTGGAGAAAAAGGAGTCCAGGCTTCTCTGACAGAACTATGAGAAATGACATAATTGTAATAATACTCTTCCCTTGGGGGCAAAAGTAAAGAAGGAAGCTTCATAATGGAATTACTGTGCCTCAAAGATGCAGTCACTTGAGTCATCCCTTTTTCATTGTTCACATCCAGGGCTGTGGAGATGAGGTATGTACTTCAGGCATGCTTAGCACTGCTGTTGCTGCTCTACTTCTGAATCGCTGTGAAGCTCCATGATGCCTGACTCAACTGAGCCAAAGCATGAAGATTCAGAAATACTACACACACACACACGCACACACACACACACCCCGAGCTGTATTTATCACACAAAATTATGAACCTAATACCTCAATTAAAAATTTACAAGACCCTTCTATTTTTAGTCTCCAGTCTAATCTCTTCCTTACAATGTTATGATCAGATTTAGGGTGGGAGATTTATCTCCACTCTCACTTTTCCATATCAGGTAAGAGGAAAAAACCATAGATAGGATCCGCCTGGCCTCTGTCTGTCTGCCCCACAGCCCCACTGAGAGTCTCTTATCTGACGGATGAGGTAGAAAAGTAAAGATGGTAGTTTGCATCCTGGAGATAGAGCGCTCAAGGAGAGTAGTCAGGATGTTATTGACTCTGAGTTACAAACAAAGGCCCCAAGGTGACAGAGACTTCTCGGTGTAAGTGACAAGAAGCCTAGAGACAGGGATTTCAGGCCTTGGCGCTGCTGCCCTTCAGTGGCATCAGGACAGGGTTTCCTGTCTCTGCTCTGCACCTCAGAATACTGATGCATCTCCCACCTCACACTGCATGTCCTGAAGCAGCAACCAAAAACAAAGAAGAAAGACAAGAAGCTAACTCTTCACAAGCATTTCTAGCTTCTGGGAGATAAAGATCTGACAGAAGTTTCCTGCAGATTTCCTCTGTAATCACAAGAACCAGAATCAGGCCACAGGAGCAGGTCCTGCTGTGAGGGAGGCTGAGGGTGGCAGCACAGGATTTTTCGGCCTCAGAGCTGGATGCCCACCCGCAGTAGGTAGAAGGCCCTGTGCCCTAAGCGTGGGGGCAAAGGCCATTGACTACAAACTGAGCTGTGTACTCTAATCTAACGTCCCTCGGCAAGAAAGCCAACCATTTCGTCTCCTCCTGACAGGTTCTTGCATCTTGTTTTCCTGTTATTTTCAAGCATAGGGGAAGGAGAGGAACGTGATTATTTATCATCCTGGAACGCTAATAATCACCGCTAGGAGCACTGTTGAAAACTCAACCCCCTACACCTCTGAGCCCCATTTTCCTTATGTGAGAAGTGAAGCGGGGCATGAGGGCATCACCAGAGCCCGCCCCGCCCATGATTGCATGCAGATGTCTCCAAGGTACCCGAGCCGTGATATAAACGGAGGAAGTGCGACTCCCACGGACTCACTGGCCTTGCGGAATCAAAATAGTAAATCAAGATGAACGCTGAAGCCAGTGTCGACTTATTAAAAACAAGGACTATTTCAGCCTGTTATTGAAGCCAGTCATAATCTCAAGAGTTTAGGGAAATTGCTGCCCCCTTCAAAGTGAATTTTGTAAAGCAAGCAGAATGACAAGGCACCAAAATGAATTTCTCCTTCATCTCTGTATTGAAATCATCTCCAATCTCTAAGGGAATAAACTCCAAACTCCTCAGCATAACTTACAAAAATCCTTCCCAGGGTCAGGGATTTAGCTCAGTGGTTCCAACGCCTACCCTGCAACCCGGTACCAAAAAACAAACAAAAAAAATCCTTCCCAGCCGGGCACCAACCTACATCCACACAAACTGAAGAATAATAATAATATTTTTAAAGTCTTACACTGTGTTCAACAGAGATACAATACTTTACGTTGCATTTGTCTCTTTCAATCCTCACAACAGTGTTGTTGTTCAGATACCATCTCCACGTTACATGGGAAGAAACTGAAGTGAAGTAACTTGGCTGAAGTCATTCAGCTAACAATGGTGGAATCTGATTTTGAACTTAGGCTGTATCCAAACCCTATGCCCTTAACCACTATATCATATTGTTCTTATAATATTTAAATATTATTTTCTAAATTTCTATTTACATTTTTATTTCTACCACTAATCCATATGAGGCCATTTTCTATTTCCTAGTATTATGTCTGACAGATAATAGACAATAAGTGAATGAATGAAGACTCCTATGTAGGCCTCCTTCTTCTTCAAATACACTGCACTCTATTAAGCCATTGTGCCCAGGGTCATACTTTTCCTCCACCCAGAAGACTCCTACTTCTTCAAGTATGTATCTGAAGTGTACGCCCATGCTGGTTTTCACATGGAAAACAAGTCACATACAGAAGAACTAGAATCAGAATGCCATAGGGCTTACTTATTAATAGGGTCGGTGAATATCAGCCCTTACAATAAATATCAACAACTTACAATAAAATCACTCCCAGTCAGCAGAAGCAAGCAGGTCTCTGCAATCACTAAGGGTCAGAAGATCCATCTTTCGGTGTCTTCTCTTCTAGCTGAGGCCCAGACCACTGTGGAAGAGGAAGAGAGAGCCTACAGAACTGTGTGAGCCTGGAATTGTGTACATAACTTCCACCTGTATTCCAATACCCATAATTCAGTCCCATGGCCTTAACCCAACTGTTCACAAGGCCGATGAGTAAGGTTAGCTAGCATACGCAAGAAGATGCCATAAATTTATTAATGTGGGTCAATGCCTTCAAAATTCTAAGAAAAATGATTTTTCATCTTAGAATTCTATACTGAGCCAAACTTTTAATCTAGCATAAGAATAAAATAAAGGTTCAAAACTTGTTTACCTTCTAAGTAAGCTGCCAAATAATGTAAAAATGGAAGTAACTAAAGGAAAAGCAAGACATCTAAGCTAGGGATCAGGAATCTATTTCAGGAGAGAGTTGAAGTCCAAAAATAATAACTATACAGTAGGCCTGGAGAGCAACAGAGCCAAACTGGAGCAGGAGGGCAACTACATCTGGAGGATTGGAGCGGGGAGTGGGCTGCTGATTTATTGTTCATCATGTCCTGGCCTAGACTGCTCCTCACCTCCCATAACATAAAGGCTCTAAGTAATATCTGCAATGTTCAAATCTGTGAGTGGAGGCAGATTACTTCAAAATAGAGAACTAAAGTGCAAATAAACAGCTAAAGTGAGTTGAAAATGTTTGCTCCAGGATACTGAACTTGAAGGGGAGCTGGAATCGAGCAGTGGTGGTGAACCTATGACAGCATGCCGCAGGGGGCACACAGAGCCCTCTCTGTCAGCATGAGAGCCAATTCGCCTCAGCATCACCCAGGCAGCCAAGCATTGGATATTCAGGTTTAACTGCAGTGTTGGCACTTTGCGATGAATAAGTGGGTTTGGGATTGCAGTTTGGGCTCTCAGTCTCTAAAAGGTTCGCCATCACTGGTCTAGAGGAACAGACTGGCAAATAAACCACCAATGACAACAGAGATAAATGCCGTGGCAGAGGTATGCACAGGAAGATGGCTTGCGAGGGGCACCTAACCCCGCCTAGGGAAGACTAGGGCATAGAAAGTGGGAAGACTTTCTGGGATAAAGTGTTTTCTGAGCAAGTGAAGGCTAGGAATGAACAACTACATTCTGGCCAAAGCATGTTAGAAGGCTCAGAAGTGAGCAAAAACTCCAAGGGTCGGGAAAGTTAAAGTGCTGCTGACAAAGAGAAAAGTGATGGGAAAGGGAGGGCGCATGCAAGGGGAGTAAGGGATCTCCTGGCAGCACAGGGCAGAATTTCACTCAGAGGAGTGCTACAGTCAGATCATCAAGTAGGAGTTTTAACCAGATCTCTCCACCCAGAGGACTGAAATGCGTGTGTGGTTGGTGTTAGATGGTGAAACTGGCAAAAGAGACCCCATGAGCAGACATCAGACATCCAGTTAACCGAAGGGAGAGATCCTGAGAGTGTGGACTCGCACGACAGAAATGTGGAGGAGAGGGGAGAGGAACTGAAATCTTTCTGAAAGGCTGACCTAACAGGATCTAGTGATGAAGGACGAAGGGAGAAGAGGAACCTTGGGTGGCTCATCTGGCTTTGCAGGCTAGGTACATGGTCACCCCACTGTGCAGCAGAGGGGTTGGGGGCAACAGGTTTAGAGACAGGCGAGTTCACTTCGTGCTGGCTTTGCAGTTTCTGCCAGACAATTCGAGCAGCGACATCTACTCGCTGATCTGTACCCAGGAAGGGGTCAGAGCAAGACAGAAGATGCAACCTAGAAGGTGGAAAGGACATCCTTGGGGTTGAACAAGGTCTCCCAAGAAAGATGTGCCATGAGGAAAAGGACAAGAAGTTGATGAGGAGCCCGACGGCTGGACACCCAGCTAGTGCTGGCCCAAGTATTTACTGCCTTGGGTCGCCCACAGCTCCTGGACCTGACAACCATCATTTTCAAGTCCATGCATTTTCCCCTGCATCAGACAAAGCTGACAGGAAGTTAGGGGCCAAATCTTGCCTAGTTTAGTATCCTTCGGTATACAACTAAGAATATTTATTTGTTTAATAAGTATTGATGAGGGGCCGGGGATTTAGCTCAGTGGTTTCGCTGCCTGCTGCGCAACGCAAGGACCCGAGTTTGATCCCTGGCACAAAAAAAAAAAGTATTGATTAAACAATGGTTGTATATTCTATGGTTTGAGGAGGCAGAAAAACAGTAAGCCCGACATGGTTCTAATTCAAGAAAGTAACAGCGTTGACCTAATTCACACCTCCTTTCCCTGCCCCCTCTTTCTCTTTACTCAACTAAGCAGAAATCTGTGTTTACTAGAGCCTGAGAAGGTAATTGGAGAGAAGAGATGGACAGAGGACAGTGTGCAGCTGGATAGGAGGAATAACTTCCAGTGCCCTATGGGACAGTAGAAGAGCTAAGGTAGACAAGAATTAATTGTATATTTTAAGTTAGCTAGAAAGATGATTTTGAATGCCCTCAAAACAAAGAAATGAAAGATATCTGAGGTGACAGATATGCCAACTACCCGATCATTAAACATTCCATGTATGTACTGAAATGTCACACCAGATCCCATAAATATGTACAATTATGATGTGTTCATCAAAAATTTTAAAACATGTATTTTCAAACATCAAAATATGGTTTCTAAAGAGCAAACTCAACCATTTGCATCCTGTCTCTACCATGAAAAAAGAAGTATTTTAAATTTCTGAATTGCCTTGGTTCACTTTTGAACTAAACCTTAGAGCCATAGAAATGGTCTTGACTGCTTTCTGCCCTCAGGTTAATCCTCCTCTGGGCCCCTGGCAGAGCAGGGAGCTCAGCCTCCTCCCAGGTGCCACCTGTGGGCCATCCCCAGTGACGGGAGAGTCAGTCCCTCTCTGTTCTAGGTGACGCTTTGTGAGCAGAGCCCTCCCTGGGCAGTTTACCAACACTGGAAACTTGTCATGGCTACAAAGTACTTGGATTTCACAAAAATAAGAGGTCTTCTCTGCTAAAGCAGCAAGTGATGTTTTGGTTTTTTTACAGATTAACTAGGCGAGAACCACAAGTTCAGTGTCAAAGAGCCAAGAATTTTCTCCCTCCCATAAACTAGCTGTGCAGAAGATTGCAATTCGTGTTTACAGTCACAAAATTGGAGAGTTGGAGAGGAAGGGAAGCAGGAAGGCATTTGGCTTTTGAAAGGAGGATCCCAGAGCAGGAGGCTGCTCCGCTGCCTAGAGATGTCCTGTCCCCACCATCATGTCTGTGGGGGAATTAGCTAGGAGCAAATGCAGATGAGGATTACAGAGCCCAGTCAACATTAGCTAGAAAGCAAGTCAAAACCAGAAGGCGACGGAGCCTGAGTTCTGCCTACAGTCACACAACAAAGCCAGGAGTTGAGGTGAAGTCTTCCTCAGAGCTCAGGACTCTTCTGACTGCTGAGAAATGAGAATGCCTAAATCAGCTTATACTCTCAGTCAGCGTTTGGAAAGCTCTCCACTCCTTACTCCATTACTGGGACTGGACTCTATGGATACATTTTACAGAAAGAAACAACAGCAACAACAACAAAATATTTATATAAAATCACCCAATTCTGATAAAGATTTATGCAAGCAATGTACCCAATTCTACAGGGCTTATCAATTGGCACAAATCTTTTAGAAAATATTTTTCCCATGGGTCTCACAAGTCATAGAAAGTTTTCTACCTTCCTTTTCCTGGCAGTTTATCCCAGGAGAACTAAATCTAAAATGAGAATACCAATTATGCAAAACACACTTATTGCAACATAATTTTGCAAAAATAGCAAGAGGAATATCCTACTCCGGCAAAAACAAGAAACTATTAAATTAGGGTCTATCCACCCAGTGGACTAGTATTTGTCAATTAAAATTATAAGAACAGTAGCACATGGAAGAGCATTTGGGATAAACTTAAGAGGGAAATCAGAATGCAAAATTATATATAATAAATGGTATAACTACATCTGTTTAACAATTATGTAACCCTATGGACAAAGCCTGGGAAGTCATATGAAAAATGATAGTTGGTTTTTTTGAGGTGAGTAGATTGTGTTAACCACAAAAATTAAATTATGTCAAGCCTTCAGGGAAAGAAAAGTATGACACTAAGCAATCCCAGAGAAAAAAGCATCCCAATTCTTTTTACATAGGCACTAATACTAAAACTAGAAAGTACCAGAAAAGAAAGCCATAATTGTATTTCCTTCATGAGGACTGACGTTAAAAGACTTAATACAATATTAGCAAATTGAATTGAGCAATATGTTAAACAAATAGTAGACTGTGGCCAAATTGAGTTTTTTCCAAAAATGCAAGGATGATTCCATAGCAGGAAGCTGGCTTATATTAGTCTGTGTTCACACCAAGAGACAAAACATGCAGTGTCCTCCAGAGGGGGCCGCAGAAGCACATGATGATGACATACATGCAACAGCCACTCCTGATTTAACATAATGTTCAAGTTCTTAGCTAAAGAGGGAAAACAGGCACTTTGTCAATGCCGTGTACATATCTGTGTGCATGTGGTTACACTGAGTTTTGATTATTCAAAACTATAAAAATTCAGCAACAGTAGTTGGCCTGATGAGTCTTTTGAGACTAAATGGATGTAATCAAGCATTCGAAGGCTCAAAGCAAAGCACATGCTGCTATCAGAGGCTGCCCTGTTCTTCCCAGATTTCACCCTCAAATTACTTTATCTCTGTTCTCTTTTCAATGCCCTGGCCTGCAAATAACTCCTCTTCTCAGTATTCTCCAGCACTTTCCCATCACAGAGACAGTTCCTAGTTCCTACTCCAGCTGCCAAAGACCAAATACATCATCACCGCCTCCTTCTCACTGCCTGAGCTGTACCCAAAAACACACCAAGCATATTCCTGCCTTGGGACCTTTGAATTTACCAGTGCCACTGCATGGGCAGCTTTTCCTGAAATGCTGCAATGGCTCACTTTGCCCTTTATTCATGTGCCTAAGCATATAGCCTCCAACAGCGTGCCTTCCACACAAGTCATATCCACCTGCTTTCTACAGCTCATGCTTCTTTATTACCAGAGATCATATTACGTATTTACACATGTATTGTTTTCATGAAGATGGACACTTTGACATACCCAGTACCTAAGACAGTGCCCGGCTAAATATGCTGTTGAAGCTACAGAAAGTCTGACTCATATAAACAATAAGGAAGTTTATCTTCTCACATAGCAAAATCTCAGAGGTAGAGTGGATTGGGAAAAAGCAGGGATTTGGTTTTTCTTCTCTGAGACTCTCTCTGTTCTTCCCTTTTTAGCGTAAGAGCCTTGTCCTCATATGGAAGCTGCCCTCATGGTCATAAGATGCCTGAAGTACCACCTGGAACAACATGCTTTCTCTTTCAGGTCCATTGAAAGAGAATAAGATTCTCTCCCAAGCATGCAGCAAGTGACCCCCTGCAATCTGATTGGGCACATCTTAGTTTATGTATCCATCCCTGAACCAATCACAGACAAGCAGGATGGAATCTTCTGACTAGCTCACATGAATCAGGACCCACGGTTAGAGATGCGGTTCAGGTCTGGACAAAAAATATCTTCAAAGGAACTCCCCAAAGATTTCCCAGGGAAATCTTTCCAGGGTAGTAGCAGACTTCTTGGCCCCTTGACACATGGTCATTCTCTTGGGAGAGCTCTTGAGTCAAATACCACAGCGGGATGGGGAAGCTGCCTCTGAAGTTTCCTGCTGGGAGAACCTGAGACTGGGAGAAGGGAAGTTCACACTTCCTTTTCTTCCACAGGGCTTCACCACTCCCCTGGCATGAACCATGTCATCCAGCACTTCTAAGATCTGAGGACAAAGATGCATGGAGATTGCAATGAATGAGGCTTGAATATGCACAATTGTCTACTGTTAGCCAGGGGAAGAGAGTAACCTGAAAGCAAGAAACAACATGGGCAGAGTGGGGAGCAGGCTGTGGGGCCAGGCTTCCACCACATGGCTCTTACTGCTACAGAACGCTCCTGCTCTTTCCTGAGCCAGCCATGTGTTGCCAAACTACAGCTGACATCTGTTTTTATGCTACAGTAAAGCACAAGTTTATCTCCAACTTTCCTTTTATCCAAAGCAAAGT
Source organism: Heterocephalus glaber (assembly GCF_000247695.1). Next base: position 37,702,863 of record NW_004624734.1, on the reverse strand, counting down.
TCTAGTGAGGATTTAAATATCCATAAGGAGATAGATAGGTGACAGATGACAGATGATAGATGATAGATAAAATAGATGTAGATGATTGATGATATTCAGGAAATTAAGTTATTTAGGAGAATCACAGTACTCCTGGTTCTGAGCCCCGATAAAGCCCCCCACTTTGTCCTTCACTAAGATATGATGTAACAAGCATGGTCTCCACTTGATCTCTGTAGAAAGTATGATTAAATATTGCAGCTGGGCCTCATGTTTCTTCTTGAAGTTCAGTGATATGAAATGAATGCAGTGTAAAAAACGGCAAGGGGCAGATGCGTGTTCCAGATGGGGACCAACAAGAAGTTTAGGAGCAGAGATTAACATAATACTCGCTCACCTCCTACCACCTAGTGACATCACCGGCTCCTCCATTCCCTAGTCACTACACCTCACTCAACCCCAGCTCAGTTCCTACAAACCCCACCCGAGTCTCTATAAAAGATTCTCCCTGCCCTGGCCATATTGCTTTTGTCTCTCCTTTGTTCAGAGACAGCCTGGCAGATCTGTTCCCCTAATAAAGGCTTGTTGTGGCCTGGTCTCGTCTTGGTCTTTGGCCTTTTACCTGACAAGATCTGTTTGAAAAATTATAATCAAAGCCATGAGAGACAAGTAAAATCATGCCATGCATTTCAAATATGTTGTCTAAGCTCAGCAATACCTCATATGTGTGATGACAGAACTCACATTTTACAGGAAAGGAGAATAAAATACCGAGAGTGATAGTCAACATTTTAAATGTCTCAGTCATCCTCTTCCTATTTAAATATCAGTTTGTGCTTCACTTCAACTGAGAATCTTGAAATTAAAGACTTTATCAATGAAATCATTGAGCACAAGAATAATACTGAGGGGCACATGAAGGGACATCAGCTTTGGTAAGACAACTCATTTTTCAAACTCTTTGGCCCCCTAACCATTTATTGTCTTAAAAATTACTGAGGGTTGAGATTCCAGTGAGCAGAGATGTGGACCAGAGCTGTGCAGGTGCAGGCAGACCCCTGCCAGGGCCCTGCCCAGACACCAGTGGCTCAGGCACATAAGCCCAAACCAAAGGACTGCTCAGAAAACAGCTGTAAAGGTGCACAAGCATCAGCCAGAGGCCTGCCCCATACCATCAGAAAGTGTGTGGAGACCCTAGCCAGAAGCCTGCTCAGATACCAGATTCTGGGGTGCACAGGCCCCAGCCAAAGGCCATCCCACACAACAGCTACATAAGAGGGCAGACCCTAGCCAGAGTCATGCCTAGATACCATTGGAAGTGTACACAGGCCCCAGCCAGAAGCCCACCCAGGCAACAGGTCAGCTCAGGAATCCAGAAGACAACCATTCTGAACCCAGGAATTAGTACACTGGTGAGCAGCAGAGAAAAGATTGCTCAGTGGCTTGATGAGAATTAAAGATCACTGGGTGAGCAAAAAGTTTCCTCAACAAAGGCACAGAAGGCTGCATCTGTTGAAATGAGAAGACATATAAATAAGTCTCATAACCAGACTTCCAGATCACCTAAGACAACCCCAAAGGGAAACAAGATGGAACAACCTGATATTCAACCACCTGGACTCCCTGAACTGGCAACAAAGGAGGATCTGGAAAAAATGAAATCAGAAATAATTTCTAAGATAACAACAGAGATTGTGTCCATAGTGCAGGGCATGATTAATAAATCTAGAGCAGACACAGATTAAAAAAAATAGAGGAGCTGAGGAACATAATGGAATCCCAACATAGGAAACAAGTGGAATCCATAAAACAGATGCACACAGATTTCCAGATTAAAAACAACATTGAAAGTTTACACAGCAGAATGAGTGAGTGTGAGGGATAGAATTTCAGATATAGAAGATAGGATTGCAATTAGTGGCCAGGAAAAGAAAAATTTCTCAAAAATAGTAAGGGACCATGAGAAATCAATCCAAGGGCTTCTAGATGATGCAAAGAAGAATAACATAAAACTAATCAGAGTCAATGAAGGAACAGGAGAAAGTGCAGATGACATAAAAAAAACCTGTTCACAGAAGTAATGGCAGAAAACTTCCCAAGCAGGAGAAAAGAGCTTGACATACAAATAAGTGAGGCATACAGGACCCCAACTAGCCATGATCAAAAAAAACCTACACATAGGCATATAATAGTTAACTGCAAGGTTTTTGTTTGTTTGTTTTATGGGGGATTTTTTTAGGTACCAGTGATCAAACTCAGATCCTTGCACTTGCAAGGCAGGAGCCAGAATCACTGAGCTAAATCTCCAACTTGGCATATAATAATTAAGATTCCAGAAACCCAATGAAAGAACAAAATTCTACAAGCAGTTGGAGAAAAGAAATGAATCACATACAAAGGAAAGCCCATCAGAATCACAGCAGACTTCTCAGCACAAACCCACATGGCAAAAAGAGCTTGGAGTGATGTATTTCAAGCCCTAAGAGAAAACAACCTCCAACCCAGATTGATATATCCTGCAAAACTATCTTTCAAAATTGATGGAGAAATAAGATACTTTCATGACAAAGAGCACCTCAGGAACTTCATGAATACCAAATCAGCAATCCAAAAAATTTTAGACAATATCCTAGGAAAAAACAGGGATCACAACCCCAGAAAGCACAGCAAAATGAATCTATCAGGCATGACAAGAAATTAAATGCAAAGGGGAAGAATCCAACAAAAAGAAAAAGTCATGACAAGGATAATTCAATACATATCAGTTATAACCATCAATGTCAATGGTCTCAATTCACCAGTGAAAAGAAACAGACTGGCAGAATGAGTCAAGAAGCAAGATCCAACAATATGATGCATACAAGAAACATACTTCTTCAAAAAGAAACTCAGACTGAAAGTTAAAGGGTGGAAAACAATACTCCATGTGACAGGAACCAATAATAAAAGCAGGAGTAGCTATCCTCTTTTCAGATCCAGTAGATTTCAACCCACACTGATTAAGAGATACAAAGAAGGACACTACATCCATGTAAAGGGAACAATCCAAGAGGAAGAGATGACAATCATAAATATATATGCACCAAATGCTAGTGCACCCAATTATATAAAACAAATACTAACAGACATGGAAAATGACATAAGCACTTATACAATTGTAGTGGGGGACCTCAACACCCAAGTGTCACAAATAGATAGATCAACTAGACTAAAAATAAAAAACGAAATACTAGAACTCAATCAAACTCTTGAACAAATGAACTTAATAGATGTTTGTAGAGTCTTCCACCCCACAAAATCAGAATACACATTCTTCTCAGCTGCACATGGGTCATT
>NW_004624734.1:37610658-37696103 GCF_000247695.1 Heterocephalus glaber | reverse complement strand
ATAGTTTCTCTAGTGTAAATAAGGACTAAAATGTATAATAGGTAATGTGAAATAGGAAGAAAAGGGGCAAAGGGGAAGTGGGAGGGGTAGGGGAAAAGAAAGAAGGGTATGGAATTAATATGAGAAAATGGAAAAATGGAAACAAAGTCTTTGTAAATAGGGAGGGATGGAGGGGTTGAAGGGAAGGCAGGGGAAGGAGGAAAAAATAAGAACCAAGATAGAGTATGTAAAGGTGCAAATTCCCAATGATGAACGTCATTATATTGTGTACCTAAAATGTACCAATAAAATTAAGAATATAAAAAATAAATAAAATGTATCATATACAGTAAAAAAAATTATTTGACGGTCCCCAAGGGTTTCCTATCCATCAATATGTACTATAGTAGAAATTAACACTTAGAGCTGGTGGTGCACACCTGTAATTCCAGCACTTGGAAGGCTGAGGCAGAAAGATTTCTGTGAGTTGGAGGCCAGTCTGGGCTACATAGTGAGTTCAATGCCAGAGTGAGACTGTCTGAAAAAAAAAAGAAAAGAAAAGAAAAGAATTTAACACTTAGGAAATTTTTTAAACATCAAGGTATTACTTAAATTAATATTAAGCCTATAACTTAATATGATACAATAGCATAGATTCTATCAGTACCCTATTGCTCTGGTGGCTCCAATTTGCTATCACAAACCACTCTGCAGTGAACCCTGAATATATGCTACAATTTTTTTTAAGCTGAGTCTTTCACCCCCTGTTCAGGAGGGGTTTGTAAGTTTGTTGTCTGACCCCACAGTCTGTAATCCAATCCCTCCAATCCCTTTACTTTCCATTTTTTCATCCTTGCACTCCAATGACTTTCATTTTTTTATTAAAAAATGATTGCAATTAAAAAATGTACTGTAATCCATGATTGCAGTACATAATGTTTACATTCCTTGTGTCGAGTTGGTACCTGAGCACAACACATCTTAGTTCCTTTTTTCATCCCCTTTCCCTCCACCGCCCTCCTCAATTATAATATACAGTTGTACAAACAAGAGAAAATAACTTTGGTGCACTAGGAGAAATGAAGGGAGAAAACTGAAGAATAGGCTCAGGAATCAGCAAAGCAAGACTGACCTGGTCAGGGTGACCCTGGTTGGCCCTGGACAGAACCGGCCACCACTGCACCGAACAGGACTGGGGCCACCACCCCAGACACTGACCTGCTCCACGCCTGGCTCCTCCGTGCCACACTGGTGCTCCCTTGAGAACCATCATCCCTGGGATGATGTGACTCGAAGCCCAGGACAGGAGTAGGAGATGAGCTCTGCTCTGTGGACTTTCCCAAGGATAGGAAGGAGGTGCAAGTGTTGAGTGTTGAAAATCTAATAAATGTATGCCAAGAACATTAGAAGCACAGCTGACATTGGTACTGAGTCCCATGGGCATGAGTCTGGGCTTCCTCCCCTCTGCTTTCATAAGTTGTTCTAGCAAAATCTACAACACATCTACAAGCTCATCACCAGCTGTATCTCAGATCCTCTGGCTCCTCCATCACCTCTGATGATGAAAGTAGAAAAATCCACAGGTTCTCCATTACGGCTGCCCAGGAATTAAGAGCAGCCATTTTTTCCTCTTCTTCCTTAGGATTAACTATTTCTAATTATTTTTCTCTGCAGGGATCGGGATGTGGCACTATTTGGAGAGAGCCCAAGCTGATAAAATGTCAAATACTCCAACTCCCAACATCTGTCTCATAAAGTTGTAGCAACTCAGGACTAGAAGGGACTCTGCCAAGACATTAGACCAATGATTGTTAATCCAAATATACCTAGAACGGACCTGGGAACCTCTTTTCTGACCAGCACTGCTGGCCTGGGAGAGAACAATCCACAGGAATCTCCTTGTGCTTGGAGCCTGTGCGTTAGGCAGAGCTACAGCCATCTTGTCCTCTATTTTCTTAGAGTGTAATTGATCAGGACATCTTTACTGTACATCCCCATGTGCAATCTCTCTCATTCCCAACTGGTGTCCTGTCCTCCCCAGGAAATTCCACCTCTCACTACATGAGAAATGAGACTCAAGGTTCTGCTCTCACTAGCATCTAGCAAAGCCTACAATTTCCATAAACCAGATGTTATGTACACTTTCCTATGCACAGGTCTCTGATGGCTCCAAAGGAGAAAGTCTAAATTCCAACCCTCTGAATGAAAGAAAAATGGCAATTTCCGATTCCAATTCAGTCTCTCCACTGCCAAAGGCTGTGGTCACATTCTCCAAAACTTACCTAAGTGCAAATACATTGTGTCCCAGCAAAAGTTACTTTTCCAGCCAAACAGCAAGGACTGGTCTCTCACAGGAGAAGCAAACTTCTCTGACCCTCTTTCACCCAAATGCCTGGTGCTGCTGAGCCAAAGCAGCCTTCACCCCCCTAACTCGGCCTCTGCCACTGTGGACTCACTACACTAGCTCCATAATCCCCCCGGGCTCCAATTCTTCTCTTGAGGGGAACTCAGATGATACCACTATATCAAATGGTACTCCAAACAGTAACATCTCTGCCACATGCCCTATTTCTAAGGTTCCTAGAGCTCTTGTAACAAATTGCCACCAACCATATTTTATTGTTACAATTCTGAAGCCTAGAAGTCTAATGTCAGCAAAGCTACAAGTCTAACCACAGGGTCAGTTCCTTCTGGAGCCCATGAGAAAGAATTCATTCTGTGCCTCTCTTTTAGCCTCTGATAGCTGTTGGCCATCCCTGATCTCCCCTGGTCGGAGCTTCACAACTCCAATTTGTGCCTCCGTCTTCACATCACCTTCTCTGTGTGTCTCTCTTTCTGTCTCCCTCTGTCTTTGTCTTCTGAGACCACTTGACATTGGATCTAAACACATCCTATAACCAGGACGATCTCTCAAGATCATTCACTTCAGTACACCTGCAACTGCACTCTCAGAGATCAGAGGAGAGCCCAGCTGCTCACAAAGAGGACAGAGAGGGGCAAAGAAACCGTAAGTTTGCCTCTGCTAAACCAGCCTATCTTTTGTCTCAGGACAAGGCATACCCTGGGATCGATGATCAGAAATAAATAATGTGGCACAACTTTACCTAAATAGGATCCTGCTCTTAAAGAGTCCATGAGGGGCTGGAGATTTAGCTCAGTGGTGCTGCTGCCTGTCTCGAAAGTGTAAGGTCCCAGGTTTGATCCCTGGTACAAAAAAAAAAAAGAGTCCATGGAAATTGTCTTTCTGAATTTTTCTTTAAGAATTGGTATTTTATGACTGACATGTTGGGACACACCTGTAAGTGGCAGGAGGATCCCAAACTAAAGCCCAGCCTGGCCAAATTAGTAACTTAAGGAGACCCTATCTAAAAAATAAATACATAAATAAATAAATATATAAATAAATATATGAAAAAGGACTGAGGCTGGCAATTTAGCAAGCGCAAGGTCCTGAGTTCAATCCCTGGTACCAGAAAAAAAAAAATGAAAAGAACTGGAGGTCTATCTCAGCGGGTTCAATCCTTACTGTCCACACACACACACACACACACACACACACACACACACACAAAGAATTGGCATTTTCTGCTTAGGCTGACCCTCCAAGACTACCTCCTTCTCCTATCAACTAAGACAATGATTACCCATATCATCCCATCCCCGGGGTCCTTATTTCCTATTCACCCCCAAAAGGAGAAGAGATCATTTTTAATTAAGTTGATTAGAAAGTGGGACAAACGCTTTCATATATATATATATATATATATATATATATATATATACGGAAGGGCTACCTGTGACTGAAAGAGTCCTTCTAATAAATAAGGAGTAAAAAGGAATCTTTCTAAAGAGAATATATTCACAGTGGAGATATATCCAGTGGATCCTGGATCGTGGCTGGAACTGAGGAACACATTGACCTGAATGAAATGGAAACATCTACTAGGATGGACGCTGCTCATGCAGTAGCAATTTCCCATGCAGAAGAGTGAGTCAACCGAGATGTGCATTCATGCCTGTGGCATTCATGACATCGCGCTGAATGAAGCTCGGAGATACATGCCCAGTTAGACAGGCTTGATCCTTAGGGAACTTGAATGTCTATGGATTTGTCATTTTGGTATCTGTTAGAGCAAAACATCCCAGATTAGTGGGGACCAGGCATGAATGCCAAGCAGCACTCCTGAGCTCCGCAAGCCCCCGGCTGCATTCCCAACCTCTTCTCTAGACTGTGTCCCCAGGAGTGGACAAAGGCCACAGGCACCCGCGGACAGCCTGGTTTGTTAGGAGAAGAAGGGGGTTGCTGGGAGGGCTTGCAAGCCTGAAGCTTCTTTATCGTGTGTCAGTATGCTTCAGTGCCCTGGCTAACACTCCAGGGGACAGTTATCACAGGGCTCCTCGGCCTGCTTGAAGGTCAGACTGCTGGAGGAGACGGGGCAGTGGTCCAAGGGGCTGCTGAGTAGTCCACATGGTTCCATGTTGGGAGCAATGCTACATAATTCTAGGGATAAATCATTTGGTTGGCCTAGTTCTCTTGCCTACAGCCCAGCTACAGAATAACTCCAGTTTGGCCTCCGGTCACAACTGAGACTTCAGTGATCCAGTGATGCTGTGATTCTCCAGGACAAGAAACATCCTGGGAGAACAAACATCTGCTCAGTTCCTCATTGTTCTTGGACTGATTAACATCTTGTTTGCCGGAGATGTACTGAACTCTCTGCAAGCCTTCCGTTACACCTTGTTTATCCCAATGTGAACTATTGAACTCTCTGCAAGTCATCTGTTACATTTGTTTCTCCCGATGTACTGAATGAAGGGTGTGGTAAGCTGGGGGCTTTTGTCTTTGCTGCCCAGAGCAGCACTGATCAGACCCAAAGCTCAGCTTCTTCTCGGTCTCATTTTTCTACCTTTCCTGTAATTCGCCGTGTGCTGCCGTGGCTCGCAGGAGACCAGGACTAACTGCAGAGGTTCTGGTAACGTCCCCTTCCCCTGTCCCCTACAGTTCCAGATGGGTTGGGAGTCACAAAGCATAAACCCACCCCGCAGTGTCCCATCCCAAAAAGCCCTCAAGCCACTTCCACCCACTTGTGTGCTCCTTGATGGTACCATTTCCCAGAAACCCAGAATCTATCTCCAGTGGTATGGCTTTGGGAATTTGTCCTACTCACTCACTAGAGATACCAAACCCCAAAAGTCAAATAAATGTGCAGGGAAAATAAATCTGTCCATGATGATGGGATAACAAGTTCAGGACAACAGCAGCCTTGTCCAGAAAGATAACTGTCACCACATAGTTTCCTTCCACCTAACACACTGTTGGGAGAATGGTAAACTTTCCCTCAATACATTGGGAATCAAAATGAATCAACTGTCAACACTGCTTTCAGCTTTGTGAGTGGCTTATCCAAGGTCCATCGATGGAGATCTTGATGTGTACAAGTGGGGTGCCATTGCAACAAACACCTAAACTGTGAAAGTGGCTTTGAAACTGGATGGAGGCTGGGAGAATCTTGAGGAGTAGAAAAATTAAATTGGCTCAAATACATGGCCATGGTCAGCAGGAAGGTGCTGAGGGTGTGGCTGGTGAAGGCTCAGGAAGAGGTAAGTAACAAGTTACTGGATCTGGAGAGAGGAAGCTTTTGCAGTACATGGCAGAAAGCTCAACCATGTTGGCTTCTGTGGTATGGAAAGTCAAGCTATAAAGAATGGCCTCTGTCTCTGAATGGTTAATCCTGATTGTCAACTTGATTGGCTTGAGAAAATTTAGGAAATATATTTGTGGAACTGGGGATTGAACCCAAGACCTTTGCACTGAACTACATCTTCAGTTCTTTAAAAAAAAATGGTTTTTTGAGACAGGGTCTCACTAAGTCATTAAGTTGCCCAGGCTGGGCCTGTCTTTTCCATCCTCCTGTTTCAGCGCACCCCCCAAGTGCTAGGATTACAGGAGCACGCCACCACACCTGGCTAGTAAAGCACACTTCTGAGTATGCCTATGAGAGTGTTTCCAGAGATGATTGGCATATGGGATAGCAAATGGAGGGGGGGAGACACGCCATGAATGTGGGCAGTGCCACCTACTAGGATGGGGGCTTAGATGGAACAAAATAAAAGAAGGAAGAAGCCTGCCAGCCATGCTCTGCCACTCTGCTTCCTGGCTGCCATGAAGGAGCTGCTTTCCTCCACCACACTTTCTGCCATGGAGCCAGACAACCATGGACAGAAATACGTGAATCCCTGAGCCCAAATAAAGCTTTTCTTTTAAAAGTATTTTTCTCAGGCATTTTGTCATATCAACATAAAGTTATTTCTCCCCTTTCCGCAGAAATATCTATAGCTATAATTCCATGACTTTTCCACACTTGTATGTTGTAAATCAGGTGACAGCATGTTTTTCTAGATTTGAAAATTGGTAAATCCAGGGGAACTCCACAAAAAGAACAAAGTTCGTGATTTAGACAATGGGGTGCGAGCTTTGAGCCGAAGCTGTCATGGACGAGACACTTGGACCCTCAAGAAGAAACAAACACGCTTTGCATATGGAAAGAACAAGCAGGTGGGAAGGACCGAGTTATCAGGAGCCAGAGGACAGATGCTAAGATGGCCTACCATGATCCCCATCTCCTTGCATTTATACTCATGTAATCCCCTCCCCTTGAATGTGGCCTGAAATTTAGAGTTGCTTTTAACCCACTGAAAATGGTAAAGGTGACAATATGTCACTTCTGGAATGACATTACATAAGATATCTTTGTGTAGCAGGCAGCCATGTTGGGAAGGCCCATGCAGCCAGGAACTGAGAACAATCTCTGGCCAGCAACCAGGTTGAAACCAAAGGCAGAATCCAGAAATGGCCACACAGAAACTGGGGTTGCCAGTCTGATCATTGCAAGGAATTGAGTTCTGCCAACTGGGGAAACCCAAAAGCAGATCTTAGTTACTTTCCCATCACTAGGATACAATACCCAACACCTCTTCTTAAAGGAGGAGAGGTTTATACTGGATCACGGTTTCAGTTCATGATCAGCTGGCTCCAAAGCAGAAATGGGATGGCAGAGGGGCCTGGCAGGAGAAAAGCTGCTCAACCCATGGCAGCCAGAAACAGAGTGAGAAAGGAGAAGCCAGGGACAAGAATACACCCTACCAGGTCACACTCTTAGTGACCCACCTCTTCCAACCAGGCCCCACCTCCTAACTGCGCATTCAGCTATGAATTGATTAATCTACTGTGGTGTACAGTGCCCCCGTGACCCAGTCTCCTTCCAAAAGCTCTCTGGCTGGGGATTTAGCTCAGTGGTTCCATCTCCTGCCTTGAAAGCAGAAGGACCAAAGTTTGATCCCTGGTACCAAAAAGAAAAAGCCCTCTGAACATAAGAGGGTTTGGGGGAACATTACAAGATCCTTCTGGTCAATCTTTGTAGACAGGAACTGTGGCTCTTGCATACACCTTGAGTAAAGTCTTCTAAGTGATCTCTAGCAGAAAGCCAGCTAAGCTGCACAAACCTCCTCATCTACATTCACTGTGATATAGGAAGTATGTGTTAAATTGCTAGGTTTGTAGTTAATTGTTTCACAGCAATAGTTAACAAATACAGAATTTAGGAACCTGGCGTGGGGTTCCCAAGAGTCTACATGGTGAGCACCTGCTCAGACCTCTATACTCAAGGCCCTGTGTGGACAACTTCCAAAGGAGATACCCAAATTCATCCTGTTAGCACTTTAGCCTCGGGGATGTTATTACATACATGATTCGTTCATCTATTCAATACATGCTTCCTGAGCACCCACTATGTGCTACACACTGTTATTCTAGGGGCTGGGTCACAGCCGTGAGTTAGGCTGACAAGCTTTCTCCTTACAGAGTTGATAGGAGGTAGTCAAGAGGCAAAGGAACATATACATGAATAAATGAAAGGTAGTTTCAAGTTATGATAAGCTATTCAGTAAATAAACAGGACAGTGAGGCAGGACTGATTTGGGAGAAGGGATTCTGTTTTAGCTAGACTAGTCAGGGAAGTTCACTTAAGAGGTGACATCTAAGCAAAGAATTCAAAGGTGAGAAGCCAACCATACAAAATGCCTGGGGCTAAGGAAACTGCAAGTACACAGGCCCCAGGCATGGCCCAGAAGTAGGAAGGATGCGGAGGGTCAGGAGTGGCAGGAGGAAAGCCAGAGTTGGGGAGTTCCCAATAACTTGGCACCTAGTAGACTATGGTTAAGTGTCTGGTTTATATTCATTGTGTACCAGGTAGTCATGGAAAGGCTTCAGGAAAGAGGGTGACGTGATCTGATATGCAGAATCCACTGCCTTTCTTTCAAGCTTTCTTTCACTTCTCTGAATCAGCGATGAATCATGCAGTAGAAATAAACCTTAAATTTCCTGGAAAAATCATCACAAGGTCTTTGTACTGTATTTTTTCCGTAACTTGTTCCTTCTTCTATTCCTTTTAGCACATGGACCCTTCTGCCTTCCCAGATGTGCTAGGTTCAAGCACACAGTTGTCAGTGTGAATTCCCTGAGGGAATGAGACTGTCCTTCCAGGAATGGGGGTAACAGGGAGGTGCAGCCACACTTGGCCATCAGATATACAAAATATATGGTGTAGGTTTTAAAAAGCTATTATGGTAAAAGGCACATTGTCATGAATCCTACTCCAGAACATTTCCTGTTGTTCAAAGGTCGAGGAAGTATTCTGAGTGTAATTCCTGGCAATATGTCTTTCACTGCAATGAATTTTTTAAAATGTAAACATTCACTATATATTTGGGTCAGTTCACAGTAAAACTGAAAGGATGCATGCTTTCTTCGTGAAAACAAAGCCTCTAAAATTGATGCTTTTATTCATGAGCTTTTAAAATGATTGTCCCCAGCAGGTCCCTTCCCTCCCCACCTGCTGTAATTCAGCTAAATTGTAATGTTTATGGATTTCAGGGACCTCTCCCTCTCTCTCTCTGGTAATTCCTCACTGTTACCTGTAAAAGGGGTATGTTCACCTGAGACTGTGGCCCCTTCAAGGATGCCCTCAGGTTTAATCCATGGAAGCAATAACGTTCCTCTCCCTCTCCTGCCACCTGCCCTGCACCCTGTGGAGACACACACCCCAACTCCTGCCCTTGCCTTGCTGTGCCTGCCATTCCTCCTGTAGCCACACTGGTCTTTGGAAAGAGAAGGTGCTGCTCCAGAGTTCTCAAAAAGAAATCAGCCTTTCCTTTAGGTTCCAACAAGCTCGGTTTACTTAATCATCATCTCTTCAACACTTCAGATTGCTCATTACATGAATGCGCTGTTGGCTGAGGCTCTCCAGGTGTGGAAGTGCAATGCAAGAGGGCGATAACCTTTTTGTGTCAGTGAAATGGCCCGTGAGCTCCTAACTCATCACCAGTTCGATATTCACATTTCTTCATTTAGGTGAGCTAGTAGGCTCTGTGTGCCAGGTTTCTTTTAGTCTAGGTAACAATAAACATGGTTTTCATTCCTAAACCCTGCTTTCTCAAGAGCCCAAAATGAGTTACGTATTTGAGAGGACACCCGCTCACTCTGTTCCTTCCTAATGCTTTCTGGGTCTGCTTTATCCTTACATGTCATCGCCCTGCCTCGGAGGGAGCCCAGGCCTTTCCTCGCACCAGGCCTAACCCCAGTGCACTGTGGAAGGACTGCTACAGTTAGCTTTTGAAAGAAGAATGCATACCATGTATTTGACCTATTTTTCAGTCACTGACTTTAGTAGAAGATACCATGCCCCCTCAGCATGCTCCCTTCTCCCCTTTTGACTTTCAACTCATATTAACTTAAGCTGTCAGCAATTACTCCCACATTTCCAATTTGCCTGTGCTGCTACAGTATTTCTCAATTTAGAATTCTACAGACATTATATATCAAGAATTTAGCTCTCATGTAGCTCCTATACCTCCCCTCTCCCACCCTAATGTAGTTATATCACTATTTAATTAAATGAGTAATCAGTCTGTGGTAATGCCGCCTATATAAATATTCATTGCTTGTCCAGTAATAGATTTCCTTTTATAAAGCTACTCTCCAGTACTCTCTACCTTTCTCTCTTATCTGCCATCTCTCTCATAATCCTTTCCAAATATTCTATCAGTTTTTCAATGAAATTCCTCTCTCCCTTGTTTTTTTTTCAGCTTCCAGAATCTTTTCTGCCCCTGCACCAGTCTAGGGCTGCTGTTGTACATACAACTTTTCAACCTACCTTTGTGCCCTTCCTAGAGGTACCTATTCTGTCCTGCTTTTTGTTTTATTAGACTATATCCTCAAGTAGTCCTGTATCTAAGTACAGAACACAAGAAGTGAATTTTCTGATTACTTGTATATCTGAACACTACCCGTACAATGCAGATTTGCTGCATAGAGAATTTTAGGTTGAAAATTACTTCCTTAACATTTTAAGGCATCATGTTCTCTCAACTAGGTGTTAGTCAAGGAAATCAATGTCATTCTGATTCTTGGTCCTCTAAAATGATGTTTCTCTTACAAGGTGCCTACTCTCCATTCTTCCTGCTGTGAACACTTCAGAAGTATGTACCTTGGTGAGAATCTTATCGTTCACTCTCAGGAGCACCCACTGGGTAGATAAATCGGGATCTGGCTACTCCTAGGTAATCTATGAAAGGGAAAAGAAATGTTTCCACACAAAAGTCTATACACAAATATTTATAGTAGCTTTATTCATAATTACAAAAAAAAACTGGGAAAAATCCAGATGTCCTTTAACTGACAAGCAAAGAAATAATGGAATACTACTCAGCAATAAAAGAATGAACTGTTGATTCATCCAACACAACCAATGAACATTAATGTGCTTTGTTGAGCATCTTAAGCCAGCTCCATTTGGATGACTCCCCATTGTGTGTTCGCATGACACTCTGGAAGGCAAAACTATGGAGAGGAAAACAGATGAGTGGTTCCTGTGGCTCAGAGTTGGCAAGAGAGGTTGTTTATGGGAGGCGCATAGGGTGCTGGTTGTGGGGGTGAGTGGAGCTCTTCTATATGGACTGTGGTGGGAGAAACTGGGTTCTGTGTATTATTTGTCACAACTACTAGCCTGTGTAGTACAGATAAATGAACTGTGCTATTTGTAAATTTTAAAGTATCAAGCAGGATGTGGAGGGAAAGACTATGACAAATTCCTAAATTACAAATGAATCACTTAACCACACTGACCGGATGGGGAGAAAGTTGCTGACCTAAATTGTTGTGGGGAAACAAGTGATTTAAACAAAGACTGTGAAACTGGGGATGAAAAAAACTATATAGAGGGCTGGGGATTTAGCTCACTGGTTCCAGTGCCTGCCTCGAAAGCGCAAGGTCCACAGTTCAATACCCAGTACCAAACAAGCAAACAAAATAACTATATAGAAACTCTGTACTTCAGTTGTTAAATTTATTTCTTACATAGGTCTGGTTAAGAATTTTGAAATTATTTACACACTGAAGTTGGACAAATAAATTACAGTTGATATTACTAGATTTTTAGAGGCTAGAATAAGCTCTGTGGTCCTGAGTTAGATTTGGCGGTATCAATGTGCATTCATGTTTGTAAAAGTATATGCATGTGAACATAAGAACAGATATGCATATGCATGAGTTAGCATCCATACTCATGTATCTTAGAAACTTCTACTGGAGGGGTTAGAAGGAATAACAATGAACATAACCACCATCAAAATCTTGGTTTCTAAATACCATTCACTAATAAACTAGGACTCATTAGAGAACTGGTTAACCCTGGGGTTTTAGGTAGAGAAAATACAAGATGAGCCAGAAGCATTTTGTGGTATCAGGAAAATAAAAGATTATTTTACAAAAGAGATGTAGGGGCCGTACCAAAGGTCAATGGAGCCAACCTGAAGAAACTCCCAATGGCCAAAGTTGGAACTGTGTGTGTGTGTGTGTGTGTGTGTGTTCACATGTGTGTACATGGGTATAGTGCTGGGGAACAAAACCCAAGGCTAGCTAGGCAAGCTTCCCATCACTGATCTACTCCTCAGCCTCCAAGCTGGAACTTCAGGCAGCAAAATAATGACGGTACTAGATAATGACCCACTTGATAAAATAATTACCCACAAATACACATAGATATAAATATGTCACCGAATGAGGAAGAAGCAACTACTCTTCCTTACAGGAGAATTTTGATTAATAAATTTATTAGAAATGAAATAGAAGATCACCATTAGAATACTGCACTAAAAATTAGTTCTCAAAAGTTTAAGCACCAACACATATTTGCACAGTTTCAAAATAGTTTTTCCTAAAATATTTGGTAATTATAAAAGGAAAATTAGTAACTTCATAGTGAAAAGGTCAGATAGAGAGAACTTAACCAAATGATAAAGGTATCACCAGTAATATATAACAACATGTGTATGCCACTATTATGCACCAAGATGCATATCATCTCTGAAAGATCCTTCCTAATAATACATAACTTCAATTTAATTATGAGAAAACATCAGAGAAGCCCAATTTGAGGACTTTTCTAAAAAAACACCTGACCAGAAAAGTTTAAAAAATGTCAATCATGAAAGGTAAGACTAGAAATTGTCTCAGATTGGAAGATACCAAGGAGACGTAACAACTAAATAGAATGTGTAGTCTGGGTTTTGGAAAAGGGACATTAATGAAAAGACTAGTAAAAACAGAAATAAGTTATGCATATTTGCTAATAGTACGTTATCTCAGATAACTGCATCAAGGAATGGTAGATATTCTGTGGTTATACAAGCTGTTAACATAAGGGGGGAGCTGGGTAAAGGGAACCCAGAATTCAACTGGAAAGCACTAAAAGGCACATTTGGGAAGGAAGTCAATTCTTGGGAAAAAAAGGGATAATACTGGGTAAGTTTTCCATTTTTATGGGTTTTAGGTTAAGGGTCAACACTATGTAAAGCAAAGCAATATAAAACCTGTCTTTCTGGACTGAAAAATGGGGACAGAATTCAGACAACCATGGCCCCTGGAAAGTGAGGGTGGACCCCAGAAAAAAACACAGCCAGAAAGGAGGAACCCAGATCTCACACAACTCAGCCCAAATCTAAGGCTAAGCCCCAACTCCTGCATGCATAGAACAAAGTGAAGGATAAAAGTGAACTGAGATTGTAGCTACTGCCTCAGAGGAGCCTGCACTTTGAGTCCTTCAAAGTTAATTATTAAAACAAAATCATCAATACTCTACAGAGGAATGTATATAATCCAGAGTTCCCATACTGTAATACTCCAGATAGCCAAGACAAAATCCAAAATTACTTGACATGTGAATAATAAGGAAAATGTGACAAATTCTCAGGGAAAAACATTACTGTAACAGACCCAGTTCCTGAGGTGGCCCAGATGCTGAAATCTGTAAAGAGAATTTTATGAATTATTATAACTATGGTCAGTGATATTTAGAAAAACATACCAAAAATGAAGATACAGGCAATCTCAACAGAGAAACTAAAAATGAACTAAGTGAAGGTTATATTAAAAAAATTACAGTATCTAAACAAATTATCATATGGACTTAAAGAGAAAATAGAGATGATAGAAGAGCTAGTGAACTTAAACATGGAGCGATTAAAGTTATCCAATTGGAAGAAAAAAAATTTTTTAAAGGTATTTTTAAATGAACAGCATACCCAATAAGATAATAATACAAACATAAAAGAACAGTGTTTGCAGAGATATGGAGAAACTAGAATCCTCATACATTGCTGCAGGAATGTAAAACTGGTGCAGCTGCTGTGGGAAAAAAAGTCTGATACTTCCTCAAAAAGTTAAAAAATAATTCTGCCCTTTCCAATAAGCCCAAGAGAAGTAAAAACAGGTAGTCAAACAAAATGAATGTTCACAGCAGCACTATTCATAGTAGCCATAAAGTGGAAATGATGTATCTACTGCTTGATGAATGAATACACAAATATGGTACTAACCACACAAGGGAGTATTATTCAGCAATAAGAAATAATGAAGTATTGATTCACACTATGTGAAAGTATTTCAAAAACATTATGCTAAGTGCTTTAAAAAGCCAGCTTTAAAAAGTCATTATGTTGCTTAGGTGAAATGTCCCGAATAGATAAATCCATGAAGACAGAAAGCACACTACTGGTTGCTAGGAGTTATGGGGAAGAACAGCCAATGACTGCTTAGAGGGCATTGTTTCTTTTTGGAATGATACTGGTATTTTGGAACTAAAGGGAAATGACGGTTGAAAACATTGTGGATGTAGTAAATGTCATTGAATCATACAATTTAAAATGGTTACTTTTGCTGTATGAATTTTCTTTTTTGGGGGGATGGTAGTGGGGATTGAACTCAGGGCCCTGCACTGAGTTATAGCCCAAGCCTACCATCCCTCCCACCACACATACACACACACACACACAAACACACACACACACACACACACACACAAACACTTATATTTTATTTCAAGGCAGAGTCTTGCTAAGTTGCCCAGGTGGGACTCAAAAGTTGTGATCTTCCTGCCTCAGCCTCCCAGAGTCCTGGGATTACAGGTGTGTATAACCATACCCAGCTGTAATTTAAAAACATGAAAGTGTCTCTACGATTTATGGTAGAACACCAAAAGGTTTAATACATATAATTAGGGCTGGGGGTGTAGTTTAGTAATACAGTTTGTGTGAAGCCCTGAGTTCAATCCCTAAAAAGGGGGAAAAAAGTAGTGTCATGACAGAAGAGAACAGAAAGAATAGGGGGTAGAAGATATGCTTAAAGAAATAACTAGAAATTTATCAAATCTGGTAAATATACATTTTGAAATTTAAGAAGCTTAGTAATTCTCTTCTCTCTTCCCCCCCATCTAGATTCCTGACAACCAGAATTATCCCAGAATTCAATGTAATTCATCATCATAAAGGGGAAAAATCGTATTATTGGAATGTATACAGAAAAAGCATTTTTACAATGTCAACACTTATTCACGATAAAACTTTCAAACAACTAGACATAGAAAGGAACTTCTTCAATGCAAAAGCAAAAAAAACCCCTCTACATACTGAATACTTTCTAATATTAGGAATGCAGCAAGGAGTCCACTTTCACCACTTTCACTCAATATTACACTGGAACCTTTAACCATTACAATAAAGAAAAAGGAAATGAAAATAAGACGTGGAGATCAGAAATGAGGCAAAACTCCATTTTTAGGTAACAGGATTATTTACATAAAGTCTAAGGAATCTATAAAAAATAGAATTACTTTAGCAAGGTTTAAAGATGTCAGTTAATATTTAAAAACCAGTTGTATTTCATACAACAGCAAATAACTGAAAGATAAAATTTAAGAATAATTCCATTAACCTAGTAATACATTTAACAAAAGATACACAAACTTCTACACTGAAAACCACAAAATATTACTGAGAGCAATGAAAGTCTAAAGAGGTATATCATGTTCATGGACTACGTCTTAGTCTCATTTGTGTTGCCAGAAACTAGGTAATTTATAAATAACATTTCTCATGGTCCTGGAAGTCCACTTTCTGGGCCGCATCTGGGGAGGGCCTTTTTGCTAGGCTTTATCCTATGACAAGAGGATGGAGGGGCAAGAAAGGGGTGAAAATTTGTTCTTGTATAATGCATCCACCCCCATGATAAGAACACTACCCCATTCACGACTGCAAAGCCATCATGGCCTAATCACATCTCATGGGCTCTGCCTCCCAACACTGTTGGGGATT
The DNA here is from genome assembly GCF_000247695.1 of Heterocephalus glaber. The sequence continues at coordinate 37,680,419 of NW_004624734.1, read as the reverse complement.
ACCTCTCTACCACATGCTTTTTTGGGAGACAAATTCAAACCATAGTGGATCCTCAGTATTACCAAAATGTCGATTCTTCCTCAAATTATAGATTTAATGTAACCCAATCATAAACCCACCAGCATTACTAGCATGGTGCTTCTAAATTTTATGCAGAAAAGGACCTAGAATTTTGAGAGTAATCTTGAAAAGAAATACAAAACTGAAGAGCATACACAGTTTGATTCAAGACTACTATAAAGCCACAGTAATCATAACAATTTCATTTGGCATAAAAATCAACAAATGAATCAGTGGAGCAGAGTGGAGAGCCCTGATTTAGATCCACACTTTCAGAGTAGCTTTTTGCCAAAAGCACGAAAACAATTCATTGGGGAGACTTTCAACAACCTGTGTCACAATAACTGGCTTTCCCTGGGGGGGCGGGGGGGGGGGGCGGGGAAAGAGGACCTAGATTCCCATTTTACAACTTACATACAAGGAAGCAATCCAAAGTAAACCATGGACCTAAAGACAAAAGCTAAAATTATAAAGCTCTTAGAGAAAAACCTAAAATAAAATTTAAAAACTAAGATAATTTAGAAGGAATAGGAAATAGGAAAGCAGAAAAACATTTCTTAGGATGCACATCATAAAAAAAAAAAAGCGGCTTTTAAAAATTCTAGAAAACAGAAAATGGACATTTACAATGCCTCCACTTTGGTCAATATTTACGGGCAGGAGACAGCATTATGCAAAGGATTAGACATTGCACTGACACTGTCTCTTAACTCTCCTTTAACTCTAAAATACTTCGTTGCAAAGTTTTTCTAATTTGTCAAGAGGTTGATCTTCAGGTATTATGCTTTGAAATATAAACTTGATAAAACATTTAGAGCTTTTCCTTCCGCAACCCAGATTAACTGAATTTGAAATATGAACTGTTTAACTCTACAAGGTTCCAAATTTGATGTGATATAATTAGGTGAGTAGCTCACACCTAAATCTGCTGGTGAAACTGTCCCCTGGTGACTTAAAGAGGTCTTCAAATTGTCTCACACTTGACCACTGACCCGCAGTGAGGTCTCTGAGCCGGCTCTGCGACCACTTGGCCAACAGAGTACGGGGAAGTGATGATGAAGCTCTGACCCCAAGCCTCAAAACACTGGCAGTTTCCACTTCCCATCTTTTGATGCCCACAGCCATACTGTAAGGAAGCCCAAGAAGGAAGTCCTGTGAGGAGAAAGAGGGAGCTGCTGACCGTCAAGTCAATGGCCAGCATTAACTCACAAGCCGCGAGGGAGCCATTTTGGAGTTGGGAGTGAAGTCTCCTGCTCCACTTGAGACACTCCAGGTGACACTGGAGGATCAGAGACAAGACATTCTTGTCAGTTCCTTCCCAAACTATAGACTGATGCACAGAATAAATAATTGTCTGAACCATTAATATCTGAAGTAATCTGGTATACAATAGACACTGGGCTACTCTTTGATATTACATATTCCTAGCCTGGTTTTCTCAAAATGGAAGCCTGAACATGCCAGCCCCCTTGACTCAAGGTTGAGTTAACCAAATCTATTCTTTGTATGACCCAAAAGGCCACAGAGGTCAGAAAAACCACCAAACAAAGAAAACTCTTCACTGCTGCTTTATTTTGATCCACCCACAGTACAGAACCTCTCAAAGAGCTGTGAAAGGGGAAGGTTACATTTCTTTTTGGGAGCACCTCCATTTTAGTTTCTGTTATCACTTTGAAGAAAGTAAATCATTTCCAAAGAAGAACATTTTAAATTCCAAGTGTTTAAGACTCAGCTTGCATTTTGTTGTGTTCAAAAAGAAGTAGCATGTTTTAGCCAGAGCTGGAAGATTCTTTTGTAGCATTTTCATTTTCATGTAGAACAGAAGGTCTTCACTGTCTGGCTGAACCGGTCTATAATTTTCATATGCAACTTTTCATATCAAAAATGTTTCATTTTTACCTCTACCCACAAACAGATGCTATTTAAAAAAGAAAAATAACAGGCACACACACTCACAGCTAAGTTTAAAACCAGTCAAGAACCACAGCATTACTAACATGGAAAATGAACTTTTGCTGCCCTCTCCTGCTAAAACAAGGAAATACTAAAATACCAGATTTATGAAGCTGTAGCAAAATCCTCAAACCAAAAGCAATGGACAAGTCATTCTCATTATACTTCAATCAAACATCAGACAACAACCAGAAAATGTATTGGTAATATTTATATTTGAAATTTCCCCACTGATACATGAGGTTTGGATTACAACTTATTTACAGTAAGTGATTTTTTTAAAAAGTAAAGAGGGAGGGATGGGCTGAAAGAAACTGAAAGACAGAAGACAAAGAGGGAGAAAAGAAGAGTGGAGGAAGGAGAAGGGAGGGGAAAAGGAAGGGAAGAAAAGGAAATCTATATTCATAGACATTGTTCATTTCCAGGAGAGATACTAGTGCTGCTGTCGTGCACAAGAAGCAGCACGCACTAACATTCCACTATATCGAAGTCTGCTCCCTTTCTTTCAAGATGCGCAATCCTTCTTTTAGATTTTCAAAATTAAATATAGAGAAATATAAAAATGCATTGCCAATATACCTATTACAAAAATCCTTTGTGGCTCATTCCTTATCTCCACTCAGAGAAGCAGCTGAGCCAGAATACAAAAATAAAAATATTCATGTGCAAATAAAACATCACTGATCATGTCTGGTGCCACCTTTTTTTTTTTGCTACAGGTGACTGTCACTTTGTGATAACATTGGTAATAGCATCAAAACACAAAATCTCTTCATTTCCTGGACCAGGTCAGTGCATCTAATTAATGGGAAGAACAAAAAGAAAAACAGGAAGAACAACAAAACTCCGGAACACTTAAAAATCCCAATAACATCCTATCATCCACACATCCCTTACCCACCCCCCATCCCCACAAAAAAATAAAAACGCTTTTAAAGCTCTAAATATACTTTTTTTTTTTTAAACTTTCCATAGTGTGATTGAGCCTAGGGCTATACATTTAAGTACAGCAGGTGCAACTATGAGCAATTCTTGGCCCCGCACCTGGACTGCCCCACGCGTGGAAGGAGATACAAAATAAATGAAAACCCTTCCATTTAGGCAAGCATGCCCAAGAGGAAGGAGTATAACCCTGCTTGTAAGTATCCGGCGGGATTGAGGGTATCATTCGTTTCTTACATTTTTATATTTTTCTTTTATTTTATAAAAAGTCAGATGTGAAGGAGAACAAAAAATTGAAAAGGACAAAAAGTAAACACTCAAAGCGAACAACTGGGGACACTTGCACAAAGAAAGGAATGCATGCGTGACTCAGGAGACAGGGGTCACTTTGCTCACATAGCTGTTCCAAGCCACAGCCTCAGGCCTCAGCATCATTCGAAACCACAGGGTTGAATCGTTTTTTTCTTTCAACAACACTCTTAATCCCATCCCTGAAACCAATATGGTAGGGAAAAGGCTGGAGTGGTCATCACTCACTAACTACAATATTTGCTATTTTAAAAATATATTTATATATAATTCTGGAAACTATGAGACAAAATACAACACGAAGATGCATTTCTCACAATGAACTCAGGTCGCAATGACAGCAGAACTGCAGGAAGGGACAGAGAGAGGGCTGCTGCAAATGCAGCCAGTACATCCTTAAATATGTCACATAGTGCAACAGTTCAAGATTACCTCAGTTACCCCGCAACACCGCACACAACATGACAAATGTCACATTGTCACTTTTAGTTAAAAAAGGAAAGACAGTGTTTCTTCTCAGAAGTTGCCCTAGGAATTTTAGACAGAGGGCTCTAATTGCTTCTTTAAATGTCTAAAATTTAGGTTTATTCTTCTCGGTTTGGAATGGCAAACACACAAAACTGACATCAAAGTATCTGTGTCCTTTTCACTTTCACTCTGAGGAAAGGACAAGGTGCAGAAAGGGACTCTGGCCTTTCTCGTTTCAAATGACTGCATTTCATTTGAGTAAGCAGAGATTCTTCATAAGCCTATGATTTTCTTGTCTTCCATCTCATGGCAAACAATAGTTTATACCATCAAAAGTAAAGGTAGAGTCACAACTAAAGGGCTAAAATCAAAGGGCTGAAGAATACTTGTTACAAATTTTTTTTTTTTTTAATCAAGATCAGTATTTGAACTTGTACCTTTGCTCTGGCACTTTAAGCAAGTTGTTTCGTTTTGGACAGCCTCTGCCAACATTACATTGAATTTCCATTAATGTTCTTTTTTTAAAAAAAAATCTATTAATTCCATTAAATCATGTTGTTTGGGGTTGCATATGTCTTTTTAAACTGTTATTTCTTAGGAATTAACAAAGCTAGGTTTTGTTTTGTTTTCACTTCTTACAAAATTACTTAGATAATAATATCCATAATTAGCTGACTTTATGTACACACTGTGACCTGATTAGTAATCTGGAAACGTCATAGGGGAGAAAGGTCAGCAGCTTTTTTTTCCTTTTACTTGGAAACAAACTGCAAATTCTACTTTATATTTAAATGGAAGGAAGAAAATATACAAGCCCGTATTTATATTGTATTTCTAATTAACAGCAACAATAGCTCATATGTTCATGTTTGCTACTATCAAGACTCAACATATGAACATAGAATCAGTTCTATACCATGAATACTGCTGGAAGTAATGGTTCAGGATTATCAACTCACTGCTGCCATGTCTGTAACAAGCAAAAGCATCCAGGAAACAAATCCCAAAGCACAAATCTTTCAGTACACAATAATGCAACCACAGTGGGTAAGTACATATCATACACAAGTTCTTTCAGCAATTTACTACCCAAGATGTGAGAGTCCTCTTTTAATACAAAGCAGAGAGCCAATAGGATCTACCTATATAATACAGCCCTAGATTTTGTTTTTGCTTTTTCTTAAACAATTTGGTCACAATGCACCTTTGATATAAAAGCATTTTTAAACTTTATTATTAATACTCAGGACATTAGGAATTTCCAGATTTTTCAGTAGCATTTGTAGAACCACTTTTGGTAACAAATACAGCAGTTAGGAATATGCGTCCCATTCAGGATGCATAATGTTGATCCTGAATCCTTTCTGGCTAAAAACAGGGCTGGCGCTGTGATGAGATACAGAATGAGAATCTACAAAAAACACTGTGACATGTTTTTTCCCAGAGGCTACATCCTCCTTTGCTGAAATACTTTATAAACACGTATTAAAAAGTAAGGCAACAAATCCAAACAGTCCAAGCTGCTTGCTCAATTCCTCTCCCAATTAGATTAGCAATCCTGGTCATCAATTTCATGGTTGTATTGTTTAGTGTTTGTCTTTCTTATGTCATACGGTGCAAAAGGATGTTTTTCTGACATTTCTAAAACATCTCTAGTATGTATTTTCAATGATGTATGCAACTAATACTGGTCAGGTACTGAAGCTTGTGATGTCCCAGTGCCTGTTTTCAAAGGATTCAAGACATTGATTTGGATTCATCATAAACTGATGAATGAATCCAAAATTCCCTTTCCTACCATGTTTATCACCTCTTCTCTTTTAACTCCTAATTTTAAACCTAGAGGAGTACCAGGGACTACCTGGTTACTGGGAAGATGTTCACTCCAGGAGACAAAATTTTCATCAGGGACCATTATAATTCATGGCCCTTTTCCATACAGTCATTTAACTCATGAAGATGTGCAAAAGGAAAATATGTCAATCAATTACAGTCAAGTTATCCAGGGGAAGAAGTTATACAAACTCATAAGGAAATGACAGTCTTTTTTTCCCCCTTCCTTTCCTATAAATACATTTATCAGCTTAGCAGAAAGACAAGCTGAATTTAAGATTGTTCACATTTGAAAAATTGTATCATACTCTCTGCTAGTGATAAGGAACTCCTGATAATGGAATTTTAACATAGCAATTTCATCAACAGATCTTTGAAGACTGCTTTTTTGTTTTTAAGAGGGTTAAAACAATGGTTATGTTTGCAAAGTTCTGAGAAGTCCATCTACTGTCCAAACTTTGGATTGAAGTCCTTATTTTTTTTTTTCTTTTACTTAGAGACAGGGTATATACAGTGCTGTTGTAATAATGAAACAAATGTGAAATCTACTGTAAAGTTGCACAATACAGAAAACTGTTGCTCCATCTTCTACTACATAAATGTGTGACTCCACAGGTTAGTAATGTTGTCATATTTTTGTTAAGTTGGAATTATCCCATCACGTCTAAGCCCTCTCTTTAACTCCAGATCCTCCAATTTTTTCCACAATTCTTCGCGCTCTTTTTCTTTCTTTTTCTCACTGAGGAAGAAATAGAATAAAATGTTAGCAACTGAGAAGGCTTAAAGAGATTAACCAGTAATAACTGCCCCTTCACATTGCTTTCCTTATGTATGTGTTAAGTCTGAAAAGTTTGGCACTATGTTTGTGGATTTTTCTATTTGGCTTTTCTCTCTCGTGGGTCTTCTTTTTGATACTTATATAGACATAAAAGTCATACTAATGAACAGAGTAGGAGAGAACACACTATTTTACGGTTATCAAATTAATATCCCATTATACTTAGTTTAACACAGAAAATTAACTTCAAAATTATCAAGAAGCAAAAATGGGGATGATTTGTATGTACCAATTATTCTAAAACTAGGAGCACTTAGTGATTTTTACTTGAGGCCTAGTTAAAACCTAACTTTGTTCATTTTCACATACATTCTCAAAGGGATGCTAGAGTAACGGTGACACAGTGAATGTAGAAGGCTAAGAAGATACACCCTCTCCTTTAGTCATACCTATTCTTTCTACACCATGGAAAGAGAAGTCTTCTTTGGTAGTTTCTGAAAACTTGTAATTTCAATTTTAATTCATGATATGAATGGAACTTTGTTGATATTATTATTATTTATTGATGTGCAAAATTACTAAGCCCTCAAATTTAGTTCAATATCGATTTTACTACTGATTTTCAGACTTTTAGATTTCACTGCTTACTAAAATTTATCAAAAACTGGTTGATCCAAGTAGAGTCCACAAATTTTATTTTGCCAAAGACATTTTGAAATTACTATTTTGTTTCAAAAAGGGGGGAAGGATATTTTATTATCAACCAAGTGGGAAGCACATATAAATATATGACTAAAATTTGTAAATTAAATAAATTCATTTATTAAAAGTAATTCACTGTGCTATCCCTAGTTTTCTCCTATTTCAGGCCCAAGTCAGACACTGTGGCAAAGGCCTGGTCCTTCACTTAGCAAAGACTTAACTTTAGCCACAGTACAAATTTTACTCAGAGAAATCCACATTGGTGAAATGAAATTTGTATGTAACCAATGCCTTGTATTTTTTGCTATCACCAATATTTTTTGAAACACTGCATTAACATTTATAGCAATAGAAATTAATTCTCATTCCCCTCCCCCTCCCCGAAAAACACTAGAGAAACCTAATTTAATATTCTCTTTCCACTAGTCTTGCACGAATCTTGAAATACATAATATAGTAGTATCTTCACTTCAAAATTGATATTTTGATAATTTAGGCCTTGTTTACTACAATTAGTTTCAATAATCTCAAATGCAATCTGTACAACACAAATTTCAGTGGGCATAATTGTTTTCAAACAGTTACCTATCTGGTAATTTTGATCCTGAAAAATTGTATTTACAGGGTGTTAAGAGGCAAGATTAGATAATCATGCAATCATTGTGGATTCTAGATTCCTAACTGCAAGCAAACTCTGTGGCAAGTTATCAATTTCTGTTTCTCAACCCAGTTTGGGGATAATATTGGTCTAAAGAGATGTTCTCAGAGAGCACTTATTTGAGTACATTTAAATCAGTTCTACAGATGCAGCTGAGTTTTAATGCTTCTGACCTTTTTATTTGGAGGAGATGGGAACGGTAAGCAAGTGCTTGGGAACTTTATTCAACTGAAAAACAGCTGAACACATATCATATTCACATTGTTCTGATTAACAGTTTAAATTATATTGATGTCCTCACAATAACCATCATGTATTACCAAAACATTTCATTCACGTTCTCGATGAGTTTTCTAGCATTCAATGCAATTTGTCCTATGGGGTTTTCTTCTAGGTGAAATTTATGATGGGTTATCATACAGCTGTCATACTGACAACTGTTATCTTCAAAACTCCTAAATATTTCTCATGTATTTATTGCCCCCTTATTCTTTCCCACTTTCTCTTTCCCTGTAGGTAGGAATTTTAAAACTTAACCACACTGTCATCATGGGGATACTGTCCAATTCTCTTCCAGTTTCAATTTTACAAAGCGCTGGCACAGGTATCTAGTAGGGTTAACATTTACTTCACCCACTGTTTTCAGATTTGCTGTACTCTTAACAGCTCTGAACTGAAGCCATTAACTTCTTGCCTCCTGAAGAGTAATCTTCACTCAGTTCTTCTCTGACAGTACCAAATAAACCTCTTCGTTCTCTTTTCTCATTTTCAAATCCATAGAGAAACCAGTGCTTCTATCTGTTCAGTACAATCTAGTAGTACTCACTTGAACAAAGTGTTACCTTTGCTTTAAAAAAAAATTTCTCATTAAGAAAATCCACTCACTATAAACCATTTTAATATGCCAAAATATCAGAAACAACCTCAATTTTGTCTATTCCTAGTCTCTTTGGTTACCTTTTTCAGAGGATTAGTCTGATTAGATGATAAATGATCATAAAACATTTTCATTATTGACATTCATTAAATATGAACCAATTAATTTGAATATTTTAGAAATAAGGCCTTCAAAATATTTTTAATTATAAAAATATTTTTCTGGTGCTAGGAATCAAACCTAAGGCCATTTACATGCTAGGAAAGCACTCTACCATCACAAGCCCCTTCGATATTCTTGATAGGATTATATAGATTTAATCCTTGTTCAACGAGGGTAATAGAGCATTCTGTTGCTCTTAAAGACAAAATGGGACACACAACAATATTAATATGTGCCCTTAACCCTTTTTTAAGTAATTTTTTAAACGATTTTAAGTCTGGGGCAAAGAGGTTTATTATAAATTCAATGTGTTGCAACAACTGCTAATAGAGTGAATTAAAGGCTATTTAAGTTGCAAGTGTGGCATGACCTATCCCATAATTGATATTTATCCCAATAACGTGGTTAAGAAGTCAGCCTCTGTTTACAGCTAAATACTTGCCACATTCCATAATTAAGTTGTTTTTTCATAAACCACATCCTTGGTAACTTAAAAAAAAAAAAAAAATATATATATATATATGTATGTATGTATGTATGTATCACTGCAGTGGTCTTTTGCCCTCTGCCACCAAACTTTTCCCTCATTTCTCTTTTTATCAGTAAAACACAAGAAATACACTCAAATTTAGGCAAAACATAAAAGCAAGGAAAGCAGATAGCCTTCTCCTGGAGGTTCAGCAGGTACTGGTTTGAACATCTGCATACACCTCTAAGGTCCTCTGTGGTCCCTAGCTTGATGCTCTACAAGCTGACATTGCTTCAGGGTGATCATAGCCAAACTGGAGACCCAACTGCTAAGAGCTACCTAGTCTTTCCATGTACGACTTCTGAAAAGTTGGGACATATTGGACAAGAAATAACAAATTTGGAGAATTGTGTAAATGAGATGTAAGAAAGACTTCACTAAGCTGTTTACTCTATGGAGTTCTACTGGCTTTTGCTCCCTTATTGTCTAAATCTGAACATTAAAACTTACCTACTGCCAGATTATCAACCTATATTCCTTTACTGCCCTGTAAATTGTAATGCATTTGTTGGGTTCTACAATGGAATGTTAAAGTTTCACACCAAAGAGCTGGATAACAGTGCCTCATTCCTCCTCTGTTAAAGAACAACACCAGCCCAATTCTAGCTTAAGCAGGCTAGGAATGGGAGTTTGGATGGCAGCCTAGTTGACGGTCTCCATAAGTGAGCCTGAAATACCAGTTATTTGCCAGGCTCTTAACCCTGAGGCAGAACTGAAATACAGGAAGGTAGGAGAGCACACTTTATCACTATTGCAGAGCTTTGTTGCTGAATGGCACACTAGTAAAGACACACCAATGAGCATGCAAACATAAATAATAAAGGAATAAAGGTGAACTGGTTATGATTTGGAGTGCAAGTAGGCAACTTTAGGAAAGAACAAGGAAAAAAACTCAATAGTCTTTTGCATAGCAGACAAAAAAGCTTTAAAGTTACCGCTGCCTATCTGACTTGTACGTCGCTGTGAGTTCATCAAACATGGCGCTGTTCATCTCCATAAATGCCTTCAACACATTGTACACTAATGCCACAATAGCCCTGTGGAGGGAGAGGGGGAACATGCTGGTGAGTTGGGGGGTTTTTCCGGTGAGTTTTAAATATGTTGCTGTAGGAGGAAAGCGAAAGGCTAACTACAGTACTATTGCATATTGTTTCCATCCCTTTTTAGACAACTAGAAGTGACCTACAGGTGACTCATTTCCACATCAAGAAATTTGAATTCTTTACTATTCAAGGTGAAATCTATCTAAGAGGGGGCAGAAGAAGAAAAAAATTAACTCTGCCCTTGTAATTATTGATACTTGGAATAGACTTGGCCACGACCACCTGATAACTTCATGTAACAGAGTATAAAAATAAAGCAACCTCACCCTAAAAATAAGCACCTGCAGTAGGACTAACCTTAGAGAGATCTTGATTTGCATAATATTTTACTTTTAAAGTAATAATATACATAATTCATCAAAATGAGAAGTGGTTCCCATGGAAACAAATTGTATGAATGTGTGTGTAAAGTGTGTATGTAGAACTATTTACATACAGTTGCTCATACTCAAAGATATGACACGAAGCCCCTATATGCTGAGCAGTTTAACAGGAGCTATTTGACTGTAATCTGCATCAGTCCATCCACTCCAGCTGAGTCCCTCTGCTGCCCCAAAGCTGACACAGTAACTGGCAAGATGGTGATGGTTGCTATTAGCCGAGCAACACTACAACAGCTCAACAGCCAAAATGGTGGGTGGCCCATGCTTATCAAATGGAAAGAGAAGCTCCTGGACATTGTGAGGATCATGTCATGATGGGCTTAACAGCTTCAGACCAGAGTCTAAATACCTTTGCAAAAACACTCAATATTACTTCCAATTTTACAACAAATGTGCTCCCGTTACTACTAGGAGAGCGAGTCATGTTAAAACACAAGTCGTTTCCAATACATTTATAAGAAAGAGTACTTGTTAAGTAGCTTCTGTCCTATGTCCACTGGAAGGAAAGTTTCAGATTGTTTCTGTTAAGGTTCTAGATTGCCACTGCTGTTGTGACAGCAGTGGAAAAGCACTGAGTATGGGATACTGAGAGTTGCAGAATTCCCTAAAACTGCTTGGAAGGAAGGGAGAGAGGGGGAGGGGGAGGGGGAAGGTAAGGGAAAGGGGAACTACACACGATGAAATAAAACTGAAAACTTACGGATTCCAATGTTCTTTTGAAATCCTATAAAGGCTGGAAAACATGATGGGAAGGATGACATTGGAGTTTTCCTCTATCAAACTCATGATGTACTCATTATTCCAATAATAGAGTGCTCTTTCTGCCACCTTTGGGAAAAGACAAGGGTAAAACAAATGACAATCTTTCCAAGCAAAGTATTTTTAAAGACTATTTTTTGGGGGGGTACCAGGGATCGAACTAGGGTCCTTGCGCTTGTGCAGTAGGCGGCAAAATCACTGAGCTAAATCCCTGGCCCCAAAAGACTATTTTTAAATTACTGAATCAAAAGTAAAATTAAATATTAATCATTTTCTGGATTTTTGTGGATTTAAAATCTCTCAGAATGTTCCAAAGCTGTTCATCAATTTGGAGAAAGTTTTCTTCCTGTTAATTTACATGCTCCTTTAAGACTTCCCATTTCATCCCAACTACACAATTTCCCTACACAGCTCCCAAGCTCCATGTCACTAATGACCCCACAGAACGACTACCCCATCACAGGTCCCCTTTCCTGGCTCCCCTCTCTCAACGTGCACATTTCAGATCAGCCACAGAGCCTTGCACCGCAACAGAGGATTGGAAACCCACGGGTGCCAGCCCTGTAGAGTGCCCGTGTTTACTCGGCACAACCTGTGGCCACTGAAGAGACTGCAGGTGGGATGCATCATCCTTACCACCACCCAGGAAGTAGGGTCCCTGCCCTCCTGGTGAGGACTTGGAAGTTTAGAGAGTGGGTAACCTGTTCACAGCTATGCTGATGTAAGTGGTAAAAGCAGGGACTTGATCCAAGGGCCTGGGCTTTCTCCAGAGCGAAGGTTTGGCCCCTTCCTTTGAATGGGGAGAGCCAGGAGATGGCTGGTCAGCTTCTGGCCTCGGGGACATTGGCTACATGCACACCCGCCTACCGTCTCGGGTCCCTGGTCTCGGGCCCCCTTGCCACCCACTGATTCCAATTTGGTGAGCTGGGCCTGAATTGCTTACCTTGGGTTTTATGAACTCAAGTGAACACCTCAAAAACAGGCCCAAAAATTTCTACAAAGGGTAGTGACTTTTAAAATTTTTTATTTCTACATGTTTGCAGTACACAATAATTACATTCACCATAGGGAGTTGGTACATGTACATCATCATTCCTTTTACTTTCCTTTGTCCTCCTCTTGAATAGTTACATGGGACCTGGGCTTAGCCTATAATCTTAGCACTCTGGAGGCAGGAGGGTCACAAGTTCCAGCCAAGCCTGGGCCATTTAGCAACCTAGTGAGACTCTGTCTCAAAAATTTAAAAATGGCTGGGGATGCAGCTCAGTGCAGAGCCGTGAGCTCAATTCCCACCCAGTGGGACCGCATCGGAAATCAACTGTGCCTGCACCCTGACTAATACTCCAGGCTCCAGAGCCACCCCATGTGTGGCATTGGTTAGGGCGTCTGAGCCACCCAAGACACTGTCTTTGTTTTGGAAGCTTCTGAGCATCTTTTAAGCCTCCCCAGTGATGCTCAACTAAGGAGATTCCTGCACCAAGTGTCCTGATAAAAGCAGACAAATAAGGAAAAGAATACAGATGTCTGAGCACTTTAGGTCCCATGCAATATGCAAATGTTCACCTAGATACTGTATCTATTTCAATCCAGACATATGTTGTAGCGTCTGAACCTTCAGGTAATGGTTTCTACTTTTCTTGCCTTTCTTTGTGGTTCAACCGCTAGGCTGACATAAGATCACTGCTCTGCCACACAAACATGTCTTTAGATCAAAAATCCAAACAACAGCAACAGCCAGTGTCTCTGTGCTGCAGGATAATAACAGTGTAGGGAGAATCCAGCATCCAGTGACCCTGTGAGAGCTGTGCTTCTGGGTTACCACAATTTGCACAATCTTTTGGGAATGACCGGCAGTCTGCAGAATTATTCCTCTAGGCTGGAGATGGACCTTTGATGAGACAGCCAGGGAAGGAAACACAGCATGTTGTTAACCCTGACCCCTCTCTTTTCTCTCCAGTGTGGGCTCCACAGCACCACAGCAAGGGCCCTGGTAAAACACTACCTTCCCTGTGTTCTCCCTTAGCGGCCACAAGGAGGCAGAGCAAGCCACTGAAAGGTCAAAGGCTTCCAGAAGAAACTGTTCAAGATCAAAATTGAACTCCACTTCCTATTAACTGAGACCTTGACCAAATAATCCTCTGACCCTCACTTTCAAAAATGAAAAAGCTTCACAGCATAATGTGACATCTATAAAAAATATATGTAAAACATCTACACAGCTCAGAGTATTAGGGCTGTCGGTTCCTTCTTATGCAGAACCCAGCCCGCCCACTTCGTATTCTGTAATTTCCCTAAGATAAGTTCTTCCACCACTTGGAGCTTCAGTGATCCTATGTGCATATCTGTGAAAATCAGGGATGGTGGGAACTCAGGTTGCTAGACAGGAAGCACTGTCACAGCAGCTTCCGGGAGCAGGTGCTCAAGATAGGCAGCCACTGTGAAGATCACTGTCATCATGGGAGAAAGGACCAAAGAGCAAAACAGCAATTAAAATGCCAAAAAAAACAAGCAACTAGTGTTCATTACATTTACAATTTAATCAGAATAATTTATGTTGCAGGGGCTATTTCCACTCGTGTACTCATCACTACTAACCTGAAAATGGGGGCTGGATACACACTTGGCAATTTGTTTAAACAAAGGTTCTTGAATTTTAACAAATTGTGACGGTTCAATCACATCCAGAATTTCTTCTAGTTCCCCAAGGAACATGACCTGTAAGAAGAAGCAAAACATTGATGGGAGACACTTTGTGTAAAAATGCTACATGATCACCATTTTAAGAAAAAGGTACACATAGAGCCAAATATAAGGGAACCAGGCATCATCCTACGTGAGAACATATTCACTTCACAAAGAATTCGGCACAGGGTATTTTGTTAAAAGTTTCCTACAGCGTTGAGAATATAATTCTACCTCCTCTGAAGAAAATCTACTTGCTACAAATACTATACAGAACCAAAGGCACTTACACTGTATCAGGGCCCTGGAAAATGGGCGCCCCCTGCAAGGCTCAAGGCTCACCTCCATCAGTCTCACCCAGCTACACAGACACACACACACACACACACACACACACCATAAAAAAAGAAAAGAAAACTGGGAATGTGGCCCTCCTATGTGTAAGTTCAAAAGTTCACAGCAGCACAAGCTGGACTTCCTGCTAGGCGCTAGGTGCTATGCCACACCAACTCTTAGAACAAGGAAAGCCCAAAGTATAAACATGCCAACTCGCCCACACAAAGGGACCACATGAAACCCATTAGCACACACTAGCCCAATCTATACAGGCACACACAGACAGATAGACACACACACACCCTCTTCAGAGAGCACAGTGAATCTCTTGGCTTCAGTGCTGTGTGCCTAAAGAAGAGAGCTTCTAGGATCACAAAAAGGAGCCAGATAGAGTTGATTTGGTCAACTACACTAAATATAATGGAAAAATGCTAAGAGAAATTTCTTTTAAAAGGATACCTATTTAGCCATGAAAAGCAATTTCGGGGAAAAATTAAGTGTCCAACTAAAATATAAAAATTTACACGGCTTTCATATCTTGAGATGCACTGGACAGCAAGGCATGGTTAGATTTTATCTAACAAGTAGTAAGAAATTAGAAAGGAGGATTTGGAAAATTAAAGGGGGTTTGAGGAGGAAATTATTTCTGTAGAACATTAGGAATTGTCAAGATACTCATACGAGTTCTCCCCAAATAGAAACCTTTGTGCCAGGGCCATGTTCCGCCTGGCTCTTAACCTTCCTGGAGAGCATCTGTAGAGGTGTGCTGTGTGCCTGCCTCTAAACTGCTACCAAGTCTTGGCCCACGCCTCACATAGCAGCACCTGCTGCCTAGGGCTCAGGAACGGTGCAGATGTCGGAGCTCAGAACCTTCCAGAGCCACTTGGGAACAGCTGAAATTAAAGGCCTGTGGCATATTTTAAGAGTCTACATCCTAAGATCCCATCTGTACTATGCTTGAAAGTGGGGACTGGAGCGAGCAGCTCTAGCGTCTGTGCAGTGACAGCCAAACCTCCAGACTATGAAGGGAGAGGGCACTAGGAAGGTGACAGGGCTACGCTCCTGGCCTCACCTCCTCACCTCTTCCCACTCAGTGTGTCTGGATGGCTCCTCACCTTCCTTAAGCCTCAATCTCCTGGCCAGTAAGATGAGGATATTAACAGGCCTGCTGCATCACCCTACGAAAGGGTTTGGATGAAATGTGTGTACATTTACATGTTTAGCCCAGTGTCTGGCACTCGGCAGAGAACTTAGTGAGCTACTGACAGGCTTCGACATTAAGCACTCACCTCTTTTTGACTGCATGTTTTAGGCCAAAATTTCATTAACCCCCTAATAACCTAAAATTAAAAGGAGAAAAAAATAAGTAAGTAGAATTTAATTTTTCATGTAGGCTTTCAGGAAAAGTGTTTTTTCTTAAGTTTTCTGGAATTACAAAAAAAATACTTACTGGTTCTGTGAGTGAAGGATCTTTCTCCAGAAACTGCACTATACAATATGCCAACTAAACAAGGAAAAACATAAAGGACAAAATTTTAAATTCTATATGCTAAGGGTTGAAAAGATAAGTTTTAAAACTTTCTAAACCATTTTTGGACTCTGGTTTTAACTTCACAACCAATTCATTTTAACCATCATGAAGATAAAATATATCAACCAAAATTAAAGTTATTTTGTTTTCGGACCTAAGATCTCACTATGTGTGCCCAGGATGGCCTTAAATTTATGATCTTCCTGCCTGAGCCTTTCAAGAAGCAGAGACTACGGGGTTGCGCTGCCATGCCCAACGAAAAGCTACTTTTTCAAGCCAAAGCCTGACACTAGGAGAGCTCTAGGAGAATTTTTTTAAGAGCAATGAGACATGGAGCACCAGGTAATGAAAATCACAAGTGAAATCTCATTCAGTGTACTCCATTTACACACAGTTCAAGCCACGCCGCATAGGCTTCCTTTCTTGCTAACACCAATAGTACAAGGTTATACAGGGAAGGAGACACTTTCTCAACACCAGCACACAGACACTAACACAAGTTTACGAGGAGATAAAAAGTTGTACCCGCCACAGTTAGAACCTGGAAAAATGTAAAGAAAGCTCCACATCTGATGCTAACACAGGTAAGTAAGAATTCTTTTAAATGATCACAAAATGGGATAGCCAATGCCAGCACCAAGGGCAAAATTCACAAAAGGCTTGTAAAGATTCTGGGACAAGAAATCATTCACACAAACACCAACATTCTTAATATCTTCTAAATTAGAAACACATGGACTCATTTTTCCTGGAAACACAGATTTTCACATCTTTAAAGAAGAATTCTGCTTAGAAAAACGTGTTACATTTTTATGCAAAATCAAAACATTTTCATTAGAGGCAGGAGCGAGTCAAAGGTTTGAAATACTAAAATTAAATATATCACTAGAGCATTTATCTGCCCTCCTGTGACATCCTTACCACGCAAGGAAGTGTTAGCACAGAAATCAGAGTGAGGCCAAACAGGACATGCTTTTAAAAGTAATGAATGCTTTAAAAAATGTGAAAATGTTGATAGACGTATTTTCTTGCAAGAGAGTGTATTTGTCCAAAGTGAGAAAGAAATGCTGAGTAAAGTAGAAGAATGGGTAAAAGGGCAATGGACAGACTGGTGCAAAGTAAAGCTGGAACAAAACAAAACAACATTAAAAATGATGGCACAATGCCCAAAGATCTCAATCTGAAGACACAGCCCCTATGTCCAATACATAAAACAGACCCATAACAAGCGTAAACGTGGGCAAACTGTTGAAGTCCCCTGTGAAACAAGACTGAACAAAGGCGGCTCCCTCCTAAAACTATGCCTACGATCCTACTGTGGACAGAAAACAAAATCTACTCATTTTTATTTTCCTCAGAGTATTTTAAACTTTAACAAGTCCACTTTTTGAATTAGGGAAATATTAATATCCCCCCCCCCCAAAATCACGGGGTTTTCAAACTTTTCATTTTGCTTCAAAAGTAATTATACTTTAAAATTCTACCTGGGCATGGAAGAGTGATAAGCTCCTGACTGTGTGTAAAGGGATCAACACTTTCACCAGAAACTGTTTGTGTTCAGCCTTCAATGGTAAAGCAAAGCCATTGATAATACTAGGAAAAGAAAAGAGACAGATTAGCAATGCTACTACAACATACACAAAAGGACAAACTGTTCTTGTGAGACTGGTTATATCTTAATCCATTTAAATTTATTCAAAAACATAACCAAAGCCTTCCCCAATAGCATTCAAGGTTTCATAAGTTACTTCAAAGGGTGAACTGAAGTGGAAGGAGTTTAAGATAAGTACATTTGTTTATGATCACCCAAGGAAGGCTCCTGTGCATTTAAAACTAGTAAGATCATCCCCAAAACATTTATATCGAGAACCTTTATTTTTCCTTTCTTCCTTTTCTCCATACAATTGCCTGCCTTGCTCACTTCCTCCTGCCCAGTCCTGGGAAGTCACTGAGAGAAACACAAGTGACCTGACCCTCTTTTCTCCTTGTGTTAGGAGGAAAGACTAAGTGGTCACTGTTCAGCTATGCCAGCCTCCCTTGTGTGTAGAACCCTACATGACAGCTGTCTCTATCCAATTTATTCTGTGAGCCAAGCCGCAGCTGTTCTAGAACTACACCGGGGTACATGGTTCTGTTGAAAATGGTAATCTTATTGACTTATTATAAACTTGTTTTCAACAGGTACAGCAACAGACAGGGTGGTCTGGAAACTAGGCTTAGGCAAGCAAGACAGCTTGGTGTAACTGGCCTAATCACCACTGAGGCACCGTGTCTGTAGTAATGAATGAACTGTTAGTTCTTCCAGTCATTCCAGTGGAATTAGCCACATGTAATTGTGGAGCAAGGGGAACAGGATATTGCACCTTGTAGAGTCAGTTGGGAAACACGCTAAGCACAAATGAGACAGATCTAGGTCAGCATCTCATTGTGCCCCCTGAATGACACTCATCTGAGGTTAGCGATTACATAGAAAGTGCCTACCTTCCTAATATTTCCAACAGTTCAGCTACGCCATTGAAGTGTTCTGTTTCATAAACAAACCTTAAAAGACAAAAAGGGAAGCGAAGGAAGGGCAGAAAGAGGGGAGGGAGGGAAGAAGGGAGGGAAGGAGGGAAGAAGGGAAGAAAGAAGGGATGGAGGGAGGGAGGGATGTGGGGGTGGACTAAAGTCAGTACACCACGTTCACATATTGGAGATTTACTTAATACTTCTAAAACAAGGTCAACTTTGCTTCTCCTGCACCCCCACCCTCCACTTACCTTAGAAAAATATTGTTAATCTGTTTTCGGATAAATGCTCTAAGACCAAGAAACTTGCCATAAATTCTGTGTAAGACTGTCTTTAAGTAGTCCCGTTCCCGAGGGTCTTCACTGTCAAATAGCTCCAGCAGCTGTTATAAAGGAAAGACAGAATAGCTATCAAAGGAAGTTTCAGGGGAAGAATTTAGGAAAGCTACTAGTCATAGTTAAAAGCTTTCTCTCTCTCCCTTTCTCAAAGTTACTGAGTATCTATGTGAGCCAGGCACAGAGCTAGTCAGTGGGAAAGGGCTTCTCAGTGAGTGGTGCTGCCACAGCTGGATATGTACACACGAAAGAACACAGCGGTACCCTCCCCATCTCACACCACATACGCAGCCTTGCTCCAGATGGAGAATCAACCTAAAGGTAAGAGGTGAACTATTAAACAGAAGAAAATATATGAATAAATCTTCATAATCCTAGACCAAATGACTTCTAAAACTATGACACACAAAGTAGGAGTAACAAAAGGGAAAAAACTAGACTTCAAATTAAAACATTTCTGCTTCAAAGAACATCATTAAAAAAGTGAAAAGTCCCTTAGAATGGGAGAAAATATTTGCAAACTTTATCTGATAAGACTACTATCCACAATATATTATGAATTCTTAAAGCTCAACAAGAAAAAGACAAATAATTTAGAAATGGACACAGTATTTTCTGAAGAGATGTAACCCAAAGAAGGTATATAAATGGCTAATAAATGAAAATAAATGCAATTTCACTATTTACAGAAATACAAATCAAAACAATAAGAACCCACCAACAATGTAATGTCTAGGGCCAGGGATTTAGCTCAGTGGTTCTGGCGCCTGCCTTGCAAGTGCAAGGTCTGGAGTTCGATCCCCAGTGCCCCCAAAAATAGAGAACAATGTAATGTCTATAATTAAAAGAAGGCATAATAAAAAGTGTTGCTGAGGATGTGACAGAATTAGAACCCTTATATATTCTGGGAAGGAATATAAAATGCTGCAGCCACTTTGGGAAATTGTTTGGTGTGGGGGCGTTGGGCAGAAGGGTGTGATGAGCTGGATATGCTGAGCTGAGGGACTTTTGGAGCCACACGCCTGAAACTCCTAGAATGCATGGTTAGAGACAAAAAGAGCCTACAGGGCCACAGTCCAAGTAGGATCAAACACACTGCCCTAAGGAATGAGCACTCTGGCCCTTACCCCCGGCCCATACTCCAATTTATTAACTACACTGGTCCTAAGGTCAGTCATGTATCAGACCTCCCTAACCTTCCCATGCTTTCCTGTCCCCTACATGAATTCCTGCACAGACATTGTCCTGCCTTTGTCCTTTATCCTTGCTTCCTGGTTTTATCAATAAATAGCCACAGAGGCTTCCGTTTTTGGCTGTCTTTATGAGACTCTCTCACGCTGAGAGGTCTCAGTTAAAGGCAGCTCCTCTGGCCCTCTTGGAGTCTGGATTGGACCCAGACTCCGAATAAAGTTTCATCCTTTACGCCATGCCATGACTGCTAACTATGACAGCTTGGCAGTTCCTCAGAACTTCCAGTTACTTATGACTAAACAATTCCATTCCCAGGGATACAAACAAAAGCACTGAAATCACATAACCATAAAAAAGTTTGTACACAAGTAATCATAGTAGCAATATTCGAAAGAGTAAAAACTGAAACAATCTAAGTGGCATCAACTGATGAAAAGATAAGACAAAATGTGATTAAAAATATAATACTGGGCCAGGGATTTAGCTCAGTGGTTCTGCCGCCTGCCTTGCAAGCGTAAGGACCCAAGTTCGATCCCCGGTACCAAAATAATAATAATAATAATAATAATAATAATAATAATAATAGTAATATTCAGCCATAAAATAAAATGTAGTATGCATCACTGTATTACTTCAACATTGATGGACTTTTCCAAGCATCATGTTAACTGAAAGAAACCAATCACAAAAGATTATAGGGGCTGGAGATTTGGCTCAGTGGCACCATGCCTGTCTTGCAAGCACAAGGTCGTGAGTTTGATCCCCAGTACTCCCCACCAAAAAAAGATTATATAATGTATGGTTTCATTTAAATGCAACATTCAGAATTGGAGAATCCATAGAGGCAGAAGTAGAGTGAGGAGTGACTAAAATGGGCATGGGAGTCTTTGAGGATAATATAATGTTCTGCAATTATATGGTTATGATGGTTGCTCAGCTCTGTAAACATTTTTTTAACACACTGAAATGCAAATTTTAAGTGATTTTATGGTATATAAATTGTAAATTCTTCATCATAAATAGACTGCACAACTCAACACCCCTCCAGGTGAGCAAGCAGGTCCACACCGGTCACACAGCACCCCAACACAAGGGCATGATGGTCCTATGACTCCAAGCCAGCTCTGTTTATGTCCCATGGCACAGGGCAACAGAGGTCAGGACCAACAAAACGACCTGATCCTGAATGAGGACAGGACCCAGGGAGAGAAGGGAGCAACCAGACCCCACGACTGTCCCTTCTACCAAGGGGAAGGGACGAATGGTAACCACAGTCTGGGGTGAATGCACAGGGGGCCTCTGGTGCAGGGGAGTGTACCTCAAAAACCCAGAGGCTATAAAGGTAGGCAGAGAAAAATAGTGATTGGCTATATCCCAAGACTGCAGATCTTGGAAAGAACCACTCATTCAAAACCACATGCACTTTTTCTTTGACTAAATCTTTCTTTGATTTTTCTGTATTTTATTATTTTTATCTTTCCTTCATCAGGTTTTTGTGAGGCTTGGGATTTTTTTCTCCTCTTTTACTTTCTTTTCTCTCCTTTTCTCTTTTTCTTGTTGCAACTTTTCTTTTCTTCCATATCCTGTACCTTGCTATTTTTTAATCTTTTTCTTGTTCCTTCTTTCCTGTGCCAGTCTGCTAACATTATTAATTTCCTTTTACTCATCCATAGGATCCCCATCTCACTCTTTTCTCCTACTTCTCATATCCCATTAAGTTTTCAAATTTTGTTTTCATTCTCCAGTTCTCTATCCACTCTACCTTTACTAGTATAACTGCTAAGCTGTATGAACCTTTAGATAGCTAGTTAATTTTACACTACTGTTTTCGAATACTGTGATAATGCTAGAAGAGGCAAAGCTGTTTCATTTAGTAGATATTTACTGTATGTAGGTCAAAAGTGGATCCATGTTTGGTTCTTCTTACTATAATTACAGATCTCTTTTCTATGGTTAAGGGTCACATTATTGGTCCACAGGATCAGTCAATATTCAGTTTCTATTTGACACTATAATTGATGCTAATTTTACTGCTATAGCCAAGGTGACAGCTGCTGCTTTTAATTGGTTTTATTTGGATGTCAATATCTCAATTGCCATGAGGTAATTAATAATACTGTGGCCCAAACACCTTCAGTGGAAGAAAGATGGCCTCTTTAATAAATGATGCCAGTGCCCGGGATTTAGCTCAGTGGTTCTGCCACCTGACTCGCAAGCACAAGGACCCAAGTTCGATCCCCAGTACCAAAATCAAAACAAACAACAAAAAAAAAACAGTTCAAGGCCAGCCTGAACTACATAGTAATAAATGATACTGGAAAAACTGGCTTTCCATGAGCCAAAGATTGAAACTAGACCCATATCTTTCACCATGCACTAACCTAAAACTGAAATGGATCAATAATCTAAATATTGAAACAGAAACACTAAATCTGCTGGAAGAGAGAATAGGTAGAATGCTTGAGGACATAGGAGTAGGCAAAGACTTCATGAACAAAACCCAGACCGCCCCAGACCGCATGGGAAATACTGCAAAGAATCAACAACTGGGACTTCATCTTATTAAAAAGCTTTTGCACAGCAAGAGAAACCACAAACAGAGCTAAGAGACAACCCACAGAGTGGGGGAAAATTTTTACCAGCTACTTAGATAAAGGACTATTATCTATAATATATAAAGAACTCAAAAAAAATCAGACCATCCAAATTTAAAGATCCAATGCAAAAATGGGATCTAAAATAAAAAAGATACTTCTCAGATGAAGAATTAGAAATGGCAAATATATGAAAAAATGTTCAACATCACTGGTCATTCATGAAATGCAAATTAAAACAATACTGAGATTCCACCTTACTCCAGAAAGAATGGCTGCAATCAAGAAATCAACCAATAACAAATGCTGGAGGGGCTGTGGGGAAAAAGGAATCTTTATCTTTCTCCATTGTTGGTGGGAGTATAGACTGGTACAATCACTGTGGAAATCAGTGTGGAGATTTCTCAAAAAACTAAAACTAGAGGCTCCATTTGACCCATGTATACCTCTTCTTGGCATCTTCCTGAAAGAATTAAAAGTATCATACCACATCGATATATGCACACCCATGTTTATAGCAGCAGTTTGTAATAGCTAAATCTTGGAAACAGCCCAAATGCCCATCAACTGGTGAGTGGATAAAGAAGCTGTGGTTTCTTAATACAATGGAGTATTACTCTGCCATAAAAAAAGGACGGGCTTCAAACATTTCTAGCTAAATGGATGGACCTTGAGACCATACTCTTAAGTGAAATAAATCAGACACATGTGTTTAAATACCACATTGTTTCTCTGGTGTGAGAAACCAAAAGTGGAAATAAACTGAAAAATATAATGGATGTTGGGAAATGGGAAGAAAGTGTTCAAATGGGGAGGGGAGCAAGGGAGAAGGGAGAGAGGAAGGAAGGGACAAGAAAAAAGTGAAAATAGAAGGAAAAAAATGGAAACAAAGCTTTTGTACATGGAGGGAGGGGGCTTGAAGAGGGTGGAATAAAATAAAACAAAATTTATTTTAAAAAATAATACTGTGGGCCAGGGATTTAGCTCAGTGGTGCTATCGCTTGCCTTGCAACCGCAAGCTCCCAAGTTTGATCCCCAGTACCAAAAAATAATAATAATAATAATAATAATAATAGTAATAATAATACTGTGACCCATTTCTAGAGAACTGGGTATTGAGGCAAATATGCTCCCATCCCAAGTAAAAGAAGGTGGCTGGATCCTGGGAGAGATGCAAAAGTCAATAGGTTACCATGCCCAAAGGACACCACTGAAAACTAGACATTAATTAAAGAGGTTTCAATACAAGAAAGAAAGCTTTCCACTGAAAGCCTTGACACAAACAATCGAACAAGAAAACAAACTAGAAACATGAGAAGACAAACTAGAAATATGAGAAGACAAGATAACAAATGCTTCCAGAAACTCCCAACTCCCCCAAAGCTGAGATCCATGGGGCATGAAAGGGGAGAAAACCAAAAGCCACATACTCGAAATTATTTAAAATGATATGAGGGGATATAACAAAACAAATCAGTAAGGTACTGGTAAGCTCACAGGAAATGTAAGTAAACAAATATTGGGCCAATTAAGCAAAGCAATTAGCAAATCTACAGAGGTCACTAATAAAAAGCTAACAAAACTCAACAAAATGATGCAAAACATGAATGACCAACCAGTATAGAAAAGAATTAGAATCCATAAAAAAGCTCCACATAGAAATTGAGGAGATAAAAATTCTATGGAAAGTATGGGTAGGAGAAGTGACCTATTCATGAGGACAGATCGAGAAGACAAGGCTACTGTTGGCAACCAATCAATAAGAAATACCTTAAAAACAGCAAGACAACAAAAAAAGGATCCAAAAGCTCCTAGATGATGCAAAAGACTAACGTAAGATTAACTGGAATTCATGAAAAAGCAGAAGACAGAAGTGACATAAAAAATATTCACTGAAGTAACAGCAGAAAATATTACAAATAAGGGAAAGAATTTAACATACAAGTGAGGATATAGAAACCCAAACAGCAATGATCAAAGAACCTCTCCATGACACATCATAGTCAAAATCTCAGATGTCAAACACAAGAACAGAATCTAAAAGTGGCTAGAGAAAAGCAACGAATCACTTATAAGGTGATAACACTGTAGCCCAGTGGTGCAAACCTATGGCAGGCACGCTGCAGTGCGCACATGAGCCAAGTTGCCCCACCAGCCAAGCATGGATAACAGCACACACAGGGGCTATGCGCATGCTCAGAAAGGAGTAGCAGCGCCAGGCGACTCATCCAAGCTTTCACACAGCTCGTCCATGCACTGCCAAGGATAAGTAAAGTGGACCCATGACTTACAAATTCAATTCATTCCCAAAGGCTGGTTGTAACTCAAGTTGGTCAACTGCCTTTGCAGACTCTCTCCTATATAATTTTAGGCCACACTTTCTTCCAGACAGATCTCAGTGTCCTCTGAGAGACACTGGCCCAGGATTTCTCAAGCCCACACAGGAAAGCATGTGGTAGTGTTCCTTCCAGAGCTCTTCAAGGGTTAAATGTGTATCTAAGACCATCTGGAAGCATAAGCAGCTGCCATTCGGGTCATAACTTGAGACTTTGGTAATAAGTTAAAGCTAAAATTCTGGTCATAACCCAAGTTGTTTGTAGGTCGGACCAGTCTTAACTCTGGGTCTACTGTATATATTTGCTTGGACTGGCTGTCAGTTTTAATACATTTGTTTTTATTAACATAAGATTTTAGCTTCGAGTTTCTTAAGGAAAAATTGAAATGTAGCATCTAAGAGTTAGCTGAAAGCTATTGTAATTAAGAGACTGAGACTGATTTGCTGTCGTGCTGTCCCTGGCAGGTTTGAGCCTGCAGCATCATATGCAGCTGGTAAGAATTCATGCAAACAAGAGCAAGGGTATCTGCGTGGCTTGGACGGATATGAGTGCAGCAGAAGCCCCACAAGGCAGGAAGTGCACTCAGATGCTGTTTTCATAGCAGGCCAACAGCTGGAGGTCACGGCAACACTGCTCCCTGATCAGCACTGCTGATCAGACAATTTAAGAGGAACCCCAGCTGAAAATCACTGATAAAGGCTGTTGATTCAGGGAATATCCAATTCTTTGGTGTTAAAATAGTGTTAGCTATTTTTGGTAGAAGGATACATTTGCATTCGGTAGTCCATTATTTTTTTTTAATTTTGTGTTTTGGTAGACTTCAAGTCTTGAACACCAAAAAAATGAGTACAGTAAAAAAAAAAAGTACAAGTGAAAACAGATAGTGGAAGATCGTTTCAAGAAGCCAGGACAGAGTCACTTGGACTGACAGAATACAATAGGAAACTGTTATTTATTCTGTATATTGAAAGTGTTGTGTGTCACATATCAAGTGTCAGACAGCACTTTGACACCAACCACAAAAGTAAAAGAAGTAAAAAAAGTAAAAGAAGGGTAACATTATGCAACACATCTCTGACATGCCACTCAGTAGAAATACCGTTAGACATTGAGTCCTGTGCATGGCAAGTACTGTCAGTCAGCAGCTCACCACTGACTTACAAGAGGCAGCCTGTTACTCCATGTGCTTGGATGAAAGCATAGACATAAATAATCACGCAACACTAGCAGTGATTCTGTGTTATGCTGGTGGTGACATCATGAGAAAAGAGCTGGTAAAACTGGTATCTTTGCCTGGAAAAACAAGGGATGACATCTACAGTGCTGTGATGGAGGCTTTTTTGCCACAAGACATAAGACCAGCAAAAGTGCTTTAAATAACTAGTGATGGGGAACCTTGCATGGTGAGGGCAACATCTGGTTTCATACAGTTCTTTGTTAAAGAAGCAAAACGTCCAGTCATTCAGTTTCATTGTGTTAAACACCAAGAAGCTCTCTGTGCTAGGGAAAGCAGAAAAAAATTAGGCAATATTTCCTAAATTCACAAAAATGCCAAATTATATCATGGCTTGTCCTCAATTTTTGACAATTACAAGAACTTCTTGATGAGGTTCAGGCTCAGTATCATGCTTTACTGATGTACACTAACGTCCAGTTGCTGAGCAAAGGACAAGTCCTAGAGACCTCTGTAGCCTGGTTGAATGAAATTAGGCTGTTTATGAATGAAAAGGGGCAGGAATATCCACGGTTCACTGATATGACCTGCTTTAACAATCTCATGTTTTTTACAGATTTTACACTGCACGTCAATGTACTGAACAAAAAACTACAAGGTTTAGGGAAAACAGAAAGGATGTTTTGTGACATCAAAACATTTGAGAGAAATCTGCATGTTTTTGAAAGAGACCTTGAAAATGGATAGCTGAAATATTTTCCACATCTAGAAATGCTTCATGAAAATTGTACAACATTTGCAGACAACCCTACAAGCCATCAGGAAATCTACAAGGAATTTTCTAGCATTATAGAAGCTATACAAGGAACATATTTAACCCAAAGAGAAAGACAAGGACTAAAAATCAAAGGGTGAAAAAAAAATCAAAGGGTGGAAAACACTATTTCATGCACTTGGAACCAAAGACAAGCAGGAGTAGTTATCCTGTTTTCAAAAAAAGTAGACTTTAAACCAAAGCTTATCAGAAGAAGCAAAGGCTTCTATATATTGGTTAAGGGAACAATTCAACAGAAAGAGATAGCAATTATAAACATATATGCAACAACAGCACACCCAACTTCATAAAACAAACACTGCTGGACATAAAAGATTAGATAAACATGAATACATCTATAGTGAGGGAACTCAATACACTGCTACCAGAAATAGATGGATCACCTAGATCAAAAAAAAAAACAAAAAAACCCAAAAAATATCAGAATTGAACCAATCCTTTGAAAAAAATGGACTTAAGTATCTACAGTATTCTGCCCAACAGAAAAAAAAAACTCTTCTCTTTAGCCCGAGGAACTTTTTTCCCCAAAATAGGCCACATCCTAGACAATAAAGCATGCATATTATCAAATTACAGTGCATAGAAACTGGAACTTAATAGCAAAGTCAACTTCAGAAATTATGCAAACACATGGAAATTAAGCAATACACTCTTGAATAATCAACAGATCACAGAAGAAATGAAGGAAAAAATAGGACACTTTCTGGAGGAAGTTAATAGCTATGAATCCCCACATCAGAAAAACACAGCAAGTCCAAATAAGTAACCTAACAATGTACCATCTCAAGGTCTTAGAAAAATAAGAACAGTCCAAATCAAAAGCTAGTATAAGGAAGGAAATTAAAGATCAGAGCAGGAATCAATGAAATGAAGACCAAAAAATAAAAATCAATAAATTAAAGATCTGGTTCTTTGAAAGAATAAACAAAACAGACAACCATTAGCCAATCTTACCAAAAAAAGAAAACATTCAAATCAATACAATTAGAATCGAAAAAGGTAGCCAAACATGGTGGCACACACTTGTAATCCTAGCACTCGGAAGGCTGAGACAGGAAGATCACCATGCATTTGAGGCCAGCCTGGGCTACACTGTGAATTCAAGGCCAGGCTAGACTATATAGTAAGATGCTATCTTTAAAAAAAAAAAGAGTGAAGTCACAATGGACACCACCAAAATCTGGAAGATTATTAGCAACTATTTCACAAATCTGTATGCCAATAAATTGGAGAACTCAGAAGAAATGGATAGATTCTTAGACACATATGAATTTCCAAAAGTGAACCAAGATTTAAAAACCCTAACCCATCCATGAACTGGTAATGGCAGCAATAAAAATTTTAAAACTACCAACTAAAATAATAAGCCCAGGTCCTGACTAATTCACTAATTTTACAGAACTGCAGGGAAAATCTAACACCAATACTCCTCAAACTTTTTAATGAAATCAAAAGGAAAGGAGTACTCTCCAAAGTTATTCCTAGAGGTGACCATTATCCTGATTCCAAAACCAGATAATGAGCCAACTACAAAAGAGAGCTACTGGTCAATTTCTTTAATGAACACGGACACAAAATTTCTCAACAAGATACTGCCAAAGAGAATGCAATAAATCATCAAAAAGATCACACATCATGACCAAGCAGGCTTCATCTTAGGTATGTAAAAATGGCTCAACACCTGCAAATCAATAAATGTAATCCATCCTATAAATAGAAGCAAGGGCAAAAAGAAGTCAACAGACACAGGATTAGCCTTTGGCAAAATCTAACATCCTTTCATGTTAAAAACACTGAAGAAAGTAAGTGAAGGACCTTATCTCAATCCGATAAAAGCCATTTATGACAAATCTACCACCATATCACATTAAATGGAGAAAACCAGAAAGCTTTTCCTCCAAAATCAGAAACAGGACAAGGTATCCCCTGTCACTTTTGTTCAATACAGTACTCAAAACATTAGCAAGAGCTATTAGACAAAAAAAGGGAAATAAAAGGGATCTGTATAGGGAAGAAAGAAGTCAAATTAACATTATTTACAATGACATGATCCTCTACATAGGAGACCCATAAAAATCTACCAAAAGCCTCTTCAAATTAATAACTATATTCAGTAATGTAGAGGATAAAAATCAACACATAAAAAGTCAGTAGCATTCCTATACACTAATAACGAAGGCACTGAAAAAGAAATCAGAAAAGAAATACCACTCATAATAACATTAAAAATAAATACTTGGAAATTAACCTAATAAAGGAAGCGAAGGACCTCTACAATGAAAACTAAAGCACTCTGAATAAGGAAATCAAAGAGGATATCACAAAATGGAAAAGATATCCCCTTTTCCTGGATAGGCAGAATCCATACAGTCAAAAAAACAAAAAATGGTCATACTTCCAAAACTGATATATAGATGTAATGCAATCCCTATCAAAATTCCAATACCATTCTTCACAGAACTAGGGGGAAAAAACCCTAAAATTCACATGGAACCAAAAGAGACCCAGAATACCAAAAACAATCCTGGGTAAAATAATAATATAATATAATATGATAGCGGCACAAAAACAGACATGTGGATCAATGGAACAGACTAGAAGAAGCAGAAACAACCCCAAGCACATTCAACTATTTTATCTTTGACAAAGGGGCCAACAACATACACTGAAGGAAAGATAGCTTCTTTAATAAATAGTGTTGGGAACACTAGCTATCCATATGCAAAAGATTCAATCTAGACACATTATTTCTCGCCATGTACTAAACTAAAATCAAAATGGATCAAAGACCTAAATGTTAAAACAGAAATATTTAACCTGCCAGAAGCTAAAATAGGTATAGACAAGTGGTTTCTAAACAGAACCTCAGTTTGTGCAGAAAATATAGTGAGAATCAATGAATAGGATCATATAAATCAAAAAAACTTCTGCACAGCAAAAGAAATAACCAACAAAGTAAAAAGATATCCTACAGAATGGGAAACAATTTTTGCCAGCTATTCTTCAGACCCAAGACTAATATCCAGAATATATAAAGACCTCAAAAAAGTTGGACCTCCTAAAAGACCCAATATCAGAAAATGGACACATGCTTCACAGAAGACAAAGTACAATTGGACAAGAAATACATTAAGAAATGCTCAACACACTGAGAATCCACCTTACTCCAGAAAGAATGGCCATCATCAAGAAATGAAATAACAACAAATGCAGGTGAGGCTGCGGGGCGGCGGGGGGCGGGGGGGGGCCCACATCCTTCTTCACGGCTGCTGGGAATGTAAACTAGGACAACCACTACGGCAATCAGTACGGAGATTCCTCAAAAAACTCAACCTAGAAATTCCATTGATTCAGCTATTCCCCTTCTGGGTATCTTTCCAAAAGAGTTAAAGACATCATGTTACAGTGAGACAGACACACTCATATTTATAGCCGCACAACTCGTAATAGCTAGGTCTTGGAAGCAGCCTATATGTCCATCAACAGATAAATGGATAAAGAAAATGTGGCATTTATATACAATAGAGTACTACTCTGCCATAAAGAAAGATAAACAAGTCATTAGTAGGAAAACGGATGCATCTTGAGACCATAATGTTAAGTGAAATAAACTAGACACACAAGCTTAAATACTGTATGGTTTCTCTTATATGAGAAACCCAAATTATAGCTAAAGAACAAAACAGAAGATTGATAAAAAGTATGGAGCTAGATCTTTCTCAAATGAAAAGGGATCAAGAGAGGGAGGGAGGTGGGAAAGGAGGTGAAAAAAAGGAGTTAAGATGTGTTACGTACATGTACCAACTCCCACAAGGAACCCACACATTGTATACCACAAACTCGTACTAATAAAAAATTAGTATAACTCAATAAATCTGGAACTTTTTTTGAATGACAATAGGTAAGTTCCTCTGGCTGAAAACAAACTTAGAAACTGGTCTGAATTTTACTCAGTTTTTTAATACATTCATCATCGTTGCAATAAAGTAAAACTAATGTCTTTTTACCAAAACATTTCAAAGGTACATAGACGGCACACAAATGAAAGCAGACTACCACCATTATTTTAAAAGGTATCAAAGTATCTATAAGCATGACTTTAAGTGATTAAGAGATGAGACTGAGCCTGACGGCAGGAGCACCATTCTGTGCGCAACGATCAAATGAATGTGCTTTTGTTTGTTGCTTTTCTTTGAATGAAGGAGCTGTGAACAAATGACATTTCAAACATGGCAGAAAACACAAACTGAAGGATAGTTTCTAAAAATGGGCAGTGAAACAGGACACAAATTTTGACTTCACAATGCCATCCATCCTCCCATCCATCCAACCAACTGTTCCAAAGATGAGTCATTTTGAATAAATATTTATCGTGTATCTACTGAGAGACTGCGGCAAGGTGCCAGGGATACAATGATAAGCAAGACAGACACAATCTGCTTGCACAGAACTTCATCTAACTGGGGGACACAGGTGAGGAACAGCCTAAGTGGTCCAGAATGGGTATGAATACACACCAGACCTGTCCACTCTCTATGGAAGAAGAAGAAGTGCAGTGACAGGGAAGGCTTACAGAGGAAATGATACCCAGCCCAGCCCACAAAGGAAGAGGGATATGGGGGTCAAAGGGCACTAGCTATAATCACTACAATGAACTACTTGACACAGGCTACCGTTTACTTTTACTTGGCTCAAGGTCCAAAGGCATAGCACAGGCTCAAGTGCGCGGACCATCCCAGACTGTGTCACCTCACCAGGTCAGCGGTGTGGGCGCAAGCAAGTGAGGACATCTCCAGCCAGGAGCAGAGAGGAACAGACATGTTCCACAAGCCCTTCCAAGAGCACACTCCAAGCCCAAATAACCCAAGGGCAGGCCACTAGGTCCCACCTCTGCAAGGGTCTGCAGCACTTCCCCATACCACTGCCCTGGGTACTAAGCGTCCAATTCCAATGGACCCTGGGGGACACTCTGTCCACACACAAACCATGGAAGTGTTCATGTCAGACTCCATTGTGCATGCCCATATTAACAGCCTATCTGAACAGAACATGCTGTTAACAACACCTGTCATCTCTCTGCCTACTTAGCAATGAAATAAATAAATATATATGTTAAGGTCTTTCCACATGCCAGGGATCGTCCTTGCTGGGTACAATGTCAAACAAACCTGGAGATCATTAGAGGAGGAAATGAGCAAGTTACCAATTTAGTTTTATAGGGACACATTCTATCTGCAAGAGAAAGGCATGTGGCCCTAATAGGCAAAAAAGAAGAGGAAGAACAGGAGGAAGGTGAAGAGGGGGTGGAGAGGGAGGAGTCGGAGGAGGGGGAGGGGGAAGTCCCAGATGGACTCAATATCTCTTTATCTATGGTTTGCTTAAAATGATGTACCAAAAATAAATAAATAAATAAATAAATAAATAATAAATAAATAAAAATGATGTACCAAATGCACCCATTCCATTCATTGTTAATGTAAATAATTAAGCTTTTAAGTTCTAACTTTTAATTTGGCTTCTATATTTTAAGTGTTACAACGAGGCTTAATGAGTAATTTGCAACCAACATAAGAACTTTGAGGAGTTATAGTGTTAGCAAAACTTGAATCAATTATGCTATGTACTGTAAAGAGTTAAATGGACATATAATTAAACAAAAATTTATTTGGTAAATTATTTAGTACTAAAGTTTTCATAGGTTCTCAAGCCTCTAACTTTAGTCATTTGCAAGGCCACAAAGATTAAGTGCATCATGTTCTTCTAGAAAGAGCTGAACTGCAATACTGAACTACTTTCTGCTGCTCTAGAGAACACACATTTGACGAATGTATGATATATAAGACAGAAGAAAAAATATAATAGTATACAGTCAAAAGGGAAAGCAGAATGAGCTCTGATTTCCAACAGGGGTCTGGGGGGTAACACAGCATCTATAAATGCCAAGGTAGGCTGTGCCATCTACAATGTAACAGGCAACTTGTTGAAGAAAAGCTAGAGCACTTCCAATGTGATTACAGCACAAAGATAGACCTGTCAACATGCTGGCTCCAAGGGTTAAAAAACCAGCTTTCCTAAGCTAACAGGGATAAACTGCACAGTGATTTAGCCACAGAACCCTTCTTTGAACTTCACAGTAAATCTACAGTGAAACAAGGAGGGGAGTAAGGGTCTTCCATTTAGACATGGGGGATTGAACCTCTTGTCTTCGTAAAACCTCCCTGAAATGACAATGAAGTTCTAAAAATGGAAAGAATCCAAGAGCAGAAAGGACTGGAGAGCAGATCAGATATATTTGTAGATTTGTCAAAAATGAGGAGTGGATGGCCAGAGGTAACTATCTTACATTTCTTCTTTCTCCATTCTGAATGTTTTTCTATTCTGCCAACAGGAAGGAAGCCAACAAGAAGCATGCGCATTCACAGCATAGAACAAAATATAACCAAAGATGGAAATCAGATACAGAAAAAAAAGAAGACAAGAAAACTAGAGGATCAATCCAGAAGTTCCAATACATGAATTAGAGGTAAAACAGAGACTTAGAGACCCAAAAACAGAAAATGAAGAAAATAAAATAATGCGAGGAAGAGTTCAATTCAATGTAATATTCCAGGAAAAAAAAATACATGAAATTTCAATATGAATATTGCCTATTCAGTGCTGTGGACATAAATGAACAAAAATCCACATTAAGGTACATCACTATGAAGTTTCTGGAGTTAGAACAGAAATATCTCAAAAGCTTACAGAGAAAAGAGGTCACTGTAAGGGACAAAGCATTCTGCTGGTAAAGGCCTCCTCAATGCCAGCAGTGGAAGTGAGAAGTGAAGGACCAATGCCTTCAACAGCTCAAAGGAAATGAATGAAGAAAACGATACATAAGTTTACATCTAGCGAAAATGTCAATCAAGTATGTAGGTAGAATGAAGGTGATTTTAGACAAGCAATCTCAAAATATTTGCATCTCATTCATGTTTACTTAGGAAGTATCTAAAGGATTTACTCCACCAAAATGAAGGAGAAGTTAAGCAAGAAAGATAGGGCCCAGAAGAGAAAGGGAAGTCTCAAGATGACCATTTGCATATAGCCTGACATCTCCAGTGTCAATTAAAGTGGGACCAGGGCTCCAGAAAGGAAGCCTCCAAGAAGAGGGAGAAAAACCAAAAAAAAGCAACTGAGAGATAAGCTGATGTAAGGGCCACACCAAGAACTCCATGACAATCTTCAAGAATTAGAGGATTAACTGGTGGCCAAGACGCAGGAAAGCAAGCAAAGTGGACAGTCATACTAACATAACCAATAAACTTTGAGTTAAATTTTGTGAAGCAACTACACTGGATATGGAGGGGGAAAATACAGAAGCAGATTTATAATGGTTTATAACAGGAAGCCAATAAATAGATAAAATCTAAAATGAAAAATCAAATAATAGCAGTACTATTTTGAAAGATGGAAATAAGTACACAGAAACATCCAGAAGATCTGAATGTGGTTACCTCCAGGGAACAGGACTCAGATTGAGGAAGGATGAAGCAGAAGATTGCCACTTTTCATTATAAACCATATTATTTGAATTTCAAAGTAGACATTATTAATTAAAACTTTTAAAAGTCATTAAAAGACCTCAAGAAAGAACCCAGTTGTCCTCTACTACTATAAAGAAAGAAGTAACTGCCCTGCCCTGTCCCATGTTCAGCAAGATTTTAAAGAATATCAAAAACGGGCCAGGGATTTAGCTCAGTGGTTTCACCACCTGCCTCACAAGCGCAAGGACCGGAGTTCGATCCCTGGTACCAAAAAAAAAAAGAATATCAAAAACCTTAGCTAAGTGTGATGGTACATGCCTATATCCCCAGTACTCTGGAAGGCTAAGACAAGAGGATCCTATGTTTGAGCTCAGCCCACACAACCTAGAGACTTAGAGACTTGGTCTCAGAACAAAGTTTTTAAAAGGGGAAGAGATAGCTGGGGATGTAGCTCACTGTGAAAGCCCTGGGTTCAATCCCCAGTAACACAATTAAAATAAAACTTCTAGTAGATAATAAAATTGATGTTCTAAATATTTTCATCCAAACTGACACAGTAATAAAATCTCCACATTTCTGCTTTGTTTGCAACATTATTCTACTACCTGAAAACATCTTCCTAAGACCTTTACTTTGGCCAAATAACGCACACAGAGAAAACAGTCCAGAACAAAGAACCAAGATGGCAGCTTCACCTAAATCAATTGCCATTATATATGAGGCAACTGGGCAACCACTGAGACATCACAGTGGGGACAAGAGAGCAAATGGTTCCACTCATAAGTTTCTAGCAATTCTAGCTTCAAGACCCCTATGGAAATTAAGTATAAAAATTGCAAAGGTGTAATATTAACAACTCCACCAAGTCCCATTTTCCTCCTAATTTCAGGCATTCTTTCCAAAAGCTAGAGAAGATGATTTTTTCCTCTTAACCATTCTACTGGATTCAAGAAAACCTCCTGATTTAAAATTTTTAAGACAGGCAATTTGGTCAGCGTTTTAAAAAGAGAGCCATTGCATTAAATAAGTATGCACTGGTATCGCTTCTCAGCCTTTTGGCTAAGATTAACTGCAGGATGCACTGGTGGGATGCAGGCAGGGTCTAGAGACACAACTCATGAGTCCCAGTGCAAAATGGGCATGCAGTGCTCCTTGTTCAGAGAGTATTAAGATTTTCAAGATGGCAACAGCAGAGCATTAAACCAAGCCTGGGGTCTTCCACGAAGAGGGTCCAGTGCAAGCACGCAACTTGTATGCCTGAGGAACCGTCTGTGGATGCCCAGTTCTGGAGGCAAAGCCCTTTGCTAAAGTTTCTAGGTTAAATGTGGGACAGGACAGGATGAGGTGATTTATTGTTAACTGGTAAGAGCTATCTGATAAAATTCTAAGTAGAAAAACATTCTCTGAAGTTTTATTTGCTATAGGCTCTGAGAGAGAAATGTAAACATGTTGACAGACCCAAGGAACTTGTTTGGAAAATGCAGTAGTTCTTTGTATTGGAGCTGAGATTCAAGGTCTCATGGGATTTATTTCAGTTTAGAACTTTAAATTTTTTAACAGCTTGGTTTCTATCTTATCCAATTTGTCTTGAGTTTTTAAAAACACAATAACAAAAGGTCACTTTTAAGGACAGGGTGAATAATTTGCGTAATTTTCATGATAATAATAGCACCTTTAATTACAAATGTAAAGTACAAATTACTAAATGGCAATCTCCAACAGTACATATGTTTATGGGGAAACTTGAATTGTATGTCTCTTAGCAACCACTGACTATTTTTCTGATTTGCACAGGGGTTGAAAACAATCTTGAAATATACTGCTTACCTCTGGCCACAGTAATCCACCCAATGAAATAATTCAAGGTTTGGCAATTCATTTGTGCCAAAGGAAGGGGCAGGAGGATCATAAAGAAACCATTTCCCGGGCAGGGGATTTAGCTCAGCGGCATCGCACCTTCTTTGCAAGTGCAAGGTCGATCCCCAGTACAAAAAAAAAAAAATCATTTCCCCAGCCCTCCTAACATAGATGAAAATGATCTTTATTGAGAATACACAAAATTGTTCTATAAGCTTAGGCAAATCTGAAACTCACAGCTACAGAAGGCAGTTTACCAAGATACCAAGTCTAAAGTCAACATTACCATAAACACAAATGCACTATGCATTGAACTATCTTTAACAAATGTCTGACAGCTTTCTTGTATAAAGATTTGAGTACATGAAAAATGCTAAAGGCTATGTAAATCCAGATTTAATAAAAATCACAGTGAAAATCAAGTATGCTAGTCATACTATTCTTCAATAAAAACCAACAAAGCCCTTCAAATAAGCATATCCAAAACTCTTGAATTAAAAAACAACAAAAGAGGCTGTTTTGTCTGGCCCTACACAGTCTAGACTTAGCATCTCTTGAAAATCTGAAGGTCCAGCAATGCAGGACACCAGCTTGAAACTGAACTGAGCAGGCTTTAGATATTATTGATTTGGCTTATAATGTGACGATTGATTAAAACTATGAGTCACTCCAAGGCCTGAGTGTGAATTGCTAATTGACCTATGCCAACAGTCACAATTGAGGTCTCAGTGATCGATGAGGTTGTGATGTTTCTACAGCAAGAAAACACTGCAGGTGAGGAATTATGACTCTGTGCAACCATTCTCTAAGATCAAACATTAGCTAAGATACTGTAGGTGGCTCAATAGTAATGACCTGCAAGATAGCACAGGTGCCTTGTTAACTGTGACCTGTTCTTCACAAGTATACATAGTTACTCCCTTTACTCCAAGCCTGGGTCATTTAAGTGCATTAGTTCCGCTATTTCTATCTGTCTTCACGTCCCTTCCTATGCTGTATAGTGATAAATACTGACTAATCCAGAGCCCATTGTCTTAGCCATGACAAAGCTAAGATCAGGTGATCTTTAGCCAAGAGAGAGCTAAAGATCGATTCCCAGCCCCCAGAAGTAATAAACTCTTTCATTCATTATTCTCTATTCGTTGTTCTTTATGTGTTATTCTTTCATTTCCAGATGTTCTCTCATCAGGCAACTGGGCATTCTCTGGTGACTGGTCAGGCTACCAACCTGACAAGTGGTCAAGGTATCAACCCAACACAGCAACACTTGTAGGCTCCCTTGCCCAGAGGCCACTGGCTGGTGGGACCAGTCTGCAGCAGGGCCATACTTGGATCACAACTGGAAGACTTCATTAGGTATTTCCTAAAAATGTGGATGTGCTATCCCTGGCTTTCAGACATAATAAACACTCACTTCCAACACTGATTGGGAGAAACTGATCAGCAGAGTTGAACTGATAAGAACCCAGGCATAGACGATGCCATAGGTAACATCTAAGAGGCCTGACAGCCAGGGAAGAGCCAGGTACGTAGAGTCCAAAGGACACCAGTGATTTTTAAAGTAAGATTCAGAGTTCAAATAATCTGTAACATGTGAGGGAAGATATGATAGACTACCACCATACGACTTTCTAGACTGAAGCTAATAATGAAAATACAGGGCTGGGAATTTATCTCAGTGGTTCCAGCGCCTGCCTCGCAAGCGCAAAGTCCTGAGTTCGATCCCTGGTACCAAAAAAAAGGGAGAATAATGAAAATACAGCTAAAGGTTCTCAAAACAAGAGTTGATACTAATCAAAGTATTAGAGACAGACAGCACAGTTTTTGAACCATCACCCAGGGTGAGAGAAACTGTTTCTTCTAGGGACTTCTGGAATGTTTACTCATTACATCTCTACAACTTTACATTGTAATTACTGCTGTTGTTATTATGGTTATTTTGGATCTACTCTCCAGATGAGAAAAGTGAGGCATGAAGGTGTCACATAACTTGCTTCAAACCAGTCTTTACACTCAATCATCAATCTATACTGCTTCTGAATGTAGATGAAAACTCCAAGTAAAAAGTCTCCAGAGACAACACATCAGCTTCATATTTTAAAAGGACATATCCAGATGCTGACAGGAAGGAAATATAATAAATATTGGGAATAAGAAAATGATGCAGTCCTCCAAAAACAGTCTTAGGAAGGCTACTGCACAAAATCAGCAGAGCTTTATGAAAAATGCAAAGCAATAAAATGAGAATACACTTGTAATCAAAACCTTCTTGTAATTCTTTTATGACATTATACTCATTATCTTTAAATGCAATATATGAGGTGTTAATACATGGTGAATGTCTAAAAATTTTTTTTTAATTACTAAAGACACATTGTCATTAATCCCCCTCAAAACATTCCTCTCACTTTGAACACAATTATCTCATCGCTCTTGCCAGTTGGTGAAGCAGTTCTGGAAGCCCTCTTTCCAGAGTATATTTAATTGGGCTAACATGGCTGCCTCAATGTCCTAAATCCATTCAAAATGTTTACCTTTCATGGCTATTTTGACTTTGGGAAAGAGCTAGAGATCACATGGTACAGATCCAGTAAATAAGGTGGATGCAGACACACAATAATGTTGACAGAAATGGTCATAAATATCTGTTCAATGCAGTGTTATCAAAAAATACCGGTAATGTTTAAACTAAAAAATATATTAAAGACACACTGCCACTAATCTACCTCAAAATATTCTCCAACCCTAGCAACACATTTATCCCATGGTTTTGACAATGTATTTTTAACTTTAACAAGTGGGGGTTTTTTTTGGTACCGGAGATCGAACTTGGGTCCTTGCTGTAACAAGGTTTTTTAAACTCAAATGTTCCCCATATTTTTCTATCACCCTTTTAAAATAGAAACTAAAGATCATCATATATATGATACATGAAGATGTAAGCACACCCTTCCAGGCAATTAAAAGCAGTCTGATATATCTCCTTCCAAATTTGTTAATGCATGTTGCTACAGTTGAAAATGTCACCCAAAGTTCATGTTTCCTCAACTTAACCCTCAAAGAACAGTGCTGGGAGGTGGCCTTTGAGGACCCTCATGAATGGACTATGCCACCACACAAAGGGACCGTGGGAATGGATCCGGACTCTGCCTTTGCACCCTCTGCCACGGGAGGACAGAGCCATACAGCCATCATGGATGCCAACACTTGATCCTGGACTTCCCAGATTCCAAAACTGGTTAAGAAATGAATGTTTGTTCTTTATAAACTACGCAGTCTCAGGCACACTAGGCCCCTACCCCACCACACTTCTGTTTCCAGTCACCCACAGTCAACCATGATCTGAAAAGATTAAATTCCAACAATAAAAACTTCATAAATTTTAAACTGCATGTCACTGAGAAGCATGAGGAAATCTTCCACTGTCCCCCTTCATCCTGTGCTAGCTGTTCACCATCCTGAGCACAGCATATCTGCACTGTACAGATAACCACCCGCTCATCACTTAGTGGCCATCTAAGTTTTAAGACCAACCGTCACTGTACCACAGGTCTTATATGCAGGCTCAACATCCACTGACAGCGTTAGAGCGTCTTGGAGTACACCTTTCTGGGTAAGGGTTAACTAACGAACTGTCATAGCAACACAACTAGACTACAACAAAAATGCAAACATCCTTCTTCCTTAAAATAACAGGCACAGGCTCAAAAACTACCATGTTCCACAGCATGCATGTTACACTTAGTAGATCATAGAAAGCCCTATCACATTCTTTCTACTAACTAATGAATACTGCACTATACCAGCAATGGCAAACCTTTCAGAGCTTTCAATAACCCAAACAGCCCACTGCAGCACGCATGCCATAGATTCGACACCACTGCACTGTACGAATGTTCACAAGTTTATTCAACCAACTCCTACTGAGGAACAACTTATTAACAATGATGCATTCAATATCTTTGTATGTTCATTGCTATGTACACAGCTGATTCTTTCTTACTGAACTGCTGAGTCAAAACTTGGTAAGAGGGCCTGGGAGTTAGCTCAGTGGCACAGCGCCTGCCTGGCAAGTGCAAGGTCTTGAGTTCAATCCCCGGTACCAACAACAACAGCAAAAAAATACAAAACTTGCTCTTCAGAACAATTATATCAATTTACTTACTGTATATATGTATGTTTATGCCTACGTATTTACTTATTCATTAGTTCATTTTCTTATGGGTTTTATGGCATACTCAGAAGAATGTTCACCCAGGTGATTTTACATTCCAGTCTGCTGTTTCAACACCACAGTCTTAATTAAATACCTTTATAGTATGTTTTACTGTAATTTTTTTGGAGTGCTAAGGATCAAAGAATTTTATTATTTGATAGGTAAAGTACTCTATCATTAGTCATTTTTCTCAAAAATTTGCTTCATGAACTGAAATTTCAAATAAAAAGCTACTAAAAT
Organism: Heterocephalus glaber; assembly: GCF_000247695.1. Next base: position 37,639,545 of record NW_004624734.1, on the reverse strand, counting down.
TTTAATCAGAACTACACTAAATACATCAATTAACTTGGAGATTATATGGATATCTTCTTGATAGCAAGTTTTCCCATATAGGAACATGTTACATTTCTGCCCTTACTTGAGTCTGCTTTGCAAGATTTTATTGTAAGTTTCATATCATTTTTAAGTTTTATTTCAAGGCTAAGGATGTAGCTCAGTGGTAGAGCAATGCTTAGCATGCACAATGCCTTGGTTTCAGTCTTCACCAACACTCAAAAAAATGTTTCAAAAGACGAAGATTTTAAAATTAATACTGCAATCAAGAAAAAGATCCTACCAGTGTGGACAGATAGTAATATAAGGAGGATGTGTAAAGAGAAATTCATATTTAATGAGCAACTACTATGCCACTCACATGACAAAAGCAGACATTTTAAACAAATCATTTCGTCTCCCAACAAGTCTCCTTGTGACTTAGAATAGACATGTCTCATATCATTTTATTAAAGAAGACACCAAATCTCAGAGTAATGAACAATCAATCATGTGCCTAAGACTTTCACTGTGCTTAAGAATGAAGGCAGGGATGCTTTATTTGTACCCATACTCTCAAGTGAACTAAAAAGACTTAACAGTTGTCACCTTGGGGGCGCTCCCATATTATTTAAGAGTCTCTCATCCCATCACCCTCGAGTCCTGAATGGAGACACTCAGGCTTAGGATTCCAGTACATGTGCAGCTTGCGGCTGCACTGCAAGTAGACAGAAGGGTGAAGGTTTGAATGCGGTTTCTTCCATTTCCATAGCTCCACCTTCAGCTCCTAAGATGTACTCACAGTAAACAGGGACTCAGGATTCAAACCCAGAGCTCTCTAACTTTCCAGCATCTAATAGCAAAGTAGCTCAATTCTTATTTTAGTTTTAAATTCATTGACACAGAAGGATGAGAGGTAGGAAACAAATGTAAAGAATGCATCTAGTTACTATAGAAAATAAATTTAAATTTCATAAGTAGAATAAATTATGTCTCACTCTATAAAGAAGTTGTGAGGTGAAAACATCAAAACTCTTTTCTGTGATCATTAAGAATCTATAAGAAATAAGAAGTTTGCCCAAAGGAAAGGAACAAGTTAAATCTCCTCCTGATTTAAAAAGTATGAGGGCTTCTATGTCACAAGAGAACTAGGCTTGGGTGTAAAATATACTAGGATCAGGTGACACCATGGGAGCCCAAGCATAGAGAAGCAAGCGGAGAAAAGGTGGCAGTGTGAACAAGACCTGCACAGTGTGCAGAAGTGGGAAGGAGATGCCAGCTCAGGGACAGGAGAGGCTTGCAGGGGGGGACAGGATGGGGTAATGGGGTAAAACAGCAGCACTAACTCCTCAGGCTGCAAGGCCCACCCATTCCCAAAAGGACCCAAGCCAGGACCAAGCCACCGAGGCAAGCAGCTTGGAAGTCAGGGGGAATGGAGGCCTTACTCCTGGAAGGCGCGGGGACCCCACAGAACTGCCAACAGACTAAAGAGTAGAGAAAGGGAAGCAGGGGGAGGTAAAGGTTGGAAAAATGAAGAAGGGAACGAAAACATAAACTATATAAATGAACTTTACTGTTCATACTTTATTACCTTTGTTTGGCAAAACTTTAGGACCGATGAATAATCCTGTGTAGTTTATAGCACTTAGGGCAAGATCAAACACAGCAGCCACCGGAAGTTCACTAATGTATCACATGGCAGATGATGGAATTCCTTTTTATAATAAAATCACAGTTCCTAGATGTGGGGAACGCTGTAAACATGAAGTCCTGACTTTTACCACACCTTCTTACCAAGTTTCTATGCTCTCCTTACAAACAAACCTAAGAACTTCGGGAAGAACAATAACCTATCAGAGTAAATTTCTAATTGGCTCAAAGACAAAATTCAAAGACCATTGATTAATGAATCTTTTTTAAAGTAAAGAATTTCTAAATCCAAGGCCCAGGCCTCTGGCTAGTTTTAACAGATGTAATCAGTGGCTTGAATAAGGCCAATAATAGAAGCAGATTACAGATGTCATTAACATGCAACACACAGTGAATAAGGTAGAAGAGAGAAAAAAGGATGTCAAATCCTACATAAAGATTTTTTGTTAAAGTAGCATAACAAAATAAAAACAAGGGAAAACATGGCTTTAGGTCAATTAGAAGTCAGTTCAGACCACAGCTTAACATGAATTGGCAAGGTCACGCAACAGCAAGAAATGCTGAGACCCTCCCTGTAAGAAATCCAGAGTCCCAGCGACGAGCAGGAAGCCTAACCAAGCTGTACTGGCCTGACCAGGCTCTGGGCACTGTTCAGACGTCCATGTCACACTTGACGACAGACACCCCAGAGATATGGAAGGCTTCAAACTGACAAATGAAACCGGGTGGGTGGAATGGAGAACATGGTCTCAGGCAGAAACAGCACTGGCAGTGCTGGCCCGAGTGAAGCCTCCTGCACTAAGGTGGAGCTAGGATCACCAGTGCAGGCCTGAGTCCTCGAGGAGGAGAGCACAGCGGACAATGGGCCTGTGGCTGGTGGAATGGGGTATGCAGGTGCTCTCCAGCACCACCACTCCCATGCAGGCAAGGCTCAGAGCGCCCTTCTGGCGGTACTTCCTTGGATTGAACACTATCACAAGGCGATGTTTCAAATGTCAAAACAGTCCAAGAGTCAGCTGTGGCTCATCCACCTATCCCAAATCCCAAAATTTATTAATTTAATTAAGGAAAGGAATGAGGCCATCAGGGTTATCAGCTTTTGTTCTGGTAAAGAAAGGAGATCAACCTTCTGCCAATGTAATTTGTTTTTTTTGGTACTGGGAATCAAACTCGGGTCCTTGTGCTTGCAAGGCAGGCGGCGGAACCACTGAGCTAAATCCCCAGCAGTGTAATGTTTTTAATGAGAAGTTCTGCTTATTGGTTCATAAGGAGATGAGATACGGAGTTTGCCCTATGAGGCACCCTGTAAATCACTCAGAAAGGAGCTTCAATAGTCTATACACTAATGTGGCACGTGTCCATTTTTAGGGATGAAGATCAACAATATGAGCAAGGAGGTACAATTCAGTGACGCAAAAATTCCCCAAGTACAGAATCATGAAAAAAGGAGGGTGTCATCCATGGTTATAAAATGAGAAGTCAGGAAATATATGTTCCTGGAGATGTTCCAAATGGATAGGTTAGCGTTAATCCCCTCAGGAACATTTTAAACTATTCAACTGAGTAATTTCGTGGTACTCTTACTTCATTCATTTATTAAAGGTTATTTTTGCTCAGTAATCTGAGCTTCTCTGCCCAGTTTTAAGAGATCCAATGTTCTTTAAGAATTTTTAATGCAAACCTAAGTTTCAAAGCTATATAAATATTCACACAAACCAGGGTTATATAAATGAAATTCCTTTATAATTAACTTTAAGAAAGAAAACTTCAGGGATTTAGGCATTAGCATTCTTGGCTGTTTCAAATGTAATTAATTTCTATCAGAAATAAGTTAAAGAGGTTCCTATTACATTTAAGGGGCAATAACAAAAGCTAACTCGGACGGGGAATTTAGCTCAGTGGTTTCGCCATCTGCTGCGCAAGCTCAAGGATCCGAGTTCGATCCCCGGTACCAACAACAACAACAAAAAGCTAACTTGTGTATGTAGTTGTTTACAAGGTGAGACAACTGTCATTTTGAGAGCTTTTTTATACAAACACCCAAGAGACTATGAGACAAAGTGTCAACTCTGTAACAAAGAAAAACATTCATAAGAATTGTCTTACCTGCAATACAAATTTCTGATCTATGTACTTTTTGGCAATGCTGGGTTGGAATTCTTGGCTTTCCAAAAATCGTATGAAAAATTCATATACAAGCTGCAACAAACAGATTATAGTTAATTTCAAATTATAATTCACTAAGAATAACACTAAAAAACATAAAGTTTATTACACTAAAACTGATAGGACTTAGGAAACTAAGTATTAATATCAATCAATGAGCCATACTAGTTTTTTTTATTGCTATTTTATTTACAGTTGATTTATTGTTGCTATTTTATTTACAGTTGCTATTGTTTTCTACTGTCAAAAACAAAAATTAGGTGGGGCTGGGGATTTAGCTCAGTGGTTCTGCCACCTGCCTCGCAAGCGCAAGGTCCTGAGTTCCATCTCCAATACCAAATAAGTAAATAAAATAAAAATTAAGAAACATGGCCAAACAAAGCAAAAAAAAAAATCCCTCATAATCTCACCATTTAGAAACAACTACTGTTAATATTTTAATATAGACTTCCTTCTACAATATACCAATGTACTATAAATGTATCTTTATATAATTTGCCAAACTAACTTTGCCATTTAAACAATATACTGAACAATTTAAATCAACAATATTAAGTCATCATTCTTAGTAGCTATAAGAAGCTTGTAAGTATACAAAATTTATAATGAATATTTCCATTATTTATAATTAATTTAGCCACTCTCCTATATGCACAGACATTTAACTGTTTTCTCAATTATTTCTCTATGAAATCATGCTACATTGTGCATCATAAGACATCCAACGATGTGCACTTTTTTAATTGTTTCATTGGTAATTATTTTTAAATGTGGAATTGCTAGATCAAGACACCCAAACATTCAGGATTTCTGGTACTCATTGCCAAACTTCTTTTCAAAAAGTTTATGATAATTTACACATCCCCAAGAAAAACATGTTGGTATAATACAATATCCTCATCTGCAAAGAGTCAACTTCAAATGACTATTCTGATAAACAGTGGGGGATTATTCTTTCTCTCTGCATAATAAATCTGTGTTAAAAGTTACTTAGGTCCCGGTATACTCTACAACAGTATTAAAACTGGTATTCTTAAAAGACAGTGGGCTGGAAGACAAGCTCTATCTCTTGCTGCATACTCTAACATATTAATTTCTTTGAAATGCTATTTCAATTTTTTAATAGGGATAATTCCTAAATTAAATATGGTACTGCATATGACACCTTTTACACAGTGACTACTATGTAGTACACATAATAACTGTCATATTGTCTAAAACAGCATTTGCAAAGCTCTCATTCATGCTTAAAAATTAACAGGGACCCCCCCCCGCAAAGGTTTAACTTACATGATAGATATAGATATAGATATAGATATAGATATATATATATATATATAGTCTATACATTACATATATAATTGTACCACATATAACAAAACTGAGAAATTTAAAGATATGTATGGCAGTGGTACAGTATTTCATTTTAAATGTATTACACGTTAATATAAGTGGCCCATTTTTGTAAATATAACTTGCAAAAAAAGTTATTGATAAGAAAAGCATTGTTTTCTTTTTTAGTAAATCTCTTTAATGTCTGGTTTAATACAAGGCAGATTCTCATCTGCTTCTGTACTCAATCTGCTGTGATACATTGTTTTGGTTGAAGTATCTAAAGAAAATCAAGGCTCTATAGATCTAGTAGTTGGGCAAAAAAAAGGAAAGTGTTTTTTTATTGATCTTGTCACATAATTGGGGGTACTCTTTTGATTCTACACTAAAATTCAACACATTGTCATTTTCTTGAAGATTAGCTGCGATACAGAAGCTGAAAGAGTACCAATGAATTCTTCACACTTCTTTACACTAAATCCAATTGTCTGCCTTGCATTCTTTTTTTTGGTACCAGGGGTCGAACTCGGGACCTTGCGCTTGCGAAGCAGGCAGTGGAACCCCTGAGCTAAATCCCCAGCCCCTGCCTTGCATTCTTAATGGATCATTATCCACGAGGGATTCCTAATATCACTGAATAGCCAACTGGAAAATACTGGTTCAATGAATTAAACAGATCTTTCCAATGTTGACACATTTCATCACGCAGTATCTTTTAAAGAAAAAAAGATTACATTCTTTACCCAGAAATAAGGCTTTAAATTTTAGGAAGCTGTAACACTCAAGGAAACAGATGCAAAACAGATTCAGGCTTTCTAAAATTCTAATTCTACATTTTGATTTGAAGGCCCTAATACTACCAGTGATAATAAATACTATCAACTGGTTTCCTTGTTGTTTGAGAGAAAATATCAGCCAAATAACGAAGTCTTAGTAACCATGGTTGGTGGGTTAGTTCTGTTAAGTAAAAAAGATGTTTCCATTAAAAGAAAATAAAGAAAATCTAGCACAGTACAAGTGTCTTTCCACACAGTGACTACTGTACCTCAGCGTGTGCTCCATGGGAATTGTGCAAACTACCCTTTCATTATGCAGAATATTTTTTAAGATGTGTGCTCCAGGGTCAAATTTTAATGAAATGAATGATTTTTACTGTCTTTTCAGGACCCTCCCAAGGAAAGAGGCTTTAGAAATCACAGGTGCATAGTAGTGAGGAAATACAATGACTACCTGACCTGCTGAACAGTGTACCTTGATTCCCTCCAAGGCGGCAGCATCTGTTTTGAGTTTATATTTGCATTACACAATTACATTCATCTTGGGGAACTGGTACATGTCCATATCCCATGAGCAATTTTAACTTTAACCACCACTGCTTTTACAATCAATACGGTGAATGGTAAAACATCAATCAATACAGTGAAAAGGACAAATAAAACAATACTATACTATTGTAAAAGTAGTTTTGATCCGAGAGCCCCTGGAAATTAAGACTCAGGGCCCCCAAGGGTCTGAAAATAACAGTAACTTACTGCTACCTTATGACTTCAGATTTTAACAATTAAATCAGGTTTCTCAAACCATGTTTTCACTTTAAAATTCCCTAAATACTGGAAAACTTCTTTCTTACTAGACTGGACAATCCCAATTTCACGTGTTGTTTTTCTGGCCACAACGCCTTAGTCTTAACAGCTCATGGCATTGTTCTTCTCTCCCTGCACAATTATTTCAACACTTCATTTTATAAACAGAATATCAGCCCTAAGCAAATGGCCTCTTCAAAGTGGGTTCCATCTTGCTTGGATTCCCACAGAGCGGGCTTGCTGGCTTCCAGGGTGACCTGGCCAGCAGGACTTCCCACAGGAACTGGCAAGGTGCTCTGGCCTCCAAGGTCCCTTCAAGGCAGTTGTAGTTTAAAATGGTTTGGTGGAAATACTTGAGACACCTTACTAATGAGGACAAATGTGCTCTGCATTGAAGAGACAGGTTATACCTCAGAATCAAACATCTCCCTTGAGTGGCAGGGGCACTGGGAGCCAGGGAGGATACATTATTTTGCAAGATCACATAAATGAATTCTGTAAGGAACATGAGCAAAAAAGATTTTACATTCCTGGGTTTTTTCTTTTTCTTTTTATTTTTTTTTTTGGTCTAAAGTGTAAAGCATTAAAAACAATTCCTTAATTACAAATGAAAGTCCTTCAAAATTGTGTTCTACTGGAAAGATCTAATCTCAGAAAATACATAAACAATAACCATGGCAACTCTGTAACCACAGTAAAAGATACTATAATAGTAGAGATAATAGAAAAGATCAAGTTACACCCATATAGTAGACCTCTTTGACACACTGAAACTAAAAATTTGAGGACTTAATATTATTTTGTCTATTTTAAAAATAGGTCTCCTTCACTTGATCCACCCTTAGTCAGTTGTATTTCCCCGAGCTAAAGAAGGGACTGGAAGAATTACAGGTTTGAACAGGACGTGAACACAGATGAAACCAGCCCATTCTATAACAGCTTGCGATGCTATATCCAAGGAGGCCTGAGTCTCCTCACCACTCCTAACTGCTGCTTTGGCTTCTGGGCTTCAGAGTAACTAACAGTTAATATTCCTGCAGTAATGACAGTGTAGGCTAGTTTTCTGATGGCGAAATTCATTTTAATAGCTTCAGAAATTAATCTAGTCCTATATTTTATGGTGATAAGTCCAGAAGAATTAACTGAAATACTGAGTCAAACTTTATTGTACTTAAGGGGGAATTTATATCAATAAGGAGCACGATTGAGAGTATTCAAAATTCTCTAAAATCCTCTTACAAATGGAAAAGTTGGCCTGATCTTCTCTGGGACACAGAGAAGACAACCAACAAGTTGATGCTCTGAAGATATCTCTCTCCTTGTTTGTTCCCCCATAAAATGTGAGGCTTTCCTGAAGAGATTATCTATTTTAAATTTTTTTTCTTCCAAACTAAACTGTAATTTAATGAACTAGTGCCAAGGATTAAACATAAGACATGCCAAGAAATCCACCCACTCAAAAGAGTATGTTTGGGACTTTTGTACACCTATGAAAAGCACAATTTTACAAATTTCCTAGACTGCAGATAGAATGTCTGGCACTTAAAAAAAAATCTACAGTCTAAGATAGTAAATCAACTACAGTGTTTCAGCTAATTTAAGTTACCCAATCTTGGCATTAGCAGGTACACGTATGTGAGTAAGAACTGAGAAACAGCCCTAAAACACGCTCGTATAACTAAAGGAAACAGCATACATGCATGTTTGTAGCAAACTAGAACTGCCAAAGTAGGACAGGCAAAGTTGCAAATTTGTGTCAAAAACTCTGAAGCAGGGGAAAACAAACTTTCAAAATATCTCCAGGCCTTAGCTCCCCACTGCACGGCTCCCTGCTCCTCAAAATGTCAACCAGTGACCCTAAGCACACTCCTGCAAAGCAGCAGAGGCTTCTGCCTCAGGGTGGAGATGTACAAGGTTGTCTTTCTGTTCTTCCATCCCTACCCTCCTTGCTCCTTGTCCGCCAGTCTCTAAGGACAGACATTCTGACGCAATGCAAATACGGCTTTCAGGTTTAGATTTCTACGGTCTATTCTTTTGAGAAATGTTGGCCTTGAGAGCAAGCAGCAGAGGAAGGAGGAGCTGGAAAACAGGCATGGCCATATAAGGAATCAACACAGATGGCCTGGTGATGGGAAGGGGTGCTGGGTGCTGGATCCATCCAGCACCCCACTATGACTGGACAACACGGTCTTCTCTTCAGGGATTCACCCAGGCTTTTTCTCAGCTGTTTCTTTCTTATGATCCTGGAAAAGAACAAGCTACTGGTTTTGGCCTCCCAAACTAATCACATCCAACTAACATTAATGAGAAAATGTGACTCTAGTGGGTGAGATCACAAAGAAGACTACTAGCTGAAGCTGTAATAGAAGTACATGGAGAACTCAGGAAAGCACTGCACTGAACCTTACTATTTTACCATTTGGGGATTCTAATTACCAAGTGCAGAAAGCATTCTTCAGCTTCCCATTAATGTGTTCTCTAGGCTCACTGCTTGGGGCTAACCTGAGGAATGAAGGCATGGATCCTGCCTTTGTAAACACCGGGGAGTTCAGAGTACCTGTAGGTGTGGCCACGATGCCTCAAGGGTAGGTTCATCTTCTTCTGGATCAAATTCATTGCTGTCACTGGGAGGGAGAGTTCTGAATATATTGCAGGATACCTAAAAACAAACAAGCAATGGAGTGAGGCAAAGCCTTATTTCTACAAGATCCACAGCACAAGTCAAAGGGAGCCCACTTGGCAGTGCCCAGGAGCACCACCAACTGGAATCCACCAGGACAGGGGCTGGCAGGGACTATCCTCAGGCAAAACTGGCACAAGCCGACCAACACCTTTTCACCCTCCTGAACAGCACTCCTTGTCACCTGGCCGGCCACCCCAGGGTCCCTGGCAGTCTATGCATCCGATCAAATGCTCTCAGTTACTTACCACTCAAGTTACTTCTTCTAGTTAACCAATTTACATTAAGATATAAACAACTGCCAACAAGTAATACGTACTTTCCCTTTCAAGGTTATTCACAATTTATAAATTTATGGTTGACTTAATGGCAAAATTTCAAGCATTCATAAAAAATGGAATCAGAAAACATATTTCCGGACCTTTATAACATCCTTAAAATCACAACTAATCCATACACAGTTGGTTCACAGACAGTAATGATGCCGAGAGTAAGGGATCTGTGCTCTAAACCACTATAAACTGGTATTTCTTTGCCACAAACAATATGCAGATTAAATGCTGGTTGTTCGAAGAATGGTCCTAAGTTGACAACAACTGACAAAATAGGACAATGAGGTGAGGAGTCATCAGAAAGCAAGCTTATTTTTAAACCACTGCTAACAATACTATTCTCAGGGTTCCTTTTTCATTTCTATGCTGTGTCTTGTCCTATATACTTACTTACCTTCTCCTAGTGACCCAAGGATATCCTCTGATCTGAAAACTAAAATGAGCAAGAGCAGAATATGTGCAGAAAGTGAAAAGGAAAAAGGAAATGCCGTACCAGACGCCTTCATGAGACTTCCTTTGTAATACAGAAAATACTGAGCTATATACGTTGCTTTGAAAGAAAAAAGAAGAAAAACTTTGGGGGCCTCATATAAGCTGAATGTGTTTATCCACCTAATAAGTATTTATTGGGTGCCTATTATCTGCACAAATTGTCTGGTACTGGGGAAACAATAGTGACAAAAGCAGATAAAAATCTATGCCCTCACCAGGCATGGTGACAACCCCGGTACACTGGGAGACTGAGGCAGGAGGATCTCAAGTTTGAGCCCAGCCTGGACAATTCAGCAATTGAGAGAGACCTAGTCTCAGAATTAAAAAAAAAAAAGGACTGGGAATAAATCAATATGAAGACCCTAATGGAAATCAGGTCACAATACTCCCATTTCCTAGCTACAGAAACTGAGCTCAGATGCGTATAATATAGAAAGAAGGCTTGATTTTCTTTTAAGTGCAACAGGAAGCCATTAGCAGATCTCAAAACAGGGAGATGATTGTGGTTTTATAAAAATCATGCCAGTAGCTATACACACAATGGACACAACGAGGACAAGTTGGAAGGCTGCTAGTGTGCCATGGAACGATGTTGGCTGGGACGAGAGTGTGGCAGAAAGACACTGATTCTGGAGGTGGAACTTGCTGCTGACCTAGATGCATGAGGCAAAGGAAAGAATGAAGGATGAGTCAGATGGCTGAGGCCACTTCCCTAAGATGAAAATGACTCTGAAAGGCAACAGGGATCTTTCTTTGCCTGCTGCTCAGTGGAGAGCTCCAGAGGCCCAGTGAGGGATCTGTCAAAGAAGCAGTATCTAGAAAGTACCCGACATGCAAACTTGGACTTCTGGGTGCAAAGGTCGGAAGTGAGGACAGAGGACAAGATCGAATCCCTGGCAACATCTAACACTGTGGGGGCCGAGGGGTCATCCCAGGAAGGTGGAAGCAGAATGAAAAGGGTCTTGAGGCACCTAGCACTTAGAAATAAGGTAGAAGAACAAATGAAAAAAGCAGAGCTTGTGGGCCTTGGAAGCTAAGAGAATCGTAAGAGTGCTTTAGAAGGATGAGGACAACAGAAGCAAATGCTGCATGGGGTGGACTAAGATGGCATAGAGCAGTGTCTCCCGAGATGCAGTCTGGGAAGTGTGTGCCTCCACTGCCCCAGTTCACCGCTGAACAAACAGAAGCAGAGAAGAGTCAAGTTCCAAGATTACAGTCAGAACCAAACAGAGTAACGATAAAACGGAGAGCCAGGGTCTCCACAGTGTTCTAGAAAAGGGAGATCAACTAATTTGCCTTGAGGCTTGAATGACCAGAAAGAAAAAATAAAAATGATCATATTGCAATATTTTTGTTATGGCTAATAAGAATATGCCAGTTCTACTTTATTTTTGGCCCTTCTGATGATGATTAGAAATTATGTTAAAGGGCCGGGGATTTAGCTCAGTGGTGCCGCCGCCTGCCTCACAAGCGCAAGGTCCTGAGTTCAATCCCTGGCACACCAGAAAAAAAAAAGAAAAAAAATTATGTTAAAAACTAGTGACTTTTCAGATAACCACCCACCCATGACTTCTCTTCCACCTGTCACCCATACTGCAACTCACAAGGGCAAAGATCTCTTTACTCAATTTTGAGTCTCTACTAAACTATATGTACGTTTCAAAAACTGAGTTTTTGAACTGGGCATGGTGGTGCACACCTGTAATCCCAGCACTTGGGAGGCTGAGGCAGGAGGATCACCTGGAGTTCAAGGCCAGCATGGGCTACATAGTGAGACCTTGCTCCCCCCCGCAAAAAAAAAACACTAAACCTAAGTTTTTATCCCAACTAAGTCATTTATGTAAGTTTTCTCCTCTCCTAAGACATGAAAGTAAACTATGGAAAGGAAAGAAGAAAGGGATTTTCTAAAGTACACTAAAAACTTCCAGGCAGAGGGATGTTGAAACTTCTGCTTCCCTGTGCCCATGGACACACAGACTCACTCAAGTGCGCACTGCTTGCTCTGGCAACCATGTGTTCACGTATTTGTCTCTTCTACTCATCTAGAACATGCAGCACATTTATTTTTCTAGTATATACTAGGCACTCAAGAAATATTTACAAAATCACAGTCTTGATACATTAATGAAGTTGTGTCTTGTGGTTTGACTTTAACTAAATTTCAATATAAAATTTTCTAGACAATTTAAATAAATCCAGGTTATTTATAAGATGTTTACATCTGTACAGTATTCTAAACCTGGGGTCTTAATTTCTTAGCTATCACAGCAAAAGAAAGCCAAGTGGTACACATAATCCAAAGCAGCAGGTAGTTCTAGAAACACGTGATTTTGCTCCACACTGTAATTTCTTCATAGTCACCTTCCCTGTCATGCTTTCCTAGTTTATTTCTAAATGTTCACCAGTTGAGTAAGTAAAAAGGAAGCACTGTCTGTTGGGCTGGACAATTCCGAGCTCACTCAGCTGGTTGAGCAGCTCTCTGGAACCCTGGAAAAGAAGGCAAAGCACATCAAGGCCATGTAAATGGTCACATGCTTGGCCTGGCCTGGCATACAGCACCCATTTAACAAAACGTCATGAATGAACGAATCATTACTCCCACTCTAGATAATCTACCTAAGAAACTAAGAATGAAAAAGCAACTTAGAGCTGTCATTTGCAACATTCCCCAAAAAGTATAAAATTGGAAATAATCTTTTTGTTCAACATCAGGTATATACATCAACTCAATGGAATATGTGCAGTTTTAAAGATTACAGCTATACAGAAACACAAAGTAAGTTTCTAATAAAAGACAACAGAAAGTTGTATGACTATAAAGAATGTAAATGGATAACTAAAAGGAAATGAAAAGCTGCACTGAAGTGAGAAATATAGATGATAAACTAGGTAGCTGCTGTTCTTCCTCTCGGAGTACATCAAATAGGTGCTAAACCTTTAAAAGGTATGAGTTATACCTTTCATTTGAAGATGAAAATGGGCTAAAATTTGTTATACAAGATTATTGCTGTCAAGCCAGATTTAAAAATCAGAGCCTTTCATAATGCCTTAGAATGTAGGCATTAAGGAGTGAATAAACAGACCAGTTTAACTATACAGTTAAGCTCCAATATCATGAACTTCAAATCAGGTTGTCCATGAATGAGCTTGGAAGGGGGTCCTCCTTCTCTTAATCCTATCATTTTGCAAGATGGGGTGGTATATACCTGTAATCCCAGCACTGTGGGAGGCTGAGGCAGGAGGACTGCAACTTTGAGCCTAGCAATTTAGCAAGACACGTCTCAAACTTTAAATACAAGGGGTGGGAATACAGCTCAGTGTAAAGGCCCCAGGTTCAATCCCCAGTACCAAAATGAATGAATGAATGAATGAATACATATATACATAAATCCCCTGATTTACCTGCAGCAGTTGTTGGTGAATCCAATCTGGAGAAAGGGGCACCTGCACTCATCAGATTTGCAAATGAATTCCAAAATTCAGAAAGGGTTAAAAACCACTGTGCTAAATCAGGACTCACTTTTGATGCCCAGACCAGAGTGGATTATTGAACAGGTAAGGGCAGCTGTGCACTTATGCAAACATAAACATCAGCACCACTCCGAGTCACACAGAGGGTCGGGATGAGTCTGTGTGGCCAGACCAGGATGCGCACAGATACTGCCGAGTTGCAGCCTTCTGTTTTATCCGTTCAAGGGTGGAGTACCAAAATGAACAAAAGGAAGTTTTAAAGTATATCACAGGCTTTCCTTTATTTTATTTTAATCCATACTAGCGTTGTGCAAAAAAAAAACTTTTGAAGAAGTTTAATCCATTTTCATTTTAAGACATAATAAAAACTGAAGCTGGAATCAACTAGAGGCTTGAAAGCACTGGCCTGAACTCCAAACGCAGCCGTAAGATCGGAAAGCAAGGCTGAGAGGAGGAAGAGTTAAAGCCTGGATAAGCCTTCTTCCTGAGTAGAAAACCCAGGCTTGGGGATTCCACTGCAGGAGCTTTCAGAGGTCACATTAAAGACTCTCAACTGGCCGTTCTTCCTTACAATAAAACTGAGTTGCAAAGAGTTGTGACTTCAAGGTGGCTGCGTCTTGGCTGCGTCTCTAACAGACCATCTCTGCGGCTGCTCCTGGAGACCATGGATGGACCTGGCTTTATTTCTCTCCTTCTTCTTGGACTTCCACTGGCTCTTATTCCTATTTATCATTTTTATTAATTGTCTCATTTTGGCATCTCTCTGGTTCCATCAACTCCTCCTTAGGATTTTGGCTTGTCAGCGCCACAAGCACTGTGTCTACCTCACCACCCCACTCAGCATGCATGAGGGCCTTAACAATCTCCATCCTCAGGAGCCAAACATCCAGATTATCTCAGTACCCCTTCTCTGGAGCTGTTCTCTCACGTCCCTTATTTTTATTTTTATCTCTCCAAACTGGATTTTGAGCCCTTCAAGAAACCCTTATATTCATCTCTCAATGCCTGGTACCTGCTACACAAAACTGGAAATAACTAGGGTTGTCAAAGTATAACAGACCAGTTAAATCTGTTTCAGATAATTAACAATTTTTAAGTCTGTAATATCTAGGACAATCTTACACTAGTAAAAGTATTTATTACCCGAAATTCAAATTTAGGTAGTTGACCTGTATTTCGCTAAGTCTGATAACCCTAAAATTTAATAAATATGAATTAAAAACCTCTAGGGAATGGAAGACACTGGTGGAGGAAAGGCCTAGGAACCAGTAATGGCTATTAGATCTGAGGGTCTGGTTCTTGGTTATTTTTTCATACTTTACTCATGGCTACTGTGAACGATGGTACAAAAAATTAATTTCAAAGTCTTGGCCACATGTAAAAGAGGATACTGCAAAGTTCCCAAGTTCATGGCTTGATAACCAAAAGAGAAGTGTTTAAGTATATTTTTATCAGTTTTTGATTAAACAATGTGTTACTTTTGACTTGTAATAGCAAAACACTACTGTTAGTTATGTTTAAACAATTATTCAAACTACTGTAGGAAAAATAACCCACTATCGCCAATCCCTTTATCTTCATAGAAACTACCAATTTTATATCATGATTTTCACTGGCATTATGTTATTATTGCTGTTGTTTATGGAAAATAACCGGCAAAGGACTAGCACATTATAAAAGAACAGTATAGTTGGCACCTCGTACCTTCTCACTAAATATCTGCCAAGACCAACACCAAACAAAGCGGAAAGAACAATATAGTGAGAGTTATTGAAAAAGAATTAAAGAACAGTTTATTAATAGCTAAGGTTCTGCTAAGCCAGGTACATCATGTGATCCAGGACTCCTGGTACGGCAATATAACAAGTCAATGTAAATCACCTTGTTATGCTTTACAGTATTATTTTCTAGGTGACCAGGTTTCATCTTTCTTGGATAAAAAGATATAAACTAGCTGACCTCAAGGACATTTTTTCCCCTCTTATCCATGAAGCTATTAATTTCAAACAATTATGTGACATTCAAGCATAGAACTATAAAAATAAAATTAATGGCATCAGATCTATATAATGAATTTTCTTGAGACTGTATCTAAATAGTACGTTTTCTATAAAAGGAAGTAGTATATGAATGGTGATAGGGAATATTCAAGCAGATTAAAAGGTGCCATTACGTCTCTAGCAATTCTTACATTACCCTGAGATTTTTCATCCAACTTACTCATTTTTTCACTCAATAATTACTGTATATTCAAAAGAAATCAAAATGATTTAATCAAATATTTATAACCAGAAGGGAGACCCAATAAACGTACAATTAAAGCTAAGTCAACACATGTTCTTTTCATTGTATTTGTGTTAACACTAATGATGAACCGAAGCAGATATGATAAAACTAGATCTTGAGAGAAAATAGGCAAATCTCACAGTAGTTCACCAACATTTCTCATGGCTGTCATTTTTAAAAACAATTACATCTGAAACAAAAAATATAACTAGGGCCTAAATCTCTAAATCAGACATTCGAACACATAAGACTATTTACAAACATAATACTAGAATTTCTATGAAAAAATTGAACTCTAAGAATAAGAACTAAAATTCTAACAGAATTTGCTAATATAAAAATAAAAAATATAATGTCAAGATACTTTTGGTAACACCAAATTTAAGACCTGTTAATAGCCCCAATGATTTTTTAGCTCAGTGGTTTCGCCGTCTGCTGCGCAAGTGCAAGGACCCGAGTTCGATCCCCGGTACAAAAAAAAAAAAAAAGACAAAACCAAAAAATTTCAAACTTGACCCTCTGTCCCTTTAAATTAATTGTAAGTAATTAGTAAGAAATAAAAATAGGGAGAAAATTCTAAGGCATTTTTGTAAATATGCTCAAGGGACACAGACCTAGAAGCAGTTAACTACCTTTTACACTGATGCTTTGATTAGGAAATACAAGGCACAATTTCTAAGTTTTCAACTGGTAATTTAACTCACTGATAACTTGTTTAATTAATGTATTTTTAAAGCCAAATTGTATCTTAATTATCACGATAAAGTCTACTGTAGTTTCTTCAGATTTAAAAGTGTCTTTTTAAATCCTGTCATCTGTATGAAACAACACAACTATCTAAGAGTTATCTGAACTTGTGAAATCATTAACATCCTTTATTCTAGCATAATGACATGTTCTTAGCATCTGAGAGGAAGAAATTTAATTAGATATGATAATTTCCTAGATTATAGTCAGTCAATTGCAGGTATAACTTTATTCTCAGATTAAATATTGTAACTGTTACTGGTATATACTATAATTACAACTATGGGACAAGAATATCCAGACGTTATTATTCCAAACATGTTCTCTTGAGTTAAACACAAAGCTGTGAGCTGAAACAAATTCCACAATGCCCTGGTCGATCATCAGGGAAGGTCTTTGGCGGCACACAGAGGCTCACCCTAAACAAGGTAGGTTATCAGCACAAAACCACATTTGTGGACAAAGCTTTGTGTCTTTCAGAGAACATCCACCAAACTAAAGACAATGCGTGGTTTACATGTGACTAAGAAATGTGCACCTGTGACACTTGTGGGCTTTATTTCACAACATCAGGAAACATACAAAAGGACTCTTAAATCTCTTTAAATCTTTAAATCTCTTAAAATGAGACTTCCAAAGTGAGTGATCACAACCTTATTGATACACAGACACTGTGAAATTTTAAATCTGGATTAACAGGCATTCTAGAGCACAGCAACTATTTTATTACAACTGATTTCTCAAACGAAGCAGAAGGAAGGAACACCTGATTAAAAAGTAGCTTAACAGGCAAGAGGATAACAAAATAAAAAAGCAACTATTTTATTACAACTGATTGCTCAAACGAAGCCGAAGGAAGGAACACCTGATTAAAAAGTAGCTTAACAGGCAAAAGGATAACAAAATAAAAAAGCTTTTTTTTAATGTCATGGTTTATTCATAATTACACAAAAAAGGCTTTTAAATACTTATTTTGTCCAATTTGTAAATATATAGTCAGTATTCAAAATATTAAGGGAATAGAAATCTTGAGTGGGCACTATTTTATCAACTCACAAAGACACCATCATTTTTACTTGTATTTCCTTTATCAAGTTGTTGGGTTTTTTGGGGGGGTTCCCCTCTATTGTAAAGATTTATACAGACCAAAAAAAAAAAAGATATGTTTTGTTTTCGGTATGAGATTGAAACCAGGACCTTCACATTGAGCTACAACCCCAGCCCTGTTTTATTTTGAGACAAGATCTCGCTAACTTGCTCTGGCTGGGCTCAAACTTGTGGTCCTCCTGCCTCAGCCTCCCAGAGTGCTGGGATTATAGGCCTGGACCACCACGCATTGGTAAAAATCTGTTTTTACTGTTGTTGCTGCTTCTGCTACTGTTAAGAGCAAGCATTCCACAGGCAATTGTGATGAACTGGCACAACTGGCTTGAGCATATACTGATTATTTCTGCAAACAATTTGGCCTCTTTAGACAATGAGTTTCAGGAGGGCACTGCCAACTGTGTGGAAGAAAAGGAATCTGTCCTGAGAAATCAAGAACAGAGAATTAACAGAATTTGTATACAGATCAAATGTAAACACAAGGGAGGACTTGAGGAATATGCCAATATTTCATTTAAAGGCTTTACAAAAGGCAGAAATCAAGTGAAGGAAAAGATGCTTTGTTTTGTCCCACTCTCCTTGACCTGTTGCACATTCATCAGAGGGCAGGAATGCCCCCAAGATACAGTAGGAAAAGAAAAGCGATTCCAGTGGTGACAAGAAACAAAGGTAAAGAAAAAGATTTTGCACTACTCCCACCATGCAGTGATTATTGTCAACAAGCATTAGAAAGCTCACAGATGCAGTATTCATAATAGCCCCAAACTGAAAATAACCTAAATATTCATTAAACTGTGAAAAAGGTAAAATGAGTGAGCTAGAGGTATTCATAAAAGGTTGGCTACATTTCACACACGAGTGTAAAAAGCAGCCCCCATATATATCTATATAGAAGGCTCATCTATCTCCTGACTACAGACTATCTATTACTAGGGGAGCTGACTGAGGAAGACAGTTAAGGATATTCTCAGAGTGGCCTGCTGCTTTCAGAAAGGTACCCATTGTTCTCAGTTGTCCCTAACATCCCCAAGTTTGGCCAGTTTGCCCTCTCCAGAGTAAACCTTCAGTCTTTTGCTGGGGTTTGGGAGGAACAGTCAGTCACCTGACTGCTTGGTTTTGGGACAGGGAAGTGGGCTTAGGAGTTCTAGCACCTACACACAAACTGTGCCAAATCTCCTATTTTCACCCCCATGCATCTTTTCTTTGAGGTGTGCATTTCTGAAGCTCCCTGGAGTTAACGGTGGTATGACCTGGTTATTTACAGGTTTCCCTTGCTGCTGCTTCAGGTTCAGCTTTCTCTGATAAAGCAAGGATGTGACTACAATTCATTTGCTTTCTGGCTTCCAAACTGTTGGCTCTGTGATCTCTCCATTTTGTTTTGGGCTTTATTTCTTTTCAGTAATGTTGGTGAGACTTCAAGGTGTAAAGGAAGTAAACATATGCACATGTTCAATGCATTCTATTCACTCAAAACTTCATAGCTATTTCTTAGTATATTATGTCTTACATTCTCCAGTAACTTCTGCTAACTCAAGTAATTTAATCTTCTTATCCAAATATACCAATTCCTTTTTGGTGGGAAAGAATCCAGTAGAACAAGAAAACCAAATGGTAGCTGCTCTGGTGTTAGCCAAGGCAAAAAATGAAAAGATTCACATCTGTTTCCTTCCTCAGAATCACCATCAGATACATTAGCTGTAGTCTCATATGCAGCAAAATACAGTGGTGCTTCAAATCACAAACTTAAATTCTTTCCATGATTCTGACCACCAACTGAATTGGACAAGAATCACATCAAATTCAATGGTTCACTGTTGACCTTATGGGGAAATATGATTCGGTTCTCACCCAATTCGGACTGTGATAAGGATCATGGAACAAACTAAGTTCATGAGCCGAGGTACCACTTAGAAAGAACAGAATCAGGGGACATTGGAGACAGAAGTCAAGCGAATGCCTCCAAGCCACCATTTCATCCCATGAACAAACACACAAGTGCACCTTTCCCAGTATGGTAGTTTCCAGGCATAAAGATAGCCTTAATTCCTGCATCCCCAGTCACGTTCAGAAACCCCCCGACATCTCACTATCATCTCAAATGTATTCTTATCAAAACCAGTCTCACCTCACTGACCTCCACTTGGCCCTCGAGGAGCATCTTTTCACCTTTCCTAGTTTTTCAATGAGTTTGCTGTTCTCCTAACCCTTTATAGTAGTTTTTAACTCTTCTATACTTACTTTATCCGCTATAAGCAATTTTTCAATGTCATTTTATTACTTCAAAATGTCTCTTTGGTGCTCATGATAGTATTATTTTTAATGGCTGAAATTTAGAAATTCTTAAATATCCTAAATGGGAAAACAATTGAGTAAACAATGGTATCTCCACATACTGGATTATTAGGCAGCAATGAGAATGAGGCTTATAAAAGATATTTAAATATATTACAATATGTTTACTTCATAATGCTACAGTAACAGATCTAAAACTATAAATAAATGTATATTTACTTATAAATATATAGAGATTAGAAAAAATGTTTTAAAACAAAAGGCACAAGGGAGTGTTCCATGAGATGGCCATGTTCCAGATCTCACTACAGGGACAGTTATATGATGCATACAATTATTAAAGTCAATGAATATTCACCACCTAACACATGTTCTTTAGTTTTTATTGCATGGTAAATATATTTAAATATTTGAGGGGAAAAAAATCACTTCAAAATAGACTAGGAAGAAACTGCGCAAAACGTGAACAGCTACTGAATTTAGATTATGGAACTATGGATGACTTTTGTTTTCTTTAACAAGCACACGGAAACAAACACAGGAGAAGGAGACTCCTCTATCCATTCTCCATCTCCTCTTCCTTGCCCCCATCAGATAAGATTAGGACAATAGCGCTGGGCCACCTGGCTGCACAGCCATGCCCTTCACCACAGCCATCCTGGGTGAACTCTACCAGCCTCATCCTCTTTGATATTTTTTTTTTGGTAGGGGCTGGAGAAAGAAAAGAAAAAATATCTACATTTCTCTTCCTGTTCAAAATCCTTCACAACTTCCTGCTCATTACAACTTCCTTTCTGTTCTCAGCTAGCCAAGCCCCCATAATCTAAAACCATCCCTGCCTTTCTCCTTCTTACCCACAAATTCCGATCCTGGCCTCTCTACTCCTGGTAGGTTTCTATTTCAAGATTAAACTTTGCTCAAAGTAAGAGGCATCTTTTACCCGCTCAAGTGGTGACAGTAAAGTAAAAATTAATTATCTCTAGTGTAATCCCTACACACAACCATCACAGGGAAATGGTATTTCACACAAAGACAATTATATTGCCCTTGCTCCAAAATTGGAAATGTAGCAGTGAATCCAAAAGTGAAGACTGTTGATATTAAATCTTAGAATCCAAAATAGAGGTGTAAACACTGCATTAGTCATAGTGCTCACCAGTATAAACGCAGCGCAGGCCCTCGGATCACTGGCGCTCACAGCCAGGCCCAGGGCCCACACGCAGTGAGCTGCACAATGCATCTTATTGTCTGCGGACACTGAGTCCTAAACCCCAGACAGTCGCCCAACCTGGTGAATGACGTGATTAACAAGAGCTACAGTGGATAAGCTGATAAAAACACCAATTCGAACTTTTGAAAACACAAATTCTGAATGATGCTTTAAACACATGATGGTTCAGAATCAGCTAATGCTGTAAGAAAAATTAAACCTCTTAAAGTCTGAATTTTTATAAAAAGCACACCCGAAATACATAAAGCTCCTGATATATCTTTCTGACTACTGAGTACATGTTCTTACCTGAGATCACTAAAACTAAACAGGAAACACTGCCCGAACCATCACTGTCTCTTACTGTGTGTCTCTCTCTGACCCCTCATTAAAGCTGATGAGTAATTACCAAGCGTGACCCACGTGAGGCTGCCCACAGACAGAGCAGCCCAAGTGCTGGCTCAGTAGGAACAGGTTAAGGTGCGTCCCAAGGGACAAGCAGGCCTCACTTAGGGACAGGCAGGAGGTTCGGGTGCGAGTGCCTCCTGAAGGAAAGCAACAGAGGGCACTCAGGACAGGGACTGAGGAACCCTAAGAACTCCTCACATCCTGGCCAGGTAAGGGACAACAGACTCCCAGCTTTGTTATTAAGAGCAACGCAAATACAAAACTCAATTCTCCACGAGTCTATTGTCTAGACACAAAGAATTTTCTTAACTTTTCTGAGAAAAAACCAGAAGTCCCTCAAAAAGAAGACAACTGCATTATGCCACACCATGTTCCACCCTAATTCTCCAAAAGGTCTTAAATTCTGGAGGGAGGCCAATCCACAGCTGGCCAGTAAATACCTCACTATTTGTTACTTAATTTCCAAAGGGCCCAGGTATGTCACATTCTCCAAGATAGCTTGCTGGTCCACTTTATTAAACAAAGACTCACCTGCAACTCATCAAATAATTGTTAACAAGTCCTATTTTACTCACAAACATCACTTTGTTTTGTTTTGTTTTGAGACAGTCTCACTATGTGGTTTGGGCTGGTCTTCAACTCCCTATGTAGCCCAGGCTGGCTCTGAATTTGCTGCAATCCTCTTGCCTCAGGCTCCCAAGTGCTGGGATTACAGGTGTGCGCCACCATACCCATCACCAGAAACATCCTTCCTTGTATGTGTCACCCCTCACTCTTGTAGTGGCCCATTCTGTCTTCCTGTTTCATGGGCTCCCTCTATTTAATATTGTAACTGTATTTTCATTCTTAAAGTTCCTTATCTTCTCCCCATTTTTTCAGAGGCAACTTTCACCTCAGAAGTCAAGGGACAGCACATTTCTTCTTGTTTCCATTTACAGATCAGGTGTGGCTTTAGATATTGGTGAGCAGCCAACCACCTCCTAGAAATGACCTGCTCGCTGCTCACTGTTTTCTTGCCCAATTCTTGCCTTTGGCAGTTGAATTTCTGAGAATTCCACATTGAGGACACTCATTTTCGGGGCTTTTTCCTGCTAGTAACCCACTGCTGTGGTGTAACCAGCTTCTCCCTAGATAATCAGCAAAGTCCTCACTCTCCTTTCCTCCTCGGTGGGGAGAGGATCCGCACCCAGAGCTTGAGTGCAGCACAGCAGAGCACCTTACCCCACAGAGCCCTGAGCCCAACCGAGCTGCAGGGCCAAGTGATGGGGACTGCTCTGGAGAATTCTCTCACTGGAGATAACAGCACTGGGCAGGGCACAGCTGTCACACAGTTCTGAGTATAATGAAAACTCTGAGCAACCTTTAAAGCAGTAAAGCCAGAAAGACTACAGCTTGTAAATGAAGGGAGTAGCCGCTTCCTGAATAAAAAGCTCTCTTCTGCACATTCAAATTAAAACTAAACACTTTAAAATCCCTGTCAAATTCCTTGAGAGAATTCTTGCAGGAAAGAAATGGTAAATTATTAATATAGTGGGGACATGAATATGCAAGTATATCAAGAAAAATTTAAGTCACTAAGGGCAATATATATGCAAACATCTATAAACACAATGGCACACGCAGATTTTCAGGGCATCCTTAAAAAAAAACTCAAAACTTCCCCATAAGTAAGTTTAAAATCAATACATAGTGAGAGACACTGTCTTAAAAAAAAAAATCAACAAAACAAAACCAAAAACAGTCAAAAAAAAAGATCTGGGAAGTAATTTCAAAGACACAAAGATAGACATAGACACACGCACAAAAAAACCTTGGAGGCCCACAAGACTTCAGAAAAACATACAAAGAAAAAGGTAGGTCCATCAGAGGTGTCGGAAGTGGTACTATAGATAATGATAAAAATAACAACAATATTGTTTTTTGTTTTGTTTTGTTTTTTGAAATAGGGACTTGCTGTGTAGCCCAGGCTGGCCTTGAACTTGCAGTCTCATGTGTGCTGGGATTACAGGTATGTGCTACCACGTCAAGCCAACAATAACAACGGCTACTTTATGTACATGTATGTGTGCTAAGCATTTTTCACAATTTAATTTTCACAACAGCCTTATAAAATTACAGTAGGGTAACGAGCTTAATGGGAGAGAGGATCGCCAAGCTAACACTGCTCCAGAGGAGCCTGTCTTTGGAACTGTCAGGGGGAATGCGGCCTGAGGAAGTACCTGAACTTGGGGAAGAGAATCGCCTCAGAAAAGCTTGGGTGGAACAGAGGACTTTGCAAACACCACAGCCCTCCTCGAGCACTCCTCTTCAACCCCATCACTATGTATCGTCCCCTCCCAGGAGCTATGTTACCGCTGTGCAGGTCCAAACCAAATGAACTCAGGAGTCAGGGTGGACAGGACAAAGGCTTTATTCAAAGCCAGCTCTGAGGAGATGGAAGTGCACCTTACTGCCACACATCACCATCTCACTGTGTCTGGGTGTGTAAGGGCCTCTTATAGGAAGGAAGGAAGGAAGGAAGGAAGGAAGGAAGGAAGGAAGGAAGGAAGGAAGGAAGGAGAGGGGAACACAGAGACAGTGGACAACTCCCAGCCTGCTCCAGCCCTCCCAGCCATCTTCAGCCCCCTCCCTTCCCTGTGGAAAGGGAACTGGACTTTGACGCCCTGGGGCTAGCATCTGAAAGAGGGGGTGGCACTTATGCTCTTAGCCTGAGGAAATCTGGAAAGCTACCATCTGCAAAGAAAAAAGAATTCTAGGGCCTAGGATTTAGCTCAGTGGTTTCGCTGCCTGCTGTGCAAGCACAAGGACCTGAGTTCAATCCCCAATACCAAGAAAAAGAAAAAAGAATTCTAACTTTTAAAGTTCAATTTTGTCCTGCTGGTTACAACAGAGTAGGAAAAAGCTGAGAAGCCAAGTCAGCAAATTAAAAATAACATAAACACGGAGCATAGTGGTGCATGCTTATAATCCTAACCTCTCTCTCCACCTTCTTCACTGTACCTCTAAGGTGGTACTATAATACCACTACCTATGTCACAGGGCTGCTGTGAAGACTGAATTACCTCAGGCACTGTGCTGGCTACAGATTACTGTGTGCTAATAATGAAGGCAGGCCTAGAGGGGCTGCTGATCTTCTTTTATTAGTATCCAACTCTTAGAAGAGCTTTTAAGGATTAAGAATAAGCCTAAAGTTCTAAACTGTTAACTACTGTAACAACCTACCAAAACCGCCGTAAAACAGAAAATCTGAACAATCAGACATCAATCTGAGAAACTGAATTCACTACCAAAACCTTCCCACAGAGAAAACTCCCAAGCCCATACGGCTTCACTGGTGAAATCATTCTAGCAACTTCATTTTTCATCTTTAGTTGCTGACATAAATTCGAGGACCATGCTCCTTTCCAACTTTGTATTTTCCAACTGAGCAGTTTATAGCAGTGATGTTTGTCTGCACACATGGCAAAATATAACATTTTAGTCAGATTTACCTTTGAAAAGTTAATCAGAAGCAAATGATTTTTCTCCCACCAAGAAACAAAACAAAACAAAAAATACCACAGAACAAAAGTCCACAGTCAACATCAGAGTTTATTGACCTCATAAAACCTATCTCTGGGTACCTACCCTAAGATGCTGAATAAATACTGCTAAGTGAACATTAACTGACACAGCACAGAGGGACAGTTTAAGATGTTTACTAAAGAAAGGACAAATTACCTCTACAGAGAAAACTCCAAGCCCGTATGACTTCACTGGTGGTAGGGGTGGTAGAGGAAGTCTAGATTTGGGAAATCACATATTCTATAATCTGAGGTATATATGCAAAATGTAGCCCCAGACTGAGAGTGAGGCAGACTTTAAAACCAAGACAAGCCAAGTCACAAGGGAAAAATATGAAAATAATGAAAGCAGTGACATGTGCCAAGGCTGCATACTTATTGTAAGAAAGAAACTTCCTCTACTGAAGACAACACAACCCGAGACTCCACCCTGAAGGTGGAATCATTCTCCCTAGTCACAGCCTGAGCTTCCTCCTTTCATCCATTCCTCAGCCGTCCACCCCCGACCTGTTCCACTGCACTGAAGCACAGTGACTCCAACAGCATCCAGAGTGGCATCACTTGTGTTCCTCTTCCTTGCTCTTCTCCATGCTGTCAATTACCAGTCTCCACTTCCACCTGTCCACAAGTGGGTCTCCTACAGTAACCTCAGTGTTGCCTCACAGAAAAGACCTCCTCAGCTTCCATCTGAAACCCACTTCCCTGACACTGAACCTTTCTCAAATACCACTCCACACCTACCCCACTGTCTCAGCTCTCCCGGACTATTTCCTTTCTCTCTCCAAACATCCACAGAAGTGATAAGTGGCTTCCATTTTACTTCCTAAATAAAATATCCTCCTTTCCTCTCTACTTCTGCATTGGCACTTGCTTTATGCCCTCTACTCTGGAATAACACAACATTGTTACACAAATCCTCCTGCCTGCAATTTCAGCCCCTACTAAACTACCTGCCCTGCTGCCTTTAAAACAAAAATCTGACCATATCGCTCTCCTGCTTAAAGCTTTTCAGTGTTTCTCCACCGTCTGTGAAGTTCTTTCAGAAGTGGACCCACACACATATCTTCAACTACCGCCATTCATGATTACACAGCCACACTCACTTCGTGCTGCAACAACATAGCAGTACTATTGCCCCCATGTATTTATCACGCAGCTGAGGAACTCCCTTCTTCCATGCTACTCACTTTTCAGCCACCTGGAAAGCACATATTCATCTTTTAATACCCCAGAAAGGATTTACTCATTCTGCCTCCATCACCTACCAACCTCCAGTGAGCCACCCTGTCTGTCTACTCCTTGCTTGTGTGTAACTCCATCAGTGTGCACATGACAGTCTCATTAGCTGTCCAAGTGAGTACTCTATCTGCCAGCGTCTGAGCTTGCTAGCAGAGTAAGGGCATTTTTTGTACTGATCAAAAGGTAAAAGCGAGAGGAAGGTCCTTCCAGGCGGTCGTTCCGCCACTCCCAGTGCAAAGGAAAGGGCAACCCAGGTGCCATATCGCCACTTCCAGCGCAGAGGTGTGCCAGGTAGACACCAACAACAACCCCCCCCCCAGGTCAAAATGAGAAGACACATAAACAAGTCTCAAAGCCACACTTCCAGGTCACCTATAGCAACCCCAAAGGGAAATGAGATGGAACAATCTGATATTCAACCACCTGCACTCCCTGAACTGGCAAAAAAAGAGGATCTGGAAAAAATGAAATCAGAAATAATTTCTCTGATAACAGCAGAGACTGTGCTCATAGTACAAGATACAATTGATAAATCTAGACAGGAGCTGAGGAACATGATGGAATCCCAACATAGGAAATAAATGGAATCCATAAAACAGATGCAAACAGATTTCCAGGAGATTAAAAACTCCATTGAAAGTCTGCACAGCAGAATGAGGCAATGTGAGGACAGAATTTCAGATATGGAAGATAAGATTGCAATTAGTGAGCAGGAAAAGAAAAATTGCTTCAAAATTGTAAAGGACCACGAGAAATCAATCCAGCAGCTGCTAGATGATGCAAAGAAGAATAACGTTCATCTGATTGGACTCAACGAAGAAACAGGAGAGAGTGCAGATGACATAAAAAAAACTGTTCACAGAAGTCATGGCAGAAAACTTCCCAAGCAGGGGAAAAGAACTTGACATACAGATTAGGGAGACATATAGGAATCCAACCAACCGTGATCAAAAAAAATCTACACATAGGCATATAACTGTTAAGATTCCAGAAACCCAACAGAAAAACAAAGTTCTACAAGCAGTTAGAGAAAAGAAACAAATCACATACAAAGGAAAACCCATCAGAATCACAGCAGACTTCTCAATGCAAAGCCTCAAGGCAAGAAGAGCTTGGAGTGATGTAAAGGAAAACAGCCTCCAACCCAGATTGATGTACCCTGCAAAACTATCTTTCAAAATTGACGGAGAATAAGATATTTCATGACAAAGACCAACTTAGGAACTTCATGAATAACAAACGAGCACTCCAAAAATTTTTAGACAATATGCTAGGAAAAGATAACAAGGATCATAACCCCAGGAAGCACAGCAGAATGAATCCATCGGAAACAACAAGAAATTAAATGTAAAGGGGGAGAATTCAACAGAAAGAAAAAGTTATGACAATGATAAGTCAGTGCGTATCAGTTATAACCATCAATGTTAATGGTCTCAATTCACCAATCAAAAGAAATAGACTGGCAGAATGGATCAAGAAGCAAAATCCAAAAATATGCTGCATACAAGAAACACACAATTCAAAAAGAAACTCATAGACTGAAAGTTAAAGGGTGGAAAACAATACTCCATGTGATGGGAACCTGAAAAAAAAGCAGGAGTAGCTATCCTCTTGGCAGATCAAGTGGATTTCAAACCAGCACTGATTAAGAGAGACAAAGAAGAACACTACATACTTGTAAAGGGAACAATCCAACGGAAGAGATGACAATCATAAACATCTATGCACCAAACATTAGTGCACCCAACTATATAAAACAAATACTAGCCGGGCATGGTGGTGCATGCCTGTAATAGCAGCATTGGGGAGGCAAAGGCAGGAAAACTGCCAGGAGTTCGAGGCCAGCCTGGGCTACAAAGTGAATTCAGGGCCAGCCTGAACACAAAGCGAGACGTTGTCTCGAAAAAAAAAAAAAAAATACTAATGGATATGAAAAGTCCACATTAGGGCCGGGGATTTAGCTCAGTGGTTTCGCCACCTGCTGCGCAAGGGCAAGGACCCGAGTTCGATCCCTAGTACCAAAAAAAAAAAAGGAAAAGTCCATATGCACTAATACAATAGTAGTGGGGGACCTCAATACCCCACTGTCACAAATAGACAGATCAACTAGACAAAAAACAAGTAACGAAATACTAGAACTCAATCGAACTCTTGAAGAAAAGAACTTAACAGATGTTTACAGAGTATTCCACCCCATAAAATCAGAATACATATCCTTTTCAGCTGCACACAGGTTGTTCTCCAAAATAGACCACATACTCACACACAGAACATGTTTAAGTAAGTGCAAAGGAACTGAAGTTATCCCCTGCACATTATCAGACCATAGTGC
>NW_004624734.1:37554802-37607292 GCF_000247695.1 Heterocephalus glaber | reverse complement strand
AAAATAAGAACCAAGAGAGATTATGTAAAGGTGCAAATTTCCAATGATGAATGTCATTATATTGTATACCTAAAATGTACCAATAAAATAAAATTTTTGAAAAAGGTAAAAGTATGGCACTACGGCATTTAATAAACATTAGGGGCTAGAGATAAAACTCAGTGGTTCCTCTGTCTGTCTAGCAAGCGCAACTTCCTGAGTTCGATCTCCAGTACCAAAAAAAATTTTTTTGAAACATTATCTGGAATTAACAGAAACAATGTCTTCATCAACAAGAATTCATCGCACATTTGGAGTATCCCCAAAAGAAATATTTTAGAAAAAGATGTGTACACATAAAGGGAGAATACACAGACTTCAAATTTTGGTAAATAAAACATTTACACAAGAGTATTTGAAGAGTCAGAAATTCTAGGAAAATCTTTCAAGGTAACAGAAATAAAAGACAGTGCTAATATAATATGGTACAAATATGTGCCTCCAGGACAAAGGCTTGACACTAGAGATGGTCCAAAGCTGAAAAGAGCAAAGCCAAAGAGAAGGAGTCCTCACATTCTCATTTTTTCTGGCCCTATGAGAAATAACGTTAAACAAATCACTCACCTCAGCAACTACTTTGGACAATAACTTCTAAACTTAAAGTAAGGCAGAATCCTTTCTTAATTTCTTACGCTGCACTGACTGACCAAGAAAGTTGGCAGTTTTCAAAGTTGGAAGTCACCACCTCCCGCCATTTATGATGGGAAAAACTGGGGCTTAGAAAGGATAGCACTTACCCAAGGTCACCACTAGTTAAGCAGAAAATCCCGAATGAGGATGGTGGCTTCCACATTCTTTCTGGGCGCCTTCCACTCCCTTACACCATTCTTCTGCAGGTAAGCTTCTTGTTGTTTTGTTGTAAAGAATTTTTTTATATACAAAAGAGCTGCTTTTCTTCTTTAAAACTAGCAGTCTGTAGTAGGTATGCAGATTACATTTCAATGTTAAAAATGGCCTCCCCAGCGGGGTGTGGTGTATGTGGTGAATAATACACCTGTAATCTTGGCTACTTGGAAGGCTGAGGCCAGAGGATCATCACAATTTCAAAGCCAGCCTGGACAATTTAATAAAACCCTGTCTGAAAATGAAAATGAAAAGAGCTGGGGACATAGCTCAGTGGTAAAGCACTTGCCTATCACACGAGGCCCTGGCACCCATATTGCCGGGGGAAAAGCTTCTCAATTCAGAGACTGCTTTCATCTATTATTTCCCTCTAACAGGATTACCACGTCACAAAGCGTGGGTCCCCTTGGGCTGGATCAGCTTTTGGTATTAATGCTGACACCAGAATACAGTATATTGGTCATCTTGGTCTGTGAAACCCAGAATGACTTCATTAGTATTTCTTTAAAAAACACTAACTACCATTTCTCCACTAAGCTTAGAGAAGCAGTTTTATTTTACAGTAAGAAAAAAGAAGAACAGATGGGAACAGCAGGCAGGATCATCCTGGAGTTATAGAATTCAAGAACCACTGAAGGAATGGAACACAGCACATCTAGCTGATTAATACCTTCCTGCCAGCTTGCAGCAGAAGTGGTACACGCACGACTGTCCCATCAGGGGCTTGTACCCCTGGTGTTACAAATGGATCTAATCATTTTTATGGGTCTTTTACTAATAAAATTAATAAAGTCTATAAATGGACAAAATCTAGTTGGCTGCTTGAACCTGAATAATAACTTCCGGAATATAAATATTAATACTATTCATATCAATTTAAATTACAATAATCAAATTTATTTATTTCATTAAATTAAAGAAAATCTATTTAGATTTGTTAATTTCTTTAAAATAGTTTATACACAGAGGTGACTGATCTGTACAGAGTACACAAAGCATCATAACACATTTGGCTTTTCCTGCAGCCCCAGCAGCATCCATGTTTTCAGTCGTGCATGAACCACACATGTAGTTCAAGTGGCAAGACAATCGAATTCAGATCAGAGCCACCAGGCAGCAAGGCATACAAAATTATGGCCCCATTGTGAATGTGTTAAACATTTTGCGTCCATCAACAGGAACTGTGGAATCCCATCAGTGACTAAGCATCTAACAACAAAATCATCTAAACACAACAATATTACTGAATACCCATGTGTTCTAAGAGGTTTAACATATCACCGCCAACCTTCACAAAATCCTAAAGGCATGTATCACAGGTGAGGAAAGTGAGCACTATCAGGATTTCCATACACAAGGGGCTTAGTAAAGGCACCGAGGAAACTTGGTTCCATGTCCTCCTACGGAGCACAGAGCCCACTGCTACTACACTGTGTGTATGAGAGGTGGGGAGAACCTTGATGACCAAACAAAGCAAAATTATTCTATTCAGGTATGGACCAAGGTGGCAGAGACTATGGGCCAATCCTGTGGACTGCTTGGTGCCACACAAATACTGAGAGCCCCAGACACAGTAACTTGCTCACAGTGATAAATAAGGATAAACACAGAGGCCCCTGAATCCAGGTCACAATCCTTCAGGCACACTCTTTCCACTCAAACTGAATACCCCGTTCTTTTAAATGTCCCAGATTATCTAAGTATCATGGCATATAAAATTAGTAGCTAACAGGCCAAGGATTTAGCTCAGTGGTTCCGCCGCCTGCTTCACAAGTGCAAGAACCTGAGTTCAATCCCCAGTACCAAAAAAATAAAAAAATCAGTAGCTAACACTTTTACAAATCAGCAAATATGAAAAATAAATATACCTCTAAGAACTCTAAACTACCATCTAGGAAGTTAACTCTTCTAATGCAGAACAACATGCATGCTACAGATCCAAGACCCCCTATGGTAGAGCTTAACTATATTTTAAACCCATATAACTAACAGGCGGTGTTGTTTTTGGGTGGGGAAAGGGAAGGAATTGAAGAGATGAAAACATGGTCTCCCTTAGGAGACTAAAGCTGGTTTAGGACCAAGCTGGGTCTTAAGAAAGATTTGGGGGGTTATGGTAAATGCTGGATTTAAAAACTGAATATAATTCAATGATATCCAATATCTTAATCACATAAAATACCTACATTTTAAGCGGGAATTTATTCAACAAATTTCAACTAGGCCTAGGCTATGAGTCATTAAAGGAAGCCACAGAGTACTTATCATCTAATTAGAAAATTCTGGTAAATATGTGAAAGGATAAAAGTAGTAAAAAATTCCAAAAGGATGGGTTGTCAAAAGCAGAGGGCATGAAGAAAGGAGTAAGCATTGGGCTTTTTCAGCTAACAATAACAACACTTTAAACCGGTCCTTGAAGGGAAATGAGAATTAAGAGACAGGGGCCAGGGATACAAGAAGGCCCAGAAGACAGGAAAAAAGAAAAGGTACTAACAAATAAATCAGCACCAAGTCCAGTACTGGCAAGGATGTGGAACAACAGGAGTTCTCACCAGTGGGAATGTAAAAATGATACAGCCATTCTGGAAGACAGTTTGGCAGCTTCTTACAAAGCCAAACACACTTGTTACCATAAGGTCCATGAATGGGGCCGGAGGGGGGGGGGGGGGGGCCAGCAATTCTGTTCCTTGGTATTTATACAAGACAGTTGAAAACTTATATCCACACAAAAACCTGCACATAGATGTTATAGGAACTTTATTCTCAACTGCCAAAACTTAGAAGCAAGAAGTCCTTTAGTAGGTGAATGGATACACTGTGGCACATCTACACAATAGAATATTATATTAGTAATCAAACCATGAAAGATTTGAAGGAAACTTAAAAGTAAAAGAAGCCAATCTGAAAAGCCTACATACTGTATGATTCCTACTATATGGGATTCTGGGAAAAGTAGAACTATGGAGACAATAAAAAGATCACTTGTTGCCAGGGAGTTGGGTTTGGGAGTTGGTAATGGAAGAAAGCAGCAAGACAATTTTTAAGGTAATGAAAATACTTAATGATATTCTAATAGTGGATACAAGTCACTATGAATTTGTCCACACTCAAACAATGTACACCACCGAGGGTAAACTCTACTGTGAACTATGGACCTCAGGTGACTACGGTGTGCCAAGGCGGTTTCATTAACTGTGACACATGTACACTCTGGTGGCTGATACTGGTAATGGGGGAGATTATGCATGTGTGGAAACAGGGACATATAAGAAATCTCTGTACCTTCTCAGTTTTGCTGTGAACATATAGTGGCTCTATAAAATAAAATCCTTATAAGTAAATAATCAAATATACAGATATTCTCACAAAGTGCAAAATCATGTGTTTACAAGGATATTCACAGGATACTGCTTAAATATGGCACATTAACACAAAAAAATATTATGTAGCTGTAAAAACATATATACTGATATATATTAAATATTAAGTGAAAAAATATGAAGAGTGAAAAAGCTAAGGTACAAAAAGTATATACAGAATACCACCATTGTTACAAAAAACAATATTTTTACAAATACGCTTGTATTTGCATATATACGCTCATATATGCATGAATTATCCACAGAAAGACAGAGACAAGTTATAAACAGTGCAAGTTATAAACACTGCAAGTTATAATCTGTGGATATCTCTGTTGACTGAAGACAAAAGTAAGCTAAAACCAAGGTCCTGTGCTCTGCAGGCAACCGGAGGACTAAGGAAGACCTGAGTATTAGGATAAGAATGCATGCAGCTCAAGAGCAACATTTCCCAAAAGTGGAGACCAGGTTACTGTCATGGGCGCTGTCTTGTGTGCTGTAAGGTGTTTAGCAGCATCCCTGGCCTCTACCCACTGGAAGCACCTTTCTCCTGTACCTGGTGGCGACTAAGAAAGAAAATGTTTCTGGACATTGCCATATGTCCACTGCGAAGCAAAATCGCTCCTAGTTAAGCACTGCTCAAGAGCCACAATGATAATGGCCATAAAATATTCTAGGACTACATTCCTGCAAATTAGCTACTTCAATATACAACCATATGTACATCTGCGGGAACCATTTCTCAAGCTGAGGTAATTGAAATTCCTTTCCAAATCTGAATTATCATTTTTAACCATATATATTTGATCACAAATGTCTCTTCTTTGCATTTGTTGAACACAAATGGTAAGAGCTACATAGAAAAGCTACATGGATGTTCAATAAAATCCAAGAATGCCAGTTCTCCCAGCAGGCTTGTCCATGATGCACCACCCCTTTGGGCCTCTGTGGCTTAATTTCACCTGTCAGTGGACCAGTCTCCGCCCTCCTCCCACCCAGCCCTAAATGACATGTGCTTTCTAGATCCAAGATCTTCTAAGAGCCCAGAAAGGCAATCCTCTCACAGAAACCTAACAATCGTATTTTGGCTCAACTTCTGAAAATCTAATATAATTATGGTCACATAAAAAAACAATTACTCATACTATACTAATATTTTTTTCTAGAATTCCTAATGAGTACACAAAGTATAAAATCATGTTCTAAAATCAGGAAAGCAATCACTCATGACTTCAAGGAGATCGTGAAAAAAGGATGTTATAAAACCAAGAGAGGCGTTCACTATGTTCTATAAATCACAATTTTACCAAGTATAAACCCATTTCCAGTACACCACAATGAAACGGGGGGGGGGGGACCAAGAAATCTCACAAGGTGGAATATTTTTCAAACATACATCTAAAACTTTTGTTGATTTCTCCTGTGTCTTTTCTTTTTCCAGGCCAGAAATCCAACAATACCCTGGCAATCTTGGCTTCGTACTTTGAAGTTATTGATTCCTTCAATGCTGTTGTAGTTGAAAAGTTCTGGATTTCGTCCTCATGAAACCAGGCTCTTCAAACTCTAGTGTCAACTACTTTTGCTTAGTTCTCAGAGGTTGGCTCTCGTGTGTGGAGGTCACCTCCCTCCAGTGACCTCGCTCTGCAATAAATATACCTGTGAGTTGCTACGGAAGATGCTTAAAAGTGTCAGCGGCGAAAACAAGGAACTCACCATTCTAACTACTTCAGGGTAAGTCTGCTCTGTCAAACAGCCTCTGCTTATTGTAATGTAGTCCACCAGTTCACTAAGAGTGGAGCGCTTGTATTCTTTCATTTTAAGATCAGATAGGGTGTCCATGAAGTCAAAAATGACACAGCACTGCTGCAGTTTCTTTAGGAACAGTTCAGGCTGCTCTGAGGTTGGAACGTCTAAGAAAAAAAAAGGAAATGGTGTGAGTCCGTCATCAATGTCTAGGTAACAGGAATTCGCTGTGAAAGTTACTTCAAAAGCAAGCGCAAAAGAGTAAGAATTCACATGACAACAGTGCTCTTTCAAACAGTTACACATGGGTGGGAGGGAACAGCACATTCACCTCTTTAGAGACCTTGTCTCTGGAAACTGCAATGTACACATCAGCTAGTCTGCAACTGAAGACTGGCTGATACCCCAAGGTATCAGAGGGCTGAAGCAAATTTTAACCCCTAGCGCCCCAATGTCCATACTCTTACATCTAAAAAGGCTGAAAAAGGCCAAACTTTCCCTTATAAGTTGAAGCCAGAAATTTTCACTGTTGGTTTAAATTAGTTTTAGTAAAAAAAATTTCAAAGCAGAAATGTCAGTCTATTCATTTTAATTTCATGCTGAAATCCTTTGTATTTAAAACTATTGTGTGCATTTATATTTTTTATCTTGTTTGGGGCTGATCTCTATAAAATTTCTTAGTCAAAGAAAACTGAAAACCAACAAAATGAAACAATAGCAACTCTCAAAAAGGGTGCACCCGCAGCAGGAAAACAAGAGTCAATTCCACTTCAAACTACCCTCTCTTTTGACCAATCTTCTTCCCTTGCAGCAGGAGAAACAACTAGCATTTTTATTAATATGTTCTCAGAAGAGACATCTGTTCTTTTTCAAACAAAGAGCAGGTCAGACATTCGGTTCGGTTAAAAAAAAAATTATACAGAAATTTTAAGCTAGTTAAAATTCTCTAGCCAGAAAGGAATCTGATCTACAGTTGGACTAGAAATACAGGACTAAGAAACACACAGCCCACTCCAATCCTATCTTCCTTCTATTTTATTCCCCCAGGCTGAAGCTTTTCTGGAGAGGCAATGAAAAATTATGGCCACAGTAGGCACTGCTGCCTTCATTCATGGTAATTGACTCATTAACCGTCAGAACACCCTTACAAGTAAGCAGGTGACATTACCATTCTCCATTTTCAATAAGAAAGTTATAGACAATCACTGAGACTACACAGTGAATGAGTTACAGAGATGGGCACAGTGCCAGGGGTCTCTAACATTTGTCTTGTGCTCCCACATTCCCTCTGTACTTCTCCAGGAGGTAACAATGTATGATAGTCACTTGCAGTCACCCTCAGTTGCCAGTCTCCAGTGAAGACTATACAGCAGCCTCGTGGCAAGGGCCACCCACTCCCTGGAGCAGCACACAGTACCCACCTTACAGCAGGAGCTCCCACACAGGGCACAGGGCCAGCCTTGTACACCCAGAACCCACCTGACTCACTTGCGCAACCCCTTCCCCCTTCTCACACTCCATGACCCAAGTGCCAGCCTAGCTACCTAGGACCTCACAGATCCTTTCCCGCAACACTGCCAGGGTATACCTAACAGAGTGGGTAGGACTCCAGAAAACATAGGATCTCTTCACCCTCCATTAGGGACCAAGAAGTAATCAATACTTCTGAAAGTATGCAGCATCAATGCTACTCTCAGCAAAAACAAGTTGTAAATTTAGAAGCTATTAACCAATGAGATTCCCCTTCCCGCCATATCACCCTGATAGGTCTCCAATGGCCTAAGATTATCTTATAGTGAGATACTTTGGATTTAAGTGGAGGCATGATATTATGTCTTATTCTGGGCTCCTATATCTAAGCACTTTAAAAACATCTAGCCTTAGATCGTAAGAATAATGCAGTCAGATCAAGCTTTCTCTTTAAGTGCTATCTGCATCCAGTATTTAAGTAGCCAGACATGGTGGCTTCTCCCAGCCTGGGAAACTTAGCAAGACTTTGTCTCAAAATAAAAACTAAAAGGGCTGGTTATGTAGCTTAGTATGAAGGTTCTGGGTTCAACCCCTGGTACCACAATCAATGGATCATAAGCACAGAATTTTAACCATTGTCTATTACATGTGCAGGACCACTGCAGTCCTGACCCAGACCTCAAAGTTGAATGGGAGTTTCAATGTCCAAACGATACCCCCAAAAAAGCTTATTAATGTAACATAAAGAGAAATTTTAATTAACCTGATTTGTTTTTATTGTATAACTTCAACAAAACAAAACACCAGGTCATCTACGTGGAGAATTTAGCACATAGGAATTAAGAAAGCTTCTGTAAGTGACAGCCTTTCCAAAAGCAAACCATCATTTAAGCAATAACAACAGCTAATATTCCTGGTCACTGCAATAACACTCAGGAGATTAATGTATTTAGCAATTCAAACCTTTCTGGCAGTTAACAAACGCCTTTTAAAATGTCAGGCAGTTGAAATTTATTCTTTATTTATGCAAACTGGTATATCATAGACAAATGTGAAGCAGGCTTCCCACTTCCCAGAGGTAATAATGATAATATCTTAACGTTTATTGAACATACTGGGTACATCTACAGTATTGGGTACTTACACACATTATAAATGCTTACACACATTATATCTCATTAATCCCTAAAACAAATCTACATAGTAGTATTTCCAATTTAATAAATAAGTAAACAAAAACAGAGAGATTCAGTGACTTGCGCAAATCCATACAGCTAACAAGCAGTGGACGCAGGATCTGAAACCATGCAGTCTGGCTCTAGCCTATTCTTCAGCACCATCCCACATCCAAGCACAGTGAAAGGCAGAGCAATCCTGCAATCCAGAAATCAGGGTAAATGCCAGGACAGAAGAGAAGGAAGGAAGCAGAGAGAAATCAACCAAATTAATCCTCAACTTGCCCCCAATCCTAAAGTATCAAATCATACTGAACCCTTTCCCTGTCTCCCCTCCAGCCCATTCTCCAGAGATAAACCTTTACAGCAAAAGCTACGCTTTATGTTTTATTCTTATCACAGACTAAATTCTAAAATGATCTTCATGACATGAAAGAACTTAAGCAGTCAAGAGTAACTAAAAGCTGAGGGGGGTGCCCCTCCCATAAGGAGATATTTTCTTTATAGCAGTAACAATTTTTAAAAATTTCATTCATGCCGAAGAATGCCCTAACTATGAAAACATGTCAAGGGCCAGGTGTGGTGGCACATGCCTCAGGCCCCAGTTCCTGGGAGGCTGAGGCAGAAGACTCACTTAAGCCCAAGTTTCGGGCCAGTCTGGGCAACACAGCAAAGACCCCATCTCTTTAAAAAAAACAAAAAACGGTCCCAAGCAAAAGCTCTTTGTGTAATAACTGACCCTGGACTGCTCCCATGGTCACACGGCACCTTTGTCTCCCTACTCCCAGGACTACGTGAAGGGGACAAGCCAGGATCAGAGAAGGAACACACTCTCTAGGCCAGAAGGTCTCAACAAAAAAGAAGCTCGGTACCTATGTACCAGAAGCAGATATAAATATTCTTTTTTAAAGAAACATTTATAAAAAGGATCGCATACTGGGCCATAAAGAAAAGCTCACAAATGACAATAAAATAACATACAGCACATTCTGAGCAATGGGTTAAATAACGCTAGCTACCCAAATCCAAGTCATTTGCAATCTAAACACTTCTGAAATAACTTAAAATTGAAAAAAAAATTATAGACATTTAGAAATAAATGGAAATTAGGAAAAATAAAGGTCATCTTAAAAATCTCTAAGCAGGTTGATACTTCTACCATCTGTCTTCCAATGAAAATCTCTGGCCTACAAAGGCCATCACATCTGCCCATGGGAGAGGAACTCCACAGATTAGGACCATGAATGATGGGGAACTGATAAGTGTTCCGTGACAGACACCATGAAGGTCACCGGCACAATAACTCATCCACCCAATGTCAGCATATGTGTAAAGAGGAGACTGCACCAGTCAACACAGCTCAGGAAGATCCTATCTGCTCAGAGGCCACTGATTCTGACTTCCAGAATGTTTCTCTCCCAAGAGCGAGCAGTGGCCAGCTACTTCTCACTGTACTATCGTGCTCTTTCCTTTTTAGCATTAGTTGTTTTATTGCATGCACCTTTTCTATCAGTACTTCCCAACATCTTCCTACCAACTAGCACCAGTAAGCTGGAGAAAATGACTACTGGCCCTCTGAGGTGTACAACAAATAATTTTCAAATTTACAAATGTGATACATAATGCAAAAATGGACAGCTTCCAAGAGGATAGGTTGGTGCTTATCTGTAATCTCAGCACTCCAGAGGCAGGAGGACAGCAGTTTGAACTCTGCCTCGGGCAACTTATTAGGGAGAATCTGTCTCAAATTTAGAAAAAAAAAAATTTTAAGGGCTGGCTGGGGAAGGGGTAGAGATGCAAAAGAACTGATTCATGTCCCAAATCCCCATGATGAATGTAATCATTATATACTTCAAATACTACAGTAATAAAAATTAAATTTTTGAAAATTACAAAAAATTAAAACAATGTTTAAAATTTAAAATAGAGCCAGGCATGGTGGGGCACACCTGTAATCCCAGCACACCAGAGGCTGAGGCAAATTCCGAGGCCAGCCTGGACTACATAGCAACACCCTGTCTCAAAAAAACAAACAAAAAATAAATGAAAAGTAAATATTAAAAATCATTATTGCTAAGAGGAGGGGGGGGGGGGGCAATGGGAATGTAGCTCAGTGCAAAGGCCCAGGGTTTAATTCCCAGTACTGAAAAAGAGAGGAAAAGTACAAATTCAGATTACAACACAAAGCTCCTCCTGTGTCTACGAACAGTGGCAGGAGGATGCAGGTATATTTTAGCACAGCCCTATCCCTGACCCTCAAATCTCCCACTGCTCAGTGAGAGACAGAGAGAGATGCCCGTCACCCTCGGGAGTTCAAAGGCAGGGTTGCAAGAGAGGTTCTTTCTTCCCAGTCACTGGGTTTCATTACTCTACCCTAGGATGTTTGGGGCACAGGCTCATGGATCCAAGATGAGCTCATTTTCTCTGGATGCCTGACCCAGGATTTTGTGAAGCCAAAAAGCAGGGTAGAAGAAATAAAATATGACCTCTGCATCTCTGGGGTTTGGTGCTCTTGGACTCCAGTCATCAGAAGCTACTGAAAATCAGAATGTTAAATTCACACTGGCAAATCCAGGAACCAAATAAACAAAGAAGGTCCGCTACATTGTATTTATTAGCCATACTATCACAGGAGGAAGGCAGATCTGGCTTTTCTTTCTTTAATGAAAATTCAGGCCACTTGACTCGGCCTCTAAGTCGCAAAAGCCGGGGCCTGTCAGTCTCAGGGTGTCCAGTAGCTGCTGCAGGTCAAGTACCAAGAAACAGGCCACTGAGAAGGTGACCAGGCCCACAAGGGAAAGAACTGGAGACACAATAAACAGTGCCACGCTCAGACGCAGGAGTTCAGGGCCAGGGAAGCTGCAGCCCTGGGATCCCGGCACAGCTGCAGCACGGAAAGAGAAGAGACCCAGGGGAAGGGGACCATGCTCCAGACCCACTTCCAGCATAACAGGGGAGGAGCCCCGGTAACCTGTTGGCCTCTGTCTGCAATGCATGGGCCAGAAACCCACACAAATCGTTAAGAGAGAGAAGCACCTGCTCTGTGGAGTGACACCGTAGATGCTCTCACGGACTACAAAGATTTAGCAAAGCTGAGTTCTGCTCTTATGAAGGGAATGTTATACAGTTAGTCCCTTCGCTTTCTGGAGTAGTGCATCCAGCTTCTTTGTATGAACTCAGTACTTCTCCAAAGGGTTCATCATCTGACCTCACAGTTCTTAGAAATTTAATGTGTACAAGTTGTCTGCTTTCCTATGCCTTTTAGTTCAAGCAACATGTTTATTTATCAATGTGGACTTTTTCTTAAATCTACTAAGAAAGAAAGGGATTCAATAATTTTTTCCCCTTAAACTTTTTTGAAGGTCGGGGACTTTATGAAAAAGTAGCAAACACATATTTGAAACTTCGATGAAGCAGCAGCCAGTCTTAAAGCAGTATATTCTGAAGAAAGGTACTGATTTATTTGGGTTACCCTTGGTTTATCTTTACTGAATTACCAGAGGAGCTGGGCATAGTGGTGCAGGCCTATCTATAATCCCAGCTGCTGGAGGATTCCAAGTTGCAGGCTAGCCTGGGCTACACAGCAAGCTCCCCACCAGCATGGACTATGTAGCAAGACCCTGACTCAAAAAAGCAATAAAAAATTTACTGACTCAAGAATTTGTTACATGTTGTTATTTGGGACACTGATCTGCTGGTCATTTAAAAGTATAAATTTTGTCATGCAAAACAAAAATTTTAAAAAGTAAAAATTATCAAGGCCAGCTTAAACAACTTAGCAACACCGTATCTCAAAATAAGATTTTGAAAAGGGCCGGGAATGCAGGTCAGTGGTAAAACAATTGCATAGCATGCGTTGAGGCTCCAACCAAAAAAAGAACAGTTTTTACAAAT
Organism: Heterocephalus glaber; assembly: GCF_000247695.1. Next base: position 37,594,772 of record NW_004624734.1, on the reverse strand, counting down.
TGTAGGTGCTAACTTACTTACACAAAGGGTATTAGAATATACGCAGAAATATAAAAACAAACGTTTCTGCAAAATGTTACTATGTACCGAAAGCTAAATTACAGCATTACTTGAGCTCCTAATGGAATACTTACATTATTCAATGAAAAACTTTTTATAATATTTCTTTCAAAAGAGCTAAAATTAAATCCTTCTGAATTAGCTATGCTTTTTATTTGAAAATGCCCAAAGATATTAATCACTTAACTCTTTTACTTGTTTCTCCAACTTGAAAGAAAGAGAAAGAGAAAGAGAGAGGGGGGGGGGGGAGGAAAGAAGAGAAGGGAAGGGAAGGGAAGGGAAGGGAAGGGAAGGGAAGGGAAGGGAAGGGAAGGGAAGGGGAGGGAAGGGAAGAAGTGTGATCTCTGATCCTCTCATTCCCAACCCTCAGAACTCTGCCTTGAAGTGTGTTAATCCCTGTCCAGGTGTGCTCTTAGTCCTTCCCAAACCTCAACGACCGGGTTACGAACTGCACTTGCATAAGCTACAGGAGCCTGCATTTAGCAAAAACTAGGAACAATGTCTCATACTTCTAAAGAGATCCTTACTACTAAAATATTAAGTAGAGTTAGGCTTCAAAGACTAAAGAATACACCAGTACATGTAGTAAAATCCCTAACTGCTTATCCCTGGGGTCTGTCCAAAGCACTGCTACCAATGCCGCCTCTAAACAAGCAGTATTTTTTGTGTAAGCACATCTTTCAGGAAATCTAAAAATATTTTTTATTAGTGGAACTAGGCTCCCATTAGAAATTCCTTTTGATACCCAATAAAGCACAAATATAATCAACAATATTTCATCAAAACAGGAAAATAAATATAAATCTTCAAAATAAATCAAATAACAAAATTAGACCTGTCTTAGAGTAAATAGATTAAAAAATAACATATTGATCACACAAGATACCCTAACATACACAAGCAGATAAGGAACTAACCCCAAACCAACCCTTAAGTGAAGTATTAAATTCTTGACCATCTCAATTACTTTGTTATTATATTGAAATTGGGGGGGTCCAAAAATCTCTGCTGTGGGTGGTCACACTGGTAGCGCCAGTGGTATTTCCACTGTCAGGCATCTGTGTTTTATAAAAGTACTCCACATGATTTCCCCATGTGGTAAGGGTTGAAAACCAGTTTTCAAAGCAAGAACTTTAAAATCCCTCTTTGATCCCATCTACCTTTGAAATTCCTTCTCTCTATTTAAAGCTGGCAGTGAAAGGTTTTGGTTTCTAAGTAGGGAAGGTCCTGGAAACATCTGTAACAGTGAAAGCATTCCTCTCCCTTGCCTGGAAAAAAGTCACTGTAAAATCGCCTCTTCTATTTGGATGCTTGCAGAACACCTTGCTGGTTGTTAGAACACACTTCTGAGAATAAGCTCAAAACACAGCTTACATAAAAAGTGATTAGCACAGATACAACAGTATTGAAAACATGAGACTAAGGTGTAGGTATTAACTAACCAACAAAAACAAAGAGTCAGAAAAGGCCAGTACTGAAATTTCCTGAAAGAACAGCAACAACAGTAATAATAAACCCTTATTCCTGCAAACCACTCTATACTTTGCTTCTAAAACCCTTTAGTCCTATGAATAGCTTGTGAGTGGCCACTGTCAATGCTGCAGCTTCTCAGATGACGAACCTGAAGCAGAGAGCAGCTCTAAGAAGAGCTACAGCTAGTATGGGATCCCAGGCAGCCTCAGCCCAGGGCCAACAGCAAGAACAATACTGATGATGGGGAACTATACTTCACTGCTAATGATTTAAGAAAAGTTACAACCTGTTTGGTTCTGATTTGGGGGTTTGGATTTACTTTGCTTTTTGAGACAGGGTCTCACTAGTTGCAGCTGGCAGCAATCCTCCTGCCTCAGCTGTCCAAGTTCTGGGATTACAGGTATACACCACCATATCTGGCTAGAAAAGTTACAATCTAAAAGTTAAAAAAAAATTAACTGACATTCCTTCAGATACATATGTTTTAAAACTGAGATATAAAATCAGACTTAGACAAATGAACAACTGTAAGTGAACAAACTGAATTTCTAAACAATAATTATTAATTGTTCTTTCCATATTAGATAATCTACATGCACTCATTCTTCTTCTTTCACAGAGCTCTACACTTTCCTTTTCCCAAAGGGTAACAAATATGTGCCCTGTGATTTATCAGCAGCACCCACTGCGCAGCCCAGTGTGGGCTCCGTAGCAGAATTCCACGGTCAGGGCTGTCGGTTATTATGGTCCATTCCCGTCAGGAACAGAGGGGAACACACGTGGGCACAAAGCACACCCCCACACACACCTCCAAAGACACTGCTAAGGTTTTATTTCCAATATTTTTTAGCTTTACCTCATGCTTCCGGTTCTAATGTTAAGGTAGTCACAGAAAGCTGTCAGTGTGAGAATATGTTTAAATTTATCAACTCCTAATTATAGGTGTAAATTACTGTCCTGCTACCAAAGTCACCACAGGACAGAAGCCACCGAAGTCTCCAACTCACTCGGTCAGTGCCTATTATGAACTCACTTCCTAAGGGCTTATTTCCCAGGAAAAAGACAGCAGGACTTTCTGAACAGAAGGAGTACGAGAGCTTGTGGGTTACACCGAAAAAGGGCTGTACCGATTGTACAGCACTACGTACCCAGGGCGGCAGTGCAATTTAACAGTGCACACAGCACCAGCAGACTGCAGAAAAGGAGCAGGTTGTCAGTTCCCTTTATAGGTAAAGGCATTAAGTTAGCCAAGATTTCTTGTCACTACAGTTTCATAAAAACAATCTTTTTAATAACAAAAAGATAAAGGACAATCTCAGAATAAAAGACAATGCTTCCTTTAAAAAAGAGTTGGCAGGGCCAGGGATTTAGCTCAGTGGTTCCACCGCCTGCCTCGCAAGCACAAGGTCCCAGGTTCGATTCCCAGTACCAAAAAAAACAAAAGTTGGCAACCCTATACACACAGACTGACTGACTAACACTGTCTCTGTCTCTGTCTCTCTGTCTCTCTCTCTCTCTCCCTGAACTTCCTCTTCATCTCATATTTCCCTGTGCCCAGTAATGGTAACAACTTTCCACCGGCCTGTATTCAGAGATCCCTGAACCATATTAGTTCTTTGTTTCACCCCTTTTCTAGACTCAAGGACAAGAGTTCTGACTATATCAACAATACTAATTTCAACTGTATTCAGAGCTGAGAAGATAATCACATGCTCTGCAACCATAAGGATTATCTTTTAATTCCCAGTACTCAACAGGAGTTTCTAGGATATAGCAGATACATAATAAATGTTAACTGAATAAGTAAATTATTTCCCCACTACACAATTTTAGATTAGAACCTTACTCTTCTAAAAATAAAATTATACTGAATAGAGTGAAAAGTTTAATATAACATATTTAGAATACACTTTTTTCTAATATATTAGTAATATGAAGTCCTGATGTACAAACTTAAAAACTAGAACAGTTTTTTGTTTTGTTTTGTTTTATTTTTTTGTTAGCGGGGATAGAACTCAGGACCTTGCGCTTTAGAACAGTTTTGTTTATGTTTTTGGTTTTCTTTGGTACCAGGGATCGAACTTGGAACCTTGTGCTTGTGGGGCAGACAGCAGCACCACTGAGCTAAATCCCTGGCCCTAGAACAGTTTTTAATGAGACAATATTTATGAATGTAAAAGATGGGGAAGGCAATTTACTTTTTAAAAAATCAAATTAAAAAAATAAACAATTTCTTAGTTCCTTAAACTCTCTATCACCACTAACACCCACTAAAATTATGCCTTGTTTTCTAACACCTTATTTTTAAAAACATAGCTATTAAATATTGTGAAAAATGAAGAAAAGATCTAAAGGGATAGGGGAAGTAAGAGGGGTAGGGGAAAGGAAAGAGAAAAGAAGAAATATAAGAAAAGGAAAAAATGGAAACAAAGTCTTTGTAAATAGGGAAGGGTAGAGGGGTTGAAGGGAGGGCAGGGGAATGGGGAAAAAATAAGAACCAAGATACATCATGTAAAGGTACAAGTTCCCAATGATGAATGTAACTGTACTGTACACCTAAAATGTACTAACAAACTTAATGAAAAAAATATAGCTATTAAAAACAGTGATTTCAGACCAGGGATGTAGCTCAGAGGCACAGTACCTGCCGGGCAACCTCAATTGATCCCCCATACAAAAAAAAAAGATTTATATTCAAGGATCTGAGAAAAATACAACACAGGAAAAAATTTCAAAATGAAGATGAGCACACATTAGCAAAGAGGAAAATCAACCTGAAGATTTCCTCAGGTTCTTCTGAAGCGCAAAGCGGGAAGGTCGATTCAAAGGGTGTGTGGGCCTCCTCACGCCTTCACCCAGCCTTCACCCACTCATTCACCGAAGTCACTGCAGGCCCCAAGGCCAATGCCACCAGTGACACCACAACAAAGATGCAAAAGTCCCGAGCTCTGTAGTCCAGCAAGAAGTGACTCACGGAAACAACTAAAAATAGATGAACACTGATGGATATGCAATAAAGGAGGAAATCTGCACAGCCCAGCAGGGTGTGCATGCTACGGTTTGGAGGGCTTAAATTGAAACAGCCTCCACCTGGAGATGACGTTTGGGAATCTCTTAAGGTAAAGGAGTTCAGCGGTCAGCAGCCGGCCAGGAGGTGGAGGTGCGTCCAGGGCATAAGAGCACAGGCAGGCAGGTCCTCGAAGGAAGGGCTGCCAGTGAATCTGAGGATCAGGGAAGCTGTGGGTGAGGCCAGGGTATCGAGGGAGTGGGAAGGCCAAGGAGGGCTGGCTGCCAGAGAGCACCTGGGCCTGCCCCTGGGCCTCCGGAGAAAGCAAGGGCTTTGTCGTGGACTCTGGCTTCACTGAGAAGCGCACCTTTACTGTTCTGGGGACAACAAGCCACTTGCTTCTCTAGCATTAGTTTCCTGGTCTGCAAACTTGAGAAAATATATTTTACAAGGTTGAATGAGGATTAAATGAAAGGCCATTCATAAAGTAGAAGTACTTTCCACAAAAAATTACCATTCCTTTGATGGGTATTTGTCAAGCATCATCAATACCCAGATCAAACAACTTACTGTTTTATAACTTAATAAGACAACCTTCAGTAGAGAATTATTTATGTTTAATTATAGCACATCTTTTTAATTATTTTTTTTTTGGTACCAGGGATCTGCTTGTGGGGCCAGCGGTGGAACCACTGAGCTAAATCCCCAGACCCTCTTTTTAATCATTTTAAAACCATTTAGGGGCTGGGCGCATATAACTCCAGCTACTCAGCAGGCTGAGGCAGGAGGATCTCAAGTTCCAGGTCATCTAAAGCAATACAGTGAGGGCCTGGGGTGGTGGTGGGGAGATACATTCTGAAGTGTTTCTAGAAACATTAAGTTTTTTGTTAAAATTTTATTTCAGTATATCAAACATCAACAAAGGCTATTTAGAACCTGTAAATAATCATAATTTATCTTCTGTATTTGGCTTTTAGACAAAAAGCAAATCAAAAAAAAAAAATCATTACTTAATCAAAAGGAATTAATAGAACAGCCTTCTGGGATGTACCCAAGAGTCAGCAGCACTGAAGCCTAACTTGCCAGGCTCAGAAGTATGAACAACATTAAAAAGAAGCCAGCATTGCAGTGCACGCCTGTAATCCCAGAACTCTCCAGCACTCAGGAGGCTGAGGCTGGAGGATCCCTGGGAGTTCAAGGCCAGCCTGGACTAAATAGCAAGACAAAAAATAAATTAATTAATTAAATTAAAATAAATAAATAAACCTTAAAAAAAGAATATTTTTACCTGCTGCCACATTATAAGATAAAGATTTTCAGCAAGTACATTACCCTCAGTTGAAGGTCTCCCAGCACCCTCCCCCAAAATTAAAATAAAATACATTATTTTCAGCCACTTCAGTTATATGAGGACCTTCTCCCAAAAGATTACTTCTACACTAACTAGATTTGCTTTGAGGATTAACATCAATGTGAATCATTTTAGAAAGATAAACTTGCTATTTTGACACTATGACATTAAGCTAAAAACAAATTAGACTGCACATTAACATCAATTAAACCCACTATCAATGCACAACTTAGAGCTGATACCATTCAAAGACACCATTAAGCTTTTTTTTTTAAGATTTAAAATACAGGGCCGGGGATTTGGCTCAGTGGTGCCGCCGCCTGCCTCGCAAGCGTAAGGTCCCGAGTTTGATCCCTGGCACCAAAAAAAAAAAAAAAAGATTTAAACTACAAAAAAAAGTAAAAGTCCAATACTGCAACAGCTTAGAAATGCTATTTCTGAACTTCAGCTGGGAGTTTTAAATATGAAATCTTCAGTTCCTGAACGTAACATAGGACTGAGTGTAGTGGAATGGCCTTGAATCTCAAAGTAATGAAGTTAAGTTTATTTATAATTAACTCATAATCTGGGCAATGTAATCCACTAGAATCATGTAGTACAGCATCCTAATTATGGAGCTACCCCATGCTTCATACAAGGGATATTAATTAACATAAATTAAATACAAATGCAAATTCATGCATGTAAGAGTTAAGGAAATCCAAAATTCAGATTTCCAGTATGAAACTCAAAGTAATGAAATCCACTTTTTTTTTTTTTGGTACCGGGGATCGAACTCAGGTCCCTGCGTTTTCGAGGAAGGCACCAGAACCACTGAGCTAAATCCCCGGCCCCATGAAATCCACTTTAAAGCCTTATTTCCTACTGTGTATAAAAACAATATTGTTCAAGCGTAAAACAAGAGAAACTTATACAAGTGTACTTACATGTGTATATAGGTATGTACAAATGTGTCTGGCTTCAAAATCAAAACTTAAAGAACAGTAATACAAACATACATAAAGGAGAGAGAAATGTGCCTAGAAAGCTTAACACTTTGCCAACAAAAAGGATCTGAAAGTACTGAGTAAGATGTGATCCCAGCTTCAGCTAGGACAATCATGACACAAGTCCCTCTGCTGCCGGCTGCCTGGCAGCAGAGCATCTCTCTGAGGACTGGAGATCCACTGGCTGGAGATACACTGGCATCTGAAGATATGCAGGCCAATGACCCACTTCTAAGAACATTCTTCTCCAAATCTCAATATAATGCAGCATTCTGCCCAGTGTTGAACCCCCAGACTTAGCTAAACATGCCACTGGCTAGGACAAACATTTTCTCTTCAGTTGTACTGAAAACAATTTTCCTTTTCAGAAAAAATATTACTGTTTATGACCACATACTCCACTAATGAAGCCAAAACAAACAGGAGAAATATCAGTTGGGCTCTTAAATATAATACAAGTGAAACTACACTGAATAACTAATTCCACGATCTCAAAAGTCTGTCCACTGTAATTCTGCAAACATCACAGAAGCATTTAAGGTGGCAAATGAATGAATTAAGATTGCTTTCCTCATAATCAGGAACATGGGGGGAAATGCATCTTCCAGATGGCTGAGGTTATCTTTTGGGCTACACAGACACTGCAATCAGAGGGCCTCAGTTTTAATCAGGCTCCATCCACCAGGTAACTGCTGTGCAATGTAGAATGACAGTGTGACTGACTGTGATTAAAGTCAGCCTGCTTGGGTTTTAAGGCTGGCACTGCTTAGTTCCCCTGCCCTTGGTGTCATATGTAGATGAGGACATAATAATACCACCTACCATATATAGAGTCCACACACACACACACACACACAAATATATATACACAGGCTTCAGGAAGAGAAAAACTTGTATAAATATTTTAATACTAAATGTATTGAGATATCATGAGATTAATACAATTTACCTTTGGCATCTACAATTACAAGAGGTCTCCAGGGCCAGGGATTTAGCTCAGTGGTTTCGCTGCCTGCTGCACAAGCGCAAGGACCCAAGTTCGATCCCCGGTACCAAAAAAAAGAGGCCTTCAAAGTGACAGCCATTAGCTTCCAGATTTTTATTATTTTTCTTTTCCTGAAGTGTGTATACGTTTTTCGGGCAGACTCTGTGGAGCTGACTTAATTAAATGATGAATAAAAGTAAAAACACACAGAAGTATGTCTGGAACACACATGGTGCTCAATAAACTTCGGCTGTTAAATTACTATTGTTAAAAAGCATCACTGAGACTTAGTTTATTTTTCAAAATGCATCTTAAGAATAGTAGCTCCGTCACACTGATAGCTTGAAGATTTCATGAAATAATACAATGCATAAAAGGCTCAAGCAATGAGGGCTTTCTGAATAGAACCCCAACTGCACCCAAAAAAGTATCAAAAACCACAAATGGGCGCTCCCTTTGGGAGCACATATAATAAAAACCACAAATAGGATCATAACAAATTAAAAAGCTCCCCTACAAAGGAAATATCCAACAAAGTGAAGATATAACCTACAGAATTGGGGAAAAAAATTTCCCAGCTATTCCTCAGACAGAGGATTAATATCTACAATATAGAAAGAACTCAAAAAAATTAGACCCCCAAAATAAAAGACCCAAAACATGGGCAACTGAAATGAAGACATTTCTCAGAAGAATAAGTACAAGTGGTCAATAGATAAATGAATAAAATGTTCAACATTGTTGGTCATTAGAGAAATGTAAATTAAAAAAAGACCAAGATTCCATTTTACTCTAGAAAGAATGGCCATCATCAAGAAAACAAATAATAACAAATGCTGGCAAGACTGCAGGGGAAAGAGGAATTCTTCTACATTGTTGGTGGGAATGTAAACTAGTACAACCACTGTAGAAATCAGTATAGAGAGTCCTCAAAAAACTAAACCTAGAGGCCGGGGATTCGGCTCAGTGGTTCAGGTGCCTGCCTTGCAACCGCAAGATCCCGAGTTTGATCCCCAGTACCAAAAAAAAAAAACTAAACCTAGAAATTCCATTGGATTCTGCTGTTTCCCTTCTAGGTATCTTCTAGAAAGAGTTAAAGACGTCATATTACAATCGTACATGCAAACCCATGTTTACAACAGTGCATTCATAATAGCTAAACCTTGGAAGCAGCCTGTATGCCCATCAACAGATGAATGGATAAAGAAAATGTTTATGTATATACAAGAGTGCTACTCTGCCATAAGGAAGGATAAATTTGAGTCACTTATAGGAAAATGGCTGTATCTTGATACCATAATGTTAAGTGAAATAAATCAGATACACAAGCTTAAATACCATGTGGTTTCTCTTATATGAGAAGCCCAAAATATAATCAGCAAAATATAGATAACAGGAAACAGAGAGACAGATCTTTTGAAACTGAGAAGGGAACCAAAAGATAGAAGAGGGAGGGAGAAGAGGAGAGTTAAAAAAAAAAAAAAAAAAGAATTAAGATGTGTTGTGTGCATGTACCAACTCCCCACAATAAATTTAATGATTATTCTGCCAACATGGACTAATAAAAATAAAAACTGTAAAAGAAGTAAGATAAAGCTCTAGAGACTGCAAAGTGAATATACTTAATATTACTGAATTGTACACTTAAACAAGGGGTAAGATGGTAATTTTATGTTATGTGTATCTTATCATAATTAGAAAATTCTGAAATAAAATAAAGGGCTAAAAAAGATGCCTATGTGTAATTTATGTGTAATGCCTAATTGACATTTAAAAACTGCAATGCCTAGAATGTGAAAAATATTTAATAAATATCAAGTTTTTTAAAAGTAATTTTAAAATGAAAATTTAAATTATTGATAGGGTTTTCCCCTTTGTGTGTCCAGAAGTGTAAGGTGTATTTGAAGAAAATAATATTGAGCTTGACCTACTAATATCCAGTGAGATTACTGTACTTCAAAATAAAGTTGTAATCTGATTAGAGGAAAGCAAGGCAACTGTGCTGACTTAGCATGCGAAGTGATTCTGCTGACAGGACCTGTGGAGCTCTGTGTAGGAACCCTGAAGGTGAAGAGTCAGCGTGTGGATGAATGAACAGCAGACAAATGGAGCTTCTGGGGCGGAGGATCCAGGATTTAAGAAGTGTTCACCTTTCTGTACGCTTTCTGTACATGCACCACCAAGACCAGGACTCACAGGCTCTTGCTCATCCCCACAGCTTCCTCCTTCCTGATTATATAATAACCGGGTCCAGGCAAAAGAAAGAAACAAGCAATGCTTGACAGCTTTGCTCCTGAGTGCAAAGTTTAAATTAGTATCGGTGCTCAGGGATGCTAACACTTACAAACCCTAAAAGTAATGATAGTAATGTACACACTCAAAGAATTCAAACATTCAAAACAAACATTACTGACCTCCTACTAAAGTAACATAAAATACTTCAGCAGTATTTTGTAAGTCTTCTTTTTCACATACCCTATTATTTAAAGATCTAAAGTCATCTAAAGTACTACAAAATTTTAATAGCCACCTATGAGGCTTCAGGATAAGCCAGGATAGGATATGATAGGTCGTTTCAATGTCCCAAAACAAGTGTTTGCTTAGAATCTAAGGCACTGAACTAATTACTCAAATCATTCATTCATTCATTCATTCATTCCATTTGTTCCACAAATATTTACAAAACACTTTAACAGCCAATTACAAGTCTTAAATATATATTACTGAGCAAAAACAAACAAGATCCTAGCCTTCATGAAGCTTTCAGATCAAAAGGGGAGAAAAATCTAATCAAATGGTCATATAAATAAATATAAAAGTGGCTTGTACTGTAAGAAAATGTACATGGTATTATAAAACCATGTACAGAGCCAGGTGTGGTGGTGCATGCCTGTAATTCCACCACTAGGGAGGCTGAGGCAGGAGGATGGCACGAGGTCCAGGCCAGTCTGGGCTATATAATGAGTTCAAGCGAGTCTGAATTACAGAGCAAGACTCTGTCTCAAAAAAAAAAAAAAAAGCCAGGGATTTAGCTCAGTGCTTCCGCTGCCTGCCTGCCTGCCTCACAAGAGCAAGGTCCTGAGTTCGATCCCTGGTACCAAAAAAAAAAAAAAAGACCACGTACTTTAGAGAATGAAAAAGAAATGTTATCTGCTCTCAAATTCAGAGTCTGGTAAGAAGCAAGATATATAAATAGATAGAGACCCCCCCCCCAAAAAAGAACAATTAAGGTACCAAAATTTCATGGATCACCTCAAAACACAAGAAATCACCACTGGGCCATGACACAATATCTTAGTTCAGGTGCTTTCTAAGTGTTCTCACATTGAAGCCTTACAAAATTTTGGAAGGTGAGGTTAATATTCCTATTTCACACGTTAGAAAACTAAAGACATAAGATTCACAGTTTTATTATTATGAGTCAATCCTGGAGTATAGAAACAGCTGCATTAGAGACCCAGAAAGCATGATACTTTTATACCAACATGGAATCCTTCTTTGACATTTATTTGAACAGATATATGTGACAGCAGGAATACAGACTACAGAGCAATGAATCTTTCCTCCTCATCTACCTCCCTTTTTATAGCTTATTTCCAACCCCCTAAAGCACATAAATATTTTCAACACAATCACATCCCATGCTCCTGCCCTTTCCACACTTTAAAAAATCTGCCTCACCCTCTGATAATGTGGAGTTGATTACCTTGTCTGCTAAGGAGCTCATGGGTTACCGCAGTTAGAAATGTATTTACACCACTGCCAAAACTTAATAGTAACAAGAACCAAATGGCTTCCTCCAACGGCCTAATTTTAACAATGAAACTTTCAAGCATAAAATGAGTGAATTATTTATTGCCCCTCCAGGCACATCTACTCTACTTTCAAATGTATAACACAAGCCTTTAGCAACTGAGAGAGATAAGACTTGATAAAAAAGATAATGTGGCACATGCTTTAATTCCAGCTACTTGGGAGGATTTGGCAAGAGGGTTCCAAGTTCCAGCTGAGTAACTTGACAAGACCCTGTAGAGAAAGAGAAAGAGGGAGGGAGGGAAGGAAACCAACCAGGTGTGGTGACACACACCTGTAATCCCAGCACTCTGGGAGGCTGAGGTAGAAAAATCAAATTTCGAGCCCATCCTGGGCAACTTAGTAACAGACTTTCTCAAAATAAATGGGCTGGGGATGTAGTTCAATGCAAAGATCTTAGGTTCATTCCCTAGTATGTGGGGGCAGGGTTAGGGATGCATTTCAATAGTAAGGCATTTGTCTAGTGTGTGCCAGGCCCCGGGTTCAATCTCTAGTGGGAGGGATCTTATTTTGAAGTCTGAAAGTGTTACACCATTTGCTTGTAGCATTGCCACTTATATCACAAAATTAACATTACAATATGCAGGCAAGTCTAGGAGAGACCACTCTGGATGGCATTCATCTAGATTCTAAAAATCCCCCAGCATGCACCAGCCTCCCTCACTGTAGGAATGGTCAGCACACACAAAAAAATGTGTACGCTTTAAACTTTGGATGAAACCAAATGCTTTATGTGTAGATGGCTCATAGATCCAAATGGGCCAGAAAAACTTCATTCATATAATCCTCTCTAGAGTATTTTTCAGAATCTATCCTTTATTGAAAAATATCGTGGTCACTGAGAGACAATCTATCCTTTTAAGATCTTTTTTTTTTTTTTTTGGTACCGGAGATGGAACTCAGAACCTTGCGCTTGCGAGGCAGGAGCCAGAACCACTGAGCTAAATGCCCGGCCCTTAAGAACTTTAATGCTATAAACAAGAACAAACAATACTGGTTAATGAATGAGTAAACCAAAATAAACAAGAGTCACCAAGGACAGGTCAGGTACAAAAAAAAGATTCACATTCTGAAGAGCCATTTCCTGTTTCAGAATAAATAGTTCTCTCTGAAAATCTTGAATGAGTCATCCTTTCCTGTTCATATCGTTATATATAATAATAGTAAAAACTTAGTAAGCACTTACTCTGCCGCAGCCACTTTTAAGCAGCTTACATGTGTTAACTCCTTAATCTTCTCCACAGTGCTGTGACTGCTATTGTAATCCGGAAACTGAGTCTCGGACATATTTGGTAATTTACTCATCATCTCACAGCTGGGAAGAAGGTCTGCCACCCTTCAGATGGGGCATCTGGCACCTGTGCCCAGTACACCACCTCTGATAAAGAGTAATGTGGGTAGCTCATTGCTCACCGCTTTTGTTTTGTTTTATGCTTTCAGCGAATATCCACAACATACACTGAAGGGACCACCTGGAAGAGTAATGTTTTCAAGGCAGACAGGCAAACATGCAATCATCTGCCTTCTTTGTATCAAACAATATGCAACAATACCAAGGGTCGCCATGGATTCTCAATGTTTAAAGGAGCCCTTTATGTAGATATTAAGTTTCTCAAAAGGTAATTTCAAGTCTTCTCAGGCCTTCCAACATTCTCCTTTGCATCCAACCTGGCTGCTTCCAAGACTTCAACATCCTTTGCATTTAATTTGTTTTTCAGGGAAATGTAATGACACTGAGGTTTCGTTGTTTTGCTCTGTTCTCGAACACCTGACAGACAAGTCCATCCTCCTTAAATTCTGATGAGTCTGAGTATTCAAACCTGTATTATCCCCAGCACAAACTGAAGGTCAAGAAGACATCCCGGGAGGGTACAATGCTCCTCCCAGCCAGTGATAGGAAAGAAAGAAAGTGTGAAAAGGACAAAAGATAAAAGGAAGGTAAAAGGAGCAGGCAGGAAGGGCAGAGTAGAGTTGATTGGAGGTATTCGGAAAACAGACTGAGGAAGTAGAAGCACCTAGATAAAGAGACTTAGATCTGCCATGAGGGAAAGCATTGTGTCATCTGGGTGTCACGTGACTGGCAACAGGGAAAAGTGGCCAGAGGTTTGAGAGGTTTTACAGAGGTTTGAAAAGATGTGATCAAATTAGCCAAGACATGGCCAAGGAAGAATGGTAGGAGTTGAAACACATTTGAAAGCCAAGAAACAGGTTTCCGCTCCCCCGCCAAGACAGAACGGAAAGGAAAGACATTCAAAGATTACTAATGCTTTCAGGTCAGGAAAATGACGATACTGCTGGTAAAAATAAATCACCGGAGAGGTTAGTTTATCAAGGAAGTTCACAGATCTTAGTGTTAGAAACAATGGCATATGAGGTATGGCCACAGCACCCACAGAAGAAAAGATCTTAAGATAGGATAGGAAAGAAGGCTTAATTAGAGAACAGAAATTCCAGACTTGTCTCTGAAAGTTGAAAACTGAGTAAGAGATAAGCTGACTGACAGCCCAAATGGAGAACTAAGGACACAAAGTGAAAAACTGGGCAGCCAAAGACAGGATACTGAAAACTTAGGGGAGAAGTAAGCTTAGTGCAGAGTGGGACAGAGAAGCAAGAAGACAAAGTGTCACCAAGAGCAAGAATCGAAGCCATTTCCAGTGCTAGCACGGTAAGCCTGACATGAGAGTAAAGCCTTCTCTTCAAGAAATCCCCCTGATGCTGGTAAGGGGGCCCAAGCAGCTCTCATAGAGGTCTGAGAAATGCCCAAGGAAATCAAAGTCCTGGGGCGATGGAATAGGGCCAGCTGCGATTTGGTTTCCAGGTATGTACGAGAAAGGGTAGAAGAGAAAAAAAGACAAAATAAGAGTGGAGTCTATCAAGCTTTTAGAAATTTAGAAGTTTTAATCCAGACATTTTATTTTAGTATTAAATTTTAATGAGTTACCAAAAAATTGTATTAGAAAGGTCAAAGGTGAGGGCCAAGGTTTTAGCTCAGTGGCAGAGAATATACTTAGCAGGTTCAAGGCCTAGGGTTCAAGCCAATCGCAGCACAGGCAGGCAGGCAGGAGGGCGGGAGGGAGGGAGAGAAAGGGGGGCGAGGGAGAGGGAGGGAGAGGGAGAGAGAGAAAGGGAGGAAGGGAAGAGAGGGAGGGGAGAGAGGCAGGGAGGAGAGAGGCAGGGAGGAAGGAGGGAGGAAGGAGAGGGAAAGGAAAGGAAAAAAGGAAAAGAAGGAAGGAAGAAAAAAAGTGCAGAAAATGTGAGGGCAGACTAGCAAAAGGTGAAAGAACAGTTTGGGTTTCATTACAGATGCAGTGAAAACCCTGCCCATACTGAGGACTGAGAGGAAGCACAAGACGTGGATGAGTAAAAAGATCACTGTGCTTCACTAGGAGCAGAAAGAAGGAAAGAAGAGGCAAGATAAGCAGGGAAACCACTTAGGAGACTACTGTTACATAGGAGGCTACTGGTACAAATCACAGAAACCCAAGACAACTGGACATACTAGAGATCTATACTGGAAGTAGGACCAATTATACTTGCTGATGGAAGCTACTGTGGGGAGAAGGTACGGAGGTAAAGGGATCAGAGGCTACTGTGCTAGCCTGAGCAGCCAGACGAAAAGGGGAGTCAGAAAGTAAAGGGGAAGAAATGGTTGGGGGACATCTGGTGTTTCACGGAAGAGGTGTTAAATTAGAGATATTTAGGAAACACAGATATGGAGGTACCCATCAGCATTTTCATGTACATGTACAGCTTGGAGGTCAGAGGTAGACAGAAATGTGGAAGTCAACAGTACAGATAAACGGCCCACAGTCAAGGGGATGGACAAGCTCAAGTGTGGCAAGTGTGCAGAGCTGAGCGGAGGCAGCCCTGTGTAGAAGAGGAGGAAGAGCCAGTAGAGAAGAAGAAACAGCTAGAGGAAAGAGCAAACCCTAGGTAGGGTCACAGAAGCCACAGAAAAGTGTGTTTACACCAGGACCATGTGGACAGGGGTCAGATGCTACTGCCGGGTCTTCATTTGGAGGTGGCCCTGAGAAGACTAGCTTCAATGAAGCCATGATGACAGCTGCTCTGTCTCAAATCCTTTCCATAAAGAAAGGCTCTGATGGATGCCATGTCGCTCTCATCTCTGGCTGGTAAAGCCTTTGGACAGACCAATGTTTTGGGTGGCCTAGACAGAGCTAGACAACCACCTAGTCCGGGCACTTGAGACCAAGAACACAGGGTACCACACTACATTCATTAGCAGGGGGTCCGAGGGGATGAGGTATTATTCTACATCTGCCTCAAACACACTGTGCTAATAGTTAAAGACCAGAGTACACTTTCACTGATCAAAGTCTAAGAAAGCTTATAACATAATCAGTTTTTACTTTTTCCTCATTTGGGATGGGTACCTAGATGTTCAATATATCAGTGGTTCTTTGTGTCTTATACTTGGTTTACAAAAATTATTTTCAATCTTTCAACTTAGACAACATATTGAAGAGTGACAATTTTAAGAGGAAAACTATAACAGCAAAGAAAAAATGTTTTTAAGTGTAGGATCACAAAAACTAATGCAGTAAATTTAAAGACAAACTGCCTTAAAGTGGTTTTTTAAATATTTACGATAAAATGTTATAAAATGAAAGACAAGACACAGTTTTTAATAGCATGCATTCATTCTTTATTAAAAAAGAAAAAGTTTCCATCCAAAATATTCAGGACCTATAATTTTATCCCACAGGAAAGCCAACAGGGAAAAAACAAAGGAAAAATCCAAAGGGAAATTTAAAGTAGAAACTCTGAAGAATACTTAAATATAGTTCATAAACAGGACTGCTATTATATGCATGTCTATATATCCAGACTTACATATATAATTCTTTAGTGCAATCAGTGGTCAAGAAAACGAGGAGTATGACACTGAAATCTAATTCTTGTCACTGTTGAACCTAAACAAATAAAAAATTACAAGGATGAATAAAACTGAACTCAAAACACTCCTTGAACAATACCCTTTGCATCTAAAATTAGAAAGGATGCAAATTTACATTTGTATAGCATCCAAAAGATTTTTAAATCATTCTCAAAAATATATTATTTAATTCAATGATCCTAACAACCCTGAAAAGTAGTCAACCAACCCTGGCTAAGTTTGATGCTCATTCTGGAATTGAAGCACTTGAATTACTCCAAACATGCATAATTTGCTAAATAGTATACACAGCTTTTTTTTTTTTTTTTTTGGTACCGGGGATCGAACTTGGGTCCTTGTGCCTGCACAGGCGGTGAAACCACTGAGCTAAATCCCTGGCCCTATACACAGCTTTTTAAATAACAAAGACCACATCTTTCTCTCTTTCTCTCTCTCTCTCTCTCCTTCTCTCCAGTAATGGAGACTGAACCCAGGGTCTTTGCTGAGCTATATCCCCAGCCAATCTTTATTTTTTACTTTGAGACAGGGTCTCTCTCATTAAGTCACCTACACTGGGCTTCAACTTATGGTCATCCTGCTTCAGCCTGCCAGCCTGCACCACCAGGCCCAGCCACAAGTCTATATTTTGTAGGGTATAAATCCATTGTTCCTCCCACTAAAGTTTATGTTAATATACCCCTTAATAACGGGGTTGCAAATCCCTGCTGGAATGGGCTCAAATATTACATACCATACTATGACTAAAACAGGCGCAACTAGTCTGAAGCATCTGATGCCCTGCTATACTGGTGTGTTACTAGAAAGCCAATTTTGACAGTTCATTCATTATGTTGCTGTCCTACATATTAATGAGCACACAGAATTCATTATAGACCACTGTAGTCAATATGCTCCCGTCTCAGAATTTCAAGTGCTTTCAAATTTATTAACAATTAGTAGTCATAAAATAACCTATAAAGTACTTATTCTTGACACTCATGAAAATAAGATCATATATTTAACACAAATTTAACTAAGTAAGCTGTTTTACTATAACTGACCAGTGTGCACTAGCAACTGAAAATTAAGCCATTTGGACTGTAAAGTATTAGTCTATTTGTTTTATGACTTTGTTACTACACATACACACACATACATTTCCATTTTTAAATGACTACTTACAAGAACTAAATCTTTTCCCCATTCCCATTTCATTAATGGGCTATTCTCAAAGGTATCTTGGGGGGGGGGGGGACTGGGGATCAAGCTCAGGACCTTGCACTTTCAAGGCAGGCGTGGCAAAACCCCTGGCCCCTCAAATGTATCTTTTCATAAAGGCCACCATATCTACTAAATATGTGAATCACAGCTATGGAACATCATCAACATCTACAGCATTAAGACAGCATACAAGAACACTACTTCACATGTGCTTTGGTCAAACTTAACATACCATCTATAAGCAAATGTAGACTGCACTACTATTAAATAGTACAAATAACTACCATTTATTGAGTACTCAATACATATCAGGAACTACCATCCGGCTGTTTAAAAAGATAATAGCAAGCTGGGCATGGCAGCCCTGTAATACCAGCACTGGGGAAGCTGAGACAGGAGGATCGCCAGGAGATAGATAACCTGGGGTTACATAGTGAGTTCAGGGCCAGCCTGAACTACAAAGTGAGACCCTGCCTCTAAATAAATAAGTAAATAAATAAATAAATAAATAATAGCAGCTAACATACACTGAACTTTTACAATGAGCAACTAAAGGCTGCCTTAGTTTACTTCTCCAAAGGAATTATACAACTTTCGGAGCAAGTTGTGGTAAGAAATAAAGAAAACAAAACACATAACACTTAGCAAGTAGTAAGCACTCAGTAAATGATATCTATTGGTATTAATGTTAATACAATCTCTTTGTAAGCGGTCCAGCAGATGACACTTACTGTGATTTTTATGAAAACAACCTTCCAGCTGGCAGGCTGTATCTGCCTCAGGCAGTCAATACAAGGCCTGGCAGAATAACTCAAACACTGGGAGAAAGTCAGGAAACGATGCAAATAATTAATGGAAGAATTAGCATTTCTTTAGATAGTTTTTTCACCTGCCTTCTTTTTACTAAAGGAAATGTTCTACCCAAATGAAGCATCAATTTCTTTTGTACAACGTTGGCCTGCTATGTCTCGGATTCACAGAACTGGTACTGCTATTTAAAGAAAAAGATACTGGCAACAAGATTAACTATGCAATGTTAATGTCCTCTTCTAGGTTTCTATGACTTTTTTTCAAGTAGGAAAAAAACCACAAAAATCTACAAGTGTTTTAATCTCTAGCAAAATAGAAGAATTAATGTTACTATCTACGTGGTTATACATAATATACTGACAAAACTGATGGAGAACCTCCCAAAGGCATTCTAACAAGTATATCCTGATTACAGTCGGTTCCAGCCCTCACACTCCAAAGACCCTCTTTACCTTTTACTTTTCTCTTCTTTCTCCTCCCTTTCCTGCCTTGTTCACTCACTGAAGCCCCCCAGCACACACACACACAGGTTCTTACTAAAACATCTGTGTCAGGAAGCAATTTTTCCCATGATTCTTTCAAGAATGGAAACATGCACAAATGATAGGTTCTCTACCAAATCCCAAAAGAGGCACTGTCTCCTAGGATAAGCTGAACACACACACATCCACACACAAAGATCTACCGTGTCTATATGCCAAATATGTCAGTGTTATTTTGAGATGTCTACTAAATTACATACACACTAGATGTAAAGGCCCACCCAAAGTGTTTACTGATAGCACTTCCAGCGTTGCAGAATATAAAGCTGCAAAACACAAAAGATGCACAGGAATTGACTCCCTCCATCTTCTTGCCTTTCCTATTCCACGCTGCTTTCCTGAGCCTCCTTCCCACATCCCAGATAATGTTAAGCTCCAGCCAAACTGTTACCTGTGGTTCAGTTCAAAGACTCCACACAATACACCAGGTGCATGCAGGCACCTGTAGTCCCAGCTACCCAAGAGGCTGAAGCAGGAAGATGCCTTGCGCCTAGGAGTTTGAGTGATGCCAATCTGGACAACACAGCTAGTGCTCCTTCCCGAGAAAGGCCCCATGCAAGCCTTCACTCCCCTGTCTGGGCACACATGGTCCTTCCCATCATCTCTCCACCCATCCTTGGATGCCCCTCTCAAATGTCCCTTCTTTCATAAAGACTTTCCTGCCTGACTACCTTGGCCTGATCTCTCCCTTCTTTTCAGCTGTTGGGCACCTCACTCCAGTCTCTTTTATGGTACTTTATTTGACCTCATGATACAATACTGTGAGCCCCCTTGGAACTGTATTTAATTATATTTGTGTCCTTGTGTACCTATGAGACCAACACATAACGTGGAGAGAGCTAAACTGTCTCAAACCGATGTTTCTGTAACAAATAACTTATTTTAAATACAATTAACCATACAACAGACACAGCTGTACCCAGGTCTCCTAACAACCAGTTTTTCTACTTCAGAAAAACTTAAAGGAAGTTATTTGTCCAGAAAAGGAACAGAAAGCCAGTATCCTACTATTTAACAAGTTGCCTCAGTATCTACAATGTCTCCAACTAAATATATTACTTAAGAGTGAAAATAAATAGATCCAGTTGCTAAAACACTTAGAGACAATTGTAATGTACTCCACTAGGAAACCAGATTGGAATTAAGATGATTATCATTTCCTTGTCTCTCTTTCAAATTCCTCTGGTGTTTTTCCAGAGTTCCTAAATAGTTTTGCTAGTAATATCAACAGATATTTTGCTTCTTCCATGTAGTCACTAAAAAGCAGAAAAGAGGGCCGCAGATTTAGCTCAATGGTTCCACAGCCTGCCTCGCAAGCGCAAGGTACCAAATCTGATCCCCAGCACCAAAAACAAAAAAAAGCAGACAGGAAGCTCTCAGTGGTTAAGTGTGGATAAATACATGGGAATCAGTGCCAATGATGTGGACATTCTGAAATCACTCTGGTGGTTTCTGGAAAGCAATTCAGAGCCTACTGTATAAATCTGGGAAATATTTTAGTCCTTTCTACTTCACAAGTTGGTCTTTCAGCTCTCAAAACATCTTTAAACCGAATGAATTCAACTGCAAGCACTCCGGTGTGTCAAAGAATGCTTCCTGTTATTTCGAAAGCTCAACAGCATTTCACTTCAAGATTCTATCCTCACCTTGGCCATCTCATCACAATGACTTTTTGTTAATTACTCCTTCTGGTTCAGTACAAATGCACTTTGCTCAGATTAATCCAAACACTACTTTATTACAGTGTTAAGGTTTCCTTAATGTCCTCTGTCTTCCACACGTCCCAACTACTTCCCTTGTGTCTCCAAAGTATTAAATGACATTAATAAGATAATAAAAAGGGAACCACATTTTAAGTTACACAGTATTATATCCTCAGCTTACTTCTATTATTCAATCTCATCTTTCTGCTTTACTCCTTCCCCATATCTCAGCCCTCACCCCTACTTGGGACTACCACTTTCAAATTCTGTAAAACTGAAGAACCATGTTTGTCATTTAGCAGGCATTTAACAGATATTTGGTGAATGCTTTTAAGAGAAACCTGTAGACTCTCCTCATTTAAAAGAAAAAAAAACTTCCCCAAAAGGCTTCCATTAAAACTATCATGGATCTCTATGACCAAAAAGACCTAAAGAATCTAATCAACTCCAATTTCTGGTTTTACAGATGAAATTATGGAACCCCACAGATGTTAACTTATTTACCCAAATTCATAGATGATTAACAACCAAACCAAAATTAGTATCCAGGTCTTAAAACAGTTTCATTTTTTGCATAATACTGGTGGTACTGGATTTTCTTTAATTTCATTTTTTTTCTTTTATGGGGGGGTTACTTCTGATTATTAAAATATGAGCTCACCACAAAAACTTGGACAGTAAAAACTGAGCATAAAAATTGATTCATTGTTCTAATGTCACTACCTCTCATATATCCTCACTCAATACAAACTATATTTGTCCCAAACCTTATTGAAGTTCAAATCCAATGTAGTCCTACCTTCAATCTATAAAGCCATTAATGAAAGTAGAGCCCATTTTCTTCTTCACAGATTTATATAGTATCACACTCAATGCTGGTCAACAAATATCAAAATTCTTAATTAATTTTAGTGACCAACAGACTTCTTGATGACACTGACATTTTTTTCAAAGTTAAGTTCAATTCAGTTCAGTAAGTCATTTTCCTTTCCTCTAGGAGATGCTTTCCCAGATACATACCTGTTTTTTAAAAAATACATGTCATTGAAAAATTGGCATATGCACAGCTACAAACACAAAGATGCCCAAGTCAGTATGTGTCATCAATCATAACAATAAAACATGACATATTTTTTGTATTTCAAACAAGAATAGTTGTAAATATCAAGTACAAACATACATTTTTCCTAAATCATATGTCTTAGTATATGAACTCCTTTGTCTGAACATCCTATAATTCTTCCAGAGTGGAAACAGACGGAACAAAACTGTCCTGTCCAATATGGCAGCCCATATATAATGACTGAGTACTTGAAATATGACTAGTTCTAATTGAGATGTGCTATGAAAGTAACACACACAGGATTTCAAAGAAATAGAATTTTTTTAAATGTTTTTAAAAATCACTCATTTTTACACATATTACATGTTGAAATGGTCATAGTCGGCATTCCATATCCACAGGTTTGGCATCCAGATCATAGGTCATATACAAATACCATTCCATTTTATACAAGAGACTTGAGCACCTATGGATTTGGGTATCTGCAGAGAAAGATTCCTTCAGACTCCAAGAAACTGTATTTTAGATACATTGGATTAAAGTATATCCTCACAATTTCATCAGCTTTTTTTTAAATCTGGCTAGTAGAAAATTCAAAATTTCATATGTGGCTGGTATTTGTGTTTCATATCACATTTTCATTGAGAAGCACTCAAGTTTGATCCCCGGTGGGAAGGGGAGGGGAGGGGAGGGAAGGGAAGGGGACAAGGAAAGACAACAAAGAAAAGAGAAAACGTCTATCTCTCGGACCTGGACTGTCCCAGAAACTGTCTACTCTGTGGTCATAAAAGAAAATCATTCTCTGGGGCTGGGGATTTAGCTCAGTGGTTTCGCTGCCTGCTGCGTAAGCGCAAGGACCCGAGTTCAATCCCTAGTACCAAAAAAAAAAAAAAAAAGAAAAGAAAAGAAAATCATTCTCTGGTCTTCAATAACATAACCTACAGCTTACTTCATCTAAACAGGAATTACAGGTCCAGCTTAAGAAAACAGCACATCGAATTTTTACACCCTCACACACAATTCATATGCTAACCTAAACCCAAGCTTCCTTCTTATTCCAAAGTAAACTAACTTCATGAGACTCTTATTCTTTCCAGTTAAGAACTCAAAAGTCCTCGTTTCTTTCCTACATAATGGTTGACAGAAAGACTTACACTAAACAAGCAAAATTCCATGTTATTATGGCCCTGGAGCTTCTTATGAAGATTTTTAAAGAGTGAAATAAGTTCAAATTAATCCCATGGCAAGAATCAGGCATTTCTAAATGCTCTTATGACTCAAAACATTCTTCTGGACTCTCCCAACCTTTCTGCAAGAAATGCACTCAGGACAGTCATACCACTTAGGTCTCTCCTGTGTTAGCCCAGGTCAAGTACAAACTTGAAATATGAAATAAGAGTGGTTACTCTGAGCTCTCCTTGATCAACAAGTGTTTTGTTTTTGTCTGTAGGGTACTCGTTTTGGTCTGGGGGACAGGGGTAAGGGGGTACTCATCAGTTTTTTGGTTTGGGAGATGGGGTAAAGCATATTCTACATCCAAGGAAGAGAGGTATTTTTACTAGCCAGATAATGATAGCCAACTCTTCCAGCCCAAAAATTACCAAGAGCCTCACCAAAGACCCAAAGTTGGGTCTTCAGATGACTTCTGTAGTAGTAGATGTAGTCTGAGAGAGGCTCCAGCTAACTCTACCTGCCCCTCTCTATCTCTAGGCAAAATATTTTAAAAGCCGGCCAGGGACGTAGCTCAGCAGCATTGTGGCTCCCTGGCAAGCACAAGGTCCTGAGTTTGATCCCTGGTACCGGGGGTAAAAAAAAAAAAAAAATTTTAAAGCTAGAAACAATAAGGTAACTAACAGTAGACAGCCAACCTGGGAAACCAAGAAGAGTAGCCAGGCACAATACACTAAGTCAGTCTGGTATTCAGCCACAAGAAACAGAGAACAGGTTTAAGTAAAGGAACCAAGTAATTCTCAGGCAGGACACCCTAACTCCTTTGTATTCAAGCAGGATATGTTAGCTTTCTGTCATTGTAACAAATCCCTGAGATAATCATCTCATAAAGAAAAAAAGTTAATTGTGGCTCCCATTTTTTGAGTTTCCAGCCCACAATCAATTGGCCCTGCTGCTTTGGCAAGTGGTAAGGTAGGTAGCGCAGCACTAAGGGAGCCTAGGACAGAGAAAAAGCACACTTCAGAGCCAGGAAGCAAAGGCAGGAAGAGGAAGGAGTTGGGGGTCCTACTATCACCTTCAAGGTGTGCCCCCAATGACATAAAGACCTCTGCCAAAGCCCCACCTCCCAATAACGTCAAAGGAATGAGCCTTTAACACATGGGCCTTTGTGCAAGATCCAAACTACCATACAGCATAGAGTATCTCAGTCCTGGCACTGCTGATATTTTGACCCAGATCACAGCGGTGGACGACTCTTCTGTGGCTGTAGCTGTATTCAGTCATATCCCTGCCTCTCTGCCACAGCACCTGTCTAAGCACCCATCCCCTATCTCCTCCTGACCAGGTGTCCTAACAAAAACCCCTCCAGGCGCTGCCAAATGGATCCTAGACAAAAGCACACCTAGGTGAGAACTGCTGTTACAGGGCAGAAGCACTAAAAACAATCGCATCCACAGTCAAATCAAAAACAGCTTGCCTTGTGTCCAAGGTAATGATCTGTACTCAAGCAGTTTGGTCTAACACCATGGTAAGAAATATTTCTGACAAAATTTCTGATATTACCAAACATGAAGGAAAAAATCACACAACAAAGTACTCCAGGGATACTAACTAGGCAAGATGCAAACCACACAGGGTTCCTCAACTACAATGGAAGTGACAGTACCTGCCTTGGTACAGATAGTACAATGACAGTCAACTATTCAGAAAAGGTAATGTTCCCACACATAAAGTCAGTTATTTATGTGTATATATACATTATATGTACACTTTCGCTTTCCATACCAGGGATTGAACACACAGCCTTCACACTGAGCTACATCCCCAGCCCATTTTATATTTATTTTGAGACACAATCTTAC
This sequence comes from Heterocephalus glaber, assembly GCF_000247695.1. Next base: position 37,569,829 of record NW_004624734.1, on the reverse strand, counting down.
TGAGTTTCTAGTAAACTTACTTTACCCAGGCTGGGCCTGAACTTGCAATTTTCTTGCCTCAGCCTACCAGAGCTCTGGAATTACAGGTATGTACCATTAAGTCCAGCTAAAACTATAACTTTAAAATAAAAATTAGATATATCTTTCTGTCACTGCCAAGCAGCAAAAGTTAACAGGCGTGAGAGCTGGGTGTGGTGAAGCATACTTGTAATCCCAGCACTCAGGAGACTGAGGCAGGAGAATCTCTGAGAGTTCCGAGCAAGCCTGGGCTACATAATAAGTAAGCCCTGTCTTTAAAACAAACAAACAAACAAACAAAAAACGTGGCAGCCTGACTGCAGGAGAAAGGTATACTCAGATAACCTTTGCTAGCAATGTTAATTGCTTCTTGTAATTTGGCAGCATCTACCAATTTTTTTTAAAGTCAGAATTCTATTTCTAGGAATTTATCTCAGATATCCTCACTTTAGCACATAAAACAATATGTATTAAGCAGTTCCTCCAGCATAGTTCATCACAACAATAAACTGGAAATAATCCCAAATGCTATAAATAAGGAAATGGCTTTGAATAAGAAACTATATATTCACACCTTAGAAAACTGTACAGCTTGGGCCAGGGATGTAGCTCAGTGGTGCCACACAGGCCTCACCAGCATCCTGAGTTTAATCCCCGGTGCCGCAAAACAAAACAAAACAAAGAAGAAAACTGCACAGCTATTTTTTTTTAAAGAAAACAACATGACAAACTTTTACAATGGAAATAAAATGTTTACAGAAATGTTTATAGTAAGCAAGGGTATGGTCTTATTTTTGTAAAAACAAATACATGTACACATATTTACCTAGGAAAAAATCTGAGAGAATACACAATACTTCCTTTCACTCGTTTGACAAGTGTGTTTCTATGTTAAAGCTATTTGCAGTATTTTTCAAGACTCATACATTATACTTGAGCCGGCCTTTGTTGTTTAAATTTAAGTCTTCAACCTTGTTTGGTAAATGGCACTACTTTTATAAATCAAGCGTTTGGGGTTATTCTACACCATACAGTGGGATGGAATGGTGTTCATTCTCCACCTATGTTATGCTGATACCGCTGAGCTTGCAAGAGTAACCCCTCAGAACATAATTAAATTTACCAAATCAACCTCAAAGACTTAAAAGAAAAGTCACACCCAGATGCAAAGAACTACTTTAATTTAGTAGAATATTTGTTTTTTATAAACATTTGACTTATAGTTTGATCTAGCAGAATCATACCATATGAAGTCAAATTTAAACGATTTTAAATTTTCCTTTTCAATGTATTGTTCTAAAATATCGAAAATGATGTGCCCTTCATTCTCCTACATAAATCTTGAATAGTAAAAGCCAAGTAAGTGTCTGAAAGATTGACAGAACTGACAATAAAAATTAAAGTCTCAACTCTAGATTTAGAATAAAATGTATTTTATATGGTGCACAGCAAAAAAAAAAAAAACCCGCAGATTTTCAAAACATTTTCTGGTTCTAAAATACACAGGCAGACATGCTTCAAAACAAAATGTCAGGCACTCACCATAATGGCAATGGCCTTTAAAGCACCCAGCACCCTCCCCTTTTCCCCAGCTCCAGCCAGTTTAACTGCTTTTAAATGGAACATTCTAAACTGCTAAAAATAAACCATCTCTACTCCCTTCAGCCTAAGTTTTCCCATTTTTCTATGACAATCTGACCTTTATTCAAGCAGTTATCACAAACACACAATACCCAGTGGATACTATTTCTAAACTTTTTATGTAAAAAGGCATAAAAATATGCTCATATTTCCTTTCCTTTCAAAGAACAAGGCAAAAGAACTTTGAATGTTTTTAGCCAATGAGAACCTTGGATCTAAAACCTGGCTCCAAGAGATTTCATAAACCGTGGTTCCCCATCCAAAGACCAGCCTTCTCTTCCCTAACTAGGAGCACCATCTCTAGATTAACTACTCATCCCCTCCTAAGGGGACTAACACACAGTGTAACACATGAGCCTACTCCAAGTTTACCTGAAGCTGGAAAGGTGCATTAAGGTCCACTGCACGTGGACATGGAACCAGCCTTTGATGGCCGGAAACACACCCATGACAGTGGCATCCTGGCATCCCATTTCTCTACTGTTCAATATTTATTTGGTTATAAATATCAACAGATCTCATTTTCTTATTCACTTAAAAGACAATAATACATTTGGCATTTGGTAAACTGAGCAGTAAGTGAATTCAGTTTCTACACCTTATGTTGTATATCGAGCACAATGACAACTGACTCAACAAAACTAACCACCTTATCAGAGCAAAGTTACTATCTTTTCTTTATAACTGAGTTAGGTTTTTTAAGTAGGGCCAGTCAAGTCTTGAGGGCTTTTGTCGATGTTTATACCTTAAATCTGTTTTTTTAAAAAAAAAAAGACAATGTGTTGTTATTGTGTAAAAAAGCAAAAGCTGGTTAAGTTCTACTTATAATACCTAATATCCACCTACTTCCAAGTATATGTACAGTATCAGTTGACTCCCTCAACCATTTCACTAACTTCTGGACATAGCTTTAGAGAAAAACGGTTTTAAGACCCTTCCTCTGCAAGGTTTTTTGTTTTGTTTTGTTTTGTTTTGTTTTGTTGGTACTGGGGATGGAACTTGGGTCCTTGCACTTACAAGGCAGGTGGCAGAACCACTGAGCGAAATCCCCGGCCCAAGAAAAATGGTTTTTAGGATTCATGTATAAAAACCTTTGCAAGATTTTAAGATGTTCTTAGATCTTTACATTACAGTAACTGTATCATTAATATCATTAAAGAAAATTCAACCGATTTTTATAAATCAGTGAGTAGTTTTACTTAAATCTTTATCAATCCCAAGCCCCTATATAATGTGACAAACACTAGTGCACTTAGGTCCAGGCCTACTGCACCTTCAGTATGCAGCTGTGGATCAGTCTGAATGACCTCTTACAAAAACTTCACATCTCTCTCCAGCTCTTGTCATCCCCAACTGGGAACTGATGTCAGGAAATATTAAGTGTAAACTGCCTGCTTATAAGCAAAGCAATTCAAATAAATATTTGAAATCTTAAGTGAAAATTTATTGTGTGTCAGGCACCAAAGTGTTTCCCCCATAAAACTACAATTCTAAATTTAAAATCAAATACAGGAATTTACTTCATAGGTAATTTTTAAGACATGTTAGTCATAAAAAAGCCTCAGAACACAATGAAACATAGGACGTGCCAACTTCCACTCCATTGCCAAAGAAGGAAGGGCGTTTGGTCCTGACCTCCCCAACCCAACCACAGCATTTGTAACTGAAAACCTAAATACAACTGTGAAGTTATCACAGGTCAGAGCTGCCCAAGGAAGCAAGAACGCACAGGGTAGAAATGTAAAATATAAATCATACAACAGACACCTTGTTGTGAAACTGGATGGGCTGTGACAGTAATGATAGGAATGAGGGAGAAAGCGGGGGAAAACAGATTTCTATAGCCTTCCCTTGAGCCTTACACAGAGAGCATGAAGAGTGGCTGAGAGTGTCCTGTTTGTTATAAGAAATCAATCACTCTCCCTTCTGATAAGCCCCAAGAGAACATCAAGCCAATATTCTAGGGCAAGTGTCTCACTTTACAGATGAGGACACGGGCCGGGTCAGGCAGCAGACTCACACTAAGTCCTGATCCCAGCTCTCCAGATCCTCTCCTTCCTCGTTCAGTCTCCAGTTTTTTGTTCCGTACTTCACAATCCCTCTCATAAGTTCTAATATGCATGTGAATGAATTACTGGGAGGGAGCAGTGCTTGGAATCAAGCCGAGGGCCTCCAGCATGCTTGGCAAGGCTCAACCACAGAGCAACACCCCCTCCCTGTCTCCAACAGCCAATCCAAGTTCCCTTTAGGCACCCTGCAGATCACCTAAATTAGGCCTCAGCAGTTCTCCCAGCAATGGAGGTGTGGTGACAAGCATGGTTTGGGCACTGTGAATTTTTCTCATAGGAATGGTCTTCCTTGCTCTTGGAAACCTATGAGAAATTCATGTGTTTTTTAAAATTTAGTTTCAAAAACAATTTTTCAGAAACAAATTCACTTAATCAAAGTAAAATTTGGTTTTCAAAAATCAATGCCCTGGATTTACTTTGCCTTTAACTAAATCAGATGGCTGCATCATCTCTCATTCAAATAAATACACCAAAATGCCAAACTAGGATGCATAATTACACCGCCAACTGCTGCAGCTCTTTTCACCAGCTAAAATCTTTGTGACAGGATATCGTTTATAATGACTAAATTCTAAACTCAGAACTTAGGGCACAGTAATGATGTGAATAATTTTTATATACATTCTTGGAAGATTAACTAGTAACCACACAGATACAATACACAACAATATGGAAGAACACAAAACTAATCAATTAGAAATATGACAGCTCTTCACACAACAACAGCTAAGATTTATAGAGCACTTGCTGGGGTCAGAATCAGTATTAAGTGCTTTCCACATGTTAACTCATTTGTTCTTACAAACCTCCATACACATACAATTATCATCCCCACTTCGCAAATGAGGAGACCCAGGCAGAGACAAATTACCTGACAAATACACAGTTAGAACTTGAAAGGAGCCAGGATTTAAACCCAGGTACTGTAGTTCTACAATCTGCACAGAAAATGTACACATGATATAAAGATAGTGGAAATTTCATGTGAAATGTTCCAAAGAGATAAATCTAGAGATGCAGAAAGTAGATCAGTGGCTGCCTAAGTTTGGGGAGAAGGACGGATGAATGGAGAGTAACAGCTGAGGACGGGAACAGGGCTTCTTTCTGAGGTGATAAAAACATTCTAAACTTAAGACTGTGGTGGCGGTTACACATCTCTGTGAATATACTAAAAACTAACTGTACAACTTTAGTGAGTGAGCTGTACTGTATATGGACTATATCTCAATAAAGCTATTCTTTTTTTTCAGTACTTGGAATCGAACTCAGGACCTTGTGCTTGCTAGGCAGGCGTGGTGCCACTGAACTACATCCCTGGCCCAGTATGCCTATTCTTTAAAAAAGAGCGATGTGGGCCAGGGATTTAGCTCAGTGGTTTTGCCGCCTGCTGCACAAGCGCAAGGACCCGAGTTCAATCCCCGGTACCAAAAAAAAAAAAAAAAGAGCAGTGAGATATATTTAAAACTGAACAATATGCAGTAGACAAATGGAGAAGATAATTAAATTAGTACTAGAGGAAGCACATTTCTTTATTTTTCCAATTTTAAGTCTAAATATTTTTTTTTTTTTGGTACCAGGGATTGAACTCGGGACCTTGCACTTGGCAAGGCAGCCACCGGAACCACTGAGCTAAATCCCCGGCCCCTAAAATTATTTTAAAATAAGCACCATGGAGGTTTTCATAAAGAAAATCATCAACGCAGTACAAGGTGTAACCACATTCAGAGGCAGGTGCTGCCCTTCCTTCTAATACCAGTAACTTTAATTCCTTGCTCCAGTTGATATAGGACCCCTAAATAATCTAAGTAATGTCAGGGAAGTATTATAACCCAGCCTGCTAGACATCCAAAATGCCGAGTTGGTGTTCTCTAAAATGAAGAATAAATTCTAGGAACAAAGGAGTTAAGAGTAGGAAGAATTTATTGAGAGAAAGATAGCTTCTGTCTAAGAGAGAGAGATGGGGTACCAGAGGGTTGCCCCTCCACCACCCCCCCTTTCAAGGATGTCTTGAGCAAAGTCACCAGGTGAGGTGGAATCAAGGTGGGACAAAACTATAGTCCAGAGGAAAATCACAAGGTGGTTATGACGTGGGGCAAAACTATGATCAACCAGTAAGATTAGGAGGATAGTCACTTGGGCCGGAGATTTAGCTCAGTGGTACCGAGCCTGCCTGACAAGCTCAAGGTGCTGAGTTCGATCCCTGGTATCAAAAAAAAAAAAAAAAGAGTACAGTCTCTTAGGTAATACTGATTAAATGGGGATCAAATGGGGAAACAAGTCAATAAGCAAGCATCCATGGAATGAAAAAGGATTTTCCGGAAAGGAAATGGGCAAGGGAGGTTTTGGTCCCCACTCAGGGTGATTGATGTCTATTTAAAAATATCAATGACTGCTATTTGTCCCTAGAGGAAGTATGTGGGTGTAGTAGTTTCTCTTTTAATGCTGATCTTAAGTAAATGTGTTTCAACTGTCTTCTGTATAAAATCCCTGGAGGGCCCAGCCCTGTCTAACTGCTTACAACGTATCCAATTAACTTAGATGCCCTACAACGCGGTGAGGACCCCATGAAAGGGGATATAAACAAGTACGTTTCCAAAGCCACCAAATACCATCAATTAGGAAGGCTCAGTGTTACTATGGGGATTTTATGAACTCAAAAATATCAGAGACTCACGAAAAGCCAGGCATGGAGCTGCACACCTATAATCCCAGCACTCGGGAGGGAGGCTGAAGCAGAAGGGTTGCCCCGAGTTCGAGGCCAGCCTGAGCTACATAGTGAGTTCAAGACCAACCTAAACTACACAGGGAGACCGGGTCTCAAAAAATAAACAACCTCAAGAAACACAGTAATAGTAAACTGCTAATCCTTAGTGAACACCTTGTACCACACTGTTCCAGCACTACTCATTTACTCACAATAATCCAGCAGGAAAAATACTGTTACCCCATTTCAGAGAAGCAGCAACTCACAGACTAGCCAAAAGGCACATGCTGAGCTGAGGCATGAACTTAACAGGAACCCAGCATCCGTGATCTTGATCCATTTGGGATACTCCCTCTGTATTAGTTAGGGCTCACTAAAGAACAGATTTAATATAACATATATGATATACGAGACAGGCTTACAGCGGCCACCGGCACATCAGGTGAGGAAGAATGCAAATGGGCATCCCCAGGAGAGCTGAACAAGCCAGTCCAAGGTGAAGACCTGGAGTTCACTGCAGTCCTGTTGGTCTCCGAAGAGGCTACAGTAGGAGACTGGAGGGTCTGTGCTGGAAGCACTAGAAGACTGGCGCTCCTCCGAGGAAACCAAAGCGAGACTTCTTGCGTCCCCTTTACCTTTCATCCAGGGTACAAGCCTACTGGCTGGTGCTGCTCACACCTGTGGCGGGTCTACTTGGCCACACCCAGAACTATCCAAATCCAATCCATTGGACGTTTCTTATGCAAGTGGATACAACAGTTACGATCACAGCCTCTAAAGCAAAAACGATTAACATTTTTTGGAGAGCCTTTCACTCAGCTCTTGCACTTAGGCCCTGCACAGGATAAATAAGATGTAATCATAGCCCACAGGGAGCTTGCAATGGGAGGATCAGGCCAGTAAACCTCAAAAGCCACTGCGAGAAGAGTGCTAATAAAAGTAGGGGGGCTGCTGTGGGCTCAAGGGACTGTCCCTGAGGTCAGCAAGCAGCCTTCCAGGGGGGACTGCTCAGCCACCTCAGCACCTTCTCAGACCAGAAAGCTCACCAAGGACACAGGAGGAGGGAGGAGTAACCGACAAAGCAAGGATAAGGGCAGCAGAGAGAAGTCCAGGACATAGAAAAACATGAATGTAGGGAACAGGCAAAGGAAGACCTACTTTCTCCACTGAACTTGGAGGGGAAATGCATATCATGGCAATTCATCCCTATTTGTCTTCACAAAGAGGAAGGTTCAGAGCTCCGCAAGGAGAGAAAAAAAGGATGAAATGGGGTGGGACCATAAATTATTCCATTATTATGCATACACTGTGACTCAAAGAGGGTAAAGACTTCCCAAAGGTCACACACAGGGTAAAAGCAGCAAATCACCAAGGCCTGTTCCTCTTCTAATACCATATTCCTCTTAAGAAATGATACCAGTCTGTATAATGACACTAAACATTCTTTAAGATAATGTTTGATCGACAGAACTTCAATTTAAATAGTTCTTAAAACACTACTTGTGCCTGCTTATAAAAATAATGAAAATGAAACCCTAATGAAAAAAGAACTCTAAAACTTAAGCAACATTCAACAAATTTAAGAGTCCAGGCCAATTTTAAATCATCTGTATTAACACAATTCTACACTTCTAAATAAAAGCAAAAATATCACCATATTTTCTATAATATGAAATAAAGACATGAGAAGCAATTAAGTTGAATATAAACAGTTACTGGGTACTATTAAAAGAACGAAGAAAATCTAAGATTATTTCTACTTTCAGAGCATTTAAAATCTTACTGAGAGAACTGGATTCTTTTTTATATTAAAGGACAAGAAGAGACAGGTGTGATGATGCATGTCTGTAATCCCAGCACTCGGGAGGCTGGGGCAGGAGGATCATCATGAGTTTTGAGGCCAGGCTGGCTACACAGTGAGTTCAGGGCCAGACTGAACTACATAGTGTGACCCTGTCTCAAAAAAAAAAAGGGAAGTGAGGGTGATGGTGCATGACTTTAGTCCCAGCTACACAGGAGACTGAAGCAAGGGGATTATTTGAGCCCAGGAGTATAATCCCAGCCTGTGCAACATAACAAGACCCTGTCTCATAATTAAAAGGACAGAGAGGCCCGGGATTTAGCTCGGGGGCACCGCGCCTGCCTTGCAAACGCAAGGTCCTGAGTTCGATCTCCGGTACCAAAACAAAAAACAAAAAGGACAGAGAACTATATACATTATACTGTGCACAACCTGTGAAGCTATATATGGGAGCCCTGAAAGCTAAAACTACTAAGCAGGACAGTATAAAATGAAACACAGAACATAAATCAAAATCACACATTAAGGACCTACAAAAAACACATAAGAAAGTTGGGAGTTTAGAAGGAAGCACCATCGAGGTGAGCTAACCTAGATGGAAAGGTTCTCAGGAAGCCTCCCTCTGGAGCCGAACTCCTATGGAGACAGAGATGGAGCCTATCTTGGAAGAAATGAGTAGAGCTAAGCCAATGAAGTCATCAAAGGACAAGGAGCCCAGAGTGCCAGGTAGCCCAGATCAGCTGGCCCATGTGGGAGGAGGAAAGAGCTCTATGAGGTTGTGACTCAGGATTCCAACTACCTGGCCTGCACATCCCCAGGTGTGATCCTCTGAGCCACAACAATGGGTGGAGTGAGCAAATGAGAAGCAACAACTGAAACTAATTCCTGGGGTGACAAGTACACACAATGGAGTATAAAAACAACTGTTTACCACAGCAAGGAAGTGGCTACGGAAAGTCCTAAGGACAAAAACAGTCCATTCAAATCACATGCTAAGATTGCAGGGAAGACACTGTTTTAAAAAGAACGTTCTACCTACCATTATCCTTCCCCAAAGCATTTGAATGCATTTTCTACCTGAAAAGCACAAATAATTAGTCTCCTCTTAGGTATAATGAAACTATGAGAACTGCATGCGGGCCTTGTTTATTTCAGGAAATTTAGGTGGCAAGAGGTGAGAGAAAAATCTCTATGAACTCAAAACCCCTCCTCCTATGCTCTTCCAAATGTGCTTTACTAAGAAAAGCCTGATTTTAAGTAAGCAAAGCAAGACAAAACAGAAAATCTCATTTAAGTTCTGATTAAGAATACAGCTGTAGGACGGGGATTTAGCTCCGTGGTTCTGCCACCTGCCTCGAAAGCACAAGGTCCTGAGTTCGATTCCGCGTACAAAAAAAAATACAGTTGTAAAATCACATGCCAGTGTCCTCTAAGTCCAACACTAGAATACATGAGTTCATAAATGAAATCTCTTTAAAGGGCTAGGGAATATGGGAATTTCTGAATAACTCCCAACTACTTCCAAATTTCTCTTCCAAAAGAAGAATCAGCCATAGGTACAGATTATTCCTACCATGAAACCTGAGTAATCACTTGCATCTAAGAACTGTTTATATTGTGCAGATTCTAACTTTCAAAGTTCTGATTTCTCCAAATGCCCTTTACATTTTCTTGGCATAGTTTTTCTTGGTAATCAAAAAACTTCCATCCAACAAGTCAATCAATCAACTGTTGACAACTATTTACTCAGCATGTTGGAAAAAAATCTTGCTACCACTCTAACTGGGGAAGGAAACCAACACCCATGAAAAGTGACAAGGTGTAGAACCAAGTGCCTGGCCCATTTTAGTCACACTCCATCCCCAGAGCACTGCACAAATATGTGCTCTATAAACACTGTGAAATAAATGCCACTGAGTCAACTTTGTCACTTCTGCATCTGGCAAGTTCCTAGTATGATGTTTGCTTAAAGAATGATACCATGCTCTTCACACAAATATGTCTCCTATGACTCAGGCTAAGCTGGAGATCACTGAGGACTAAAGTAATCTAGAAATATTTCACAGGAAGAACAAAGTCTTGAGACATGAACTCTATGAGCATTACTAAGATCACCTGATCTGGTAACTCCCAAGGAGTTCCCACAGATGCCAACAGCAGCTCTGCGCCCTAAAAATGAAAAAGATAGTTAAACCTGGTGGTGAGTAGTTTCAAACTGAGGAAATCCACACCACAGTTGTTATCACAAGAGTGATGAACACAGCCTGCTCAAACACAACCACACAACCCGTTTCTCCAGGCACTCTGCTCTTCCACTCTTTTCCACAGGCAAAGAGGCTACCTTCTGAGTGCCACCCTCTCAAAGGCAGTCGCTGGTAGAGCATGGACTACAAGCCAGAGATGCCCTTTCTGAGGATGTAAGTCCTCAGCCTGCTGCACATCCTTCATAATATTAATCTAGTTGGTTCATGAAAACAGACACCAGCCGTATCCAACACAGCCTGCCTTTATTTGCCTCCTTTAATGTTATAATAAACAAATCTTTGTACTTACATCCATTAACTATACCATATATTTTATATGCAGTCCAAGACAGTATCTCTTCACTCAAAAACAAGAGGGCAAAGAAAGGGTGGGCCGAGGTTGGACAGAGGTGGGGGACCAAATGAGTCCCTTTGACTGACAGAACTCCTCCACAGGGCTATCCATGCATCCTGTCAGGCAACATGGACTACCCACCCTGCACACTGCATGAGGCCAGGGGACCAGCTGGGGACACAGTGCATGAGGCCAAGCAGAAAATACCACAAATAAGCTTTTAAAAAAAGTATGAGGGATATTATAATATGAAAAAATACACAACCTAGGAATCCAAGAGAAGAAATAAAAATTTTGTATAAAAAGCCAGGGAAGACTTTTAAGGTGTTGTTTCTTGGCTTCCTCTCTTGCCTCCTTCAATGAATACTTACTGAGGATGTAATACGTACTGAGCACTACATGGCTCAACAGTGAACATTACTCCTGAAAGACATAGCAGGGAATTTACAAAGAAGGGTAGGGGTGGGAAAGGCATCTTAGTGAAGGAGAAAATGCACAGCAGCAGCATGAAGTAGAACAAGGCTATGGCTGAGGTGAAGGTGACAGGTTCAGCATGTCAGAGGGAGAACACAAGAGAGGGAAGGGAGGAAAAGTCTCTCTTGTAGAGAACAGACTGATGTGGCAGAGCAAAGAGTGACTTGATGATCATTGTCAACCAGTATATTTGTGGCAAAACTGACCTTAACCTAGGTATTCTATTTCTTAGCACGACTTTCTCCAAAATATCTAGGGATTAAAAAGCAGTGAGAAAACACAGGCAACAAAAGAAAAATTAAATAAATAAGGGACATCAAGAAAAAGACAATCCACTGAACAGGAGAAAACAATTCCAAATCCTATTTCTAATCAGGAATTTGTACACAGAATATAAAGAAAATTCTTACTTCTCAGTAATAAAATAGCCCAAAAGTAGGCAAAGAATTTGAACAGGCATTTCTCCAAAAATATACAAACAGCTAAGCACATAAAAGATGCTCCACATCATCAGGGAATGTAAACCATACCCACTATGATGGCTGTAATCAAAAAGAAAGCAGCAAGCGCAAGCAAGGATATGGAAACGCTGAGTCCTGGTGCATGACAAGCGTGATGTCAAAGCGCACGGTGGTGTGGGAAACAGCTCAGCAGCTCCTCAGAAGGTTAAACAGAGTTACCGGACCCGGCAGTCCCACTCCTGCCTGTTTACCAAAGTGAAACTGTGTCCACAAATCTTTACACGGAAGTTCATGACAACATAATTCATAACAGCCAAAAAGTAGAAACAAGCCAAGTGTTCATCAACCAATAAAGAGAAAAACAAAATGTGGTTCAACAGAGTATTACTCAACCATAAAAAGGAATGAAGAACTGATGCGCAGAGGAACCTTAAAAACATTACACTAAGTGAGAAAAATGAGTCACAAAGACCACACTGGACATTCTGCTTATATGAAATGTCCAGAAAAGGTAACTCCATAGACACAAAGTAGATTAGTGGAGGTCTGGGGCTCTAGAATTGTACAGTGGTGATGGCTGCAAAACCCTGCAAATAACACTCAACACCAAACTCTATACAACAATACAAAAGTTAAAAAAAAAAAAGAGAGAAGGTGGGGAGCAAAAATCTCCTCAGAGTCAAAGCTCAGAACACCAGGCTGCCAGGGGTGAACAGGAATACTGAACACACACTCGGAGCTCCTTCCACACTGGTGCAGATGGGGAAGGGAAAGTCTCAGTAGCTCAGGTAAGCAGTGGGCACTACAGTACTGTGGATGGGCCTTCAACCCCCACCCCCACCACCAGATGCCTTACAGAAAGGATCTGGGCCAAAAGGGCCCAAAGAAGCAACAAGGAACACCCTCTGCCTGCTTCATTCATGCAGGAAGCCCCTTGTCTTGGTTATTTTTCTCATCCCTGAGACAAAATACCAACATCCAAAGTTAAAGGAGGAAAGGCTCATTTTGGCTCACAGTTTGTACAGGTTTCAGTCCATAACTGGCTGGCTCCAAGGCAGGATAGCATGGTAGAGGGGCATCGGAGAGGACAAACAGTTCATGGTGGGCAGAAGACAGACGGCAGAAGGCACCAAGTGACAAGCGACAAGCCCTTATATATTATCCAGGCTACCCTATCCTACTCACTCACACCCTTACTCCTAGCACCATTAATCCTAGCATTGCACCATAAATTAATCCCAGTCTCGCACACTCTAGATCCAGCCACCTCTGAAAAGCCCCACACATGACCACATGAGGCTTTGAGGGGACATCTAGACATAACCATAACAACCATTCTACAAACTCCTCTTTCCAGGCATCCATCCATCTACTCTATTTGCTCATTACTTGGGGGGGAGGGGGGGGGGTCCTTTCCAGAAACCATAGGACAAACACTGTAATTCTCCCTGGAACTATTAACTTTCCTTTTTAAAAAAAAAAAAATCAATTTTTATAATGAAAAGAAACTACACATTGAGCATTCCCAATCTAAAAAATTCAAAAATTTCTGGGTGGCAACATGGTCCTCTAAGTGGAAAATTCCACATCTAAACTCTTGTGACAAGTTGCAGTCAAATGTACACTCTGGATGGGTATGGAGGCACATGCCTGTAATCCTAGCACTTGGGAGGCTGAAGGAAGAGAATTACCTAAAGTTCAAGGCCTGCCTGGACTATATAGTGAGTTCAAGGCCAGCTTGAACTACACAGAGACCCTGTCCCCAAAAAATGAAAATTTTTAAATAATATTTTTTAAAAACCAAACAAATGAAAATTTTTTTAAATGCACACTTAAAAAAAAGTAAATAAAAATAATTGTATAAATTATTTTTTATATAAAGTGTATATGAAACATAAATGAATTTTACATTCAGATTTGGGTCCCATTCCCAAGATATATCTGTCTCCCCCTGGTCTCCTCGCTCCATCCCTCTTGGTGGTAACTAGAGATTGAATCCAGGGCCTTCCCACTGATCTACAACCCAGCCCTTTTTTAATTTAAAAAAATTTTTTTTTCCCATACTGGGGATCAAACTCAGGACCTTGCACTTGCGAGGCAGGCGTCAGCACCACTGAGCTAAATCCCCGGCCCAATTTTTTAAATTTTGACAGTCTCTTGAAGATGCTAAATTACCCAGGCACGCTCCATTTTACAATCCTCCTGCTCCACCAGGTTCAGCTGAAGAATCTCATTATGTATATGTAAATATTCCAAAATCTGAAAAAATGTGAAATACACAACCCATCTAATACCAAGCATTTCAGATAAGGATATTCAATCTCCAATATGTTATGAAATATAAAGATATGTGAATTTTAAAATAAAAACAGGAGTTCAATGAAATTGCAGGAATGCAGCAAGGCTGGTTCTCCTACACTGAGGAGCATCTGCTGGGTAATCCGAGCAGTCCACTAGGGATGTGACCTGTTTCACTCCCACTCCTAGGAACCTGGCATGAGTGGCTCTGCGCACACCAGCATGCCCTTGCTTTAGCTCCGGGCCTATATCACCCGGTGAGTTTTTCCCTGCTTGCACACACCACACACCACTGTGCACCACAGCACCATGCTCACCATTCCCAGAGGCCACAGTGCTCATGAATGCTGGGCAGCATCCTCCTGCTGCCAGTCACCCTTAATCCCATCTCCTCCAAACTAACTACATGTATCCCACAGTCACGCAGGAGTCAGAATGTCACATAGGACCTTGCTCTCTTGGTGGCCAATCTCCTGGGTTATTTATTTACTTATTTTGGTAGTACTGGTGATTAAACCCCGGATGGGCCACCAAGCTAGCCCCAGCCCTTTCTTTTTGAAGGGGAGGAGTAGGGGTAGGGTTTTAGTAAATTGCTTGGGTTGACCTTGAACTTCTGAATCTCTTCCATCAGTCTCCTGATTAGTGAAATTACAGGCACAGTGCCATTACATCCAGCCATTTTCCTGAATTCTCCCAAAAACTATGCCTCTGCTAAATATCAGCTCACATTTCTTTTTTTTTTTTCAAACTGAAGAACTTTAATAACAGTGACAATTGTGAGAACGCATCCATTTGTTAAAATACTGAGATCTTTGTAGGACAAAAAAAATATATAGCAAAAAAATGATTAAATAAATTTAAAATTTTCATAGAAGCCATCTCTGAAAAACCAACAGCCAATATCATACTAAATGGTCAAAAACTGAAATCCTTCACACTAAAATCAGGAACAAGACAAGGATG
>NW_004624734.1:37503723-37552552 GCF_000247695.1 Heterocephalus glaber | reverse complement strand
TAGGGAAGGGTGGAGGGCATGAAGGGAGGGCTAGGAATGGGGAAAAAATAAGAACCAAGATGCATTATGTAAAGGTACAAGTTCCCAATGAGAAATGTAATTGTGTTGTGTACCTACAATGTACCAATAAAAGAATTTAATACAAAAAAAAATTTTTTTCTGGCTTATTCAAATATACAATGATAAAAATAATTATTCTGAAGAGATAATTACATGTACTTTTTTTGTGTATATGAGACAGGGTCTCGCTACGTAGTGCAGGCTGGCCTGGAATTCCCTGTGCAGCCCAGGCTGGCCTCGAATTCATGGTGATCCTCTGCTCCAGGCTCCGGAGTGCTGGGATTACAGGTGTGTGTCACTATGTCTGGCTTGCATGTACTTTTTCATGAGCTGATATTTGAAAATAAAAGCTTATAAAACTACCATAAAAAGTCTGAATTTAAAAAATAAAATTAAAATTAAAATAAAATTTTTTTAAAAGTCTGAATAAGATTTATTTTGCCAATAATTTACCTTCTATAAAATAATATGTTAAAATATTCTGCAAACTAAAAATGCTATACAAAATCTAAGTAATACGATTTTTATAATATATATATGCAGGTACAGTACTCCTCATGGATTGAAACTGCAGCTTGACTTTTAAAAGATTTAAGTAATTTTTAAAATGTTAAAACACTGAATATGTTATTTCTTGAAGTGATATAAAAGGAGTACAGATCTGAGGTAACTTAAAGTCAAATGTATGAAGTTGTTCCAAGAACCTACAATCTGCTTAGACGGTCAAATATTTACAAGTATAGATTTAATTTACCTTCCTACTATTCTATAGATAATTATATTTGTTTTCTGATTATATTTTAAGGGGAATCATATATTGCCATAACATTTTTTTAAAAATTCTATCAAGACTCATTTCAAATTTAGTACCGAAAAGCTAGTTCTCAGTATGATAACAGTTTTAAATTGCAAAAAGTGATTATCAAAGGTTGAAAAAGATGAGACTGAAAGAGAAATAAAAGTAAAGCATATAAACATTTTAGTTTTAGTATACAAGAAGTACAGCAAAGCTGGTAACTAGCAATAGAAGATTGAAGAGAACGACGTGAACCATAGGACAGGCCTGGCCACTTTTAACATACCCAGTTCTAGTTTCTGACAAGAGGGAATCTCTTCTGTTACCATAATGAAGCAGCTGTGCAATCCCTTGAAGGCTAGCAGCAAAATGGCACAAAGGGTATAATGAAAACAGTAGGCATGATGGAGGAAGGAATCAGCAATGATGAAACTGCAGCCATCTGGTGACAACTGTTTTGTGTAGTTAATACCAAAGACCACACTTTCAAGAGTAGGAATCACAGAATCTCTGTTTTGTGCTGGTGCGTTTCTGTTTAACCGAGTAGTCTTCACAGGGCGAGGGAAGCTTACTAGTGGTTGGTGTAGTGAAACCAAGGATGCATGGACCGTAACAGACACAACAGAAAGGTGGAAATAATCAAACATAACATTGACATGATGATGAAGTCCTCTATAGGGGCTGAAGTGCAGCTTAAGTGTTCGGCTACTTATTAGTTGCAAGGCGTTCAGATCATCTGCCGAATAATCTCCATCTGTGAAGTGCAGATCCAAGGATAATAGAAAACTCATTTCCTCGAGGGTTTCTTCAATCTTTCCTTCATCCAACAACATTTTAACTTTGATGATCATAACACCATTTAAAACATCTTCATTTTTGTAAAGAATTTGAAATGTTTTACTGCAAATCTGAGAATCATGAACTGAAGCTGGGAAGGCTAAAGTCATTCACACCTGTTTCATGTAACAAACTGGCTTCTACTTTGTGGTGAATTCTTGGTGGAATTTTCATAGCACAAATCTGGTAAAAAATCTCCCTGGAATAAATCCACATTGTAGAACTTGTTTAGCTCCACAGAGAATTCTACCATTGCTTGAACTTCAGTCATTTTTAATTTATATCCAGAAGACAAATCTAGTAACAGCACCTCCGCTGATTAAAACTTCACTTTAATATTATTAAATAACCAATCTTTTTTTTTCTTTTTTTTTTTTTTGGTACCGGAGATCGAACTCGGGTCCTTGCACTTGCGCAGCAGGCAGCGAAACCACTAAATAACCAATCTTGTACTTCCAGTTGCTGGTTCTTGTTGTTAAAAATGTATCATTCCCCAGTTCGTAGAGGTTTCAGTCCATAATCATCTGGCTCCAAGGCAGAGTGGCACATGGCAGAGGGGCAACAGTTCATGGCAGACAGACTTTAGCAAAGCAGTAAAGGCATTATATCACATTTCTTGAGCACCTACTATGTGCCTGGTATAGCAACACACCTTTTATACACATCACTTCATTTAACCCTTACGACAACCCTAAAATATAAGCTCTCTCAATACCCCTATTTCAAAACCAACAGGGAACCAGGCGTGGTGGCGCATGCCTGTAATCCCAACACTCAGGAGGCAGAGGCAGGAGGACAGCAAGTTCGAGGCCAGGCTGGGCTACATAGTGAATTCAGGGCCAGCCTGAACTACAAAGCAAGACCCTGTTTCAAAAAAAAACAACAAAAAAATAAAACCAACAGGGAAAATGAGACATACGGACATAACTTATCTAAGATCACTCAAATAGTAAATGGCAAAACTGGACTAAAACTTAGTGCATCTGCCTGAAAGCACATGTTCTGAGCGCTCTGCCTTCTGGTCACCAGGAGCCAGAGTCCAGAACAGGCCCAGGGTCCCCACAGTCACTCTCAATACCCACTTCACGCTAAGTTACTTTAACCCTTTCACTCTGCTTCCAGCCAACTCAACCAGCTTTAGCCAACACGATGCAACAGGTGGACCAAGATCCATCCCAGTGAGGCTACCGATTGGCCAGAAGACACCAGGGCACTAAGACTCTCAGCTCCCCCACTTTGAAATTTACATTTTAGGTCCTAGGATTTAGCTCAGTGGTTCCACCGCCGGCCTTGCAAGCTCAAGGTCCCAAGTTCAATACCCAGTACCACACACAAAAAAAGAATTTTACATTTTAGACTTGAAGAACATGATTCTAATCAAGAACAAGTCAATCTGCACCTGCACATTTTCAGGTACTTAAAAACTAGAAGAATACGAAAATTAATAACTTTTTCAAACAAACCTTTGAAGAAATTAGACTTGTCAGTTTTTTGGACTGCTCAAACTCTGAGGCATATAACTCTTACAGAGACTCTGATGATTAAATTCTTAGATTATTCTGTTCTGGTGTTGTGTTTTGTTTTGTTGTACTGGGAATCGAACTCTGGACCTTGTGCTTTCGAGCCAGGTGCAGTGCCACTGAGCTAAATCCCAAGCCCTTATTTTGTTTTGTTTTGTTCTGAGACATGATCTCACCATGTAGTTCAGGCTGGCCTCGAACTCTAAGCAATTCTCTTGCCTCAGCCTCCCAAGTGCTAGGATTACAGAGGTGTGTTCTGAACTGTAAATATTTCCACTACGATTGCTTATGTGGCTCACTATGTCTCAGTTATATCTTAGTCTATGATATGCACTATAATTTTAAAAATTATATTGCCTTTATTTTCTGTGATTCAAACATTTCTTAAGGCCAGACTGCCGTTCCTCCTACTCATTCCACCCCCTCTCATTATTCCAAGTAAGAGATTTGCCTGCATGTTATACACACAAAGGTCAACTCACGTGGACTAACAAAATTCCAACTCAAGGTCCAAGAATCAGCAATGGCAAATCCATGAGATAAATTACCCTCAAAGGACAACACCACACCTACGTCAGCTGAGGCTCAGAGAAGGCTAGCCCAGTGGGACTTGAGCAATTTGCTACACAGGCCTGAATATAAGAGATCCGGGGGCTTGCAGGAACTTCAAAAGTGCAAGAAGAAGGTATTAACATAAGTACTGAGCCTACACTATGTCTACAGTGTCTGTTTCATGTGCCACCCAAATCCAAATTCATACATGTGTATATTCAGGCATGTAAACCAGAAGCATACATAACCATTACATTCCTAAATCTATTAACCCTTTATTAAATATTATCAGGCTCGTCTAGCTGAGCATCAGGCAAGGGGAAATAAGTGCCTCTAGCCCAGCAGTGAAGACACATAGACTTCATCTCAGCTATGGGGAAGAGCCATCTCCAAAGTCACTAAGCAGTCGTCACACTGGCCCCACACCCTGAGCCAGGCACTGTTCTTGGCACTAGGGATGAACAGCAAGCAAGCAAAACACTCAAAGTGGCTGCCATCATGGAGCTTCCTGAAGGAGACAGAAAATAAACAAATAAATGTCAGCAGGCTTTAAGTGCTGTGGAATAAAATAAAGCAAGCCAGAGACTGGAAGGAAAGAACACTGTTTCATGTAGGGCTATCAGTAAAGCCTCTCTAGAGAAGGTGACATAAACAGAGGCTGAAAGGACATGAATGAGAGAGCCGTGCTTAGCCTCTGACAGAGATAGCACAAGTGCAGAACCCTGAGAGAGGCAGGACCTGGCACTGCGCAGAAAGGGCCAGGAGGGAAGTGTGCTTAGAAGGCGATGCATGGGGAGGCCAGGGAAACAAGAGGAGGTCAAAGACAAAGGCATCATACAAAGTCCTGCAGCCTCAGTAGGGAATTACAATTTTATTTGAAATAAGATGAGACAGCAATGGAAGGTTTGAAGGGAGGGGTGACATGATCTGAATTCCATCTTCGAATTTGCTCTGGTTGCTGTGTGGGGGACAGAAGCAGGGGTAGAAGCATGGAACCTATTAGGGGGCAAAAGATGACAGTGGTTGAGAAGGAGGTGGCAGAAGAGGAAGTGAGAAGTGGTAGGACTCTAGATAGATTTCAAAATGGAGACAATATCCACTGAAACTGTGACTCCCTGAAGAATACCTACAGCAGAGAGCAAACATGGCCACAGATTCTTTCCTTCCTTGTTTTCATACCACTGCTCCTCTCACAAGAGGTAGAGTCTTCTTCCTCCCTCAGAATTTCAAGTGCCCTATAGCTAGCTTGCTTTAGCCAATGGGATAACAGCAACATGATGCAGGCAGAGGTTGGAAAGTACTGTAACCATGTATGCTTTTCCTCTCCTGCTGCTCTAGAGATGGGCATAGCCACCAAGTGGGAAAGCCCAGGCTAGGCTGCCCAAGAACAAGATTCACAGAGCCCTGGCATGCTTGCAGCCTCAGCCAACCAACAGCTGACCAACTTCACACACGAGAGAAACTATCAACAGCTTTCGGACTGCAGACGCTTGTGTGAGCCTAGAAGAGACAGAGCCATCACACAGCAGAACCCTGCCCCAAATGCCAAATCACACAATGGGGAGCTAAATAAATGGCCATTGTTTTATGCAACCAGGTTTTTGGAGGGGTTGTTAACAGCCAAAGCTGATCCAGTGCCTCAATATCTCCCAGATCAAAGGGTTTCACCAATGGCATTACAAAAACGTCAATCCTAAAGTGAACTGACACAAAATGGGCAGGGTGTTGGTGTGCGGATTAGAAAAGTAAAGAGCATTAATTCACAAATTACTGTGTGGCTCATTAAAGTGTGACATAACAGCCAGAAAGCTAAGTACTTTGTGCAATAAAGTCACGAAGATAAGAATCTCGGAAAAGAGAATAAAAAATTTCATACCACTGTAATTTACCTTCTCAATGTTCCACACAACAGTTCTGAAAACTAAGTACTTTACCTTCCTGCTGAATATCCAAAATCAGGCTCTTCCAATACTATCTAGATCAATGAATAAGCTCTTTCCTTATAGAAACCAACTATATCATGGAGATCACGTTTACTTCTTTCCTTAGCTGATAGAGACAGGTACGTAGACTATGGGTGAGTGGAAAATGGAAGGATAAAGAAACAAGCATACATACCTCAAATCACACTTTGAGTATTAGCATTCATACTTCATCGAAAGATTTCTGTAGCTATCTCCTCACATTGTAACTGACAGTACAGACACTCGATCTAATGATCACTAATGGAGACCAGAGGAAGAGGCATCCCTAGCATGCACAAGGCCCTGGGTTCAATCCCCATCATCATAAAAAAAATAATAATAATGATCACCAATGTCTCATTAAGTAGCCAGACCACAACTACCCTCCTGCTTTTTAATTAGTTTTAAGGTCAAGGTACAAATTGAAACCTTCTATTCCTATCCCCAAAGATGACCACTATTAACAGTTTCCTTGAATTTCCTTCTAGACCATTTCTCTTTCAAAGTTGAAACTGTCAGATGCTGCAATTTTTCAAACTAAACTGTAATTTTGGAGCAGGGGATGTAACTCAATGCTAGTGTGCAACCTAGCATGTACGATTCCTGGGTTTAAGTCCCAGCACCACAAAAATAAGTACATACAATGCTTCCAAGCTATCCCTCTGAATGAATCTAGCAAAATCCTCCTGATATCAGAGCTTTCTAGACTTTATAATAATCTAACATCATTATTACATGCCCAGTTTAAAACAACAGTATTAAAATGGCTTCATTTCTGAAACAGCTCATCCATTATCACAATAAAAAGAAGCCAAAAGCAGTAAAAGACTCCATGCTTCCTCAAACAAGAAAGAGCCAGGGACGAGATTTAGCTCAGCAGTGCTTCGAGTTTGATCCTGGTACCAAAATAAATAAATAATCAAACAAACAATAAAGAGCCCACATAACTATCTAATGGCTGGGGGGAAATTACCTTTTTCGGAACTTAAACAAATTGTTGGAATGGTTAAATGAAAGTACTCACTAGAGTTTACGGACCTAGCTTGCATTTGACATGTGGAAATTAGTTCCCAGGAAGGAAAAAAAAATTCCTGGAGATCCTGATTACCTCTTTCCTGAAGACACACTCCTCAGTAAAGGCTTCTGGGGTCACTCAAGAGTCTACTGGGAATAACACTGCATAGATTTCAAGTAAGAAAGACCAGGACAGACTGAGTCTAATCACAGTATACACAGCAAAACCAAGAGCCTGGAAAATGAGGTATCTAGCAAAAGAAAATCTCCCCAGATACTACACAATCTTTCAAAACTATGAACCGCTAAGTGTGCTTTTCATGTTACTTAAAAATTTAGAAAATGACATCAAGATCCTCCCACTTCTAAATTATACGCACTAGTGAAAGGACAGAAGCATGGATCGCCTAAAACTCACTTTTGGCTGTATATTAAAAATGTTAATAAATGTTATTGGTTGTGGGGGTTGGGAGGTAGGGGAGTGAGGAACAGAGCAATCAGCAAATGCAGACTTTAATTAGGCCTGTCTAAAGCTAAATTAAAAGCTTTTTAAATTTCCTGAACACACATTAAACACACAATAAAAACCAACTGCACGTCCATCTGAGACGAAAGAAACTACACAGAAAGCCAGAGGGGGAACTTTTATAGTGCTTATCTTTCATTAATCACAATGAGCCAAACTGGTGTGTGTGCACTGACAGAAATCCCTATAAGGCAAAAGGGGCCAGGGAAAGGGAAAGGACTAGAATCCCGTGCTCTCTCCTACAACTCACTCGTCCACTCCCACAGGCACTCAGATCCACCCAGAGGAGCCATATGAAGTCAACATTTAGTCTCCAGGCCTGGGCTCTGCCCGTGCCCCCTCTGGCATACTTTGAAAGGAGCTGCGAAGTGCCACTGACTCTCATGGACAGCAAACCTCTGCCCAGTTTAAGCCCGAGATGTGTTTGTTTTATTGTCAAGGATGCACTAGAATCATTTTAATGCTTGTGTGTATTTCTGCTCTTCAGAGATAATCAAATAAATACTACACAGTAAAGACCCCACTAGGGCCAGGGATTTAGCTCAGTGGTTCCAGCGCCTGCCTCGAAAGTGCAAGGTCCTGAGTTCGATCCCTGGTACCAAAAAAAATAAAGACACCCCCCCCCCCACTAAACCTTGATGTCCACGTCATTGCCACATTCATCCATTCAGTAAATTTTCCATGTCTCCTACATTCCATACACTGCCAGCCTCAGATGCAGTGAAGAGGTGATGACAGAACCAGAAAAGGACACTTCTGCCCAGAGCCTTTCCAAGTGCTTGGCAACCTTCAAAACCAAGCGCATCCAGAGACTGTGCTCTGTCAAAAGAACCACCTTACCTACTATAATCATGAACTTCTGCTGTTAAAGCTACACTCCGTTTATTAGACAACTACATCACACAAAAACACTTCATTAAAAAACAACAATGTAGAATATCTAATCTGCAAACCAGAAAGGGTGACTATAAAGCAAAAGTAATAAGAATCACCACTGCTTTATCAACATGAAGAATTGCTTTTTCCTGCCTGAAAGGATGGTTTCACTCAACAAGCACTCACTGAAGGGCTGGGGATTTAGCTCAGTGGTTTTGCCGCCTGCTGCACAAGCACAAGGGCCCGAGTTCGATCCCCAGTACCAAAAAAAAAAAAAAAAAGAACAAGCATTCACTGAGCAGTGAAAATGTGAGGGGGAACTACCCTAGATCCCAACAATACAACTGTGTGCCTGTGGACCCTTCCCTCAAGCATGGAAATATGACAACCATTAATTACCAAACGCCTACCATATGGCAGGCACTTCTCTCTGGTCATTTTACCTATACTATCTCTCTAATGATTCCTAGAGAACAGATATCATCACCACTTCGCAGAGGAGCAAACTGAGGAAACCTGAGGTTGCTTTGTCCAAGGTTACCCTGCTTGCATGGAAACCTGGATGGAATTCTATGATATCTGCCTGGTTCATAAATCTCTCCTCTGCTCATAACTCTATCTGCTGGACATGCAACATCTTTGTAAATCATCAGTCCCGAGCTGTCTCTGTATTTCTGACCTGCCCACAGCTCTGCCTGCAAAACAATTAAGATACTCCTGTACAGAGAGAGGACCCAGGATTTCAAACAGTGGCACCACGCCTGCCTCTCAAGCTCAAGGTCCTGAGTTATCCACGGGGGGGGGGGGGGGGGGGGGGGGGGGGGGGGGGGGGGGGGGGGTACAGAGAGACAAGGAACTAAGTGACAAAAAAATTTTTGTTTTAAAAAATGGATATGAAAAAAACTTCATACATTGTCTCAAACTTCAATAAAGCTGAAATTAAACCGTATATAAACCATACACCTAAACTATACATACACATGGCTGGAAATCAAACCATACATACATTCCAGGGCTGGTGATTTAACTCAGTGGTTCTGCTGCCTGCCTCACAAGTTCAAGGTCCCGAGTTCGATCTCTGTATCAAAAAAAACCCATATATACATTCCAGCTTTGACGGAATCACTGGTTCTTTCAATCTTTGGGTTTTTATTCAAATTCTTTAAAATAGAAACTTCAGGGTCTACCAGCTCAAGAAAGTAACTTGGAAAGAGGATTCTGCCTGGCATAGCAGTTCTATCACAATGAGCTCTGAACGGTCACTCAGTGACATCTTAAAGCCCGGGTCTCACTCATTACACACCCACTCCAAATACACATACATGTTGCTTTTGCAAAGATGGTCATTCGGTCACTTATCTTACTTGAACTCATTATGAAAGGAAAAAATGCAGGAAGGTAAGTACATTTTCTGGTCTTGACAAAAACTGAAGACATGTCAACAATAATACTCCCTCTGTCCTGAGGTGAGTATGAGTGCTGTGGACACTGTAGTACCCTAACTAACTGTGAGGGAAGAACAAAGGAAAGGAAGCATTAAGTTGAATAAAGACCACATACAGGCCACAGTGCTAGTCAAAATTACACATGCACAAATCCACAACTTCAGTTCATAAAAATAGCTTGCAATACTTACTAATGAGGAAAAATGTTTTAAATTCATATTCTAAGCCACCTGCTCCGAAGATACTTTTGCACAATTCCTTCAGATTTTTTTAAAAGACTGTTCAATGCTCACACTTAGCGGAAGGTGCTAAGCTAACACCTATCTCCTTCTCAGCCCAGTAGCTTCCACCAATCTCTCAACTGCATTGGGCAATGACCACCAGTCCCTCTAGATGTTTCTCGGTGACCATATCCAACGTCATTACACACATCTAACACCCCAACTTCCACCCCCTCCAACTCATCACACACACCAGCTGGGGAATACAGGTGAACAAAATGTTTTAACATCTGTCACAATGCAATGCAGCTCACACTTGGCTAGACAAATCCTTGGGTTCAGTATAATGTACTAATTCTGACAGCTTCCAAATGTTACTTCACTCAAAAAAAAATTTTAAATGCTTTTTAAAGTTCAGTAGGCAAATGAAATACATAGCGATATATTATTTTACATGATGTAGTAGAATATGGATTTTTAAAAACACTTGCCTAAACAGAGTATACAAAAAAAAGATCATCTTGGGCCGGGGATTTAGCTCAGTGGTTTCGCTGCCTGCTGCACAAGCGCACGACCCGAGTTCGATCCCCAGTACCAAAAAAAAAAAGATCATCTTAACAAGATCTACTTGAGTACTTGAGACCCAAGACTTAAGACTCAGATAAAAGTATTTATAAGTAAATCACAATAGGCCTGGGGCTATATAGCTCAGCAGAGCATGCCTAAGTAAGCATAAGACCCTGCATTCAATCCTTGTACCAAAAAAAACCAGACAGACAGACAGAGACATAAGACAACAAAAACAGGTAATGTTTTTAAATGTCACCATGAGCTGGACCCTGTCATCATTGTTGGCTATATTAACTCATTTTATCCTCATAACTACCCACCCTATTAGGAGGTTCTTATAACTTGTCTTCTCCAAATGAGCCAAACAAGCCCAGCAAAGAGGCAAAAATGTCTTTAATCATCCTCACATTTATGGACAGAAATGAGTATCAAAATCAATGACTCTGATACCCTAATATGCAGAAATTATTCTCTTTAAAAGACAGTACACAATTACACACAGCTTTATTTCAAAAGCGGGGGAGAGATCTCTAGCCAAGAAATGTAGGTGGAATGTAAAATACATTAACATACAAATGAAAAAGATTGTTCCATTAAGTAAAACTGTGAAGAAATATAATTTCACCAAGATAATTTTAATATCAACTACAGATTTGTGCTCACAGGAAAGCACATTGTATGACTAATCATGAAATGACTAAAGTCATTTTGAAATTCTTTAATCACTTAGGTACGAGAGTAGTCAGTTAAAAACTATCAAAGGCTCCAAACACTGCAGTCCTTCTATTTATTTTATTAGACTTTCCCACAGGTCAGAGTGTTCAGAAACCATAGAGGATGCTCTTCTTACGGAAACCATCACAAATCCCAGGCTGCTTCCAGCACTGGTGGCAAAAAGCACTCAATCCACTCATTTCTTGCCACCTACACAATACAGCACAGATAACTCTCCATGACTTACATCATAATAGTTCAGGGAAATTTTAAATTAGCAAATGACAAGGAGGTGGATTCAATTTTTAACTTCATTCAATTTGTCAAATGTGAAATGCTCCCAATTATTTATTTTGAAATAATGTTCAAAATAACCATAATACCACAAACGTTAAATGTTAGGCATTAATGTGATTTTTACTCTTACGTACTTATTTAATGAACATCAACTGATGCTGATGGTAATTCTAGCACTAATCATCTACCCTCCAAAATACAATTAAACCTACTACTTTATATTCCTTATATTCCTTTATATTCAAGCTGTTTCTAAAACACTGAATTAAAACACCCAAAAACCAAAGATCATGCCCTTAAACAACACAGTGGCATTTATGGGGCATAGAGCTAAAAATACAAATGGGTTTTATTTGCCTTCTCTAATTCTTTTATAGTTTTATGTTATATATAAAAATTTATTTTTTGTGTAGTCTGGAAGTAAAATGGCAATTTTTTTAATGCAAAAAATTAAAAGATTTGCTTTCAAAGTCTCAGTACTGTAAAACATGACAAGCACAATGTCATCAACATAAACAAACATATTTTTGGCTTTTTGAGACAGGGTCTTGCTATGTAGTAGTTCAGGCTGGCCTTGAACTTACTATGTAGCCAAGACTGACCTCTCAAGGAAATCCTATCTCAGCCTACAGAATGCTGGGATTATAGCTCTGCAGCACCACACCTGGCTTCGTGAACTTTTTAAAATTCTAATTCCAATAATAAATTATCTCAAGGTAACTATCCATCATAATGTTACTAAACATCACATGGAATGATTTTTTTTAAAAAGCGTAATATAAGAATACATAAACATGGAGATTTCCAGGAAGATGGTGGAGTGGTGAACAGCAGAGAAACAGCCTCTCCAAGATTTGGTGTCCACACACTAGAATATAGCAACAGGAGGAAGAGGAGAAGGAGGGAAATAGGTCCCTGGGACCTGGGACCCAGCAAGGACCTGAAATGAGAATGGAAGCCCATAGGGAAAGCAAAGAGAGACTTCAACAAAGAAGGAGTGGCAAGCGGCGCTTTCTCCCTGAGCCCTGACTCAGTGCGTGGGAAAGGCAGCAATCACTCCTGGTGAGCCCAGAAGCCTCCACAGAGAAACACACCGATGGAACGAAGGAGTGGACACACAGGACTGCAGTACTTGCTGAGTACTGAACTGTGGGTTCAGACGCTCCCCAGGAGAGTGCAACTGGCTGGTGACCATCTTGGAGAGGGGCCATCTGAGCTCAGAACTCAGAGCAGCTGAGGGCTGCCTCCATCAGGGTGAGGCAGAATCGAGTTCAAGTCAGCAGGAGATCAAGGAGCCAGGTTCAAGCCAGCAGAGGGTACACGGGGTGCTGCAGGCTGAACAAATCAGGTTCTAGTCTCACAGCCAGAAACCATACTGAGTTTTAGAACTAACACTGCAGGCTTCCTGGGATTATTCACTACCCCACCGTAAATCTGGCTTCTTGGGATTAATCAACATGAATCTGGCCTCTGTGTGCCAAATTTATCTACCGGTGACACAGAGACACCCCTTGAAGTGGGCATTTTTTTGCTTTTTCCTTTTCTGGTTTTTGGTTTCTTTTCTTTTTTTCTTGACTGTTTGTTCCTGTTTTCATGCAACTGTGAACATTGTTTCCAGATTTTGCTGGTGTTCTGTTCTTGTTTTTCTTTCTTTCTTCTCCCCTGACCTTGTCTTCTTCACCAAGTTTTGGAAAGTTTGCATATTGCTTCTACTCTCTTCCTCTTCTTCTATTTCTCTATTTTTCCCCCTTTCACCCATTTTAAATTTTCTCCCCTAAGGGTAAAATTGCAATACTGAGGACATATTTATCCTATACAGTTTTCTAATTTGTTTCAGATTCTTTTTTTTTCATATTTCTTCACATTTTATTCTCAGTTCCTTGGCTGGGGAAAGGAGGGAATCTCATCACAGAATCACACTGTTGTGCGGACTCCAGACAGATGGGGTGGAGTTTCTCCTTCTCATCGTCCAGGCTATGGATAGCCAGAAGAGGTGGACCACGGCTGCTGGGGAACCAGGGCTGCTGTGAAAAAGACCGGAGCCGGGTGTGGAATTGCCCACGGAGGGCACATGTTGCAGGGCACCCATCTAGTGGCCCACAGGTGCTCCACAAAGATCACAGGAGGGGCGGCACGCAGAGGTGCCTCCAGCCAGATGGACATGCCACAGCTCTAGGGCTGACACGCTGGAGGGTGATAAACAGCATCTTCCCAGAGAGCACCTGAGAGGTCCCGTTCCTGCTGTGTGTGTACCAGGATCCCGTGCTGGGCCTCTCCATAAGGATATGGCAGGGGTTGGCTCCTGGGTCTCTTGATGGCCTCACAGATAGTCCAGTATAAATCCTGCAAATTTGTCAGCAAGCATAAACACTTACTCCAGCTCTTCCATATGCCCTTCTGACGGAGACGCTGGGCAATGGCTCAAGACATTATGTGATTCCTGTACTTCCCTCCAATGTTAACCTCACGTTCCAGACATTCCCATTCGTGAAGGAAGCTCTGGATGTCCTCATCACTTCATGGCTGAGGGACCTGGCCTGAGGAAGTTGCACCTGTCCCTGGTTCTTGATTTCCATTTCTCTCCTTTGGTGTCTCCATCTTTCTGGAAATTTCTGTCTAAGTTGCTACTTTCTCCATTCCGTTTCTGTGTTTCTTCCTGGAGTCTCTGCTGCAGCCCAAGGACCTGTTCCTGATGGAACCGCGAGGGTCGGCGGTTCCTGGCATAGAGATCTCCAGATTTTCTTATATAACCACAAATATAGTGCATACTGTTAAAGGTGGTAAATTAATAGTTACCACAGTTGTCGTTTTCTAGGCTGTTTTTCATGCTATTCTTTTTTTTTTTTTTTTTGGTACCAGGGATCGAACTTGGGTCCTTCCATTTGCGAGGCAGGCGGCGGAACCATTTCATGCTATTCTTACTGGTGATTGTACTACTTTAGCCAAGGTGACAAAATCTTTTTAATCAGTTGTTTGTCCTGATTTGCCAAAACTGAGATTGCCTAAGCGTCATAAACAATATAGACCAGTGCCAAAGAACCAGGGGATAGTCCAAGTATGCACCAACTTCTCGGCCCCAATAAATTGAACAGATAGGATCTTGCAACAGACTCAACACCCAAAAGCTAGCTACACCTGGTAGACATCTCTGAGAGGTAGTCATTTCTTAAGGGTTCTAAATACTAGCAATAAAGCTACTTCTCATACAGAATTTACAAGCATTAACTCAGGAATTAAACTAAACACAAAAAAAAAGCAAAAAATGAGAAGACACTTAAACAAGATGCATTCATCTCAGACTTCCAGCTCACCAAAGGCAAACTCAGAGGGTAATGAGGTGGAACAACCCAAAAGTTACCCACCTGGCCTCTCCAAAGTGGTAACAGCAGAAGTAACAAAGCATATGAATGAGGCTCTAGAAAAAAATCAAATTGGAAATAGGTTCTTAGATAATACAGAAATGCTGACCATAATGAAAGATGTGATTATAGAGACTTTAGAGCCAATACAGAAAGAAAAAATAGAGGAGCTTATGAAAATGATGGAAACCATGAACATTCAACATAGGAAAGATAAAGAATCTTACATAGAATCAAACAGATAGCCAAGAGATTGAAAATTTCATTGAAAGTATACACAGCAGAATGAGCCAACATGAGGACAGAATATCAGCTACAGAAGACAGGATTGGGGTTATCCATCGTGAAAAGAAAGATTTCTTAAAAGTAGCAAAGGAGGGCCAGGGAATGAGCACAGTGGTGCTGCAACTGCCTTGCAAAGTGCAAGGTCCTGAGTTTGATCCCTGGTACAGATCAAGAAATATATCCAACAGCTACTAGATAACGCAAAAAAGAATAACAAACAATTTATAGGAGTCAATGAAAAACCAGGAGATAGCGCAAACCTGTTCACAGAAGTAATGGCAGGAAACTTCTGAAGCAGAGAAAAACATTTTGAAATATATATTAAGTGAGACATATAAAACTCCAATTAGCCATGATCAAAAAAAATCTACAACAAGGCATATAATAGTCAAGATTCCAAATATTCAACAAGAACAGAATATTAAAACTGTAAGAAGAAAGAAACACATCATCTATAAAGGAAAGCCCATCAGAATCACAGCAGACTTCTCACCATAAGCCCTCAAGTCAAGGAAAGCTTGGAGTGAAGTATTTCTTTCCTTTTTTTGTTGTTTATATTGTAGTTTTTGTTTTTTTCAGACTGGGTCTCACTTTGTAATTCAGGCCAACTTTGAACTCATGGTGACTGTCTCTTTTTATTGGGGGGAGGGGGCGCCAAGGTGATTCTCTTGCCTCAACTTCTCAAGTGCTGGGATTACAGGTATATACCACCACACCCAGCTTGGAGTAAAGTATTTCAAGCCCTAAAAGAAAACAACTTCTGGGCCAGGGATTTAGCTCACTGGCATCATGCAAGCACAGGGTCCTGAGTTCGATCCCTGGTACAGCAAAAAAAAAAAAAGAAAAGAAAACAACTTCCAATCCAGAATGATGTAACCCACAAAACTCTCTTTCAAAACTGATGGAGAGGAGGCCAGGAATGAAGCTCAGTGGCACCACACTTGTTTGGCAAGTGCAAGGTCCTGAGTTTGATCCCCAGTACCAAAAAAAAAAAAGAATTTCATGACCACCAAACCACCACAACAAAACATTCTGAAGGACGTTCTAGAAAGAGACAAGTCGGCTACAAATACATGAACCCCAACAGAATGAATCCACCAGGCAAGGCAACAAATAGAGGGGTAAAAAAGGAAACCAACAACAAGAAAATAACATGACAAGAATAAGTCGATACAGGGCTGGGGATTTAGCTCAGTGGTTCCGCCACCTGCCTCACAAGCACAAGGCCCTGAGTTCAATGCCTGGCACCAAAAAAAAAAAAAAAAAAACGAGTAAAGTCAATACATATCAGTTAACACCATCAATTTAAATGGACTCAATCCACCATTCAAAAGAGACAGTCTGGAAGAATTTATGAAGAAAAAAGATCCAACAATATGCTGCATAAAGAAACCCATGCAATTCAAAAGGAAATTCACAGACTGAAAGTCAAAGGATACAAAACAATACTCCACGTGACAGGTACCTGAAAAAAAAACAGGCGTAGCTATCCTACTTGCAGACAAAGTGGACTTCAAGCCAAGGCTGATTAAGAGAGACAAAGAAGGTCATTACATCCTTATAAAGGGTCAGAGATAACAATCATAAATATATATGCACCAAATACCAGCATATCCAACTATATAAAACAAATATTAACAGACATGAAAAATCAAATAAGCACTAATAAGTTGTAATTAGGGACCTCAATACCCCACTGTCACAAATAGACACATCAACTAGACAAAAAAAAAAAAAAATCAAAGAAGTATGAGAACTGAACCAAACTTTTGAACAAATGGACTTAGTAGCTGTCTACAGAGTGTTCCACTGACAACATTAGAATACACATTCTTCTATGCTGCACATGGGACGTTCTCCAAAATGGACCACATACCAGCTCATAGAACATGCTTGAGTAAAGGCAAAGGAACTGAAACTATCCCATGCATATTATAAGACCATAGAGCAATGAAATGGGAAATCAATGGCAAGAGAAACCACAAATACTTCATAAACACATGGAAATTAAATAACACCCTCCTGAACAATCAATGGGTCACAGAAGAAATTATAGACAGTTTCTGTAAATCACAATACTAATACAACATACTGGCACTTATGGGACACAATGAAAACAGTCCTATGACAGAAGTTTATAGTGATGAATTCCCATATCAGGAAAACAAAGTGGGCTCAAATAACCTAATATTGAACCTCGAGCTTCTAGCAAAGAAAAGCAATCAAGCCCAAAGCTCGTACAAGGGAAGAAATGATAAAGATTAGAGCAGAAATTAATGCAATTGAGACGAAGAAAGCAATACCAAAAACATCAACGAATCAAAGAGTTCTGTAGAATATTAAATAAAATTGACAAAAATCTTAGCCAACCTTATCAAAAAAAAGAAAGAAAAAACTCAAATTGATGCAATTAGGAATGAAAAGGGTGAAATCACAACATATCCTCCAGAAATCCAGAAGATCAATAGCTACACTTCAAGAACCTGTACTAAGATAGAAAATACAAAAGAAATGGACAGATTCCTAAATACAAATAAATTACCAAAGTTGAATGAAGACAGAAAAATTCTAAATAAACCAATATCAATAAAACTGAAGAAGTAATTAAAAACCTACCAATGAAGAAAAGCCCAGGCCCTTACAGATTTACTGCTGAATTCTACAAGAAATTTAGAGAAGACCTAATGTCACTATTTCTCAAACTCTTTAATGAAATTAAAAGAGAAACAGTACTCCCAAATTCATTCCTGGAAGCAAAACATACTCGGATACCAAAATCAAAAAAAGATCCAACCTAAAAAAAAGTACTACTGTACAGGCCAATCTCCCTAATGAATACTGACACAAAAATCCTCAATAAGATACTGGCAAACAGGATGAAGCAAATCATCAAAGAAAATTACACACCATGACCAAGTAGGATTCATCCCAGGGTTGCAGGGATGATTGAACATATCCAAATCAATAAATGTAATACACCTTATCAACACAGACAAGGACAAAAACCATATAATCATCTCAATAGATGCAGAAAAAGCATTTGACAAAATCCAATACCCATTCATGATTTTAAAAAACCCTACAGAAAATTGGAATAGTCTTTATCTAAATCTGATAAAAGTCATCTATGATAAATCAACAGTCAACTTCATACTAAATTAACAAAAACTGAAAGCTTTCATTCTAAAATCAGGAACAAGACAAGGATGTCACTATCACCACTCTTATTCAGTGGAGTTCTGGAAACATTAGTCAGAGCAATTAAGAGAAAAGAAAAAAATAAGGATAGGAAAGGAAGAAGTTAAATTTTCATTATTTGCAGAAGACATGATACTCCTACATAAGAGATCCCAAAACTCCACCAAAACTTCCAGGTTTAATAACCCAATTCAGTAGCGTAGCTCAATGCAAAATCATCACTCAAAAATCAATAGCATCCCTGTACACAACAAACTCACTGAGAGAGAAATTAGGGAAACAACACCATTCACAATAGCATCCAAAAATAACATGAAATACCTAGGAATCAATCTAATGAAGGAAGAAAAAGACCTTTACATTGAAAACTACACTACTCTGAAAAAGGAGATGGAAGAGATTATCAGAATGAAAAGATATCCCTTGTTCTTGGGTAGGAAGAACCAATATAGTGAAAATGGATATACTTCCAAAATTGTTATACAGATTTAATGCAATCCCCAGGAAATTATTAACAGCATATCTCAGCAAAAGAAACCACCAACAGAGTGAAGTGACAACTCACAGTGCGGGAAAAAAATTTTGCCAGCTCTTCCTCAGACAAAGGACTAATATCTAGAATATATAAAGTCAAAAAAATCAGATACCTCCCAAATTCAAAGACCCAACCTAAAAACTGGCGTCTGAAATGGACAGACACTTCTCAGATGTGTAGAAATGGCAAATAAATATATGGGAAAATGTTCAACATCACTAGTCATTTGAGAGGTGCAAATTAAAACAATATTGAGATTCCATCTCACTCCAGAAAAAATAGCTATTATCAAGAACTCAAACAAAAACAAATGCTTGCGGGGCTGTCCAGGAAAAGGAGCACTTCTCCACTGTTGGTAGGAGTGTAGACTGGTTCAATCACTGTGGAAATCAGGGTGGAGATGCCTCAAAGAACTAAAACTAGCTGGGTGTGGTGGCACATGCCTGTAATCCCAGCACTTGAGAGGCTGAGGCAGAAAAATTTCTGAGAGTTTGAGGCTACCCTGGGCTACACAGTAAGTTCAGGGCCACCCTGAAGTAATAGTGAGACCCTATCTTAAAAAAAAAAAAAAAAACTAAAATTATAGGTTCCACTCCACCCTCTTCTTGGTATCATCTCAAAAGAATTAGAAGCATCATACCACAGCAATATATGCACACCCATGTTTATAGATGCACAGTTTGTAATAGCTAAATCTTGGAAACAGCCCAAATACCCATCAAACAATAAAAAGGTAGTTTTTTAATACAATGGAATACTACTCTGCCATAAAGAAGGATAAGCTTGAGACATTTCTAGCTAAATGAATGCACCTTGAGACCATAATCCTAAGTGAAATAAACTGGACACACGTTTTTAAACATCGTATTTTTTCATATTTTTTTCTCTGGCATGAGAAAACAAAAGTGGAAATAAGGACCAAAATGTACAACTGATACCGGGAAATGGGAAGAAAATGTTCAATTGAAAAAGGTAACAAAGAAGGTGAGAGGGGGAAAGGAAGGAAAAAAGAGATAGGAGAGATAAGGAAAAAAGAGAATAGAAGAAAAAACTGGAAACAAAGCTTTTGTAAATAAGGAGGGGAAAGAGTCGAAGTAAGTGGAGAGGAATGGGGAAAAAAGGAGCAGGATATATCATGTACAGGTGCAAATTCCCTATGATGAATGTTATCATTATGTACATCTAAAATGTACCAATAAAGGTTTTGCTTCAAAAAAATGACAAAAGTATAAAAGATGGTGACTTGACACAAACACAGATGGATAAAGGAGGTCCTAATAACAGCTGAAAAGTTATCTTCAAATTTACAGAACCATTTCAGCATTACTGGTTTATTCACATTACTTTCCTGACCCTGGAATTCTAGAAGTGACCACTTGTCATTCCCAAAGTGCCATAACTGTGGATTACATTTTCTATTCTGCAGAAAAGGAAAATGCTGGGCACCCAGGAGCTGAAGCTGCTTTGATTGGTGGCTTGAAACTCCTAGAGTGTCACTTCTTACAGAAAAAGACTTATAGACTGTTAAGGGACTTCCAAATAAAAATATCTCTTCAGATCATCTGCCTTTATTGGCTAAGTTCAGACTTGAGCTCTGACTCTTCTTGGTTATATATGTAATTTTCTTTCCAATTTTTTTCAACAACTGTGAAGTTTTGCAGTGTTTGCATGTTGTTTATTTTTGTGCCATGGAGTAACAGATATCAGAAGAAACAAGTTTTAAAATAATTTTCTTTTTTAATAATAAAAAATATTTTCCTGAAAATTAAGATCTAAATACTCTGTTGTAAAAGACGTATAAGTATTTTTTATTCTAATTCTAGTAAAATTGGTAGTGGTTTTTAAAAAATACATAAACATGAGGAGAAAACGTTATTCCTCATGACTGGGCAGAGGTCTGTAGTGATCTGCATATTTTATATTTGTATATTTGTGAGTAGTAAATTCCCTTTTGAATCAAGGATACATTCTTTATGCCGGTCTGAGTGATTTGGCTCTGACCACTTTAATAAATTCACCCAGCATCTGGCTGTCAGCTTTCATGGCCTTGTGAAAAGACCCTATCTTGCCCCATATTTAGATCTCAATATAAATACTTCCAGCTCGGTGTGGTGGTGCCTGCCTGTAATACCAGCACTTGAAGCTGAGGCAGGAGGATCACTAGGAGGCCAACCTGGTCTATACAGTGAGCTCAAGGCCAGTCTGAATTATATAGTGTGATCCTGTCTCAAAAAGCAAAACAAAAAAAGAAAACATCACTTCCTCCAAGAAATGGTCCCTGAATGGCCCTCTTAGTTCTCCAGTATAATGCTAGAATTCTTTGTCTTGTTGATTAATGTTTATCTGGCCCAAGAAGAGAGAAATCAATCCTATTTCACTCATCACTAAGCTCCCAGGACTCTGTCTAGTACATCACACCCCTCAACAGAAACTTATCGAATATATGGATTGAATTATGAAGTCCAGGAGAACAATTTCAAAGAGAATTTAAGGTCCTTTGAGAGGAATGAGTTCCCAGGTCAGATGCAGGCTCCTTTCAGAGCTGTTTGCTTTTCATATACTTTGAAAAATGTTACACACAGTTTCCTTCACCATAATTCAAGTATATGTAAAAATCCACCCCTCCTAAGCCCAAATGTTTCACTAAAGTATGTACCATGTCTAGACCACCCCTCTCAACCAGGAAAGCCTAAATTCCAGTTACTTGAAATGTCTATTACAATTTCAAAATATAAATCTAAATACAATGAAATATAACTCTATCCAACTTTTTTCAGACATAACTGAGAAGTAAAGTACAAAGTTTTCTCAGTCACCAAAGACTACATCAGGCCCCCTTACATCTGGAAATTTACAGTCAGAGCTCCCAAGATGTGACCACAGCCCAGGTGGAAGCCATGGCATCCGAGAACTTCACCTGAATTGCTTTTGATTAAAATAGTTTAAGCTTTCTTGAAATAAAAAGCATTATTTTTAAATAACAGATTACCACTAAAACCATCAGTTAGTAGCACGTATGTGTGTCTTTGTGTGAACAAAGACTTATGGACAACTGCAGAAAACAAATCATCTTTTGATACATAGAACTTATTGTTCAGGTTGAGTACTGATACATAAAAGGAATATCACGATACCCAAGACAGGTGATAAAAGTAATGAGCTATTGATAGCCATAAAGGCTGGTTCCAGAACTGAAGAGCTGATAATTAAACCATAGGACATGAAGGAAATCTTAGCTACATTGGTTTAGTATTCATAAATCATGTTAACACCAAGATGGCCCTTCTCTTAGGCTTTTACCTTAAAATTGTGATGTCTGGATTGCAGGTACTGCCAAATCCCACACATCTGTACTATTCTTGAGTGTGACAGCTTAGGAATGCATATGATTATACTCACCTATGTTTAGAGAATGTTTCTAAACTGAGAACCAGGCAGATCTACTACTACTCTAAAAATGATCAAAATGGGGTTGGGGATTTAGCTCAGTGGTTCCAGCGACTGCCTTGCAAGCGCAAGGTCCCAAGTTCGATGCCCAGTACCAAAAAATAAATAAATAAATATAAATAAAAATAAAAATGATCATAAGGGGCCAGAGATTTAGCTCAGTGGTCCACCGCCTGCCTCACAAGCTAAGGACCTGAGTTCCATCCCTGGTACCAAAAAATTAAAATTAAAATTAAAATTAAAAATGATCATAAGTAAGCTGAAGAAATTGGACCCCAAAGACCTTAGGTGGGGAGTTTTGATGTTGTCCTAAGTATGTCCATAATTCAAGAGGAGTTAAAGGAAGCCCAAATTAAAGATCTGAGGCGGATAACTGTGGATTAAGCATAGGCTCTTTTCAAGTTGCAGGAAGGCCTTGGGCATGGTCAGCTGGGCATCCTGGGTGGGCGTCCAGGGTCCTAGGCAGCAGCCTCGAGCCCTAGAGTGTGGCAGCCAGATGTCCCAGGTAGGGGCCTCCAGTGCTAGGTGTCTGGCATCCCAGAGGATGGTGGTCTGGAGTGGTGAGGGCGGTAGGTGAGTCCTTGGGCCCCAAACCACTGAGGGACTGGCTCTGAGGACAAAGACAAGGCTGTAACCTGATGCTCCACAGCTTCACAGCTGGAACACAGACTCTAGGCTCTTTTCAAAAGGGCTGCCCTGAAGATGAATCTTACAGAAGGTTCACAGGAACTAAATGCACAGTAGGAAAAATTAAACAGAAGAAAGGGAGCCGACAACAGGAAAATAACACGACACCAGTAAATCAATACATATATAACTATCAATGTCTCTGTTATGACTTATGACAGATGTCCCCCCAAAACTTCATGCTTTTCCAGAGGTGGTTGAATCTACAGTGTGTGACTGATTCATGGTGAGGCTAGGCCCAAAGGCAATGGGATTAAGGGCCTGAGTACTGCCTGCCCTAAATAGTCTGAATAAAATAAAGGGGGGGGGGCAGGTAAAAAGGGCAGGAAGATGCTGGTAAGGTTCCCTTGCTGCTTCTGTTGTCTTCTGTACCATGAACTGTTCCCCCTCTGCCACCCTGCCTTGGAGCCGGCTGATTATGGACTGAAACCTCTACAAACCTTTCCTCTAACTTGAGGAGTCAGTTATTTTGTCTCAGCAACCAGAGAAAAGTAACTAACACATTCTCAATTCACCATTAAAAGAAACAGACTGGAGGGGGGGGTGGATTTAGCTCAGTGGTTCCGCCACCTGCCCCACAAGCACAAGGACCTGAGTTCAATCCCTGGTACCAAAAACAACAACAAAAAGAAACAGACTGGAAGAATGGATTAAAAAGCAAGATCCAACAATATGCTGCACACAAGAAACACATTTAATTCAAAAAGAAATTCATAGACTCAAAGTCAAAGAATACAAAACAATACTCCATGCAACAGGAACCAAAAAAAAAGCAGGGGTAGCTATTCTACTTGCAGACAAAGTGAACTCCAAGGGTTGGGGATTTAGCTCAACAGCACGGTGCCTGCCTTGCAAGCGCAAGATCCTGAGTTCGATCCCCAGGACCCCCCCCCGCCAAAAAATAAACCACAGCAGTGTGAAAACCCCAAAGCGGACTTCAAACCAAGGCTGATTAAGAGAGACAAAGAAGGTCACTACATCTTTGTAAAGAGAACAATCCAACAGGAAGAGATAACCATAAATATATATGCACCAAATACCAGTGCACCTAACAGATTATAAAATAAATATTAACAAACATGAAAAATCAAAAAGCAGCCAGGGATTTAGCTCAGTGGTTTCACAGCCTGCTGCGCAAGCACAAGGACCGAAGTTCAATCCCCCATACCAAAAAAAAAAAAATCAAAAAGCACTAACACTATTGTAATAAGGGACCTCAATATCTCAATGTCACAAATAGACACATTAACTAGATGACAAAAATATGAACAATGAAATATGAGAACTGAACCAAACTTTTGAACAAATGGACTTAGTAGCTGTCTACAGTGTTCCACCAACAACATTAGAATACACATTCTTCTCAACTGCACACGGGACATTCTCCAAAACAGAACCACATACCAGCTCATAGAACATGCTTAAGTAAAGGCAAAGGATCTGAAACTATCCCATGCATATTACCAGACCATAGAGCAATGAAATGGTAAATCAATGGCAAGAGAAACTTCAAGAACTTCATAAACACATGGAAATTAAATAACACCATCCTGAACAATCAATGGGTCACAGATGAAATTAAATAAGAAATTAGACAGTTTCTGCAATTAAACCACAATACCAATACAACATACTGGAATTTGTGGGACACAATGAAAGCAGTCCTACGAGGGAAGTTTATAGTAGTAAATACCCATATCGGGAAAACAGAGTGGACTCAAATAACCTAATGTTGAAACTCAAGCTTCTAGAAAGAGAACAAATCAAGCCCAAAGCTCATACAAGGGAGGAAATTACAAAGATCAAAGCAGAAATTAATGTAATGGAGGGTAAGAAAACAATACAAAGAATCAATGAATCAGAGAGTTGGTTCTTTGAAAGTTTAAATAAAATTGACAAAATCTTAGCCAAACTTATCAAAAAAAGGAAAGAAAAGACTCAAATCCATGCAATTAGGAATGAAAAGGGTGAAATCAAAACAGATCTGCAAAAATCCAGATCATCAATACTTACTTCAAGAACCTGTATTCTAGAGCCAGGGATTTACCTCACTGGTTCTGGTGCCTGCCTCGCAAGCGCAAGGTCCTGAGTTTGATCCCCGGTAACCAAAAAAAAAAAAGAACCTGTCACTATTTCTCAACCTCTAATGGAACTGAAAGGAAAGCAATACTCCCAAATTTATTCCTGGAAGCAAGCATTGCCCTGATACCAAAGCCAGAGAAGGATCCAACCAAAAAAGAAAACTACAGGCCAATCTCCCTAATAAACATAGATGCAAAAACCCTCAATAAGACACTGGCAAACAGAAGAAAATTATATACACCGTGACCAAGTAGGATTCATCCCAGGGATGCAGGGATGGCCCAACATACACAAATCAATAAATGTAATACACTATATTAATAGAGCCAAGAACAAAAACCATATGACCCTCTCAATAGATGCAGAAAGTGTTTCACAAGGTCCAACACCCATTCATGATAAAAACCCTACAGAAAACGGGAATAAATGGTCTTCATATCAATCTGATAAAAGCCATCTATAACAAACCAACAGCCAGCATTATACTAAATGGACAAAAACTGAAAGCTCTCGCTCTAAAATCAGGAACAAGACAAGGATCTCCACCACTCTTATTCAAGATTATGCTGGCATGAGAGCCGGAATTTAGCTCAGTGGTACCGCGCCTGTCTTGCAGGCACAAGGTCCTGAGTTTGATCCCTGGTACCAAAAAAAAAAACTATGAATTTTGGGGGCCAGGGATTTAGCTCAGTGGTTTCGCCGCCTCCTGCGCAAGTGCAAGGACCTGAGTTCGATCCCCAGTGCCAAAAAAAAAAAAAATTCCATACTTTATTTTTGTGATTGTTTTCCAGTTACGTACTCATTATTTAATATAATAAAACTCATAAAATTAAAATTAATAATTCATCAATAGAAATATTCTAAACAATAAACCTTAACTGAATGCGCCTTTATGACAAAGGTTAGTGTTTTGCTCCATAGGTTAAATAACATCTCAGTTCACAAAGCTAGGGTTATCGCCTCTGCTCAAACCCAGTCCCTTCCTACAATAAGCTAGTTCTCCAGAAACAGAAAGACAAGTGGTACAAAGACAACCCTGTCACAGCGTAGCACACTCTTCCTCACTGCCCTGCCCTGTTGCTGCCAGGCTTTCTGGGGATCCTGAGAAGCATCTTCCCCTTGCTCCCCAACAGCCCTTCCTGACTGGTCTTCTGCAGAGCCCAGAGTCCACCCCATGGCCCCACAGTGCTGCTGCTGGCCTGGCTGCTCCCTTGGCTCTGCTCTTCTTTGTTTTCTTTCTTACCACTTCAGTCTCCCTGCAACTTTTTGGGTGCTTTGAAAGAATCAATAACAAAATTATTCACTTAGAAAGTCTTCCCAACACAGCATGAGTGAGATCTTGGTTAGCTCCAGTTCTCAGCTGGGCTTATTTATGGCTAATGGTCACAATACAGGAGACACTGGCTCTGGAGCCAGGTAAACCTTTGCCGCAACCCAGGCCTCCCTCTGCAGGAGAGGGCAACTAAACAGTGAGCATGCCTTGCTCTTCATGATGTTTGAAGACAGTCATGACAAGGCCATGATTCAC
This sequence comes from Heterocephalus glaber, assembly GCF_000247695.1. The sequence goes on along the minus strand of NW_004624734.1, from coordinate 37,526,039 downwards.
ATGTCTTGCTGCTAGGCAGCTCTGAACCACCGCTGATATGCGTGTCACTGTCCCATGGGGCGGCACAGGACAGTACTATCCAGTGGAACAAGCCGCCCAATGGAACAGTCATGCATGCACCACCAATGGTTCAAGCCACCAGGAATGTGTTAAGTGTGACACCATGTGGTACATTACCTGGCACAAGGCACAGGCAACAGATACTCTCTTTTCCTTCACTGGCTGTCAACCTATTTCTTACCAGCAGACACAACTTGAGTCTCCCCATTCAGCTTTTAGATCTATAGCTGGGGGGGGGGGGTCAGAGGCATTTTACCACTGGTGTTTCTACTCACCTAGCTCAATCTTTCAAATGATACTGACCCAGGATCTCCAAATAACCATACTCTAGTCATGCAGTCATTTCTATCTTCAGACACCTTTTAAAATTCTGTTTGGGGGCTGGGGATTTAGCACAGTGGTTCCGCCACCTGCCCCGCAAGCGCAAGGACCTGAGTTCGATCCCCAGTACCATAAAAAAAAAAATTAGGGGCCAAGGATTTAGCTCAGTGGTTCCACCGCCTGCCTTGCAAGCGGAAGGACCCAAATTCGATCCCCGGTACCAAAAAAAAAAAATTGTTTGGTATCAAAAAGAATTAAAAATTAGTAGAGACACAGAGGAAAAGAAACCTCCAGTCACGAGATCACTCTATACAAAAGTTGATTCTACAACAAATTCAACAACAAATTCTGTCTCTGCTTTGAACAAGGAAACCCTTCCCCACACTGTTCCCCATCCCCATACCCCAGAACAGCAGCCCTGACCTTTTTGGAGTCTGCTTTGAAAAGCAGATAAAGGATCTAAACCTCTGCCCCCCAAAAATGCCAATCTACATAAAGACATGACCATTGGCTGGAGTTCCAAAAGGATCAAAGGCCTCCTAAAACTCACCAAATCCTGGGCAGGACCCTCAACTAAGACCCCATCTGTCACATCGCCTACACTGGTACCATTCGCAGTCCAGACTTTTTTTTAAATGTGCAATAAACTCAAAAGCCTGGACAAAAACCTCAAGGAGACAAACTAAGAAAGAGGTTTTTCTCATTCAACCCTTCCCTCCATCTCTCTAGCTCAAAACAAAATGCTATAAACCTAACATGGCTGAAAGCCTGAAGAGAAGAAAGGAGCAATCTCCAAGCCAAGCTACACTCTGACCAGTATGTGGGGATGGACAAGGGAAAAGGAAGTAAAAAAGTTAAGTGTTAGAACATCCATGTTTATTTTCAAATGTCACTCCTTTTAAGTTTCTGTGTTTGTATAGGTCTGAATGTATGTTATATATTTGTATAAGAGCACAACATAAAGAAAATTACAGAAAAGTTTGGAGATTCTGCTTTGGTTGACAACTACCAAAGTTTTATCTAGTGATAATTTTATCTGGTAACTTTGCACAAATGGAATTTCCCTTGAAGATAATTATATTAGCCACTTCATAGCGTTTTCTCACTGAAATAAGTCATCAATCTGAAACTAACATTAACTACATAGCAAAGCTGAGATCAATCCAGAAGAACTGGTTCTCCTCTTTGCTTTAAAAAGCCTAATTCTCATAGCTCTATATGCTCCATATTTTATTTCCTTAAATGGAAACAATCTGTGTAATGTATTACGGAGAATAAAAATCAACTGAAAACACTAATAAGCATTTCTCATTCTGCAGAATAATTATAGTGGCTAATACTCTTCAATTCCTACAATGTACCCACCACTGAACTAAATGTTTTACCCATTTTATAGCATTTAATTTGACTCTATGAGAAGGGTTCTATTATTCTCCCAATTTTAGAGACAAGAAGACCAAGGCATAAAAGTCCACTAGCTGTGAGTGATAGTCTCAGGACTTAATTCCACGCAGGTATGTATGACCCCAGGCTTATATTCCTACCTTAGGGAAGCCATCTGTCTGCTTTGGGTAATGTATGCAAATTATATTGCTCAATTAAGATGTTCACTATGTGTTTAGTTCTACCTTAACATTAAAATAAAATCCTATGTTTTCAAATAATCTTCAAATACAAAAGGTAAAAAAAAGTTTAAGTAGTAAAAGACGTCATCTTTACAAACAAAAGACCTACCAAAGACTTTGTGAAATATCTAGAAACTTTACTGATCTTTTTCAAGCACTACAGAATCTAATTACTAATATAAACCAACATTATAAATTATAAGTCTTACAAATGAAAGAAAATTTGGCCATAAAATCCGGCTCTGAATAGCCAGTCTAGCACTTAAATACGCTATTCTCTTATACCATATAAAGTCTGGTGATCTCATTAGCCTATAATCAGTACCCAAACAGCAGTAGAAAGAAATGGATTTCACTGTACTTAATATCTTTACTTCTGGAATACCAAGTGATAAACCCCAAAGTAAATGGAATCATTTCTAGTTTGTTGTATATAAAATCCACTCCATGCTCTCCACAAGATACCACCTCTTTTTTTCAAGCCAAAACATGCAGAATTACCAGAGCACAAAGCCAGGATTTTAAGTGAACACTTACCAATTTGATCCTTTAAAAATAAAAACTTCTGGGGCCGGGGATTTAGCTCAGTGGTGCCGCTGCCTGGTTCATAAGAGCAAGGTCCCGAGTTCGATCCCCAGTACCAAAAAAACAAAAAAACAAAAAAAACCCACAAGTTTGAGGCCAGCCTACACTACATAGTGAGTTCAAGGCCAGCCTGAACTGTATAATGAGACCCTGTCTCAAAAAAAAAGGTTTCTGCCAGGCTTGGTAGCAAATTCTTATAATCCCAGCACTCCAGGAAGCTGAGGCAGAGGATTCTAAATTCAAGCCCAGCCTGGTCAACTGAGTGATTTACCAAGACCTACGTTAAAATAAAAAAGGGGGGGTCTGGGGATTTAGCTCAGTGGTTCCGGCACCTGCCTTGCAAGCACAAGGTCCCGAGTTCGATCCCCAGTACCAAAAAATATATATATATAAAATAAAAAAGGGGTAGGGATGTAGGCCAGTTCAAAAGCCCTGGGTTCAATTCCCAGTACTACAAAATAAAATAACAAAAATAAAAAGGTTTCATTCTGGTTTATACTTTAATGTAAATTATAAATTAAAATATCTGGATTTTGGGAAAAAATATTTGAATATTTAGGAAGAAATATAAGTGCCTATATTACTAGTATTTATTAGTCAGCTGCCAACCTAGATGTTGACCAACAATGTGCATCATATACTAAGAAATATGTAGTGAATGTCAACTATGTACAAGGCACTAACCTAGGTGATAGAGGGAAAAGAAATAAGGTTTCTACATCAAAGATTATATTTTAATAGAGAGAAACAGATAACATACAAGTGAACAAAGATAGTTAACTTCAGATTATAAGAAAATAGGGTAACAGAAACTTCAAAAGAAGACTTTTAAAACCATCCAGGAAGACACCTAAAGAGGTTCCATTTAAGCTACATCTTGAAAAATGACAGATTCAGGGAAGAAAATTCTAAGTAGAAAAAGAAGGACCACCTCACCCATGAGAACATTCATCTGACAGTTCAATATTTACATGCCCAGGTTACATCCTGGAGAGACCCACATTGTGAGTAGTTCTTTTTACAGTTTATAATGTGTTATGGGACAGGTCCATGCGTATATGTACCATAAGCTAACACAATACAAAATAACAGTCATTCTCCATCTTTTAGTCTAATAAGCCAAGAGCTCTTAACTATGGAAAGAAAGTAAGAAGGAACTAAATCTTTTCTAACTGATGAAAGCAATGTACTCTCCTCCAAAATAAAAATGCCCCAGGAAACATTACATATAATCTTAGGACATTGTTGGAACCTTAAAGCCCATCCATTTTGTCCCAACCAAAAATCCATGAACCTTAGGTTTAAAAGTACAGGCTGAGGATCCCTAATCTGAAAACCTGAAATTCAAAATGCTACAAAATCCAAAACAATGACACAATGGCACAAGTGGAAAATTCCACACATGACCTCATGTGACAGGCTGAAATTAAAACGTATGTGCACCAAGCCGGGGATTTAGCTCAGTGGTGCCACCGCCTCCCTTGCAAGCTCAAAGTTCTGAGTTCGATCCCCAGTACCCAAAAACAAAACAAATGAACAACAAAAAAAAATAATAAAATAAAATAAAATGTATGTGCACCAAAAATACTGTATAAAATTAACTGTGGGCTATGTGTATAAAGTACATATAAAACATAAATGAAATTCATGTTTAGACTTGGGTCCCATCTCTCAGACATCTCATTATGTACAGCTGAGCCTTGGACTATACAGGTCATCTTACATGCAGATTTTTTTAAACTGTTTTTTGAAAAAAAAATAAAACTAAAATACAGAAAAAATTAAGCAAAAGATACGACATTAACGCATATAATATATAATAAAATACAAGTCTGTTTTATCACTTACTACCATAAGATATACAAATCTTACAAAAAGTTAACATTTATCAAAACTTACCCAAATACCAATCATACATGGCACCATTCAGTTGACAGAAATGTAAACAAACACAGTATGAAACCATAACATTAGCTGCAGTGCATCCTGTACCATTGTAATAATTTCACAGCCACTGCCTGTGGCTCCTGCAGTGAATTCAGGGTTGAGAGTATCCACTTAGAACCATATGAATCTCCACAGAAGCAGATCATCACACCAGTAAATTGTGAAGTACAGTAAAAACTGACCTCTCGTGATACTCATATTTTTCCCTGTGCATATTCCATGTAAAATACAAAATATGTGTTCATTAACACATATTTTATGTTAATATGTGTTCATTAACAAAATATGTGCTCATTAACATCAAGACTTCCTATCAACAGTATGGTATTAGTTTTCCATAGGTTCCAGAAGCAGAGTGGACCTGGCACCATGGACAGCAGCTCAAAGAGCAGGAGGCCTCATGTTGGTGGGGCTCGCTGGCAAGGACGAGGGTCGTGAGGAAAATTTAGAAACAGATGCTGAGGGGCCGGGGATTTAGCTCAGTGGCACCGCACCTGCCTCCCAAGCACAAGGTACTGAGTTCAATCCCCAGTACCAAAGCAAAAAAAAAGATGGCTGAGTATAAGAAATGGATGTACTTCCAGCAGCAGAAATGACATCAGCACAGATATACTTGTACTTTAGACTGCCACGCAGAATAACAACCCCAGGAAGTACCAGGAGCGTAGGAGACTGGACCAACCGTGCAGCTTCATGTTACTAAAGGGAAAAGCGATGCAGAGACAGCAAGTTACAGGGCCTGATGGAAATCAACTTCAAGGGGCAAATACGGAACAGATAGCAACTATTACAGGCTCTGTCCTCATGGCGGGGTCCTCCATGCAATGCCCAGAACAGTGACAGGGTACAAAGAACAAGCAAAAACACTTCTAAAGACAGACTGGACAATGCTTGCCTCACTGTGGGCAAAGGCTCCCACTTTACTACATGTGGACACTGGAGCTCAACCACAGACTCAGTGCTCCGATCTCCACATTATTCTAGGAACAACTGTACATGCAAATACTCCAAAATCTAAAATCTGAAATGTCTGGTCCCAAGCATTTCAATGAAAGGATACTCAACCTGTAATTATCAAACATCAACAAACTGGAATATGAATGCAAGCTTCTACTCTACTCTTAACTGATACATGAATTAGGAACACTTTCAATTTCTTCTGACCAAGACAAATTTGTATGAGAATTTTCTCTACGCTACAGAAACAAACTACTGAGACACGTAAAGAAAAAAATACTCCCACCCAAGAGAATGAAATATATCTTCACTACAACTGAGTGTAAGCTTTCAAACAAAAATTATGTAGGTTGGTGCTCAGTTTTGTGCAAAATCTTAAGTCCTTCCTCAAAAGAAAAATACTGCCATACTCTCTTAAACGCTGCAAACTTGAACTTTAACACATTAACTTACAGATATTCTTCCAATTCAAAAGCAAAGCTTACGGTTATTTTTTAAAGCACCACACACCCCCAATTTATATGCCTGAACAACACACATCATTCATCCAAGATACAAATAGATCAATGGTTTTCCACCTCTTTTGGGTCAATTACCCCTTTGAGAATCTGAAAAATGCTACAGATTTCTCAACTTAAAAAAACATACATACAGGGCTGGGGATTTAGCTCAATGGTTCCACTGCCTGTCCCACCACCACAAGGAACCAAGTTCGATCCCCAGTACCAAAAAAACAAAAAAACAGATATACAGGGGCAAAAGATTTAGCTCAGTGGTGCCAGTACCTGCCTTGCAAACACCAGGTCCTGAGTTCAATCTGCAGTATCAAAAAAAAAAAAAATAGATATACACACAAATTTTTCATATAATTTCAGGATGCTCATTACATGTCAAATTCAGTCAAGGATTTAAGAGGTCCACTGTAAAAGAATATTACAACTGGCTGCTTCTGGGAAAGGAAACTCGGAGAACAAAGTCCAGAGGGAGATTTTCCCTACACACCTTTCTGTACTTTTTGAAATTTGATCATGTATTTATGAAAAATATAAGTGAAAAAAGCATTACACTAAATAATGTGGCAATATATCAGTGCAAAGGTGAAAATTTCCAGATGTTTACAATTACTATTAAATTCAAAACATTTACAAACTCTTTCTTTGAACTTTTCAGTTGAAAAGGGGTTCATGGCTGCAAAATTATGTTCCTATTTTGTAATTTTCAAGAAATTCTCAACTTCAACTTTCTGCTAGGAAAATGTCATAATAATTCCATACCAATCATATTCTAACTCCCAAAATCTCAGATACATAACAATCACTAGTACCTAGTAAATGTAATACTGTTTCATCTATTGATTTTATCATTCTCCTCATTTTACAGACAACTAAGGTTTTCAGGAGTTAGCTCGTTTGCCCATGACAAACACAGCCGTGGGTAAGCTAAAACTCTCACACCAACAAAGCCCACGCAATTTCCCCTCTGTAACACTACATCACAGCACATAAGGATAGTAAACACTGAAATAAAGGATGTTATTCCTTAAGAAACTGTTTTTATCATAAATGTACTTAAGGGCCAGGGATTTAGACCCGTGTTCGATCTGTGGTACCAAAATAAATAAATAAATAAATAAATAAATAAATAAATGCACTTTAGCAGATTAGCAGATTATAAAAAACTGGAATCAAAATACACATTTCCACTTCACATTATATGAAGCAGGGCTGGGGATTTAGCTCAGTGGTTCCACTGCCTGCCCCATAAGCGCAAGGACCTGAGTTTGATCCCTGGCACCAAAAAACAAAAAAAATACATTATATGAAGCAGATACAGTCAAAAGACAACAATCTGGGCTGGGGATTTAGCTCAGTGGTTTCGTGCCTGCCTGGCAAGCGCAAGGTCCTGAGTTTGATCCCCGACACCAAAAAAAAAAAAGACAAGAATCTAATCATTAGAAAGGCACAAAAACTAGCTTTGAATAGTAATTCTTAAAGTTCTTAGAAACTTGTATACTAAAAAATGAAAATGTAAGATGAATCATAAGCCTAAAAAAACTTTTTAAGTGGTTTTGGGGCTGGGATGTAGCACAGTGTTAGAACACCTGCTTATCATTTGTGAGACCCTAGGTTTGATCCACAAAATCCAACAAATGACCACAAAAAAGTGTTTTCGGGGCTGGGGATTTAGCTCAGTGGTTTCGCCGCCTGCTGCACAAGCACAAGGACCTGAGTTCGATCCCTGGTACCAAAAAAATAATAATAAAAAAATGAACCAAATGTTAAAAAAAAAACGTGTTTTCATTAGAGGAGAATCAACAGCAAGGACAGAGTTCCTTTCTGCAGAGTTCCTTGCAGTTATTGCAATGCTTAATAGTGGAATGTCCAAACTGTAAAATGCCTGAAAAACATACTTGCAAAGGCAGAGGAGTGATGTCTCTTTCACTATAACTCCATCTTCAAAAAGGTAATGTTTTACAAAAATATTTCACTCAAGGGCCGGGGATTTAGCTCAGTGGTTCCGCTGCCTGTCTCCCAAGCAAAAGGTCCCAAGTTCGATCCCCAGTACCAAAAAAAAAATTTCACTCAAATCTAAACTTATAGAATAATTTAAAGTAGGGCTGAGGATGTAGCTCAGCGGCACAGCACCTGCCTGGTAAGCGCGGGGTGTCCTTAGTTCGATCCCCAGCACTAAAAAAAGAGAATAATTTAAAGTCAAAGATAGAAGAAAATATGGCACCGTGTCTCCCTCACAAGCATAAGGTCCTGAGTTTAATTCCTGGTACCAGAAAAAAAACAAAGAAGGAAATAAAGCATGGGAGGATGGGTTGATAGGGAAACACGAACTATCTACCCAGGTACTTTTTTTTTTTTTTTTTGGTACCGGGGATCAAACTCAGGTCCTTGCGCTTGCAAGGCAGGCGGCAAAACCACTGAGCTAAATCCCCGGCCCCTACCCAGGTACTATTATACTTATTAACAGAATGATGTGCGTGTGTGTTTGCATGTATCTGTGTGTGTGTTTGGCTAACAGTTAAGTCTGACTGTCATTATTCAGTAACTTAACTAGGATAACTGTCAAAGCTCACTTCAGGTCCTGTTGTGAAGATACAAAGAACACATGCAAGTCTTTACCTTCTTTTGTTTGTTTGTTTATTTGTTTGTTTTGGTATGGGACCCATAAGTCTTTCTTTCTTATCAAGCACATAAGGCACACAGGACTTTCCTATCAGCAAAACGGTAATAGTCTTCATGTTCAAAAATTTTACAACTCTCCAAAAATAATTTCAGCAGTACACAAAGATGAAGAGAATCTCTAATGTCTATATTCACAAAGTTTATCATGTAATTTAGCTGAAGAAAAGCCAGAACACTCACTATATATTTATATAGAACTACACGCTGGTGTGATTTTCCATGGAAAATGACATCAATGATACAAATTTCAAAAACCCATCTTTTAGGAAATGGGCAAAACAGAAACTTTCCCTTCATTATATGCTACAATTGCTTCTCGGCCTTTCGTCTAAAATCAAGAGTATATGTTATAGTTCTGCCAGTAAACAGACTTTTTTTTTTTTTGGTACCAGAGATCGAACTTGGGTCCTTGAGCTTGCGCAGCAGGCAGCAAAACCACTGAGCTAAATCCCTGGCCCAAGTAAACAGACTTTTAACAGCTAAGAATTAATGCAGTTTCACTTATGTTTGTCAAATATTATAATGCGTATAATAAAATATTCTGATAATGCACACAAGCCAAATGATTAATGCATATCTAATTTTTGGGATTTCAAAAATTACATATTAAAAAGGTAATTATGGGGCCAGGATTTAGCTCAGTGGCAACGCACCTGCCTTGCAAGCACAAAGTCGTGAGTTCGATCCCCAGAACAAAAAAAAAAAAAGAAAAAAAGAAACTGCATAACCATAATTATCTTTTTGTTGTTGTTGATGGTACCCAGGATGGAACTCAGGACCTGTGCTTGTCAGGCAGGCATGGTGCCAATGAGCTAAATCCCCAGCCCAAGATCTTTCTTTCTTTTAATTTTTTCCAAGATCTTTAATTTTAGGGCCGGGAATTTAGCTCAGTGGTTCCACTGCCTGCCTCACAAGCTAAGGACCCGAGTTCGATCCCCGATACCAAAAAAAAAAAAAAATCTTTAATTTTAGAGGAGTTTGAATATAGAAATTATATAAACAGGGATGGTGATGTAGCTCAGCGGTGCCATGCCTGCCTGGCAAGCGCAAGGTCCTGAGTTTGATTCCCAGTACCAAAAAAAAAAATTTTTTTAATTAAATTAAAGATCTTGAGGACGTGTCATTTTCTCTTTTTGAAACAGGATTCTGCTATGTAGTCCAGGCTGGCCTTAAACTCCCTATGTAGCCCAGGCTGGACTTGAATTCACAATCCTCCTGTCTCTGTCTCTCAAGTACTGGGATTATAGGTCTCGCTACCATACCTGACTTACTTTATTCTTTAAAATTCAATTACAATTTATGTTGTACCTCAAATAAATTTAAACCTTCAATTTAGTCATAGAAATACTACAAAGCCAGGCATGGTATGCACACCTGTAATCCCATGGCCACGACTTTAAACAAATTAATAAATAATTTTCTTCCAAAAAGTTGATGATAATGCAACACACACATAAGCCACTCCACTGTAAGGAAATAAGTCAATCCACTATAAGGCAAGTAAATATCTTCATTTCATATACTCTTTACATACATTACGAAAATCGAGCAAATATACATTTCTAAAGTCTGTATCTGACTACCGTTCTTCATGTCATTCTGTAGATAGACATGGAAATCTAATTTACAGAATGCTTTCTAGAACACTTGCCCAGAAAGTGCTAAGTATGCAAGAGTCATTGTGTCGGTCTGGAATTAAGCTTGTGGATGTGTCTAGTCCTGTTGCTTTCTAATTCTCCCAAGCTGGCAAAGTATACAAATTCACAAAAATCATATTCTTGGAAAGCAGAGTTCTTTTAGTACTACCAGACTTCCCTTTAAAAATGAGAAAAAGATGTGCACATGGCCAGCATGAACACAAAGACCTCAGCATCACTAATTATTAGGCAAATGTAAATCAAAACCGCAGTGAAATACCACTTCATACCCATTATAATGGTTCTTGTAAATAAATAAAATTAATAAGTGTTCGTGAGGATATGAAGAACTTCGAACCCTGTGGAAAACAGTGTGGCTATTCCTCAAAAAAATTAAACAGACAAAAAATAAAATTAAACATACAATCCAGCAATTCTACTTCTAGGCACATACCCAAAAGAAATGAAAGCAGAGGGCTGGAGATTGAGCTCAGTGGTGCCTGTGCCTGCCTCACAAACGCAAGGTCCTCAGTTCTATCCCCAGTACCAAAAAAAGAAGAAAGAAAGCAGAGACCAGAATGATATTTTTACTTGTAATAGGCAAAAGGTAGAAGCAACCTGATGTCCACTGATAAAAAGGCTGTGGTGCATGCACATATATTCAGCCTTAGAGAAGAATATAATTCTGACACACACTACAACGTAAATGATCCTAGGACAGGGCTGGGGATTTAGCTCAGTAGTGTCGCCGCCTACTGCCCAAGCGCAAGGACCCGAGTTCGATCCCCAGTACAAAAAAAAAAAAAAAAAAAATGAAATAAGCTACTCACAAAGGACAAACATTGCATGAATCCACTTCTAGGAAAAACTCACAGTGAAATTCATGAAGACAAAAGGTAGAATGGCAGCTGCCAGGGAATGGGGACAGGAAAAAAACCAAAGCGTTTGATGGGTGGAGTTTCAATTAGAGAAGACAGAAAGTGTCTGGAGATGGATGGTGGTGATGGCTGCACAGCAATGTTCATGTACTTAATGATGCTGAATTGCAAACTTAAAAACGGTGCATTGTGTGTATGTCTAGTTTGCACAGTAAAAGAAGAGAAATGGTACAACAAAATGAGATAGCATGCATCCAAATTCTCAAGTACACCTTTCACTAACCACATAACCAATACCCTCGCTGTAAGTGGTCAGTTAGGTTCTAATTTAACTGTTTGCCATGGGCCTATAAATTAATAGTTAAGTTTTAAAATTTCTTCTAATCCTATAAAAAGTTTAATATAGGCTTCTAAGATAGTTATGTCCTCCACCAGAAATGATGCTAGTAACTAATACATGTCTACTTCCAATTAAATAAGTTCCAAAAGATCTGCTGTCTCCCAACTTTCTATTTCCAGAATGCTTAGGGTTTTTTGGGGTTTTTTGGGGGGGGCGGTGTTTTTGGTACCAGGGATCAAATTTGCGCTTGCGAGGCAGGCACGGTGTCACTGAGCTAAATCCCTGGTCCTAGGATGCTTAGTTTTATCCCTAGAATTTCGCCTTCATTTTCTTCCAAAGCCTCATACAAGCTATTCTGATTTTTACTCAGAAAATTTTTATTTAAAATCTCCTCCCCCAAAGCCAAGAATTCATCTTTACTAACTGCTAAACATAATATCCTTACAGTAATCACTATTTGCCACTGATATCAAGTATAAACATTGGAATGATTTATGAATCTCCTTCCCTTTAAAAAAAAGTTCACATAGGAAAAAGAGAAACCTGAAATATCCTATGCTAGAATTCGAGAATCTTTTCTAGTCACATTCCAGTTTTTCTTATAATATCTTCTGATTTCACAAACTGTTCCAGAACTCAATGTGCTTTAATGAACTAGTCAGCCAGGTTGTCTGGTTTCCTCTGAGCAAGTGAAGTCTACTGTGTTGTTCCCCTTTGTCCCCACTCTTAGTCTCAGCAAACCAAACTCCATAGTCAAAGACAGAGTCTGACAGTTTCTACCCTGTAACAGGTAGTGTCCTGATACATTTCAAATAATGCCTGTTCATAAACATGAAGTAGATGAAAATTTAAAAGGACAAAAAGAATTCACATACTCAAACAGACTGAAAGGTGTAGCTTAGGAAAAAAGTTCTCACATGAAAAACCTATTCTTAATGCACTCTGAAGAAAAAAATGTATTAAGCAAGTATGATCATCATACACTTTGTACTATCTGAAAACAAGAATGCATGTAATCAATTACAAACTACATATGTTTTCTTAATTTTTTAAAAATGCATTTTTTTCAAGCCGGGGATTTAGCTCAGTGGCACTGAGCCTGCTTTGCAAGTGCAAGGTCCTGAGTTCGACCCCTGGTACAAAAAAAAAAAAGGCAATAAAACCGCATTCTTTCAAACACCGTTTCCTTTATGTAAGTCATTGGTACCATCTCCTTTACTAGGTTCTGCTTCCTAAGAGTACAATTTGTGGTTGTCATTGCAAACAGTGCATCCACCTAAATATCAAAAGAAAAGAATGAGATACACAAACCCCGACATCTCTGCCATTTAGTTTTTTGCACTTATCAGGAGAGATTCTCTAGTTTCTTTTTGCTTGTCCTCAGCCATTTAGATTAAATCAAGCCCAATCCCATCCTTATTTTTCCAGCACCAGGGCTTGAACGCAGGACCTCATCCATATTACACAAGTACTCTACCACTGAGCTACATGCCCGGCGCCAGTTGAGACCTTTTAGAAGGAGAGGGGTTATACTTGGTCTCACATACTAGGAACTTTAATGAAGCTCCCTGTCCCTTCAATTTGCAACATAGAACTTGAACAGATAGGAAATTTTTTACAAAAAGAAATTACATGGAGATACTGAAAGATCCATTGAAAACCAGTGGAGCTGGTCATGAGCCTTACCTTTCAGCAGCGGCAGAGGTGCTAACTCAATAGGCTTGCCTTGAGACCTAAACTGTGAGGAACTTTGTGACCTCTTCTGTCTGGCTTTTCTGACGGACTTCCGAGAAAATCCGTCTACTTTATCCACTGATGGAGGAGTAGTTGGTGCTGAGGACATATCCCTACTGGAGAGAAAGAGGTGTCAGAAACACATTCCCAAGGTGCAAGCATATATGTCGAGTTCTACAAATACTCAACCTCTCACATGTAATATTAATGAACACAGAAGTATGTGCCAAAGAAAGTAAATAAAATCAAGTAAAGAAAGTCTTATGTCAATGGGGAAACAGGAAAATTTGATGGAAAAAATATTACTATTTAAGCAGTATTGTATCTCTAGTGAATTATACTGTTTCATTTTTAGAAGCAGTAAAAAGATGTTCATCTGAAAACTAAAAGATGGGGCCAGGGATTTAGCTCAGTGGTTCCGCCACCTCCCTTGCAAGCGTAAGGACCCGAGTTTGATCCCCGGTACCAAAAAATAAAAAGTATAAAACATAGAAGATGTTCATCTAGACTTAAGCTTTCTATGCTCTCTATCCATTTTAACTGCAAAACTCTTCTCATCTTGATTCTAAAAGTAATTTTGGAGTTATTCTGCACCTGGAAAACGTCCATGGAGACACTTTTCCCAAAATATTTAATATTATGAATGGATTCTGGAACTGAAACCCTTACTGTAGTTTTAAGAATCTACATCAGTATATCACAGCAAGCAATAAATTTACAATTATTGAAACTACCTGGTCAGAACTCTTAGTGAAATGTGCTGTATTTGCTGCAATAAACAACCACACTGCCAATGAAGACAGGCTAGGTTATTTCAAACAGAACACTCAAAAGGCATCATTAAAATCATTTCAAAGAAGTTTTCTTTTTGAATGAAACCATCTTAACTTATTAAAGCTTAATAAACAAAACTATGATGAAACCAAGCACCAAGAACTGAAATATAACTTCACAGCCATAGGCAACCAAGTGGAGTTTCCTTGAGGTTTAGATCTTGAAGTTAAATACCAATTTTTATTTCTTGAAACTGATGGAATTTAACATTTTGCAATTTTTAAACCTCTCAAATTATTAAAATGAAAACTATTTCCCCAAAGTAACAAGCAGTAAGCTCAATTCCATTCACCAAGTTAAGTGGATGCCATCATTTCCACGGCTCTGAGACTACACTAAGATTAATGGCAGACTCAGGTTGCGTACAGGGAAAATGCTGAAATGCAATTACTCACCTGTCATTCCAATACATAAGACAAGTTTTTTAACTCCTATATGAAAGAGTAAGGGAGCTTCTTCTTGAATGTGTAAGACTAAAAAGTTCCCTGGATTACCTGGATTCTGACAAAGTAAAAATAGTAAAAACACTCAAGGTGAAGGTGGGGGAACACTACGTTGAGATTCAGAATTATTAAGTTTTCGGTTTTCTTTCACTAAAAAGTTTTTTAAATCTACCTAATTTAGCCTTAAAAATACAGTAATGTGACGAGCCTGGCGTGGTGGCACACACCTGTAATCCCGGCACTCAGGAGGCTAAACGGTCAGCCTGGGCTCCACAGTAAGTTCAAGGCCAGCCTAAACAACATAGCAAGCAAGACCCTGTCTCAATAATAAATAATAATAATAACAATGTGACAAATTCAAACTGGAATTGCAAACTATGAATACGATGGAAAATGTAAAACCACCTTAAAATCTGATAACTGCATCAGCAAGAAACTTCACATCGCATTTGTATGTTGCAAATTTATGGGTGGATTTTACAATCTCGTATGTGAACTATTTAGACCTCATTCTAACCCTAACAACAGATTTCAATAAATCCTCTTCCTCCATCACTCTTTTTGTCTTTTTTTTATTCCTCATCAGCCATCTCCAAAGACGATCTACTATAAGTACCTTTTTTTAAATCATTTGCCCCTTATGCCTACAGCCCAGAACAAACGTCAAGGATCTCAAGCCTAAGGTATCGCAGAACTGAACAGAAGGCAGCAGCCGGTCCAAGCAAAAAAGCCCAGAGAAACAGGTTTCACCTGGGCCAGAGCGCCGGAAGCTTTGCCATCCTCTAAGCAGCGGGCAGCGGGCATTTCTAAGGCTCCGGATAATCCGGGGGTGGGGGCAGGGAAGTGGTTTGGGTGTACATACACCCCAAGCCCTGGAGAAGATCGCCGCTACTCCACATCTCCTGCTTCCCCCTGCCTCCGCCAGTGGGTAAAGGGGGACAAGAAACCCCTTCAAATCCCAGAAGGTGGAAAAATGAGAGGGAGACCGAGCGAAGGAGAAGACTCCTCAGTAGCATTTGCAGGCAGATCAGACAAGTGGGACCGCGCACCCCACCCCGCCGCACCCCTCGCCGCCTGGGCCGGGCCTTCCCAAGTCCGGTGCCCCGTAGGCTCCTCGGAGAAGGGAAGCGCGCGAGTCGCGGGGCCCGAGGGACGAAGTTACCTTGAAGCTTCTGAGGAAGAATCTGAGATCTGTGGTTCCGAGGGGCGGGAGACGGGCGAGGGGGTCGCGGCGGCAGCGGCGGCGGGGCCGGGGCGGCAGGGGAGGTCCGGGAGGCAGCGGGGAGTCCGGGAGACGGCGATCCGGAGCGGCGTCCCCTTCGGTTCCGCGGCGGCAGCGGCGCCTGTAGGCCTCACGGCCGGACCTGAACCTCAGCGTTCCGGCAGCTGCGGTGGCCTCACGATCCTCCCCCGCGGGCCCGTCCCATCAAATCGGCACCGACCCCGTTGCGGCTCCGCCGGTGGCTCCTCGCTCACATTCCCGGCGGGCGGCGCCTCAGCTCGTTGCCCCGGACCCGGCGGCGGCGGCGGCAGCAGCGGTGGCGGCGACGTGGGGAAGGGGGAAGGGAGGGAGGAAGACTGGATCTGCAGCGGCAGCGGGCAGAGGAGCCGGGAGGAGGAGAAGGAGCCGCTGGAGCTACAGGCACCGCTGCCAGAGCCGCCGTTCGCTACCTGCGGTGGGTCTCCGTCAATGCCCCTTTCTCTCTCCTATTGTCAATATCACCGGGCGGCTGAGTCCATGGCACACGCGCAACCGAACCTCCTAGCTAGCAGCGCCCGCCCCCGACGCCCGCCCATTGGGCACTTCAAACGGGAAGCAAGGCCTCATTGGCCGGTGTCCGCCTTCACTCCCCTGCCAGCACGTTCGACTGAGAGCTGATCGGGGATTGGCGGCGGGGGGGCGGAGACACAAGAAGGTGGGAAGAGAGGAAGCCGAGGATTGGGCCGGGGCGTGAGGAACCCGGATGCAGCCGCGAGTCCCGGCCGTACGGCCGCAGCTTCCGCCAAGGGTCCCGGCAGGCCGAAGTGGGGCACCGCGGCTTGTCTGGGTCCGAGAAGGGATTTGCTTAACCCGGAGGTTTGCTACTGGCACATCTGCAGGAGAAGCTTCTGCGCATTGGGCGCAGATGGTCGGCGGTCCTCTGCGCCCCGAGGACTTCTAGGGCTAGGGTGGGGCAGCACCCCTGCGTCCCCTTCAGCTCCCGTGTGCGCCCACTCGGGACCCGATCCCACGCTGCGGTGGAAGAAATAAGATCCCTCGCCAGTGCGCCTCTGCATATGTAGAGTGGTCCTGGAAGCCCAAAGCCCCTTTTCACCAAACCTTATGGGTGGCCCCAAATTTAAACTCCTGAGGCCTGGCTAAGCGCTAGGTGACGCTTCGATTCCTTCTCGTCTCCTTTTCCTAAACGTGTGTCTTGAGGATGAGCTGCCTGAAGCTCCTGCACGCTTCGGTTGAGCCCAATGCTCGTGGAGCTTATGCAGGTGGGAACAATGTTAACTGACTGAGAGGACTTGATTTACATCTGGATCAAGTGATAAAATATTTCTTGGATTGTCGGTCTGCTTGAACACGCTGTGTACTTTTTTGAGAGAGAGAGAAAAGGAAAAGTAGTCCTTAATGCTAACTACAGCACTTGGCCTAATGTACCCCGATCCCCAGTACTATGAAAGAGAAAAAATTATTCATGATCCCTCAACCCCGAGAATCACTAAGCATTTCGGTGTACTTCCCTTCCAGTAGTTTCTTCCTTTTATATTAATATGTGCCATTCTGTAAACTACCCCTCCCCAGCATTATAGCATATTTTCTGATATAGTTAGGGAATAGAACTTTATATAAATAAAACTCTGTGTGCCGTGCGTACAAGTGACAACAAGAAAATGCATTTGTGTTTTTCTTGTTTATTGTTTAGCATTCAGTTGTTGCAAATTTCTGCGCCCACTCCCAGAAATGGCAATTGGATGGAAAAATAAAAACATCCCTGCTTTTGAATTTAAATGGGAAACTCCGAGATGGAAGCAGGCGCCCCCTTCTGACAGCGTATGATTGTCCCCTGCAAGCCAATGCCCATTTTTGCTGTGGGGATCTTGACCACAAAGCTTTAAACCATGTAGAACACCAGTTAGTTTCTAACTTCAAGAAATTGACATTTCTGGGCCGGGGATTTAGCTCAGTGGTTCTGCCGCGTGCCTCGCAAGCACAAAGTCCCAAGTTCGATCCCTGGTACCAAAAAATATATGTATATTTATGTTATCTCAGTCTTAGTAAAGTTCTGTATCCCAGCTAAGCAGAACCTATTTCGTCAGTTTCTGATTGAGGGTAAATGCAGAATTAAAACCAGGAAAGATTTTTAAGCCAACTCAAATTTCCCTTGGCAACAGTTGAACCTTTAAAAAGTAGTGCACGTTTGAAATGCTCACAGCTGTTGCTTAGAACATTTCACATTTTGTAGAGTGAAAATTTAGCTTGCAAATGGATCTCTGTAAAGACAATTCATTTCAAAGTCATTCCATTTTCTGTAAAATAGATGAGCAACTGAGATGAGCAGGGGTGGGTTTTTTTTTAGTGGAAATAGCGTTGCCTACCAGAGGACTTGTTTTCTGAACCAATAATTTCTTGAGGAGCTCCATACATCCCCTGTGTTCCAAAGAGAGCACCAAGCAGTCCACTTGGGATGCAAGAAAAGAGAACAGGAATCTAGGCATAGTTCTAATCTAAAAACAAAAGCATTGAGCTCAGCTAATTCTGTATGCAAAATAAAGGGTCCTGTACTCTGTCCCAGGAATTTTCCCTTGGCCTGGAGCCAAGGGAAAACATAGGAGGTGCCCTCCGGGGGAAAATGGGGGGTAGCCATGCCCTCAGGTTGACAGTTGGGATCCCAGCCAACCTGACCCAATCACCCTATTTTGACCAACTGCAGCTTGCTGAGTTAAATGGTCTTATTACTGATTATATTATCTGGATTTAATAATGAAACCCACAAAACAGATGAATTCACAAATCTTTTGCAAAGAAATCACAAGACAAAAATGATGGAGATTTCTAAGATCTCGTCTTTGACAGCCACATTTTATTTCCTTAACTGTACTTATACATGTGTCTCATACCATGATATTACATACCTTAAATATACACTATAAATTTATTTTTAAAACTAAAAGAAAAGTGTGGAGCATTGTGGCACATGCCTGTAATCCCAGCACTTGAGAGGCTGAGGCCAGCCTGGGCTACATATTGAGTTCAAACCCAGCCTGACTACATAGCAAGACCCTGTCTCAAAAACCCAAAATATTTTTTTTTACATTGTAAAGTTAAAATGAGGACAGATGTGGTGGAACAGGCCTCTTATTTCCAGCACTCTGGTAAACTGAGGCAGGAGGCTCACAAATTTGAGCCCAGCCTGGGCAACTTAGTGACATAGTGAGAGTGTCTTAAAATTTAAAAAAGAAAAAGAAGGCCCGGGGATTTAGCTCAGTGGCACCATGCCTGCCTCACAAGCACGGGTCCTGAGTTTGAGCCCAGTTACCAAAAAAAAAAAAAAGAAGAAGAAGAAGAAAGAAAAGAAAAAGAAGGATGGGCATGGTGGTGCACACATGTAATCCCAGCACTTGGGAGGCTGAGGTAGGAGGATCCCTGTGAGTTCAAAGCCAGCCTGGGTTACATAATGAAACCCTGTCTCAAATAACCAAAAATAAGTTAAAATAACAATCTAATCCAAAATTTGAGTAAAAGCTAACAAAATCTTAAGAGGAGTTGAAACTATTTGAAATGTTGATACCTACTATTATTTACAATTAACTTTATGCTAACTGGAACTGTGTATTGTGACTGAGTTATAAGGTAATGATGACGGAATATACCGTATTGTACTTTATGAACAAATACATGTGCGTTTGGAAGAATATGCCCCTCCAAAAATATACTGAGGGGAATGTATGATCGGAACAGTTTGAAGACTGCTGCTCTAGATGACATGAAAAATAAATAGATTATACCCATATGAGAGGCCATCATCAGGTGACAAAACACAGTTCATTGTTACCAGATAAAAGCGTTCGTGTCCCAGATATCAAAGCTGAGCTTGTCATGAATCTGTTGGCAAGCTGGCCCTGTGAGCAGACTAGAAGACATAGCTGGTCACATATTGGCCGATCGATGAACTAAAGAAGGGCTGAGATAATAAACAAGCATCATAAACCAGTTACCAATGAAACACCACCTTCAGAGTTAGACCAGCCTGCTGCTCTCATGTGGGGTAGTATATGAAGCTGGTTGTGAACTGAGGCAGGAACGAGAGAGCTGTGGCAATCCCTGCTTTCCTAGGAAAACAACACAAGAAACAGACACAGAACTAGTGTAGATAAGGGACCTTGGGTGATGTATCTCTTTGAGCTACATTTATCCACTAGGAAACACCCTCAGCAGGGTGTCTCTTGGCCACAATATCAACATTGCAGTTACATTTTCAGATGTGCTTGAGAGGCTTTAGCTTTTTCTTCCCTTTAAGTGATTAATGTGCATAATTATTGCTTGAGATTTAAAATGTTTAGGTACTGTAATTCTCACTTAACAGTTTGAGCTGCAATCCAGAAATGACTATCAGAGGACCTTTGCACTGTCTGTCTTAGTGAGTCAGACACTAATGAGGAAGGAGAGATGGAAAAAAACAGGAAGAATAGTCTAGCTTCCAGTGCACTGTATTTCACACAGGATAAAATGCAAAATAATGTGCTACAAGGACTACTTCTGCTGGTAAAAGTCCATTTACACAACTAAATGTAATGAAAGCTGTATCTAATTAGAAACAGTGAAGAGAACACAGACTCTGAGATCAGAGGTCATCTAACTCTGACAGGAGCTGGGCAAATTATTCACCTCTCCCAGCCATGGTTTCCTTACCAGTAAATAAGCAGACTAACAGTTCCTAATTCATAGGCTAGTCCTCAGATCTAAATGAGATTATTCATTTACTACAGTGCCTAGCATATGTTAACTGCTCAATGATTACTAGTTATTACAACAATCATCCATTTTATTGTGTTGCTTTTAAAATTTTGTCCATGTGGAATTTTTTTTTTATATTCGTTTTGTTTTTCCCTCACAATTTTATTCTGGCATACTTCCTGTGACAGGAATAAAACAATAAGCAAGGAAACCAAAGGCATTGGCTTTCAAGCCACTTCTACATTGCATGATAATGTGTGGGAGCATTCATCAGCAAAAGCAGGAACTTGCATTCTACAATATGCATATACTTTTCAAAGTAAAAATAAATTAGTTGAGTTAAGGTCATTTCAGAGCTTTATCTTCATTGTTAATTTATATGCTTTCAAAAGAGGCTGAAACTGTTTTTGCTGTAAGCTTGCTACTACTCTTCCTTGCCATAACTTCCAGATCTGCCCTGGAACCGAGATCCTGCTTTCTAGTCTTAGCCTTGCCTTTAACGATGGTCAAGACAGTGCGATGGAATCTGCTTCCGGAGTATCTCCTTTGACTCCTTGAGCACCACACTGGGTCTAGAAAACTTGTTGGCCATAATACTACTTCCCTCTTGCCCCCTCCTCGGGGGAGAAATGGGTACCAGGCTCAAAGGGTACATCCCGGCCCAAGATTGGCTTTTTAAATGTTGGGATCACAAACAGAAATGATATAAGTAGTAAAGACACATCCTGAAGGAACCCTGACTTTGGCAAATGCAAAATCATTAACATTATTGGAGCTACTGGATTCTGCTGTGCCTGAAGTTAGTTTCAGTTGTATAAGCCAGTAAATTTCCTTTTTTTTTGGTACCAGGGATCGAACTTGGGTCCTTATGCTTGTGAGGGAGGCAGCAGGCAGTGGAACCACTGAGTTAAATCCTGGCCTCCTTTTTTATTTAAACCAGTTTGGAGTTGATTTTCTACAGCCTACACCTAAAAGAATTCTGACTAATAATACACAGACAAGTCACTTAACTGCTGCAAGATTCGATTTATTTTTGACCTTGAATCAAGTTTTCAACGTGTTGAATTAAGTGAAATTTTTAGATGAAATCTAATCTTATGCATGCATGGGAATCATTTAAAGACCCTGCCAGGAATTCTTTCCTAATGTACAGTAACTTATCAAGGTGTGTGTGTGTGTGTGTGTGTGTAAGCTCAGAGTTAAAGCAGATACTCTTAAGAATTACACTTAGATGGGCTGGGGATTTAGCTCAGTGGTTCTACCGCTTGCCTTGAAAGCACAAGGTCCTGAGTTCAATTCCTAGTACCAAAAAAAAAAAAAAGAATTATACTTTGAGAATTAAGTCCCCCTAGAACACAGACACATGTGGGAAGAACAGTACAGATACATAGCATGTGTGAGAGCTGGGGATTTAGCCCAGTGGTTCTGCCGCCTGCCTTCCAAGCGTAAGGTCCCAAGTTTGATCCCGGTACCAAGGGAAGAAAAAAAAAGTGATAGACATAGCAAATGTGAAAATGAGCACTATTCTTTAGCAAGCTGCTGCTTTTTTTGTTTTTTCGCTGAGGTTTTTTTGGAGGGGTACCAGGGATCGAATTCGGATCCTTTGCCTTGTGAGGCAGGTGGCAGAACCACTGGGCTAAATCTCCAGCCCAGACTGCCTTTTTTTTTTCCATTAAGTTTATTGGTACATTTTAGGTATAAAATACAGTTACATTCATCATTGGGATCTTGTACCTTTACATGAGTCTCTTGGTTCTTATTTTTTTCCCCTTCCCTTGCCCTCCCTTCACCCCCTCCACCCTTCTCTATTTGCAAAG
>NW_004624734.1:37439989-37503038 GCF_000247695.1 Heterocephalus glaber | reverse complement strand
AAGCTATCAGGAGACTAGAAGTAGAACAGAACCTTCTCAACAGATTAAAGACATGTACTCCATACTTCCAGCGAGAACACCTTATATAAATGGAGAAGATACAATGCTTTCTCCTTAAGGTGGGGAACAAGGGCAGATATGCTTACTCTTCATCTGTCCAGACTGCCATTTTTGAGTAGACTTTTTTCATGGGAAGTTAACCAGGAGGGAGGCGGGAGGGATGGGAAGGGAAGGGAATGTAAAAAGAATTAAGTTGTGTTACATACATGTACCAATGCCCCACGGTGCATGTAATCATTATGTACTACAAACATGTATTAATTTAAAAATTAAAAATCCTTAAAAAATGAATAGGCTTGATTTTTTTTTTTCCCTGCACTGGGGATTACATCCAAGTTCTTCTCACTGAATCACATCCCCAGCCCTTTTAAAAAATATTTTATTTTGAAACAGGGTCTCACTAAATCACTCTATTGCCCAGACTGGGCTCAGAATTATGATACTGCTGCCTCGGCCTCCCAGAGTGCTGGGATTACAGGCCTGTGCTACCATGCCTGGCTCTTAAATAGGCTATTTTTCCTTCTTAAAACATTAAAGCCGTATTTTTTAAAAGTACTGTGTACGGTTGAATGTTACATCTAGTGTTCTTTATTACAGAAAAGGAATATTGTTTGTAAGATACCAATAAAATGGGATTTAGCTCAGTGGTGCCACTGTCTGCCTCACAAACTCAAGGTCCTGAGTTTGATGCCCAGTAAAAAAAAAAAAAAAAAAAAATGAGTAAAATCTATAAACATAGGATAAATCATAACTAAAATATTCTAAGAAGACAAGACAACCAAAAGAAAGTGAAAACTTAAATCTGAGCGCACTGTTTTTTGTTTGTTTGTTTTGTTTCTCCTGGAGATTAAACCCAGGGCCTTTGCACTGAGCTATATCCAAAGCCCTTTATTTATTTACTTATTTTGCAGTACTGAAGACTGAATTCAGAGCCTTTACATTGAGCTAAATCCCCAGAACTTTTATGTTTTATTTTTAGATAGAGTCTCATGAAGTCACTAGGTTGCCTAAACTAGGCCTAAAATTGTGATCCCCCTGACTCAGCCTCCCAAGGTGCTGGGATTACAGCCGTGCCCCACCAGACCTGGCTAAACACACAGTTATTAAAACAAAATAAGCCTGTAAGGAAAATGAACATAATCTTGAATGGCATTAATAATAATTACTACATTTATGAATAGCAATTTAGTGCACTTTCATTTAGTGCACTCAAATTCATTAAATTTGAGCCTTAATTCTGCAGATACATATTATTCCCATTCTATAAGTAAGAAAACTGAGAATCAGAGATGTTGCCTAATGTCAGACGAGTAACTAATAGAACCACAATCCACTGTTGTTCAAGCCTTTTCACACTATAACAAGTTACCTCTGTCTATATGTTAGTGATATGTCCAAATAAATGAATATTAGGCTACTTTTTTTTCCCTCTGAGAGAAGGAAAAGATTACTAACATACAGAGGTTAAATGTCTTGTATGAGGTCATAATGCACAGAAAGTCCAAACAATGGCCCATGTCTTCCACCACTATCAGCTTGAATCTCATTCATTGAATATTGTGAACCAGAAGCTTGGGCAGACACTACATGATTATGTTGTTTAAACCTCAAAATCATCCACTGATGTAGATATTGTTATCTCCTTTTACAGACACAGGAACTAAGACACAGCAAGCTTCCATTTCTTACCACAGTCATACATCTAGTAAGTAGCAGAGTGGGGCAGCAGTTAAGACTAGAAGTTAGACACTAAAAGTCCTGTTTGACCACTTTTGCCCCTGAAAGCCTGCACCAATCTAATTTGTATATAGTGCTGTGCAGGATGTTTAGAAAACACGGAGCCTTTCCAGTTCATTTCCCTTGATATTTAAATCTGTTACCAAACACACACACACACACACACACACACACACACACACACACGCACACACGCATGCACATACCCACACAGGTCTCTCTGTCTTTGGTGAGAAGTACTCTTTGCTGGTAGAGTTAGATTGCACAGTGGATCCAAATCAACCTTCTTGATGAACAGAAGATTTTCTAGAAGATATATTTTAAAGAGCTTTACAAACAAGGATAGAGGCAGCCATCATCTCCAGTGTTTGATGATGTTCCATTTAATGATATTTCTAAATCAAGAAAGCTTATTTTCCCAGGTGTGGAAGCTTGGTGACCCAGTTAACAAACCAATTGCCAAGTGGAACAAAGTATTTATGAAAAAGTATTTTTGAAAAACAAACATTGGAAGAGACTCACTGGAAACACAACATCACAGCCAGGTTTGGTTTTGTTTTGTTTTGTTTTGTTTCCTTTTTTCCAGTACCAGGAATTGAACTCGGGACTTTGCACTTGCCAGGCAGGCACAGTGCCACTGAGCTACATCCCCAGCATCACAGTTGTTTTCACCCCTAAAAGAAAAAATAATTAACTACAAACCTCTGGGTTCACAAACAAACTGAGCTAAGTGTTTGACTTCAAGAGAAATCACCATCATCTCGGTGATCAGGTTTCTATAGACCTTTCAAACACAATAAATTTTCTTGCCAAACTTTTATTGTTTTATTCAATAATTCCTTGCTGTATTCATTCTAAACATTTAAGTACCTATTTTATACTTGGTAAAATTCAAATATGGATATAGCATAATAAGTACCATCACTCTAGTACGCAATAAGGTGGTATGGCCCTGAGCTGATTATAATGGGAGCCCAGTACAATAGCTTATGACCAGGATGGGAAAATGGAAAATGGGAAAAAGGGGAAAAAAGGATGTGATGCAGGTGACACTCACAACTTCTGTTTGCCCGGCTTGGGACATGTTTTGTTTTGTTTTTTGTGATACTAAGGCTTGAACCTTCAGCCTCCTACATGGTAGGCAAGTGCTCTAACCCTAAGCTATACTGCCAGCCCTTTTTATTGTATTTTATTGGTTTGGGGGTTTTGAGACAGGGTCTTGCTTTATACTTCAGTCTGGCCTTGAACTCATGGTGGTCCTCCTTCGCCCTCGCCAGGGCTGGGATTATAGGCAGGTGCCAGTTGTTTGATCCTCTTGCCTCAGCTCCCTGAGTAGTTGGGATGACAAAGGTGTGTCACTGCCTCAGGCTAGAATCCCTTGGTTTTAATACAAAGTCGCAGTTCAGGTCACGTTCTCAGACCTGGGCCAGGCAGCTGTGGCCTGGGCACTGGAGTCATTGGATCAAGCGAATGTTAGGGACTTTTTGCTATTTCCATGTGTGTTTGGACAGAAAAAAGAGGGACAGAAACAATGGCCCTGAAATGCACCGAATTGTTGTCTATTTACAATGTCTTTGATTATGTCCTTAGATTAAATTTATAATAGTAGAATTACTATAAAGACAAGGATGTTTTAAATCCTTGGAAAAGTCTCCCACACTACCAACCATATAACTCACTTTCTCATCTTTTCTAAATTTATAGCCCAAAACTTTGAAACTAATTATAACTCTCATCTCTTTACCCAGGCAGAATAGTGAAAGTGTTTCTCATGCATTTACTATTTATTTGCATTTCTTTTTCTGCAAATTAACTATTGATGCCTTTTGCTTAATTTTCCTATTATACTTTTAGTGCTTCTGTGGTTTATTTATATGAACTTTTCTATATTAATTTGACATAGAAGAGTATACTACATTTCCATTGGAATATTCTTTTCAGGGTGAGGTTGCTAAGCATGAATTCTCAGAAAGACTTTCCTTTAAAAATTCTTCCTCCTGTAAGCCAGGGATTTAGCTCAGTGGTTCTGCTGCCTGCCCCAAAAGCAAAAGGATCCGATTTTGATCCCCAGTACCAAAAAAAAAAAATCTTCTCCTGAATATCTTTCATAGAAATATACTCCTAAGGTTCACCAGGGATGTTCCTTATAGAATTTTAATGACAAAATTGGAAATAATCTAAGTATGTATTAGTTGAACTCTAATTACATAAAGTATGACACATCCATACTAGGGGATACTATGTACCCATTGTATATATGGGAGATGCTTATTATATTGAAAAATGTCTATCATATTAAGTGAGAAAAAGCAAGTCACAGAATTACAGGACAACCCTGATATATGAAATACATAGAGATATGTATAAAATAAAACTGGAGGTTGGGGATTTAGCTCAGTGGTTCCACCACCTGCCTCACAAGTACAAGGTCCTGAGTTTGATCTCTGGTACCAAAAAAAAAAAAAGAGAGAGAGAATAGTAAAGAGCACTCAGGAGGCTGAGGCAGGAGGATTGCCATGAGTTCAAGGCCAACCTGGGCTACATAGTGAGTTCAAGGTAAGCCCGAACTATGCAGTGAGACCCTGTCTCAAAAGAAAAAAGATTAAATTATATACTTAGATTTTGTTTTAATTTATAAAAGGAATATGTATACCCTTACATTTTATTTCATGAGACATTTTAGACTTAGGATGAGCCACTGTAACAACATTCATAACCCAACACATAACTCTAGAAATGAACTCCCTGGTATAAACTTCTCCTGCCATATTCCCCTTTCCCAGAGGAAATCGTGAATCTCGAGCTTTCTATTCTCACAATGTCTTGCTTTTACCATGTATACAGCATGTAGTATTTTTTTCATATTTTAGGGTTGTATTTATTCTTAGGATTGTTATTTAACTCATATTTCCCTAAATGTTACCTTCTGTAATTTAGTGTTTCATTCAACATTTTGTGTGTTTTGTTTTGTTTGTTGTATTATTTTTGGTGTGTTTTGTTTTGTTTTTGGTACTGGGGATCGAACTTCAGTCCTTGAGCTTGCAAAGCAGGCGGCAAAACCACTGAGCTAAATCCCCAGCCCTTGTTTTGTTTTGGGGATTGAGCACAGGGCCTTCACACTGAGCTACACCCCACCCCTTTTTTATTTTTTATTTTGAGAGACCGTCTCAGTAAGTCACTGAGTTGTCCAGTTTGGGCTGGAACTTAGGATCTCTTGCCTCAGCCTCTCAGAGTGCTAGGATTACAGGCTTGTGACACTACTTTCGCTGCTATTCTCCGTTCCATTTAGAAACGCTCTGTCCTTAATTTATCCTCCTGTTTCATGTGGCATGGACTATTTGGAGCAGTGGTGTGGTCATTGTGGGAAGATCTTTTGTATTGCGGTTTCTCTAGCATGTGTATCTAAAAGTGGAACCAAAACAGTTGCTTTTCTAAATGACTGTACCAATTTACAATCCCACCAGTGCTATACAAGAGATTCTATTTTTCTTTAAAAAAAAAATCCTTACCCAGTGAGGAGATATTTTATCTATATTATCTTCTAATTTTTTGTTTTTTCACTACATTCTAGTCAACAGTGAATTAATATCTGTGTGTGGGGTGTGTTGAAAACTTAAACTGAGTGGCGCCATGCCTGCCTGGCCAGCGGAAGGTACTGAATTGATCCCTGGCACCAAAATAATAATAATAATATAATAATAATAATAATAATAAATGAACATGCAACCGATTCTCCCACTCCCATTTATTGACAAGGAAAGTCCTTCTTCATTACACACTTGACATTTATTATTTATTTACTTACTTACTTATTTTTGCAGTACCAGGGATCGAACTCAGGACCCTGCACTTGCGAGGCCGGCGCAGTGCCCCTGAGCTAAATCCCCGGCCCCGACAATTTTTTTCTTCTTCTCACATAATGATCTGTCTAGTTGAATCGTTTTGTAGAGTTCCCCTAAATAACCCATTGGAATTTTACTGTAACTGCCTTTGGCCCATGAATTATTTTGGTCAAAAATACACATCCAAGGGTCAGGGATTTAGCTCAGTGGTTTCGCCGCCTGCTGCGCAAGTGCAAGCCCCGAGTTCGATCCCCGGTACCAAAAAAAAAAAAAAAATACACATCCAACTGGTGTTCTCATGTTCTCACATTGATTCATTGATCGATTGATTTTTTAAATTATTGGTACCTGAGATTGAACCCAGGACCTTGTGCTTACGAGGCAGGTGCGGTGCCACTGAGCTAAATGCCCGGCCCTGCTGATGATTTTTTTTCGAGACAAGGTCTCGCTATGTAGTTCAGGCGGGCCTCGAACTCGCGTTGATCCCCCTGCCTCAGCCTCCGGAGTGGTGGGATTTCAGGCGTGTGCCACCACGCCCGGAACGTTCTCAAATTTAAACTACAGTCCTCACTGCCCTGCACCCGGTGCCCTGAGCCTGCAGCTGAAAGGTTCCCGATATCACATTTCCCTTCCAGCATCTCAGTCCTCCGGCGAGGTCCCGCCCCACCGCGAGTGCGGGTCCTTCCTCCCGCTCGCCTGGCCCCGGCGCGGTCCGCTCCGACCTACGGTCTCCCGCTGAGGTCCAGCTATCTCACCTGTCTGTCTTCGGTTCACAGAAGCAAGGGACTGGAAACGCGAGACCTGCCTGGAGAGAGATCGGCAGGAGAAACCGTCACCCTGGCCTCCCTCGGGACGCTTCCGCTGTGTGGGCGCCGGGGTCCACGCCCCAGGTGCACTTCTGCCCCGGCTCTGCACTCTGCGGGGGTTGGCGATCTCCGCTCTACCCGCGAGGTCACACAGCTGGGCTGAGGGACCTGGCTGCAGCTCCATCTTCTCACCGACCGCACTTCACCACTCTCTACCGCACCCCAAGCTGCTTCCGTGTTAATGGTGTTTAAAAAATGTTTCTTTCGAGCTGGGCGTGGTGGCTCCCGCCTGTAATCTCAGCACTCTGGAGGCTGAGGCAGGAGGATCACCGCGAGTTCGAGGCCAGCCTGGGGTACAAGGTGAGACCCGGTCTGAAAAATAAATAAATAAATAAATAAATAAATAAATAAATAAAATTTTATTTCGAGTCGTAGTAAAAAAAAAAAAAAAGACGCTTCTCTCCTAATAAGTTAAACGGTGCAGTTTAATGGTGTTACACATTGTGTAACAAAACTCTGAATCTTTTTCGTCTTGCAAAACTGACACTATACCCATGAAATAACTTTCTAGTAGTTCTCCCTCCCCCAGCCCCTGCCTGACAGCCACCACTTTATGTTCTGCTTCCGTGACATTGACTACTCGAGATAATTTCACACAAGTGGCATCAGTAATTGTTGTCTTTTTGTAACTGGTTTATTTCACTCAGCACAATGTCTCAGCTTCATCCATATTGTACCCTGTGACAGGCTTTCCTTTTTTAAGCCCACATAATATTCTTTTGTGTGTACATAGCACATTTGCTTTGCACACTCATCTGCCCATGGACATTTGGGCTGCTTCCTCCCCAGGCAATTGTGAATAATGCTGCAGTGAATATAGGTGTCCAAATAGCTCTTTGAGATCCTGCTTTCAATTCTTTTTGATATATACACAGAAGAGAAATTTCTGGATCATATGGTAATTCTATTTTTAAATTTTTGAGGAATTAAATTCACTTTTAAACAAATAGCCCAATCCTCCTGGACTCTGCTGCAATATGTTAACTGGTGGCATATTGCCTTCCCTCTAATTAAATTGAAAATAGCAATCATGCTCATATATAACCATTAAAATATGTTTAAGCTTCTTACTTAGGATGCATCAATTACACTGTTGGCAGCTGTAGATGCTTTCACTTCCTCTCAGCCTCGATTAACAAGCTGCTCTTCCCTTTTAACAACCCTCTGCCCGATATCATGGTCACCGGACCAAAAGCTTCAGGACAGCAGGACTTGTTTTGCTCCATGCCATGTCCTAAGCAATTAGATAGTAGGTGGCATAAAATGAGCACCAAAAAAATGAATAAATGAATGAGCACATGGATGAAAGGCCACCCATGAATGCATGGATAAAAGGCCGGGCACAGTTTAAAAATTATTTTGAACTTAACCCCAAGAGAGAATAAGAAATAGTTCAGTGCCTCTTGTTCTAGCAGGCAAGAAGTAGACGCAGATGGCAAAGAGACATTTGATGATATGATTTTTGTCAGAATGATGACACCATCCTTAAAACAAACCCAGACTAAAGCTGTGATAGAAGCACAGGATCCTACCAAACACATGGATAGCCAGGCGTGGTGGCGCATGCCTGCAATCCCAGCACTCAGGAGGCTGAGGCAGGAGGATCACTGTGAGTTCAAGGCCAACCTGACTACATAGTGAGTTCAAGGCCAGCCTGAACTACTTAGCAAGACCCTGTGTCAAAAACAAAAACAAAAACAGGAGGATATGCAGAGTTTGGAAACCCATGGGGTTTTGCCAGATTCGTGGCATTAGGCTCCAGGAAAGGAGAGCCAAGAGAGAGTCCCTGAGGTGCAGGATCACACTTGCCTTCTCTCCTGCTGGACACCACGGGCGCCGGGGGACCATTCGAAGCAAAAGCACTGTCACATGGAGGGGAAGACTCCTTGTGGCCAGCTTGCTCTGCACGGCACTGCCTGATATTCTCGATGGGGTTTGCAGTATGAAGGCAAGGAGAGGGCTCAGCGTTCCTAGAGCAGTGACTGTCCTGCAGAGACAGCAAGCTGTGCTACTGCCCTTCCATCTTTAGACTTAGAAAAGAAACTGGAGGGTACAGAACTGTACTGTATCAAAAATTAAATTTATTTTTAATAAATTTTATTTATCCCATCCCCTCTCCCCACAAAACCCCTCCCCTTTCTATGTACAAAATAAAAATTAAATTTAGACTGAAGAAAAATTACATGAATTTATAAAGTGTATAAGCCCTGGAGCAAGTCACTCAGTGGAAATTATGCTCTAGCACATTTTAAAAATTAGTAAATTTCGGGGCCAGGGATTTAGCTCAGTGGCACCGCATCTGCCTGGCAAGAACAAGGTCCTGAGTTTGATCCCTGGTACAAAAAAAAAAATTATTAAATTGTAAACTGTGTTCCATTCAAATGAAGAGATTAATTAAACAGAAAAATATCTTTGAATAGCTTTGTTCCCCAAAAGGAATACAAGATGAGGTTAGGTTGCTTAGTGAGGATATGAAATCTTTTCTCATTCTCTTAATGGAGAATTTAAATTCAGACCATGAATACAGTAAATATGGGACCTTTTATATACTGAGTGATGTAGAAGTCAGCAGAGTTTCATGGAAAACCCACTAACCCTGGGCTCAGAAGACTGAGGCAGTTGCTCTGACCACCTTCCACTTTTAGAGAAGTATCAGCACACACCATCCACTGCCAGCAGAATTATGCAAATCTAATATGCTTCTCCCCAACAGAATATTCTCCATGGGCACCTACCGCCAACAGGGCACAGCCTGGCCATCGATGCACAGTGAATTCTGTCGGGATCTGGCTTGTGCACCTGGCCAGCCGGAAGGAAGGCCACCATCTGCTTCTCTTCACGCCAAGCACCCCTGCCTGCTTCCTGCCCTGCTTGCTTCTGACTCCCTGCTTCTGCTCCATTCTCGCATCTGCCTCAGCCTGAAAGCCACTTCCCACCTTCCTCCGACCCTGTCCACTGACCCATGTCTATGCCTAGCAGTGACAACATCATTATAGGTAGTTATTTGCACACCTGCCTCCCCATCAGACTCTTCCTGTGGCCAGTTTTTCATTTCTGAATGTAAGAGTGCTAAGTAAAATGTCTCCCAAAAATCTACTCCCAAGGATGGCTTTTGTTAAGGAAGGAGCAAGGATCATGTTTCTGTCTTTGAATTCTCAGAACACTGCAGTGCGTGCCAGGTGAGAGGTTTTTTTGTTTTTTTTTTTAGTACCAGGGATCGAACTCAGGACCTTGCACTTGCCAGGCAGGCGCAGCACCACTGAGCTACATCCCCAGCCCCTTACATGAGAGTTCTTAATGAACAGTGTGGATGAATGAATCTATAAAATGAAGATGTAAGTGGCTGCACCAGCCAGGTGCTGTAGGCACAGAGTCATGCAAGATCATCAATATTAAAGTTCTCTGAACACCAGGAGCATTATGCAAATACAGAACTGTGTGATCACTGGTTAACATCTCTGGTCCGGTTTTAACTTGCATTGACTACCTGGAAAACTTAGTACCAATGCCGATGGCAGTGGCGGCTAAGATTTAGCAAGTGCTTAACTCATTTAATTTTTGTTGTTGTTGTTGTTGTTGTTGTTACCAGGGAACGAACTCAGGCCCTTGCACTTGTGAGGCAGGTGGTGGCACCACTGAGCTAAATCCCCAGCCCAACTCATTTAATTCTTATAAAAACTTATAACAGTAAGGAATAGTAATTTTTCCTTTTTTCAGATGAGGAAGGTAAAGCTCAGAGAAGTTATGGAATTTGTCCCCCCAAACTGCAGAAGTAGTAAGTAGTAAATCCAGGCAATCTGCCATCCAAATTCCAAATCCACACTTCCTCACCACCCTTAACTGAGGATTGAACCCAGGGCCTTAACATACTCAGGCCTTTGTTTGTTTGTTTTTTGTTGTTTTTTTGTTTTTTCTTAAACAGGGTCTCACTATTGTAGTTCAGGTAGGCGTTAAAGTCACTACATAGCCCAGGCTGGCCTCAAACTGGTAGTGATCCTCCTTCCTCAGCCTGCCAAGAGCTGGGACAGGCATGAGTAACCATGCCAAGTGCCAGGCCTTTTTCATTTTTTTACTTTTTTTTTTTTTGAGACAGGGTCTTAGTAAATTGCTAAATTGCCCAGGCTGGGCTCAAATTTGCAATCCTCTTGCCTCAGCCTCTCAAAGTGCTAAGATTACAAATGTATGCCCTCACACCAATCTCATGTCCACACTCTTGGGTTTGTTTTTTTTTTTGTACCAGTGATCAAACTCCGGTCCTTGTGCTTGCGCAGTAGGCAATGAAACCACTGAGCTAAATCCCTGGCCCTCATGTCCACACTCTTAACCACTTCCTATTACTGTCTCCAATATATGACCCTGAAGATGAACCCTAGATGTAATAGGAATCAAGCCATCCTTGCCTCGTAAGCACAAGGTCCCGAGTTCGATCCCCAGAACAAAAAAAAGAAAAGAAAGAAAAGAAAGAAAAGGAATCAAGCCAGGCATAGTGGCACACACCTGTAATCCCAGCACTTGGGAGGCTGAGGCAGGAGGATCGTCATGAGTTGGAGGCCAGCCTGGATTACATA
Organism: Heterocephalus glaber; assembly: GCF_000247695.1. The sequence goes on along the minus strand of NW_004624734.1, from coordinate 37,491,965 downwards.
AAACCAAACAAAGAAAGGCCAGGGATTTAGCTCAGTGGTGCTGCCACCTGCCTTGCCAGTTCTATCCCTGGCACCAAAAACAAACAAACAAACAAAAGAGTCAATTAGCCCACATTGTTTCTTGTTCTAGTTTGAGTCAGAAGCAACATACCTTTCTTAAACTCTGTTTCCTTATATGTAAAGAAGAGCTATTAATTGTTCCTACTGCACAAAACTGTTTACATGGATCATTTCTGACACTACCTCGGGTCACAACGCCAGGAAGGGAGTCAAACCTAGAGCTCAGAGTCAGGAATTGATTAATTTGCAATGGATGCAGCAGTAAAGAGAAGCAGAAGGATCACAGGGAACAGTGGATCCTAATTTAGAAAGAGCTAAGCATCTATTAATGAGTACTTCTCTGTGGCCAGACTGATGCCAGGTCCAGTGTACTAACTCAGACCTTATTCATCACAGCCAAGTAAAGCGGCTCCAGGAAGAATATCAGCGTTCACAAGACAAGACCTCCACTGATTCTTTGGTGCTGGTGGTAGTGGCTGATGGCTAGGTAGACCAGATGGAAGAGTAAGAAATGGAAATGAAAATCTATGACATGTCACATGCCTAACAGCAGAGGTGTGCATAAAGAACAAGAGAGAAAACAGCACTAGCAGGTACTTACAGATGGTGCTTGGATCCGGAACAGCCTTTCAGGCATGTTAAAAAAAAAAAAAAAAAGCCAAAAGCCTCAATCCACCTGTAAAGAGGTTGCAGCTCCTTCTATCCAAGCAATAGTGAAATCAAGCTGGGCTTGGGGATCCGTGGGACTCCTAGCCCCTGAGTGGCCCCAGGGAAAGAGGATTTGGTTAAGGCTTGTAGCATGATTTCATTCATTTCCTGGACCAAGCAACATTATTTGCTAAGCTTCTGAGAAAACATGGAGCCTTTATGCTGAGAAGATCTAGATGGCAACTTCCCACGTGCAGTCAAGGTTGTTTTGATTTGATTTGGGTGGATTTTTAGTTTCAATTTTTTGAGACAGAATCTCACTATGTAGCCCAGGCTAGCCTCTGATTCATGACCCTCCTACCTTAGCATCCCAAGTGCTAGGATTACAAGTGTGCACCACCATGTCCCGTGCATTCAGTCTAACCAATGAGGAAGCTACGAGAACCGGGGAAAAAAAGGACTCAAAGTAGATTAATGCAGCATTGTCCCTAAGCTGGAGACTTAAAGAGAAAGGCAGGGAACTGATGAACCTACTACTAGCTAGAAACTAGCAGGTAAAAACTAACCAGGAAGGTTTTACAAGGCACTCTTGAGAACGCTCTGAATATCAGAGGGAAGAATGAGTTCAGGGAGGAAGGAGTTCCTCCTGAACACACAAGGCAGGGCCGGGCCACAGCGGGCCGGGAGCAGGCGCGAAGCAGCCTTCTCCAGGAAGAGCCGCGGCCTCGAACTGTGGTGTTTAGAGAACAGGCTCTTCGAAACATCATCCTCAGAATTAAAACTGGAAAATCAAGACAAAAGATGAGGCAAGCCATCTGCAGAGGTGATTCACCCCAAGCAATAGCTTTTCTGAACGTGTTTGCACAGAAGCTTGGGGAGGTCTCAGTCCAACACTCGAGACTAAATCAACCCCCTGCTTTATGCCTCTGCGCCTTGGCACATGTCATCCCTTCTGTCCATTTGCTCTCCTGTTACCCTTCCTTCCTTTCCTCAGTCGACTGGATAAACTATACTCCTTTCAAAATGCAGCCCAGGCATCATCTGTTCATAACCCGTGCCTCAGAAAGGCATGAATCATTTCCTCACCCTTCTCCTTCTGCCCTGAGGACAGCTTACATCTGAAGATCACCTCACCTAGCACATCGCAGGCACTTTCAGGACCGAGATGAGACTAAACCTCTTTACCCAGCTTTACCTACCACGGTGCCCCAGCCACATGGATATCTGTAGTACATTATCTGTGGTTTAGAACAAAATACCTGAGGCTGCCATTTTATAAAGAAAAGCGGTTCAGTCTCATCTGCCCAGTGGCAGACTCTGGGAGGCTGAGGCAGGAGGATCACAAGATCAAGCCCAGTCTGGGCAGCTGAGCAGCGTAGCAAGACTCTCTTAAAAACAAACACACAGGGCGAGGAATTTAGCTCAGTGGTTCCACCGCCTGCCTCCTGCCTTGAAAGCACAAGGACCCAAGTTAGATCCCCGGTACCAAAACAAACAAACAAACAAACAAACAAAAAGCCTAGGGATATAGCTCAATGTATGAAAGCCCTGGGTTCAAGCCCTAGTATGGGAAAAAGTTTTGGAGTCTGAAAGTCCAAAGTTGGGCAGCACCTCTCATTTGTATTCTAGCGAGGGTTCCATGGTGGATGGGGCCACAGTGGCAGGAGAGGGTGAGGAAGAGACATGTGGCGAGGCAGGAAGTCACAGACCCGCAGGGGCCAGCTGCACTGCTTCATAACCACTTGCTCTTCAGGGAGTTACCGGGGGTCCAGGGGAGCCACACGAATCTCGTCCACGCACGCACCCTCAGGACCCACAGGCCTGCTTCTTCCAGTCGGCCTTCTGTTTCTGTAATCAGTACCAGAGGTACCTGGGAAAGAGAAAAGGTTTCTATTATTTCGCTTTTCAAATTTTATTGTATTACTAAATATATTTGTATCACTAAATATATGCAATATGTGAAGCTTACATACATCTTAGGGACTGGATACGTGCACACAACATACCTTGATTCTTTCTACTTCCCTTCCCTTCCCCACTCAACCCCTCCCTCTGTCTCTCTATCCCTTTCCCTATTTTTTGTTCACGTTTGTCACACGCATGATTACATTCATAGTGAGTATTTAGTACCTGTACATGGTGCATCTTAAATCTTTTTATGTCCTCTTCCTCTCCCACATCCCCTCATCCTCAGTCTCTTGGATCCCTTCCCATTTACAAAAAGATCTATCTCCCTGATTCCTTTTATCAATCTTTTATTTTGCCCTTTATTTGTACTTTGCATTACTCAAATGAGAGAAGCCATATATTCTTTAAGTAATTTAACATTCATTACGTTTTCCAGGTGAATCCATCTCCCTATATTGTCTTAAATTTATCCATCTTTATGGCCAAGTAGTATTCCATTATGTATAAACACCACATTTTCTTTTTTCTTTCGGTACCGGGGATCCAACTCAGAACCTCATGCTTGTGAGGCAGGCGCCAGAACCACTGAGCTAAATCCCAGGCCATTACCACATTTTCTTTATCCATTTGTCTGTTGATAGACATATAGGTTGCTTCCAGGATTTAGTTATTATGAATTGTGCTGCTATAAATATAGGTATGCATATATTTCTGTAATGTGATGTCTTTTGTTCTTTTGGGAAGATACCTAGCAGGGCAATAGCTAAGTCAAATAAAATTTCTATTTTTAGTTTTTTGTGGACTCTCCACTCTAAATTCCATAGTGGCCGTACTAGTTTACATTCCTACCAACAATGTAGAAGGGCTCCTTTTTCCCACAGCCTTGTCAGAATTTGTTATTATTTGGTTTCTTGATACAACTAACTATTCTTTCTGGCAAGATGAAATCTCAGTGCTGAAATTTGTATTTCTCTAATGGTCAGAGATGTTGAACATCTTTTCATGTGTTATTGGCCATCTGTACTAATTCTGAGAAGTGTCTATTAATTTCACTTGCTCTTTTTTTTTTTGGTACCAGGGATCGAACTCAGGACCTTCTGCTTGCAAGCCAGGTGGTGGTACCACTGAGCTAAATCCCCGGCCCTCACTTGCTCATTTTTGATTTGATCTTTTATTTTGAGTGGTCTACTCTTTTTGAGTTCTTTATATATTCCAGATATTAGTCATCTGTCTGAGGAATAGCTGGCAAAAAGCTTTTTCCCATTCTGTAGGTTGTTTCCTTTGCTGTGCAGAAGCTTTTTAATTTGATATGATCTCATTTGTTGATTCTTGCTGTTATTCTCGCTTGTGCAATTGGAGTTCTGTTCAGAAAGTCCTCACCTACATCTATGACTTCAAGAGTTTTTTCTATTTTATTTTCCAGTAGGTTAAGTGTTTCTGTTTTAATATTTAGATCTTTGATTCATTTTGATTTTAGTTTACATGATTAGAAATATGGGTCCAGCTTCAATCTTCTGCATGTGGACAGCCAGTTTTCCCTGCACAATTTACCAAAGAGGCTGTCTTTCCTCCAACATTTGTTTTTGGCCCCCATCAAAGATCAAATATCTGGGCTGGAGATTTAGCTCAATGGCACTGTGCCTGCCTGGCAAGAGCAAGGTCATGAGTTCAATTCCCAGTACTGAGGGGAAAAAAAAAAAAGATCAAAGATCTGAATGTGTCTGAGGATGTGTCTGCATCCTCTATTCTGTTCCATTGATCCACATGTCTGGTTTTTTTGTGGGTTTTTTTGGTACCAGGGATCAAACTCGGGACCTTGCGCTTTCAAGGCAGGCGGCAGAACCACTGAGCTAAATCCCCAACCCACATGTCTGTTTTTCGTGCCAGTACCATAAAGTATTTATCACTGTAGCTTTGTAGTGTAACATGAAGTCAGGTATTGTGATGGCTCTAGTAGCTGGGATTGCTTTGCTACTCTGGGTCTCTTCTGGTCCCATATGAATTTTAGGACTGTTTTCTCTAAATGTGTGAGGACTGCTATAGGTATAGTACTTTGATTGGGATCACATTAATCTACATAACAGTTTTGGAAGTATGGCCATTTTGACAATATTGGTTTGGCCTATCCAGGAGCAGGGGACATCATCCCATTTTCTGATATCCTCTTCTGTCTCCTCTTTCAAGAAAAAGTTTATTTTGGATCATGGTGTTAGACATTTGGTCTTTGGTCAGTTGGCCCTGGTGCTTTCTGGGCCCATGACAAGGCAGTGCATGGCAGGGAGGACACAGTGGAGCAAGCTGCTCACCTGATGGTGGAATGGACAGAGAAGGAGAGAGAGAGAGACATAGAGTGTCCCATAGTCTCTTTCAAGGGCACACCCCTAGTGAGCTAGGCCTCACTCTTAAAGGTTTCCAGAACCTCCCAGGAATAGTGAGCTCAGAACCAAGCCTTCTAACACATGGGCCTTCAGAGGACATCCCAGAGCCAAACTGTATGAAGCAGCCTCAACATAACCATGTTGGGATCAAGTTTTCAGCACAGGAATCTTTGAGGACCACACTTAAGCAATATCCAGACCATAGTAATATTTATCTCAACTGATGAACTAAATGGATCAGGAGAAGGGAGAAGTAATATGCCTACCCTATGCTATGCACCAGAACCTTTGGATAGGACCTGGACATGGTGGCACATACCTGAGATCCCCACACTCTAGGAGGCTGAGGCAAGAGGAATGCAAGTTTTTGCTTATTTATTCATTTTGTGGTACTAGGGATTGAACCCAGGGCCTTCACACGGAGCTACATCTCCAGCCTCTTTTTTTATTTTTAAATTTTTAGACAAGGTCTCATTAAGTTGCCCAGGCTAGGCTTGAACTTGTGAACCTCCTGCATCAGACTCCAGAGTGCCCGGATTAGTGGTATGCATCCACCATGCCTGGATAAGGATTGCAAGTTTGAGCCTTCCCTAAGCAACTTTGCAATTCAGTGAGTTCTTGCCTCAAAATAAAAAATAAAAAGGAATGGGGCTGAGGATTTAGCTCAGTGGTTCTAGCACCTGCCTTGCAAGCTCAAGGTCCCGAGTTCGATTCCTGGTACCAAAAAAAAAAAAAGGACTGAGGATCTAGTTAAGTGCAAAGGTCCTTGGTTCCATCCCCAGAGTCCCCTTCCCCAAAGAATCTTTGGATATGTTATAGTTTAGACCTAAAATCAGCCCTCAAATTCTCCTCCTCCACCTCCTCCTCCTCCTCCTCCTCCTCCTCCTTCTTTTTCGGTACCAGGGATCAAACTCAGGCCTCTTGCTTGCCAGGCAGGCGCTGTGGTGCTGAGCTACATTCCTGCCCCCCATCCCCCATTCTTTTTTTTTTTTTTTTTTGGTACCAGGGATCGAACTCAGGTCCTTGCGCTTGCACAGCAGTCAGAGAAACCACTGAGCTAAATCCCAAGCCCCCATCCCCCATTCTTGAATTTGGAGGTAGGGCCTGGTTGGAGGGGGTAGGTGTCTGGGAGCATGAAGTAGAAGGCTGTGTTTTTGGCCCTGGCCCCTCCCTTTCCTCTTGCTGCTTCCTGACCACCATGAATTGAGCAGTTTTCCTCCACCAAGCCCTTTCACCATGCTATTTCTGCCTTGGAGTCAGCTGACCATGGACTAAACCCTCTGAAACAGTGAGCAAAAATGAACCTCCCTTCCTTTAGATTGCAGGTGTCAGGTATTTTGTCCCAGTAACTGGAAAGCTGAGTAATACAGGCAAGTAGGGCTGGTATATTGCATACTGTAATAGGTTTGAGGGCAGTATCAAAATCCACATAAACTAAAATATTTTTATATTTATTGAAAAAGAATTCCACTTTTTTTTTTTTTGGTACTGGAGATCGAACTCGGGACCTTGTGCTTTTGAGGCAGGCAGGCGGCAGAACCACTGAGCTAAATCCCTGGCCCTGAACTCCACATTTTTTAAATGACAGAGTAATTTAGTAGCAAGACAACTGTATAAATAAAAATGTGGGATATGCTATAAAATATGCACAAGAATAAGAACCAGTATAAAGCAAAGGAGGGATTAAATCCCCAGGTGGGAATCAGAAAATGTTTCACAGAGAAGGAAATGACTGATCTGGTTCTTGAAGGATAAATAGGAGTTTGTCAAGTTTGATGGTTTAGTGCCAGCATGACTGGATTAAGGATATCTGGATACCTGGTGAAGCATTGCTTCTTGAGATGTCTATGAGTGTTTCCAGGGCAGACTGACATTCTGGCATTTCATTCAGTGGACTGAATAAGGAAGACCTGCCTGCAACCACAATGGGCAGAAACTATCCGATCATCTCCCTCTCCCTCTCTGCCCCTCTCTACTACTTGCCCTCTGCCTGGAGCTGGGACACCCATCCTTTCCTGCCCTTGCACATCAGAACTGCAGGCTGTCTGGCCTTTGGACTCCAGGCTTGCTCCAGCATTCCTCCAGCCTCTCAGGCTTTGGCCTGGGACTGAGAGTTACACTTTGACTCCCTTGATTCTCAGCTCTCAGACTTGAAGCAAATCATGCTACTGGGTTTTCTATTCCCAGCCTCCACAATAACGTGAGTCAGTGCCACTGACATATCCCCTCTCATCTATCCCTCATCTGTCGATCTATTCACCCATACTATTGGTTTTATTTCCCATATTCCAGACTATAGAGCAGGGGCAAAGGATGCTCAACAACAGCTATTGTAGGTAGGGTCTTAGAAGCTCCTACATACATCCTATTCCCCAACATAGGCATAACTACAACTGGGTGCAAAACACTCGAGGAAACACAGTGTTTACACTGGGCATCACATCTCTACCTAAAAACTGGGGGTTCCATAATTATGAAAGAGGAGAATAGGTAATGGGAGGCAATTATGCCCATATTTTAGACAACAAAACCAATGCAAAGAGTGGCTGCATTATATTCATGGTGCATTCAGGAAACTGTACATATTACTTTTGGCTTACGCATGAAGTATAAAGTAGGAAGAATGAAGGATGATGGAGCTAAGAAGATAATCAGGCAATCAAATCACAAAGTTATGGCCTCATGTGCTTCTCCAGGCAATCGATGACTCAATTCCTTTGTTTTTTTTTCCTTTGCAGTATTGGGGATTGAACTGAGGATCTTCACACAAGTTACATTCCCAGCCTTTTTAAATTTTTATGTTGAGTCAAGGTCTCACTATGTTGCCCAAGCTAGGCATGAACGTGGGATCCTCCTGCCTCAGCCTCTCAAATGCTGGGATTACAGGCATGTGCCACTTTGTCCAGCTATTAGATCAATTCTGTAAATTGAGTTTGGGGATCTTCAAAAATGAAAAGGAGACCCTGGGTACCAGTGGTCACATTAATACCTCTCCCTCTTCCTTCTTCCTATTCTTTATTTTATTTATTTATTTATTTATTTATTTATAGGTACTGGGGATCAAACTCGGGTCCTTGCACCTGCAAGGCAGGTGGCAGAACTACTGAGCTAAATCTCCGGTCCAAGGCCTGGAGGAGGGAGGGGTTTTTGTTTTTGTTTTGTTTTGTTTTTTGGTACTGGGGATCGAACTTGGGACCTTGCACTTGCAAAGCAGGTGCCAGAACTACTGAGCTAAATCCCTGGCCCTTCCTACTCTTTAAATGCAAAGAAATAGCAGCAAAAATGAGAAGGGTGACAATGTCTTGTCAGCATGGTTTTGTAAAGAATCTGAGAGATAAGGACAACTAATTTGATCAAGATTCAGTGAAGAAAATCTGCAGCAAACCACCTGCTATGTATATGTATTCAATCCAGGTAACCATAACAGTCTATTAAAATAGTAGTGCTTCTGGCCCACTAATGAAAAAAAATAATGTAAGATGAGAAGAGAAAGTGTTTCTTGAATCACAAGAGGAGAGAGTGGAGTTAGCACAAGCGGGAATGGGTAAACGTGGCATGCTGGGTGACGCATCCGTGTAATCCCAGTACTTGGGAGGCTGAGGCAGGAGGATTGCTGGGAGTTCAAGGCTGGCCTGCACTACACAGTGAGACTCTGTCTCAAAAAACCAACAAAACAAATGGGAAGGGGTGAGCCTTGCACTTCCTGTCCCCTCAGGTCTGTGACAATCCAGCAGGTCTCAATGGGTTGTGTCAAGACACCACTAGCTACAGTAGAGCTAAACTGCGACTTCAGCAAGACCACAGACCCTCTCGGGCTCTCTTATTGAGGAGATGAGAGGACCAGATGGATTAAGTTTTCAGAGCCCTTTCTACTTAAACATCATAGTAAGGAAAAATCAGATAACTAAGGATATCTATGGTAACACAGCAATCTCTTCCCAAACACATTACAAAAGTTTGTATCTAAAAAAGAAAAGAAAAAAAATCTTTGTATCTAATTCTTTGAATTGGTACATAATTGCATATATATGTGTGTAACATGGGACATTTCCATACATGCGTATATTCTATAATGATCAAATCACAGTAATTAGCCTAGCCATCATTTCAAATATTTATCATTTCTTTGTGGTAAGAATATTCAAAAACTCTTCCAGCTATGCAACTTATTCTTATAGAAAACTGCAGGATAGCTGGGGAGTGAATGGGCAGATGGCAATATGATCTTACAGGCTTTGAGACAGCAGATAAAATTTTTTAAGAAAAAAATTTTTTTTTATTTTAAGAAATTGGTAAAAAAAATTAATTGTATCTGGGCATGGTGATACATGCCTATTATCCTAGCACTCAGGAGGCTGAGGCAGGAGGATCACCACAAGTTTGAGGCCAGCCTGGATTACATAGTGAGTTCAAGGCCACCCTGCAGGACTCTTGTTGAAAGAAGGAAAGAAAGATCATAAGGCTGGAGATGTAGCTCAGCAGTTGATTTTACCCAACTTAGGCAATGTGAAATAGATAATTTGGACTTCACCAAGATTAAAAACTTTTGTGCTTCAAACAATACCATCAAGAAAGTGAAAAAACAGGGCCAGGGATTTAGCTCAGTGGCTCCACCACCTGCCCCACAAGGGCAAGGTCCCGAGTTCGATCCCCAATACCAAAACAAAAAACAAAAACAAAAAAAAGAAAGTGAAAAAACAATTCACAGGGTGGAATAAAATATATGAAAATTATGTATCTGATAAGGGATTTAAGATATTTGTATATACAATATATTTACAATTCTTGGGCTGGGGATTTAGCTCAGTGATTCTGCCGCCTGCCTCACAAGCATAAGATCCTGAGTTTGATCCCCAGTACCAAAAAAAAAAAAAAAAAAAAAAAAGAATTCTTATTACTTATTAAAAGGCAAATAGAAGTTATATTAAACTCAATTTTCTGAGCTCGGTGTGGTGATGCACGCCTGTAATCCCAGCATTCTGGAGGCTGAGGCAGGAGGATTGCTGTGAGTTCAAGGCCAGCCTGGGCTATACAGTGAGTCTGAGGCCAGCCTGAACTACATAGTGAGATCCTGTCTCAAAAAAAGGAAAAGAAAAGAAAAGAAAAAGAAGTTCAATTTTCTGACATATACAATCTCTTTGAGGGAAAAGAAATGGCATTCTAAGACTATGTTTTAAGGAAAGAATGGTAAGCTTTTGGTTATAGGTACAATGTTGTCCAACTGCCATTTTAGCTTCCTTTTTATTTTCTTTGTGCTGAGACTTGAACTTAGGACCTTATGCACACTAAGCACACTCTACCACTGAGTGACAACCCCAGTCCCCTTTTAGCCTTATATTTACCCACTCCTATCATGCTTTTGTCTCATCGAGATTTCACATCTAATTTCAAATCCCTTTGCATGTCTTAGAAATTTAACTTTACCTTTCTAAGTCCCAGTTTTCTCATTTGTAAATAGAGAAAAAAGTTACTGAAAGAACTCTGGAAGAGCATAGCATGACAATGCAGGACAGGAAAGATCACTTCAGTCACGTAACTAGTAACTAGAGGATCAAGTAAACATTGAAGAAATGGAAAAGTAAATTGAAAGTGTTGGCAGCAGGCAAGATTGCTCAGAAGATAGACCACGAGGGCTTGGAGATGAGGGCAGTGCATTAGAATGCGCACTCTGAAATACTGGAAAAAGGAAGAAGGTTGAGAAATGATCCAACAACTACTGTATGGCTCCAAAAGAAGGAATCAAGGGCCAGGGATTTAGCTCAGTGGTGCTGCCACCTGCCTTGCAAGCGCAAGGTCCTGAGTTTGATCCCCGGTACCAAAAAAAAGAACAAATTAAAGATCATTTGATTGAAGAGGCAAAGGCTAATGGTATAAAAATTTATTCACCAAAATTACTACAGAAATTTTTCCAAATCTAGGGAATGAGATAAATAGACAGGTTAAAAAAAAAAGTATTTAGAACCCCAAATTGACACAACCAGAAAAAAGCAACAACAAAAGAACTCCCCAAGATACGTCATAGTCAAAATCCCAGAAATTCAGAACAAATACTTAAAGCTTTTAAATAAAAATATCAAAAGACTTATAAAGTCAAACTCATCAGAATAACAGCAGATTTTTCAACACAAATCTTAAAGGCCAGGAAAGCTTGGAGTGATGTTTTGAAAACCTTAAAAGGAAACAACTGTCCATCAGGATTACTATATCCTGTAAAATTACCCTTCCAAATTGATGGAGAAATAAAGACTTTCTGTGAAAAAGACCATCAATTTCCATAAAGAAATTGATCGCCAAACCAACATTTCAGGATTCTTTCTTTCTTTCTTTCTTTCTTTCTTTCTTTCTTTCTTTCTGTACTGGGGATTGAACTGAGGGCCTCATGCATGCTAGGCAGGCACTTTGCCCCTGGGCTACACCCCCAGCCCAGCATTGCAGAAAATACTCAGAGGAATCCTTAAAAGAGACAATGAGGTCAACATCACCCAAGAGCCCAAAAGAAAGAGTAGATCTCACTGAAAGAGGAGTTAAAAACAAAAGAAAGAGGGCTGGGGATTTAGCTCAGTGGTTCCGATGCCTGCCCGCAAGCCCAAGGACCCAAGTTTGATCCCCGGTACCAAAAAAAAGAAAGATTAAAAAAGAATTGAGCCTGAAGAAAAAATAATACAATGATAAGAATCAGTAAATATCATTCAATAATAATACTGCTATAGGGGAAAGAGGTGTAACTCTCCAACCTACTAGATATCCAAAACGCGCGTTCGTGTTCTCCAGAATGGAAGAATGAATTCTAGGAACAACAGAGGTTAAGAGTAGGAAAATTTATTGAGAAAAAGATAGGTTTTGTCTGAGACAGAAGGGGGACCGGAAAGTGGGTTGCTCACCCATCGCACTTTCCAAAGATGTTTTAATTGCTTCTCAGCCTTTTCGCTAAGATCAAGTGTAGTATCAAAGATGTTTTATACAATGAAGCCATGTGGTGAGGCTGGTACAAAGTGGGACAAAATTCTAAGACCCAATGGAAATTTACAAGGTGGCCAGGAGGTGGGACAAAACCATGACCAACCAATAAGATTACAAGTACAGTCACCCAGGTAATATTGAGTAAATGGGGATCAAATGGGAAAACAAGTCACATACAAGGAATTTCACATTTAGAATATCAATCACTGCTATCTATCTCTAGGGGAAGAAGCACCTCTTTTCCTTTTTTATAAAGCTAACCAGTTGGCTCCTTGCTGTGTTGGCTCCTGGAGGGCTGGCGCCTTAAGGGAGGCCCTGTCTAACTGCCTACAAGATATCTAATTAACTTACCTACCTACAATATTACTAGATGTAAATGGTCTTACTCCTTAATCAAAAGACACAGACTGAGAGTTTGCATCAAAGAACAAACAAACAAACATATATATATATATTATATGTTTGTTTGTTTGTTTGTTTGTTGAGTCAAAGTCTCACTTTGTAGTACAGGCTGCTCTTGAACTCACTATGAAGCCCAGGCTGGCCTTGAACCAATGGTGATCCTCGTACCTCAGCCTCTAAAGTGCTGGGATTACAGGTGTAAACCATTACTCCTGGCTTACAACAAAACTATATGTTGCCTTCCAGAGACAAACCTCATTCACAAAGAAACACACAAACTGGAAATGAAACAATGGAAAACAATATTCTATGCAGCTGAGCCCAAAAGTAACGAGCATTAGGTGTATTCATTTCTGACAAAGTTAATTTCAAAACAAAACTGATCAGAAGAGACAAAGAAGGTCACAACATATTGGGAAAAGGAATAATCCACCAAGAAGAAATAACAATTGTAAATATATATCCACCAAATGTTGGTGCACACAACTTCATAAAACAAAACTACTTGACATAAAAGGATCATTAGATACTAATGCAACCATACTGGGGGACTTTAATAACTCACTCTCACAAATACAGGCCAAACAGAGAGAAATATCAACAAAGAAATAAAATGTTTAATATCACTGGTCATTCAAGAGACGCAAGAGATGCAAATGAAAAGAACACTGAGATTCCACCTCACCTCAGAAAGAATGGCTGCTATCATGAAATCAACCAATAACAAACGCTGGCAGGGCTGTGGGGAAAGAGGAACCCTAATCCACTGCTGGTGGGAGTGTAGACTGATGTAATCAGTGTGGAAATCAGTATGGAGATACCTCAAAGAACTAGGATTGGAAGTCCCGTTTGACTCAGCTATTCCCCTGCTGGGTATCTTCCCCAAAGAATTAAAAGAATCATACCACAGTGATATATATGCGCCCATGTTCACAGTAGCACAATTCAGGATAGCTAAAACTTAGAAGCAACCCAATTGCCCATCAACTGGAGACTGGATAAAGAAAATGTGGTTTTTTAATAAAATGGAGTATTACTCAGCCGTAAAGAATGAAAAACTAGAGACATTTATAGCTAAATGGATGCATACTTAGGTGATAATTCTAAAGTGAAATAAGTAGGACACACATGTGTAAATACCGAATAGTTTCTCTAGTGTGAGAAACTGAGGGATGGAGATTTAGCTCAGTGGTACCATGCTTGCCTTGCAAGCGCAAGGTCCTGAGTTCGATCCCTGGTACCAAAAAAAGAGAAACTGAAAGTGTAAATAAGGGCTAAAAGGTATAATAGATAATGTGAAATAGGAAGAAAAGGGGTAAAAGGGGAAAGGGAAGTGGGAGGGGTAGGGGTAAAGAAAGAAGGGAAGGGAATTCATATGAGAAAAAGAAAAAATGGAAACAAAGTCTGTAATAGGGAGGGGCGGATGGGGTTGAAAGGAGGGCAGGGGAAGGGGGAAAAAAGAAGAACCAAGATGGATTATGCAAAAGTGCAAATTTCCAGTGATGAATGTCATTATATTGTATACCTTAAATGTACCAATAAAACTCATTAAAAAAAAAGAAATACGATAAGCCATACCATAGGATAAATGGATTTAGCAGACATCTACTGAGTGTTTCATCTAACAGCAGCAGAAGATATATTCTTACCAGGTGCCCATGAAGCTTTATCCAAAACAGATCATATTTTAGGCCATAAAGCATGTCTTTTTTTTTGGTACCAGGGATCGAACTCGGGTTCTTGCACTTGCAGGCCAGGCGTTGGAACCACTGAGCTAAAGCCCTGTCCCAAGCATGTCTTAATAACTACAAAAGAACTGAAGTAATCTCTTGCATTCTATCAAATCACAATGGGATGAAACTAGAGAGCAACAGAAAAAAAGAAAAGAAAACTACACAAACACATGGATATTGAATATTAAACTTTTTTTTGGTACCAGGGATTGAACTGGGCTCCTTGTGCTTGTGAGGCAGGTGGTAGAACCACAAATATTACACTTTTTAATGCTCAATGGATCATAGAACAAAATCAGGGAAAACATTTAAAAACTCCTCGAGTCAAACGACCCTAAAAATACAAAATATTAAAATCTGAGGGACACAATGAAAAAAAGTTCAAAGAAGAAAGTTAGTGGCTATAAGTACTTACATCAAGAAAAAAAACAAAAACAAAAAAACAAAACAAAAACCCCAGCAAGCTCAAATAAATAACCTAATAACGTCTCTCAAGACACTAGAAAAACAGGAAAAATTCAAGCCCAGAACTAGTAGAAAGAAAGAAATTATGAAGATGAGAGCAGAAATCAATGAAACTGAGACAAAAAAATACAAAGGATCAATGAATTAGAGTTGGTTCTTTGAAAAGATAAATAAAATTGATAAGCTCTTAGCCAAACTTACTAAGAAAAAGAAAAGACTCAAATAAATGATTAAAAATGAAAAAAGCTAACCATAGTGGTGCCCGGCTGAGGCAGGAGGATTGTAGAAAAGTTCAAGGTCATCTTGGGTTATGTAGTAAGTTCAAAGGCAGCCTAGACTCTATAGCGAGACCCTGTCTCAAAAAAGAAAGAAAGAAAGAAAGAAAGAAAGAAAGAAAGAAAGAAAGAAAGAAAGAAAGGAAGAAAGAAAGAAAAAGAGAGAGAGAGATAAGAACAAAATTACAACAGGCACCACTGAAATCCAGAGGATTGTAAGAAACTATTTTGAAAGCTTATAGTCCAATAAATTAGAAAATCTGAAAGAAATGGATAAATTCCTAGACACATAAGATTTACCAAAATTGAACCAAAAAGACAAACACCTGGAACAGATAAATAAGAGGCAATTAAATTGATGCAGTAATTTTAAAAAAAACTAAGAAAAGCTGAGGACCTGAAAAACAATTATATTCCTGACAGCTTCAAAAAACAATTAAAAGTTAAGTGTGATGGTACACGCCTGTAATCCCTTGGGATTATAGCCCCATGAGTTGGTAGCCAGGCTGGGCTACATAATGAGTTCAAGGCCAGCCTGAATTACATAGCGAGACCCTGTCTCAAAATACAAAACAAGGGTGGGGGATTTAGCTCAGTGCTTCTGGCCCCTGCCTTCCAAGCCCAAGGTCCCAAGTTCCATCCCTGGTACCAAAAAAACCCCAAAAGACCTAGGTATTTAATTGTTTTGTTTTTTTGTTTGTTTGTTTTGGTACCAGGGATCACACTCAGGTCCCTGCACTTGTGGGGCAGGTGGTGGAACCACTGAGCTAAATCCCCAGCCCAATGCCTAAGAATCAATCTAACCAAGAAAGTGAGAAATTTCTACAATGAAAACTACTCTGAAGAAAGAGAGTAAAGATTTCTTTAGACACCTCCTATTCCTGGATAGGCAAAATGAATATCATCAAAATGGACATATTGCCAAAAATAAAATAACGATTCAATGTAATTCCTATTAAAATACCAACATTCTTTTTTTTTTTTTTGATACCGGGGATTGAATTTAAGACCTTGTGCTTTTGAGGGAGGTGCAGTGCCACTGAGCTAAATCTCTGCCCCCCAACATTCTTCCTAGAAATAGAAAAAATAATCCTAAAATTTTATGAAACCAGAAGAGAACCAGAATAGCCAAAGAACTCCTGAGGACAAGGATTGTATCAGCTAGAGTTCACTAGGGTAACAGACTTAATATAATATATGCCTATCGTATATATAAAATTTACAAGGTAGTTTTACAATAACCACGTGTAGAGTCAGGGGTGGGAAGAGGCTGTCTGTGTGCTGGAGAGCTGAATGAACAGAGATGGAAGCTCACTGCAGAGATCCACTGGAATCTGTGCTGGGAATCTGAAGGGTCCATGTTGGAAAGGTGAAGAGTCTGTGTGGGAAGCCAGGAGATGGACATCCAAAGGTGATGGTGAAGACTGAAGCACCTTCAAAGAAGCAGAAGCAAGACTGCCTTCTTCTTTCCCATTTTATTTCATCCAGGCTACAAGCCTATTGGTTGATGCCACCCACACCCAGAATGGGTCTTCCCTCTTCAGTAAGCTCATCATTCATTCACACTCAGAAATATGCTAAGCCATCAGCTGGGCATTTCTTTCTTTCTTTCTTTTTTGGTGCCAGGGATTGAACTTGGGTCCTTGCGCTCGCGCGGCAGGTGGCAAAACCACTGAGCTAAATCCCCAGCCCTAGCTGGGCATTTCTTATGCAAGGTGACATAACAACTAAATAAAACAAAAAGGAAAACAGGAGGCATCACAACCCCAGGTTTCCAGTTATGCTATGAAGCTATAGTAACAGAAGCCGCAGGTACTGACACAAAAATAGAAACATAAACCAGGAGAATGAATAGAAGACAGAAAAATACCACATGACCTTCAGCCATCTGATCTTTGACAAAGAGAAGAAAATATAAGCTTAAGGAAAAAAAAATGCTCTTTAACAGTCACGCTGGGAAAGCTGGCTATCCACATGCAGAAGAATGAAACTAAGCCCATTATCTCTCACCTTGTACTAAAATAAAATCAAAATGAATGAAAGATCTGGATATTAAAACAGACATGCTGGGCTGGGGATTTAGCTCAGTGGTTCCACCACCTGCCTCGCGAGCTCAAGGACCCGAGTTCAATCCCCGGTACCAAAAATAAAAAATACAAAAAACAGACATGCTGAGGCCAGGGATTTAGCTCAGTGGTTCCGCTGCCTGTCTCGAAAGTGCAAGTTCCTGAGTTTGATCCCCAGTTCCAAAAACAACAACAACAACAAAACAGACATGCTGAAACTGCTAGAAGATAACATAAGGAAAACACTTAGCATAGGCACAGGCAAGGATATTGAGAATGAATAAATGGAATTAAATCAAATTAAAAAGCTTCTGCACAACAAAGGAAACAACGAGGTGAAGAGACCACCTATAGAATAGGAAAAAATTTTGTCAGCTACTCTTCTGGCAGAGAAGTAATATCTAGAAAACATAAAGAACTAAAAAAAAAAAAAAAATTAACCCCCCCTCCAAAAAAAATGACCTAATCAAAAAAATCGGCAAGTGAACTAAGTAGACACTTCTCAAAGGAAGTACATATAGCCAATAATACACCCCTCCCCCAAAAGAAGTTCAGCATATTTAGCCACTAGGGAAATGCAAATTAAAACAACTCTAAGACTCCATTTTGCCCTTACTCTTTTTTTTTTTTTTGAGACAGGGTTTCACTCAGTAATTCAGGGTGGCCTTAAACTCACTATGTAGCCCAGGCTGGCCTAGAACTCATGGCAATCTTCCTGTCTCTGTCTCCTGAGTGCTGGGATTACAGCATGCACCACCATGCCCATCTTTACTTTTACTTTTTTTTTTTGTACTTGGGATTGAACTCAGGATCTTGTGCTGCGAGGCAGGCATGGCGCCACTGAGCTAAATCCCTGGCCCTCTACTTTTACTTTCTGATGGCTATCATCAAGAAATCAAATACGTGGGCCGGGGATTTAGCTCAGTGGTTTCACCACCTGCTGTGCAAGCGCAAGGACCGGAGTTCGATCCCTGATACCAAAAAAAAAAAAAAGATTCAAGAAATCAAATACAGGGCCAGGGATTCAGCTTAGTGGTTCCGCCACCTGCCTCGAAAGTGGAAGGGCCCAAGTTCAATCCTCGGTCCAAAAAAAAAAAAAAGAAAGAAAGAAAGAAATCAAATACAAGAAAAGAAAAGAAAAAAGAAATCAAATTCTAACAAACGCTGGTGAGGTTGTGGAGGAAAAGGAACCCTCTCAGGTTGTGGATGGGAATGTGAACTAGTACAATCACTATGGAAATCAGTAGGAAGGGTCCTCACCAAACTAAAAATAGAAATTTTATTTGAACCACCTATTCCTCTCCTAGATATATTCCTAACAGTTAAAGGCATCATACTATAGTGATAAATGCATATATTTATAGCAGTGCAGCTAGCAAGAGCTAAGCACTGAAAACAGTCTAGATGTCCGTCAACAGATGAACAGATAAAATGTGGTATATATACAGAATAGAATTTTATTCAACCATAAACAATAGATTCATGTCATTTTCAGGAAAATGGATAGATTTTGAGACCTTAGTGTTAAATGAAATAAATCAGACACAGAAAGTTAAATATCACATGGCTTCTCTTATATGATGTTACAGCTTATATCAAATGCCCCCCCCCCAAGCCTCATGCATTCATAGGGAGGACTTTGGAGAGTGACTGGATCATGGGTGTGTAATACTGGACCAGTCCACTGATTGGTTTAGCATAGTACTGAGTGTTCATGATGGAATTATTGGACAGGTAAGAGCCATCCTGGGTATGGATGGCACCAAAAAACAGGCTTGTAGCCTGGATAGAATAAAAAAGGAAAGAAGAAAGTCATGCTGCTTCCTGCCTATCTTCCAATTAGTTCTTTTTGATATAGGGCACTAAGTAATCCAAATAATGAAAATAACCCAAACAATGCTCAAGTTGTTTCTAGGGAAGAAGATGATAAGGGAAGAGACTTTACCCGTACTAAATCTCCAGATTGGAATATGGGACTTCCTCTTTCTCTAGGCTGAGCTTCTGTTAGCTGTTGAAGAGTCTGTTGGAATTCAGCCAGAGACGTAACATTTTTTAGTAAGGCATCAATTTCTCTATCAAAGAGAAAATCATTAGTGAGAAGAGGACGTCCATGAAGCACTTCAAATGGACTGAGGCCTAGAAGTTGAGGTGTGTTTCTTATTTTGATACAAGCTAAAGGTAGTAAATGAGGCCACTGCAGGTGAATCTCCTGAGCCATTTTGTGAAGATCTCTCTTTAGGGTCTCATTTATCATTTTTACCTTTCCTGATGATTGTGGCCTCCAGGCACAATGAAGGTGATAGAGAATGTCCAGTGCCCGAGAGACACTCTGCACGACTGCCCCTTTTAAGAAAGGCCCATTATCACTCTGTAAGCTGTTAGGAAGTCCAAATCTGGGGACGATTTCTGAGACCAAAACCTTTACTGCCTTCTGTGACTTTTATGTTCTACAAGGAAAGGCCTCAACAAAGTTTGTGAAAGTATCTTCCCAGACCAATAGATATTAGAGTCTGTTAGTCTTCGGCAATCTTCTACAGGGTATTTACTATGTCTCTGTATAGCTGGAGGAGCTATGATCCATTTGAGAGGATTGTCCTTTTGACAGAGCTCACACATCTATCTGTTGTATTATCTGAGCAAGTCCCTGTCCTATCAATAAATTTGAAGCCTTCTGCTGTGTCTTGTCTCTCCCCAAGTGAAAAGTTTGATGTAAAGACTTAATAATTTTCCATTGACTACTATCATGAAGGAACAATTTATTATCATCTGACTGTAACTATTCTGATGGAAGGAACTGACACCCATGGGAGAGAGCCCCTTCAATATCTGAGAATATTTGGGTCGAGTATGGACCCTTCCCAGATTGGGGTGCCTGAAGGGGGCCTGAGCAGCTTCTTTTGCTGCTGCATCAGCCACTTGACTACCTTGAGATGCTTCATCAACTCCTTTTTGGTGTCCTCTACAGTGAATTACCACCACTCTGGAAGGCATATAGATAGATAGATGGACGATAATAGTTCATCTGTCTCCCTATGATACTTTATAGGATATCCATTGGCTGTGAGGTAATTTCTTTCTTTCCATATGGCTGCATGAGCATGCAATACTAGGAAAGCATACTTTGAATCAATATAAATATTGACTTTTTGTCCTTGGCTGAGTTGTAAAGCCCTGGTCAGAGGTACGAGTACTGCTAACTGAGGACTAGTTCCAGGCACAAGTGAGGAACTTTCAAGTGTTTGGTGTAGAGTTACTACAGCTTTTCTTGTCCCATTTTCCGTGAAGGAACTACCATCAGAGAAGAGGGTCAAATCAGGGTCAGTAAAGGGTGTGTCTAACAAGTCTTCTCTGTCTGTGTATGTATGGAGAATTACCTGTTTGCATTCATGTTTGTCAGTTTCAATTTCCTCCTTTCCTGGTAGAAAGGTGGCAAGTCTTAAGGAGGAATATGTCTTTATTTGAATGGCTGGTCCTTCTAGAAGTACAGCCTGGTATTTAAGAAGTTGGTTGCCTGATAGCCATAGGCTCCCTTTGGAAGAAAGAAGTCCTGCTACATTGTGAAGTATATATACAATGAGATGTTTGCATGAAGTCATTTTGGATGCCTCCAGCACTAAGAGGGCTACTCCAGCCACAGCTCTAAGGCATGCAGGCCATGCCTTTGCTACAATGTCTAGTTCATGATTCAGATACCCTACACACTATTGAGTAGGACCCTGATGCTGTGTAAGCACTCCCAAAGCATTTAGAAGCACTTGTTTGAGCTTCTAGAATGTGGCCTGGGAATCAGGTTCCCAGGTTAAAAAATGGATATCTGTTTTTTGGGCTTCTTTTATAATCTGATAGAGGGGTCACATAATTTCACCATATCCTGTTATCCAAAGGTGACAAAAGCCTGTAATTCCTAAGAGTCCCCTTAGCTGTTCTAGAGCCTTGGGCTGTAGGAAGGGAAGAGTTGGTTTAATTCTTTCTTCCCTCAGGGTTTGGGTTCCCTTAGATATGATAAGGTATAAATAGTTTACCTCAAGGCTGCAAAGTTGTGCCTTAGACCTAGAAACCTTATACCCCCTGTCTGCTAGAAAATTTAACAGAGAGGATGCATAACAGTATATCATCTACATATTATAAGACTGTGACCTGGGAACATTCAAAACATGCCAAGTCATGAGAAAGCACTTGCCCAAAGAGATGAGGACTCTTCTCTGAATCTTTGAGGAAGCACAGTTCACATCAGCTGAGATGCCTAGTCATGAAGATTTTTGAAGGCAAAGAGAAACTGGGAGAATCTGTATGCAAAGGAATACAAAAGAAGGCCTCTTTTAAATCTTACAAGAGAACCACTGGCATCTTCCAGGATCTAGAGAGGAGAGTGCATGGGTTAGGTACTATCAGGCTCACTGGCACTACTGCTTCATTTATTAATCTAAGGTCCTGTATCAACCTCCATTCTCCATTAGGTTTTTATTTTATTTTATTTTATTTTTTTGGTACCAGGGATCAAACTTGGAACCTTGCGCTTGCGAGGCAGGCGCCGGAACCACTGAGCTAAATCCCCGGCCCTCCATTAGGTTTTCGAACTCCCAAGATTGGAGAGTTACATGAGCTATTACAGACTTTAAATAAACCTTGTGCTCTTGTCAATTATAGGCAAAATTTTTTTTTTTTTTTACTTCAGGCCTTAGATGATATTGTCTTTGGTGAGGAAAAAAATAGGATCTTTGAGATGTATTTGTACCAGAGTAGCTTTCATCATTCTACCTATTCTACCTTTAGTTGCTCATACTTCAGGATTTATTTCTGTCTCTACAAGGAGAAGGCAGCATATCTGACCTGGGTGCACATATATTACAGTAGTTAAACAAGATAGAATATCTCTCCCAAGGAGAAGAACTGGACTTTCAGGCATAATTAAAAAGGAATGGTTGAAAAGAAGGCCATCCAATTACAGCCTCAGGGTTGTGAGAAATAGCAAGTTACTTCCTCTCCAGAGATTCCTTTTACTGGGGTATGATGGCTGGAAGGAAGTCCAGGGTTGAAGAGAAGGACTGAGAGATATTCACCAGTGTCCAGCAATAGAATGATTTCTTTTCCCTCTATAATCATGATTACCTGGGCTCCTCTGTGAAGATGATAGTCTGGCCAGAAGGAGAAGGCAGAGAGTGCCCCAGGGCCCTTCAGTCTTGATGGACCAGCTGGTAAGTTGGATCTGAGCTCTGGAAACTTTGCCTCAAAAGGCACTCCAAACTCCAGTGATCACCTTTGCAATTAAGGTATGGTCCAGGAGGCTTATTTTTTTTTTTTTTTTTTTTCCAGACAGGGTCTCGCTGTGTAGCTCAGGCTGGCCTTGAACTCACTATGTAGTCCAGGCTGGCCTCAAACTCATGACAATCTTTTTGCCTCAGCCTCCCAAGTGTTGGGATTCCACAGTGGTAACAGGTTAGTAGTCATTGAGCTCTTCTTGGAGCCTCGAGGATCAGACCTATATTCTATTTCTTTAGGCATTGCTGATAAATCTGTCACCTTCTCTTGATTCTTCTGTTTTCTCCCCTTAGCCTCCTCCTGCTCTCGATTATAGAATACTGAGGAGGTAATTCTCACTAAAGTATCAAGGGAGGGCTGGGGATTTAGCTCATTGGTTTCCCCACCTGCTGCACAAGTGCAAGGACCTGAGTTCGATCCCTGGTACCAAAAAAAAATAAAAATAAAAAAAAAAAAGTATCAAGGGAGCTATCTGGACCAGAAGCCATCTTTTGTAACTTTTCCTATTATTTGGGGCTCACCATCTAATAAACTTGTCTTTAAGAACAATCTGTCCTACCAAGGCAGGAGCTAGGGACATATTTTTTTTTCCATATTTGAGATTTTATTGGTTGTGTTGAGGATCATTACAGACACTTCACTTTGTACACAATTTGTAACACAGGTACTGAAAAATCTAAAAAACCATGTATTGTTTCTTTTTTAGTTATTCCAGTTACTTTCCAGCTTCAAATTTGGAGGCAAATTTTCCATAAGAGGATTAAGTACCAGTATCTTCAAACGCTGATAAAGTGTTATTTAAGTCCCACCAATTCACAATTTCATATCATTTATACCACATATTCAAATTTTCAATCTTTCACAGCACATTAACAACATTAGGGAAACTGAACTACCATGACCAAAAAAGATGTTACAGAATACACACTATTCTGACTGGGCAATGATCAGGAAGTAGTTTTCTTTAGGAAACAATTCTACTAAAAACAACATAGGAATAGAAGTTATTTTAAATATCCAAGACATATTAAATGCATGGCTATGACTTCAAATCGCCATTTAGTATGCTTTATATTGCAGGATATAAAACTAACCCCCACTTATGGAATGTTAAGCTGACACACAAGACAGTCAAAGCCTGACATAATTCAATATCCCACTATTTTCAGGTTGTACCGAAAAATAAACAGCCAGCAAATGATTTCACCTCTAAAAAAATTGTTTACACTTAACATATGTAATGAGGCTGGGCCAGGGATTTAGCTCAGCGGTTCTGCTGCCTGCCTCGCAAGTGCAAGGCCCCGAGTTTGATCCCTGGTACCACCACCCCCTCAAAAAAAGTGATGAAGTGGGATTCCCTCCTTTTAAAAAATGTTTCTAAAGCTACTAAAAACTTGCATTTACAAAATATTTGATAAAAAATATTCCTCTGGATTGTACAAGACAGGAGACAGGGAGCAGTGATAAAACATGGTGTGTGATTAATCCAATTTGGCTTCTTTCTTTTCTGTTTCATCAGAGGCTGCACTCTCCTCATTTTTAGTTTCTCCATTTTAGGAATGTATGTTTTATCAGTGCCTCTTGTTAGTGATCTAAGAAGGCACAGGGGTTTTTCCTTTCCTCCTGTTGAATAGTTGATAATTTAAGATAATTGAAGGTCTTAGATCTCATCTTTTTTAGGCCCTCAAGAATACAAAACTGAAGATACCTTCTATTCCAATCTCCTATATAGTTGGTAGGCCAGTAGGGATCCTGTATAGGCACTGCTTGGGCTCCAGTAGAAACCAGCAGTTTCCATGGCTGACTCTTTTCTAGGCCTCTTAAATTAACAAGATGGTATTCATCTCCAAATGTAATAGCAGCTCATAATGTTGCTTGTACTTCTTTAGAAGTCAATCTTTGAATTAAAAGTAAAATTGCATCCTTCCAGTCTAGTTCAAAGATCTGAGTAAGTCCCCTAAAGATATCAATGTACTTATGAGTATCATCTGAAAATTTTCCTAGGTATTTTTTCATCTATTTGAATTCTCTGAGAGAAGAGGGAACATGGACATGATCATGTCTGAAATCACTATTTACATCTTGTTAAGGATATTGTCCTTGAGGGGCTTGAATAAAATTAGCTAAGGATGTATATAGCCCCATAGAGGGTTCAATTACAGCTGGCCTAGAAGCCTCACCCCTAAGCTCTAAAGGATAAGGAGGAGGGATCCCAGGCTCCAAAAGACAAGTGGGAAAAGCCTTAGACTTACCAATAGTAGGTAGGGCTTGGAAACCTCATCCTCAGGTTTAGTAACAGTAGGTGGGATTCTGACTAAGGTAGCCTGGGAAGCCCCATTCTTAGGTTCCAAAAGGCAAGGGTGAGAAACCTGAGTGATAGGGCCCAGAGGTGTCTGGCTTTCCTGTGGCTTACATTTACATTTTGAACACAGACAAGGACTATTTTTTAATGCAAAGAAAGTCTGAACATAAGGCAGTTCTGATCATTTTCCCTCTTTCTTACAGTATGATTCTAGATGTGAAAAAGCATCATAATCAATAATTCCCTCTGCAGGGTCGGTAGGCCATGTGCAGGTGCAGAAAAATAGTAAACCGCTCTTTCTCAGTATGTGAGGATCAAACATTTTCCAATGTTTAAGACTACATTCCATTGGCTGGGGATTTAGCTCAGTGGTTACGCCGCCTGTCTTGAAAGCGTAAGGACCCAAGTTCGATCCCTGGTACCAAAAAAGAAAAAAAAATTCTCAAGACTACATTCCAAAGGAGAGGTTCAGATATGGAGTTCCCCATCTGAGACAAGAGAAACAAACCCTCATCCCTGTGAGTTTCTGCTTGATTCATAAATCCTCAAGGCATCCTGAAGTGACTCAGTCCAGAGCAGGTGGCACTGTCTGGAGGAAACTGGAAGATAGGCCCAGCCTGGACTAGCCACCTTTTATCAGCTCAGTGGCCCTATCTTCCCCAGGAAACTCATGCTCCTACCTCCATAGGTATTCCCAAACACAAGTTACAGTTGATTTCAGCTGTAACTGATCATGTTTAGAGAAAGAAATATTGCTAGAAAAACCAATAATCAAGAGATCTAAACCACTACTTTCTAGTTCCTTGAAAGAGAGGGAGGAAAATAGGTCAACAATCAAATTAGAGCATTTGTGCCTGAAAAATAGATCACCTCTAGAGACTGGTAGTGTCAAGTATATGGCTCAGAGGGTTTCTGCCTTGGGCCCTAGGCTGGAGAAGCCTCTAAGACATTCCTGTTATCTAGTGACCTAGGCAACCTTCCTTAGCAGCAAGGCAAGGCTACACATCATTCAAGGTCCATTTTAAAATCACTAAGTGCCAGGGATGTAGCTCAGTGGCACAAAATCTGCCTAGCAAGTGCAAGGTCCTGAGTTTGATCCCTGGTACCAAATAAAATGAAATAAAATAAAATCAGAAGCCTTTGGAACTGCTTTTTGAGAAGAGTTTGGAAAGGTCTGGAGATGCCAGCTGGAGAAGCAGCTGGAGAATGCTGTGATGGGAGGTATGGTTCAGAGACCAGAGACCAGAATGCTGATAGAAATGCAGCCAATAAGGACTAGGCTCAGGAGGTTTCAGTTGGGAATAAGGACTGCATTGGCAGTTGGACTGTAGGACATGTGTTATGCTTTGGCAGAAAATGTGTCTGCATTTTGCTCATGTCCAGAGCACTATAGTAGACTGAGATTAAGAGCAGCAGATTAATTAATCTGGTGGAAGAAAGTTCAAGCCAGTTTAATGTTGAGGCAGTGGCATGGATACCATTGGGGGCTTTTATCAAGCATCTTGAGAATCAAGAACAAACAGCCCAGCAGAATGATTTAAAAAGTTTTGAGCTTGGCCAGAAAGGAAGATCTGGTAAACTTGTGTCCTGTGCAGATGGAACAGAGGAGAACTTGGTTGCTGAAAAGATTAGCATTAAAAAGAGAAGTACTTTGGAACAAGACAATAGAAAAGATGGTCTGAGAGTATCACAAGAACCAGCAGGACTCCACCCTTTGCAGCCTCAAAATTGCAAAGGTGTAAGACTGCTTTGAGAAGAGAGCCTAGCACATCATGTTCCAGAATGGTGATGGATGAGGGAATTTATTCCTCAGGATTGGGATTTCAGTGATCAATAATCTAGGCATGTGACCCCTACAGCCTACAGAAAAGAAACCCTGGTTACTACTGCTCCAGCTGATGGCAGACCTTGGTGTCATCTACATGGTGCCAGTTTTAGGTGCATGCAGAATGTAAGAGCTCTGGGGTCAGGATGAATTCCACCCAGACTTCAGAAGAAGGCCTGAGAAGTCAGACAATGTGGCCCTGAGGGGGCAGTGTGTGAAGCTGTGAGTGTGAATGTGTAGGTGCAGTGGAGACTCCAGTTCGGAGAAGTCAGAAATGCAGAACGTCTGAGAAAATCCATGAGGATTTAGCAAATCTGGGCCAAGAGAGAGTCCCTGAGGGCAAAAACCACTGGTAGTGAAATAGGGGTGGAGCCGCACAAGCCCTTTGGAGTTCACATCACAGATTGCCCCATGTGCTGAACATAGAAAAATGAGATTTAATATTTGCCCTGATGGATTTTGGTCTGGCTTTCGTTCCATTTCCTTCTATCTGCCTATTTTTCACTTTTGGAGTAAATATATTTATCCTGTTCCATTGTATGTTAGACCATTTTTAACTTTATTTTCATTAGTATAGACCCACAGTGGTGCAAAATCTTCTAGAGACAAGTGTCCAAACTGCAACCCAAAACCCATCTATTTATCTCAAAGTGCCAACACTGCAATTAAACCTGAATACTGAGGTTCCAGTTTAGAAACAGCAACTCATACATTAACATCTTTTGTTTTAAAAGAAAAACAAACAATATACGTACCATAGGTTCACCACCATTAGTATAGGTGCTCAAAGCTGAGTTTGCCTTAAACCTCAGAGAATTTGGACTTGGACATTCCAGCAATGCTGAACTTGTTCAGACTTTGACAACTCTTAGAGATAGACTAAATATATTTTGTATAAAGGAATGTGCCCTGGGGCAGAATGTTATGGTTTATATCTAGATGTACTCCCAAAGCCTCATGTGCTCATAGGTGGGGCTTCTGGGAGTGACTGAATCATGGTGTGTGATAACGGGTTAGTCTGCTGATTAGTTTAGAATAGTTCTGGTTGTATATGATGGACTTACTGAAAAGGGAGGACTCACCCTGGTGTGGGTGTGACACCAACCAACAGGCTTGTAGCCCAGATGGAATAAAAAAATGAAAGAAAGGAGCCAGGGATTTAGCTCAGGGACACCACTCCTGCCTCAAAAGCACAAGGTCCTGAGTTTGATCCCCGGTACCTGCCCCCCCCAAAAGAAAAAATGAAAGAAGGATGTCTAGCTGCTTCCTATCTGCCATGCCACTGACTGTTTCTTCTCTGTGATTCCCTTCTGCCATATCACCCAGCCTTGGACCAGCTGGCTATGGACCGAAACCTCTACAAACTGTGAACCATAATAAACCTTTCCTCCTCTATCCTGTGGGTGTTGTAGGACTGCATAACTCTGTAATCATAAAACTCCCCTAGCCCCAACTGTGATTGAATGTGAGTAAATAGATAAAGATGCTTCTTAGTTCCAGGATACTAGATAAGATCTTTATCAGTCATAATTATCCAACTCTTTGTTCTGGACACCACTATCTATAGAACAATCTACAAAGCATCTGCTGACTATCAGTACTTGTCAGGCTAATTAACATACAAATGTAAGACCACTAACCTTTGTTCCTTCTTCTGTAAATTTCGCCTGTTAACTTCCCTGCAAGCCCCTATAAAAAGAGCCTTGGACTCTGGACTGACGCCTCTCTAAGCTACTTTGCTTTGGGAGTGCCATCTGGTCTGGCCAGACTAAGGTCTGTTTCATTTTCCAACTTGTCCGGTGTGTTCCTTCCCGGGTGTTCTTCGCTGCAGTCAGCTCCTTGGAGCATTTGGTAAGGCCCTTGGTCTTACATTCTGGAGGTGCCACTGGGATCCCCGGGTGTGCTCCACTCCAGTCAGCTCCTTGGAGCATTTGGTAAGGCCCTTGGTCTCACATTCTGGAGGCACCACTGGGATCCCTGGGTGTACTTCACTATAGTTAGCTCCTCGGAGCGTTTGGTAAGGACAGCGGTCTTACAGTGTTTGGTATTTTGTCCCAGCAATGAGAAAGTAACTAAGACATATGAGAAACTCAAATATAAATACAGAGTAAAAGAGACATGGTAGGAAATAGGAAGGCACACCTTTTGGAGATGGGGGAGAGGATTAGTGGAAGGGGAAGGGACTCAAAAATGTTCAAGATATGATCAAGAATTATACGAGTTCCCCAAAACAAATGTAAATATTATGTACTATAAACATACCAGTGCCAGGGATTTAGCTCAATGGTGCCTCACCTGACTGGCAAGCACCAGGTCTTGAGTTTGATCCCCGGTATTGGAAAAAAAAAATACCAGTTAAAAAAATAAATAATAAAGAGCCTAGCATGACTGCATAGAGTAAGCTCTTCAGTTACTACCTTCCTCTCTGCTCATTTCCACCCACCTTTGCAAACTGAGGTGCCTAATTTCTGAAAAATAAGTTATAGATTAGGCAAATAGGGAAAATAAAATGATACTCCTAGAAAATAAAAAGAAGAAACTGAAAAACTTGTCAGATGATTTTGGTTGTCTATAGCCAATTTTATGTAACCTTCTACCACTGCAATCAAGCAATGTTATTATATTGAGTCAATTTGCTCTTCAATTACTGATCCATCTGTAAATTAGAATTTTTTTTTGGTACTGGGGATCAAACTCAGGACCTTCCACTTGCGAGGCAAGTGATGTCACCACTGAGCTAAATCCCCAGCCCTCCATTTGTAAGTTAATCTCTCAGATCTATGAACCAACTTAATTATTTAGTTTTGGTTTTACTCATACATTATGTCTTCTGTACTTTATGCCTTCTGTACCCTATGCCTGAGTATGGTGCATTTCATTTCCCATTTGCGTCTTTAAAAACTTTTGTTAGTAAAGTTTTACAGATGATCACATTCATCATGGCGAATTGGTACATATACATAACACATCTTAATTCTTTTTTTATCCCCTTCCCTAGCCCTTCCTTCCTTCCCTCCCTCCATCTCTTGGTCACCTTCTCTTTTGAAAAAGATCTATCTTCCTGTTTCCTATTATCTATTTTTTACTTTGCACTTTAATTTATTTATATTTTGAGTTTCTCATATAAGAGAAACCACATGACACTTAAGCCTCTGTGTCTAGTTTATTTCATTAACATTATGGTCTCAAGGTACATTCATTTTCCTACAAATGACTCAAGTTTATCCTTCTTTAAGGCAGAGTAGTACTCCATTGTGTATAAATAGCACATTTTCTTTATCCATTCATCTGTTGATGGACATATAGACTGCTTCCAATATTTAGCTATTTAAGTTGTGCTATTATAAATATGGGTATGCATTGGGGCCAGGGATTTAGCTCAGTGGTTCTGCCACCTGCCTCGCAAGCACAAGGACTCAAGTTCAATCCCTGGTACCAAAAAAATATGGGTATGCATGTATTACTATAATATGATGTCATTAACCCCTTGGGAAGATACCTAGAAGGGGAATAGCTGAGTCAAATGGAATTTCTAGTTTTAGATTATTGAGGAATGTATTCTGATTTCCTTAATGTTGTACCATTTTTAAATTTCCACCAACAATATAGAAGGATATCTGACCATCCAGCCTTGCCAGCATTTGTTATTATTTGATTACTTGATGGTAGCCATTCTTTCTGGAGTAAGATGGAATCTTGGTGCCTTTTGTTTGTTTTGGTTTTTTGAGACAGTGTCTCACTATGTTGTCCAGCCTGGCCTTGAACTCACAGGAATCCTCTTGCCTCACCCTCTTGACTGCTGGGATTACAGGCATGTGCCACTACACCCAATTTTGATGTTATTTTAACTTGCATGTTTCTAATGAAGTCTTTTATTTTGAGGAGTCTAATTGTTTGAGTCATTCTACATATTCCTCTGTCCAAAATTAGCTGGCAAAATATTTTTTCTCATTTTGAAGATTGTCTCTTCACTCTTTTGGTTGTTTCCCTTGCTGTGCAGAAGCTTTAAAAAACAATTTTTGAGACAGGGTCTCACTATAGGCTCACTAAGGCTGATCTTTTTTTTTTTTTTTTTTTTTTGGTGCTGGGGATTGAACTCAGGATCTTTCACTTGCAAGACAGGTGGTAGAACCACTGAGCCAAATCCCCAGCCCTAAGGCTGGTCTTGAACTCTTTATTTAGCCAAGGCTGGCTTTGAACTCATAGCAGTTCTCTTGCCTCAGCCTACCAAGTGCTGGAATTACAGGCGAGTGCCACCACACCAGGTTGAAGCTATTAAATTTGATATGATCCCATTTGTTGTGTGATAACCAACCTGACTCCATCTTGAGCCTTACCACCATTGTGTGCTTGTGCTTAGACAAAGCACCCAAAAACCACATCCTGTTTGGCAAAAAACTTGCTGCAGTTGCAGAATGTGTTGTAGATCACCTAGTGTGTGAAATTTTCTTTTGCCCCCCGTCCCACTAACCTGGCATGCCTCTGCTTCTGTAAAATTCTGCTTGCTCTCCCCTTAGGTCCACCCCAACTGAAAACATGATTTAAAAGGAGAAATCAAACCATTTCTCAGCACCAAGAGAACTTTCCAGGCACTAGCCCCCTCTCAGTCGCCAGCTGTAAATAAAGTGGACTCAAAATTGACTCAGAGTGTGGTGCATCTCTATACTTCCAACTCATTTGCTTATAACAGCTGGAGGCCCCAGGGAGATTGCCACAACAGGTGGACCAGCCTCACCGTGGTCTTTCCCAGCTGCAGCAGCAAACTATAAGAGAGGTGCCCCCTGAGACGTTTTAGAGCTCCACAGTCTCTGCCGACATTGAGGGGAAACACCTGAGACACCCTCCAAATTTTCCAGAGTCCTCCTGGTCTGGTCTGCAGGTAAGGATCCTTCTGGTTCTGGTAGGGAATAATAGTCCTTGATGAAGGCATTCCCTGGGCCACTCCTAAGGTCAGGACGCCGACTGAGGTGGCCGGCTGGTCTGGTCTGGTCTGGCTGAAAGTCAGCCAATCTGGGAAATCCCTGGGGAAAGGTTTAGAATGTTGTTAGCCTCTGAGTGGCTATTGTATGAATGGATGTGTGGCTGGAAAAGGGCAGTGTAAGCTATGGGCTGTTCAGTCTGTGCCCCACGATGAAGAAGGGTACTTCTCCCCCCTCAGAGTTATGGGGTCTGAGTGAGGTCATACTGTGATTCCATGGACACATCTAAGAAAGGCCAAATGTGTGCTCTTGCGATGAGACAAATACACCCTAAAGCCTGGGATGGTCCTTAAAGTGGCTGAGATGCCCTAGGCCAGTTGACTGACTGAGTGGTTCCTCCCCACAGAGGAATACTCCCTTCCTTTGTCTGTCACAACATCATTCAAGGGTGCACTACATAGACACTAAGGGTTTTTCTCTATGTCCAAATGCCCCCTGTGTCTTCTTCTCTTTCATCTGTTCTTATAGCTCCTATTCTTGGGCATCTCCTGCCTGTTCTAAGTCTCTCTCTGCCATGGGGTCATCATCCTCACAACCTGTTACATCCCAGGTCTGCATGCTTAGAAATTTTTTCCTCAGGATTTTCTGATGATTATGGAGTAAAAATGTCAAAGAACAAACTTTGTACTTTTTGTGAACTCAAGTGGCCCTCTTTTGGTGTGGGCTGGCCCTCTGAGTGCTCCCTCAACCCTGGTTCAAGCAGTTTGGAAGGTTGTTACTGGGTCACCAGGACACCCTGATCAGTTCCCTTACATCGACTCCTGGTTTACTCTAGTGCAGCACCCTCCTCCATGGCTAGAGACCTGGGCCACAAAGGCCTATTCAAAGTTGCTTGTTTCCAAAAGCCGTTGTCCCCCTCACGGGTGAACTCCAGAGACAGAAACTGGTTCTACAGCAGTCAGATGCTGAGGAAGTCCTCCATCATCCACCTCCATGTAGCTGTAGTTTGCCCCCCTCCCGTCTGTCCCAATCCACCTGCCCAAGACTCCCTTGTTTCTTCTCTACTTCTCCCACTACCTCTCCCCCAATAGGAGAGCAGCTCCAATCCTGGCAGGAGGTCATCACCTCAGGAAAACACAGTCCAGAGCCTTTGAAGGAGGCCCTGCCTCTCAAAGGGGCAGGACTGGGAACCCACCCATTTCTGGCATATGTTCCCTTTTCCACTTCTGACTTCTACAACTGGAAAACCCAGAATCAACCATTCTCTGAGAAGCCCCAGCTTCTGATTTCCCTGATTGAGTTGGTCTTTAGGACTCCTCTCCTGACCTGGGATGACTGTCAACAGTCGTTATTGTCCCTGTTCACTGCTGAGAAGCAGAATAGGATTAGGTTTGAGGTTAAAAAGGTTTTACTGGGAGGGCATTCAGAGGAGCAGGCCCACAAATTGCTAAAACAAGGCTTCCCCTCAGAACAACCTGAATGGGACCCAAATTCTTCAGGGGGGAGACAGGCTTTGGTCACCTTTCACCAGAACTTGTTGAATGGGATCTGGGCAGCAGCTTGGAAACCCATAAATCTGTCAAAAACCACTGAAGTAACACAGGGACCAGAGGAGTCCCCCACTGCATTCCTGCAGAGACTCTGAGAGGCCTTCTGGGTTTACACTCCATTCGACCCCTTAGCTCCAGAGAAAATAAAGCTATAAATTTGGCTTTTGTTACTCAGTCTGCACCCAGTATTAGGAGGAAATTACAAAAATTGGAGGGATTCCCAGGAATTAACACATCTCAGCTGTTAGAAGTAGCTCAAGAGTTATTTGACAACAGGGATTTAGAAAAGCATAAATTGGCCAAAGTCATGGCTGAGCAGTCAGCAAAGAGGTAAACAAAGATCTTGGTAGCAGCCATCAGAAGGGACCCTGAGGGACCCAACTCTAGTAAGTCCAAAAGGCAGGGGCCTAGAAAGCCAGGAGGACACCTGTCACTGTGTAGAAGTCCATGTGACTATTGCAAGGAGGAAGGGCACTGGAAAAATGAATGCCCCCACAGGCCCTCTGCCAAGGTATTATCCCTCCCCACATCTGGGGGAAAGGAAGATTCAGACTGAGGCGGCCAGGGCTCCTGCTCTTTTGGTCCCATGGTAAATGTTGAAGTAGGGGGCCAATGGCTCCACTTCCGGGTGGACACTGGTGCTGAGAGGTCAGTATTTTAAAAATCCCTGGGGAAAGCTTTCATCACAAACTGTTCCCATCCAGGGGGCCATAGGAGCAGTCCAAAACTGCCCCTCATGAGAGAATGAATGGTGAGCCTGGGATCAAAACAAGTTACTCACTCTTTTCTGGTGATACTGTAAGACTGCATAACTCTGTAATCATAAAACTCCCCTAGCCCCAACTGTGATTGAATGTGAGTAAATAAAGATGCTTCTTAGTTCCAGGACACTAGATAAGATCCCTATCAGTCATAATTATCCAACCCTTTGTTCCGGACACCACTATCTATAGACCAATCTACAAAGCATCTGCTGACTAACAGTACAGTCAGGCTAATTAACATACAAATGTAAGACCACTAAACCTTTGTTCCTTCTTCTGTAAATTTTGCCTGTTAACTCCCCTGCAAGCCCCTATAAAAAGAGCCTGGACTCTGGACTACGCCTCTCTAAGCTACTTTGCTTTGGGAGTGCCATCTGGCGAGACTAAGGTCTGTTTCACTTTCCAACTTGTCCGGTGTGTTCCTTCCTGGGTGTTCTTAGCTGTAGTCAGCTCCTTGGAGCATTTGGTAAGGCCTTTGGTCTTACATTCTGGAGGCACCGCTGGGATCCCTGGGTGTGCTCCACTCCAGCTGCTTGAAGCATTTGGTAAGGCCTTTGGTCTTACATTCTGGAGGCACCGCTGGGATCCCTGGGTGTGCTTCACTATAGTCAGCTCCTCAGAGCTTTTGGTAAAGATAGTGGTCTTACAATACCAACTGCCCATTCCCCTTGGTGGGAGGAGATATCCTTCATAAACTAAAGGCCACCATTTCTTTCACTCTGACAGAGGTTCAGATGTCACTCCCTTCATATCAACTGTCCTTGAACACTGCCCCATCCAAGGGGTATCTCAGGGGAAGAAAACCCAGAGGAAAAAGGCACTGAGGGCCTACTGGACAGAAGCCAGGTGGAGTTCCTGAATGTGTGGGTGGAAACTAATCCAATGGGTTTGGCTGCTCACCACCCTCCAGTGATAGGTGAGCTCTTGTTGACAGCCACACCTGTGTGAGTTCAACACTATCCCATCTCTCAGAAGGCTAGACAGGGGATAGCCTCTCACATTAAGAGGTCGTTGGACTTTGGGATAGTAACTCCCTGTCAGTCTCCATGGAACACTCTGTTCTTGCTGGTACAGAAACTGGGGATATCAGATAACATGTTGGTCCAGGACTTGAGAGAAGTTAACCAGTGAGTGATAACTCTGCACCCTACTGTCCCCAACCCATATGCCCTCCTGAGTTTGCTGTCTCCTGAGCACCAAGCTTATACTGTGCTAGATTTTTTGGTGGGGGGTACAGGGGATCAAGCTCAGAACCTTGTGCTTGAGAAGCAGGTGGCCACACCACTGAGCTAAATCCCCAGCCCTATACTGTGCTAGAGTTAAAGGATGCCTTTTTCAGTGAGCCCCTTGCCCCAGCTACCCAGCCTATCTTTGCCTTTGAGTGAACTGACCCAGTTTCCATCGACTCCTGCCAGCTCACCTGGTCCCAGCTGCCTCAAGGATTCAAAAATGCACCCACCCTGTTTGGTGAGGCCCTCCAGAAGGACTTGGTGAATTTTCAGTCCCACCTCCCTAACCTCACCCTGCTTCAATATGTGGATGATTTGTTATTAGCTGCTACTAGCTATTCAGAATGCCTGCAGGGGATGTGAGAGCTTCTTCAGCTACTAGAGGAGCTGGGCTACAGCCTCTCAGCCAAGAAGGCACAACTCTATGCCCCTAAAGTATCATACCTGGGGTATGAAATCTCAGAAGGAAGAAGAGCTTTGTCCTAGGCCAGGAAAAGGGTGATCCCCCAGATACCCACACCAACTACAAAGAAACAGGTACAAGAATTCCTAGGTGCAGCTGGATACTGGCGCCTATGGATACCTGGGTTTGCTGAGATAGTGCAGCCCCTTCATTCTGCTATGGTAGGAAATCAACTCCTAGAATGGGGAATGGATGAAGAAAAGGCCTTCCAGGATCTGAAAAGAGCTCTGGTATCAGCCTTGGCTCTGGCACTATCTGATGTTCCTAAGCCTTTTCATCTGTTCATCCATGAGATAAGGAGGGATCACCAAGGGAGTCTTGATGCAGTCCTTGGGACCCTGGAAGAACCCTGTGGCCTATATCTCTAAAAGATTAGATCCTGTGGCCTCAGGATGGCTTTCATGTCTTCGGGTGGTAGCTGTCATGGCTTTGTTGGTCAAGGAGGCTGATAAGTTGATCCTTAGACAGGACCTAGTCCTAACTGCCCCTCACTCAGTAGAGACTCTTCTCAGAGGGGCTATTAACAAATGGATGTCAAATGCCCACCTCAATCAGTATCAAACCCTCTCACTCAACCACCCTTACATCACCCACAACTGTGAGGAAGTGCTGGACCAGACCCAGGGGAGCTGATTGGGCTTAACAGACACCCTCTTGGCTGAGGCAGATGCCACCCTCTTCACAGATGGAAGCAGCATGGTGGTAAGTGGGGTGTGGAGGATGGGGGCTGCAGTGACTACAGTTGACCAAGTCATTTGGGCCCAGCCTCTGCCTGAGGGGACCTCAGGCCAAAAGGCAGAACTGATTGCCTTGGCCCAGGCCTTGAGATGGGAAAAGGACAAGAAGACAAATGTATATGCTGACAGTAGGTATGCCTTTGCTACCTACTCTACATGTCCACATGAGCATTTACAAGGAGAGAGGGCTCCTGACAGACACAGGAAAAACTGTCAAGAACAGAGAGGAGCTATTGTCTCTCCTAGAGGTGGTATGGCTTCCCAAGAAGGTAGCCATCATTCATGTTTGGAATCACCAAAAGGACAATACACCCAAGGCTAAGGGAAATCAACTTGCAAATTATGCAGCCAAAGAGGCAGCCCTGAGGCCAGCTGAATCCTTAGTCATCCTGCCTACTGTGAGTCCTCCTCCTCCTCTGCTCCCAACTAGCCCCACTTACAATACAGAGGAAGATAAAGAAGCAAGAAGAGAAAGATCCTCAAGGCTGATGGAAATGTCCATATGGTCGCATCTACCTCCCCCAGGGATTAGGATGACAGCTCATCCGGCAGCTGCATTTGGTCATGCACCTGGGGTGCTCCAAGATGGCTGAGCTTCTAGCTTGAAGATTCTGCTTTTCAAAGCTGCAGGAGCTAGTCCACCAGACCTCTCTTAGGTGGCCAACCTGTGTGCAAGTAAATCCCTGCCAGGGTCCACCTGCACCCTTCAGGGTCAGATTCTGGGGTTGGAATCCTGGAGAACACTGGGAAGTGGATTTCACAGAGATCAAACCACCAGCAGGTGGCTGTCACTACCTCCTGGTTTTCATAGATACCTTCTCAGGTTGGGCAGAGGTCTATGCTACTTGTGGGAGGCTGCCACTGTGTTGACAAAGAAGCTTCTTCAGGAATTAATTCCCAGATTTGGACTACTGGTGTTGTCCTTTGTAGCCTCTATAACTCAGTCAGTAGGCACTGGGCATAAATTGGAAACTCCGCTGTGCCTACCAACCTCAAAGCTTGGAGCAAGTGGAATGCATGGATCAGACCCTAAAAATCTACTCTGACCAAATTGACTTTTGAAAGTGGTGAAGGGTGGGTCCGCCTGCTGCCCTTGGCTGTCCCTACAGAAAGGTGCACCCCTTATAAAGCAGGTTTTGCTCCTTATAAAATTATATTTGGAAGACACCCTTCCCTGCTCGCCAAAGTAAAAAGTGAGGTACTAGAAGAATTTTCTAACCAATACCTGTTAAAGTATCTCTAGTCTGTCCAACAGGTACAGAAAACTGTTCACTTTCAGGTACGAGCTACTCAGCCCCTGCCCAGCTCTGTGCTGTGCCACCCATTCCAGCCAGGGGATATTGTCTTCATCAAGGCTTTTTGGAGTGAAGGACTGACTCCAGCCTGGAAGAGACACTACACAGTCATCCTCACAATGCTCTCAGCTCTCAAGGTTGAGGGAATCCTGACATGTGTTCACTATTCTCTCATCAAGCAGGTGAAACAGTGGACTGCTGAGCGGGGACCTAATCTTTTAAAGCTAAGACTAGTCCGATCACAATTGTGACTCTTGTCCTCATTGTCTTTGGGCTGACAAAACCAAGCTCTGGAGAAATGCAACAAGGAGAGTTGTACTCCTTTCTCCTCAACTCTTTTAGCTTGGGAGAAATTATAGGTAATGTTACTTTTGGTACCATTTGCCCCCAGCAATCTCTTAGGTTGCCCAAGGTCGACCTCTGTAAATTGGTTAGGAGAGATTAGGAGGGACTACTACTATCAGTTTATAAACCTGGGAAGCTGTGATTTTTATGTGTGCCCAGGATTCAACCTGTTTGGACAGCAGGGCTGTGGGTCCCCAACTGATTTCTACTGCCCTAACTGGGGCTGTGTAAAGATCACCTCCTATAGCGAGGGACCAAATGGCCACAAATGAAAACTTACAGTATCATAACCTGTTCAATTGGAGCCCTTGTGTAACTTCCCTCATCACTGGACTGGCTGACCCTCTCATCCTGCTTTTTCTCAGGCCCTTGATTGGGCCCTGTATTCTCAATTGGATAATCAACTTTGTAAAACCACTTAGCCTCTGTTAAACTGAGAATCTGGTATAATCCCTTCTATAATCACTTGCCCAAATCAAGAGGCTCTAATTGAGTCAATGCTTTGACATCATGCTTAGAGGAGTTGGGAATGTGATAACTCACCTGACTCCGTCTTGAACCTTATTACCATTGTGTGCTTGTGCTTGGACAAAGCACCCAAAACCCACATCCTGTTTGGCAGAAAACTTGCTGCAGAAAACTAGCTCACCTAGTCTGTGAGACTTCCTTTTGGCCCCCACCCCAACCTGGCATGGTTCTGCTTCTGTAAAATTGCTCTCTCCTTTAGCCCTCCCCAACTGAAAGCATGATTTAAAAGGAGAAATCAAACTGTTTCTCAGCACTGAGAGAACATTCCGGGCACTAGGACCCCCTCTCAGTCACCAGCTGTAAAATGGACTCAAATCTGACTTAGAGTGTGGTGCATCTCTATAGTTCCAATTCAATTCTCCATAACAGTTGATTCTTGGTGCTATTTCTTATACTACTTGAGTTCTGTTCAGAAAGTCCTTGGCTACAATATGACTTCAAGGGTTCTATCTACATTGCCTTCCAGTGGGTTGTTTCTGTTTTACATTTACATTTTTGTACCATTTTGATTTTATTTTAGTACATGGTAAGATATATGGATCTAGATTCAATCTTCTGCACATGGTTGCCAGTTTATCCAGCACCATTTATTAATGAGGCTATCTTTCCTCCAGTGTATGTTTTAGGCCCCTTTGTCAAAAATAAAATAATTGAATGTGCTTGGGGTTGTTTCTGCTTCCTGTAGTCTGTTCTGCTGATCTTTATGTCTGTTCTGTACCAGTACCATGTGATTGTTATCACTGTAGCTTTGAAATATAACTTGAAATCTGGGATTGTGATGGCTCCTGCTTTACTCATTACCCAGGATTGCTTTTGCTATCCTGGGTCTCTTCTAGTTCCACATGAATTTTAGGACTGTGTTCTCTAGTTCTGTGAGGAATGCTTTTAGTTTTTTTATTTAGACTGTGTTAAATCTATATATCAGTTTTCAAAGTATGGCCATTTTGACAATATTTATTCTGCCTATCCAGGAACAAGGGCTAATTTTCTAATGTCTACTTTGATTTCCTTTTTCAGAGTACTGTGGGTTTCATTGTAGAAGTATTTCACTTTCTTAGGTTAATTCCCCCAAAATTTAATTTTCCTTGATCCCTTTGTGAATGGCATTATTTTCCTAATTTATTTCTCAGTGAGCTCATTATTGGTATACATGAACACTGGATTTTGGGGTTGATTTTGTATCTTGATATATTACTGAATTTGGTTATTAATTCTAGGAATCTTTTGGTGGAATGTAGAAAACCATGTTATGTAAAATACTGGTTATTCAGTTTCTCCCTTTTCTGTGCACATCCCTTTTTATTTCTTTCTCTTACCTGATTGCTCTGGCTAATGTTTTGAGTACTATATTGTACAAGAGTGGTGATAGTGGACATCCTTTTCTTGTTCCTGATTTTAGAGTGAAAGGTTTTTGGTTTTTCCTCACTTAATATGATGTTAGCATAGGTTTGTAATAAATGGCTTTTAACAGATTACATCTTTCTACACCTATTTTCTTCAAGTTTTTTTTTTATCATGAATGAATGCTGGATTTTGTCAAAGGCTATTCCTGTGTTGTTTTTTGGTGGGGTTTTTTGTTTTTGTTTTTTTGAGACAGGATCTCACTAAATAGTCCAAGATAGCCTTCAACTCATTATATAGCCCTGCCTGGCCTTGACTCATGGCAATCCTCCTGTCTCAGCCTCCCAAATGCTGGGATTATAGGTATAATCAGGGTAGTTGGGGATTTGTTCTGTTGCCTTTTCTTCTCATGTTTCTATTGTTTTTATTTGTTTTGTTTAGGTTTGTTGATGCTTATAGGCTGAAGACTTTGTTGCTAGTATAGAGATCTCTTTAATTGATTTTCAGTGGTGTACTTTGGGCATGGCTAACTATAATCCTTCACCACAGCCCCAAGATTTGACCACCTTGGTTATTTTGGGAAAGGAGGATGCAGTGTAGTTAGCCCAGCAACCAGGTTCTTTGGGAATGCTCTCTAGTGTTGCTAATATCACAAAGGTTGATGCCTTGCAGAGAAAGTGACAATTGTGTAGCCTTGTTAATATCAAGCAAAATAAGTACAGTAATTGCTGGAAACAAATCAGATATTAACAATCCATAAGTACCAGTTATGTATGACCCATAATCTTAGAGAAGAAACTGTAATTATGATGTAAAGAAGGCAACCTAGGTATCAAATTACAGCTTATATGTACTACATGCAGCAGGTATATCCCTGCTAATGGTAGAAAATAATTCAACAATAATTTTACAGAGTTAACTATCAAAAGATTAACAGAGCTTTATAGTTATACTATTAAAGATTTAGGGTTTGGGAATGGAAGATGCAAAAGGAAAACTTTGAAATCTTAAAAACTATGATATGAGAAGGAAAAGTGGCACAAAGGATCTTACCGAGGAGTAGAAGAATTATAGAATTAGTTAGAATTATATAGTTTATTGAATTAGTTAGAGGTAGGACAAAAACTGGCAAGAAGTAGAAGATAAAAGAAAAAGAAAGAAAAAATCATACAGAGAGTAAAAATAAGAGAGAAGAAAATTTTACAGGGAGAAAAAAATAGAGAAATAAAAGAACAATAAGAGATTAGAAGCAAGGCTAAAAGACTAAAAAAGATTACCCAAGTCCAGGAAACTGATGAAGAAGACAGGAGAGAAGGAAAAAAAAAACTCAAAAGAACAAGCAAAAAACCTAAAAACAATGTTCACAGACAGACAGGCAGGCAGCCCCTCCCCACACACACCAATAAACAACAAAGAAAAAAAGAAAAGAAATTTCTGATTTCAACTCTGTGGTTATCATCCAAGGTCTACAGTTTTATGGCAATCTCCAATCCAAGGTGTGACTCTTGTCTAGCTGGTAGACAAAGGAGGCAGTCAGAGCCCAGCTCTGTGCTGGACAATCACTAGCAAGCCAGCAGTAGGCTTGGGGAGGGCTGGTTCTAGAACTTTCAAATCCACTGAAATTCAGGCTGAACCTGGCCTCTGGTCATGAGGGTGGGTCCTGAATTATTTAGTTTGTAACACTCTGGGTGTCTCTTGTCAGCCTGACCACAGCTCCTGACCATGGATTTCCCTGTGGTTGACCCTCACCCAGTCACTGTGGGACTTTAACACTGGGAGTCTTGGGATGAAGACAACCCACCACTGCTCTGAGTTCTAGGTTCCATTGGCCCTTCTCTAGAATGGTGTCCAACTAAGCACTCTCTCCAGGGAATATAGCACATGTTTGGGCTGGGGTCACTGACCAGCTGTTGTAAAGCACAGCATCCACTGCTCTGTTCCATTGGTGAGTTTCTCTCTGGAGGCCTCTGGAGTCACTTCCTTTCACTATGTCTCTGTAGATTTGATCTTCATTTCTCACAAGCCAGGAGCTGGGAGAAAGTGCAGATTGCCCCTTCCTTTTTCCATGTTAAGGTCTGTCTCTTCAATTTCTCTGTAGGCTCCAATTTTCCCATCAGATCTGTCCCAGGGATCCATTTCTCTCCTTTTCTTCCCCAAGTTGTTATTTTCCAGTGTCTGGGTTCCAAATCTTGGAGAGGGTGATTTGTTGCTATTTACCACTCCCCTACTCCATCTTCATAGAATTCCCTAAGGCCTTTTATTTAAAATACAGGGTCTGGCTGTGTGTACTTCATGATGGACTTAAACTCACTGTGATCCTCTTTCCCCAGGGCTGGGATTACAGGCATGTGCCACCACATCCAGCTCCTAAAGCCTCTTAACTCCAACTTTCTCTTGCACTTTTAATTGCCTTTCTGATTTCTTGGAGGCATGTTTTACAAAAGACCAGAAACCTACCCTAAAAAAGCTTTTAGTCCCAATTCTTTTTCTGCCCTGAGGTAATAAGAGTTTGGGAAGTAGTGGGCTGGAGATTTAGCTCAGTGGTTTTGCCACCTGCTGCACAAGCACAAGGACCCGAGTTTGATCCCCAGTACCAAAAAGAAAAAGAGTTTGGGAAGTAGTAAAAAAACCCCAGTAGATAAAAGTTCCTGTGCCTTGCATAGTTATTGTCCAATCAGGCACTCTTCTATCCCTTTTCCCTGCCCTCCCCATAAGGTTTAATGCAGTTGGCAGTAGTAGCAGTTCATCTAGGGTGAATCTGTTTCCCCAGCCAATCTCTTCCCTGTAGTTGCCAGATTCCAGGACTCTCAAGTGACCAGGTTTTCCATATCTCCGGGATGGTGAGCTTCCCTTCCCTGTGACCCTTCAGTGTCTGGCTTGCAAATTTCTCTTGCTAGTTGTTACACAGCTCCAGAGTGGAGCTAGCCTTCTCTTTGGCAGGTTGGGGAACCACTTGGTTTGCAGGATGTACAAATGAGGTACATATCTCATGTCCCCCTGGGATGGAAGGTTTGTCACCCTAAAGGATTCTTGTGGGTGGATGAAATATCTCCATAGCACATCTTGTGTTTCTTATTCCCTCTGAATTATCCCTGGGGCATAGCCTTAAAAACTGATCTAGATTCAACCCTCAAATTCTCAAAGAATGAATGAGAAGGTGTTGGTCACAATTTTTCTGGCTTCCTGTTCTTAGGATAGAGCTGGAACTAGGGAATATCTCCATTGCTTCCTCTCCCCTCATCCTCAGGAAAGTTGCTTGGATAGAAAGGACTTACTAGTTTTAAGGTAGGGTCATCCCAGCACAGGTGCTTATATGAATAGAACAAAGCAATCTTAGAGACCTTCATGACTTTGATGACAGCTTTAAACAAAACACGTATTAATAGCCAAGAGCTACCTCTCTCTTGCCATGACTGCTCTACAGAACATGTCACCAGGGCCGGGGATTTAGCTCAGTGGTTTTGCCGCCTGCTGTGGAAGTGCAAGGACTCGAGTTCGATCCCTGGTACCAAAAAAAAGAAAAAGAAAAAGAAAACAGAACATGTCATCATGCTGATAATCTGAGTTCTATACTCAGAATTATGCTGAGGGTTGAAAAGGAAAAGCCTATGGCTTTTTTATAGTTGAACCCAAGGGGTCATAGCATCACAAGACAGGGAGCACAGGGACTGGTGATAGTGGGTAATCTGCTTTTGACCACTTGCTCCAGCACCTCCACCTCACTGCTACTGCTACTGGATGGGGTCAGGCCTAAGAGACACCTTACATAAAGGAACAGAACAAGAAAGGATGGGCAAGAATGTCTCCTCTCTCCTTTTTTTTCTTTTTTTCAAAATTGGAAAGCGATCATAGGTAGACATTCACAGCACGGCTGCTTGAGGCTATGATAGAACTTCGATTTCCCTCAACCCTTGGAATATATACTTAGTAGGATGCAAAGAAGTGTCACTTGGTCTTTTTTTTCCTACACCTATAAATGACCTAAGCACCCCCTAAAAATAAGAAAACTGGTTGACAAAAGAAAATAAATAAATTACAACTCCATACCTCTAACAGTATGTCCCTTTGGAGAGGACATTTACATAAGAAACAGCTGTGGCTACCAGGGGAACAATTTACCATACTAACTCTAATACCAAGGGACCCAAGGAGCCTGTACTGTAATGTGATAACAGCTATTCTAAAATTAAGATAAACCATCACCCTAACCCTTTCTTT
Source organism: Heterocephalus glaber (assembly GCF_000247695.1). Next base: position 37,448,295 of record NW_004624734.1, on the reverse strand, counting down.
AAACAGTCCTTGCATTCACAGTATAAAAGTTTTTTTCTCTTTCCTTTTCTGATTCTTTGTGTGTGTGTGTGTGACAGAGTCTAAGTAGTCCATGTTGGCCTTGAAATCTCAGTGATCCTCCTGCCTCAGCCTTCTGAATGCTGGGATTACTGGCATGCACCAATGCCTGTCCTCCCCTTCTGATTTTTATTGAAGATTTATTATATATATTTCTGATTCACCTAAAAAGCACTAATTGTTGACCCCTAAAAAGTTCTGACTAGTCTATTCATAGTTATAAACCTAAAATTATAAGATTAGTATAGCTTAATTTGGCGATTATACCTAAGCATGAACTCTGAGTTAAAATTAATTTTGTGTATTGTATGTTTCTTGTGTGTCTGCCTGTTTAATCTATTTTAATAAATGATTAAAGCATCTACAACTGCTTCATTAAAGAGTTTTTGAGCTCATATCGATTTTATTTTTCCTTTTATTTTTGCCCTTTTAAACTTTGGGCTCTTGGGGACTTTCAGGAAGAGTGTGGAGTGGTGACCAGCAGAGAAAAAGCCCCTCTGAGACCTAGTGTCCTGACACTGGAATATAGTAGTGTGAGGAGGACAAGAAGGAGGGAAGTGGATCACTAAAACACAGGAAGGATCTGAAGCAAGAATTGAAGTCCCTGGAGAGAGCAAGGAGACTTCAATGGAGAGGAGATAACAAGCAGTACCCCCTCCCAGAGGCTAGACTCATGGTGTGGGAATAGTGAGTAGGACCTTCAGATCCATGATGACTGGTGAACCCAGAGGCCTCCACAGAAAAACACACCAGTGGAACAGAGCAGTGGATGCAGCAGACTGCAGTGGCTGGTGTGTTATCTGGGTTCAGACATCACCACAGAGAGGGTGATGGCTGATAGCCATCTTGGAAAGGGGCCAACTGAGCTCAGAACTCAAAACAGCTATGGACCAGCTCCATCCAGTGGCTCTTGCTGTCCTAGCACAGGGGCTGAGTTCAACTCAGGAGGCCAAGGAGCAGAGTTCAAGCAGGCAGGAGGCATATGGACTGTTGTGGGCTCAAGGAATCCAGTTTCAGCCTCACAGCCAAAAACTGGCCTGAACATCAGGGGAACTAAAGGGACAGGTTGGATGGGATTATCCACTACCCTACCATGAAGCTGTGGCTGGCTTTCTGGGATCAATCAATTCAGCTCTGGACTCTCGAGCTGCCTACCAGTGACAGGAGAGACACACCTTGAATTGGACCTCTTTTCTTCTTTCTTTTTGCTCTGAAGGATATTCTAGAAAGAGATGACAAGGATTACAACTCCATGAATCCACTAGGCAAGGCAAGAAATTAAAGGAGGAAAGAAGGGAGCAAAGAGCAGGAAAATAACATGACCCAGGGATAAGTCAATACATATCAATTATAACCATCAATGTTAATGATCTCAATTCACCAATCAAAAGAACAGACAGCCAGAATGGATCAAGAAGCAAGATGCAACAGTATGCTGCATACAAAAAACACATTTAGTTCAAAAAGAAATTCATAGACTGAAAGTCCAAGGATGGAAAACAATATTCCATGTGATAAGAACTGGAAAAAGTGGGGGTAGTTATTCTATTTGTAGATACAGTGGGTTTCAAGCCAAGACTGATTAAGAGAAATAAAAAAGATCACTACTTCCTTGTAAAAGGCGAAAGATTTATACGATCTGAAGAGAAACCAGAGTATACTACTTCCTTGAAAAAGGAACAACCCAAGAGGAAGAGATAACTATCATAAAATATATGCACCAAATAGCAGTGCACCCAACTATAAAGTACAAACATTAACAGAAATGAAAAATCAAATAAATGCTAACACAATTAATTTCATCTGTTACTCATTCATTGCTCAGAAGGGTGTTATTTAATTTGTATGTGCTTATGAAGTTGTTGTGGTTTCTTTTGCCATTGATTTCCAATGGCTTTGCATTTACTTAAGCATGTTCCATGAGCTAGTAGGTGGTCTATTTTCGAGAATGTCCTGTGTGCAGCTGAGAATGTGTATTCTGATGTTGCGGGGTGGAATGCACTGTAGATATCTACTGAGTTCATTTGTTCAAAAGTTTGGTTCAGTTCTGACATTTGTTTTGTCTAGTTGATCTCTTTGTGACAGTGGGTCATTAAGGTCTCCCATTACAATTGTATTAGTGCTGATTTGATTTTTCATGTCTGTTAATATTTGTTTTACACATTTGGGTGCACTAGTATTTGGTGCATATATATTTATGATTGTTAACTCTTCCCTTTTGATTGTCCCCTTTACAAGGATGTAGTGACCTTCTTTGTCTCAATCAGTCTTGGCTTGAAGTACACTTTGTCTGCAAATAAAATAACTACCCCTGGTTTTTTCTGGGTTCCTTCACATTGAGTATTGTTTATCATCATTTGACTTTTAGTGTATGAATTTTTTTAATTAAATGTGTTTCTTGTATGCAGATACTGTTGGATTTTGTTTCTTCATGAATTCTTCCAGACTGTCTCTTTTGATTGGTGGATTGAGACCATTTAAATTGATGGTTTTAACTGTTACGTATTGACTTTTCTTGTTATGTTATTTTATTGTTGGTTTCGTTACCTCTTTTTTTTTTTGCCTTCGTGGGTTCATTCTGTTTGGGGTCCATTGCAGTTATAATCCTCATTATCTCTTTCTAGAATATCCTTGAGAATATTTTGGAGTGCTGACTTGGTGTTCATGAATTTCCTCCGGTGTTGTCATGGAAGTATCTTATTTCTCCATTAATTTTGAAAGATAATTTTGCAGGCTACATCAATCTGGGTTGGAGGCTGCTTTCTTTTAGGGCTTGAAATACTTCACTCCAAGTTCTCCTTGACTTCAAGGTTTGTATTGAGAAGTCTGATGTGATTCTGATGGGCTTTCCTTTATAGGTGATTTGTTTCTTTGCTCTAACAACTTTTAATATTCTGTTTTTGTGTTGGATTTCTGCACTCTTGCCTATTTTTTTTTTAGGTTTTCATAGGAGTATTCCCTCAAAATATAGAATGCTTCATGAATTTGTGTGTCATCTTTGCACAGGGGCCATGCTAATCTTCTCTGTATCATTCCAATTTTAATATATGTGCTACCAAAGTGAGCACTATAGATTTTTTTTAAATCATGGCTAGTTGGAGTCTTATATGCCTCTTATCTGTATGTCAAATTCTTTTTCCCTCTTTGGGAAGTTTTCTGCCATTACTTCTGTGAACAGGTTTTTTAATGTCATTTTTTGTACTATCTCCAGCTTTTTCATTGACTCAAGTTAATCTGATGTTATTCTTTGCAATATCTAAGAGCTGCTGGATTCCTTGTGGTCTCCAGCTATTTTTAAGAAATTTTTCTTTTTATGATCACAAATACAATCCTGTCTTCTATATCTGATATTCTGTCTTTGCATTGGCTTATTGTGGTACATATACTTTCAATGGAATTTTTAATCTCCTGGATATTTTTGAATGTTTCATGGATTTTTTTTCTTTCCTATGTTGGTAAATCATGGTTTCCATCATTTTCCTAAGCATCTCTGTTTTTTCAATCTGTATCTGCTCTAGAGTCACTAAGCATGTCTTTCATATTGGTCACCATATCTGTAGTTAATTGAGAAATTATTTTGATTTGCTTTTTTGTAGAGCTTCATTCATCTGCTTTGTTACTTTTGTTTTCACCACTTCAGAGTCCAGGTGGGTGGCTTTCCAATTGTTCCACTTTATTGCCCCCGGGACTGCCTTTGGGGAGGTGCTTGTCTGGGGTTGCATCTTGTTTCTTTTCTCATTTTCTACTTTTTAAAATATTTAATTCTTGAGTTGATGCTTGGAAATTGCTTATGGTGAGTAGCTTTATTGCTAGTATTTAGAACCCTTAGGAAATGACTACTTCTCTCTCAGAGATGTCTTCCAGGTGCAGCTAGCTTTTGGGTTTTGACTCAGTTACAAGATCATACCTTCTCAATTTATTGGGGATGAGAAGTTGCTGCCTACTTGGCATAACCCCTGGTTCTTTGGCACTGGCCTATAATATTTTAGGCAATCTCAGCCTGGGTATACCAGGAAGAACAACTGATTAGAACAATTATGACACTAAAGTAGTACCATCAGCAATAACAATAGCATCAAACACAGCCTAGAAAATGACAAACTGTGGCAGCTATCAATTTTCCAACTTTAACTGTGTGAACTAGATTTGTGGTTATATAAAAAAATCTAAAAACAAACCAGAAAGTTGTATACAGTAAATAAGCCCTCAATAGAGCCATTTTACCCTTTGAGGAGAAAATTTAAAAGGAGTTCAAGGGAGAAAATAGAGAAATAGAAAAAGAGGAAGATTAGATGTAAGGCTAGAGGACAAAGGAAGATCACACAAACTTTGGCAAACTGGTTTAGAAGACAGGAGGGAAAGAGAAAAGTAAGAAATAAAAATAATAATAGAACAAATGAACAAGAAAACTAAAAACCATGTTCACACTCATATAAAAATAAGAACAATCAAGAAAAAACAAACCAGAACAAAAAGAAAAACAAGGGAGAAATGTAAAAAAGAAATATGTCCACTTCATAGTGTGCCTCTGCTGTCACTTGTACATTACATGGGCAGGGTACAGATTCAAGCTGATTAATCTTTATGGCAGGTTAGTGGATAATCCTAGTAAGCATGCACCTTTAATTCTACTGAAGTTCAGGCTGGTTTGTGACTGTGACCCTGGAACTGGACCTATTGAGCCTGCAACAGTCTACACACCCCCTGCTGGCTGAAACTCAACTCCCTGTCTGCTTGAACTTGGCCCCTGTGTAGGGAATGGGGAAGGGGACTTTACCAGGACCTCTGTTGTGGGTCCTGCCCTGTGAGCCACCACAGCACAAGACAAATTCAAGAACAGACAAATGAGACAGAGTGGAGATGCCGAGTCTGGGTCCTGGTCAGTGCTGCTGATGGCAGCAAAGCTAAAGTCCTCCAAGCACATCCAGTATTTATTGAATACAATTGTGGGAAGGAATAGGGAGCAAGGTATGCTTTGAAGGTATCTAGTGAAATATTGCCGAATACCTGGCATGATGGCACCAGGGCTGTGAGTATGCACTGTTTATCTTGCTTGGATAGAACAAACTGGTACTGGGACTGGGTCCAATTAGCACACAACCCACTGGGTCAGTGAGAAGCCATAATTTAGGGGAAAGGGTTTTAATTGGGGTCATGCTGACCTTAGCTGGATGTAACTCAGCAGAGCCCTGGGACTTCACAGACCAGGGCCTAGGTTTCCACGGCAGCCATTGAGGGAGGGGCTATACTTACCCAGTCCTCCATCTGACATGTCCATTTGAGTCACATAGAGCTTTGGTCTGACTCCTGATATAAAACAATATAGCCGAATTATGGAAAGCAAGAAGCAGGTGTCATTCACTGCCTGCTAGTACTGGTCAGGGATGTCTCCTACATCCCTGACCTCCTGCGAACTTGAACTCTGACACTAACACTGGAAGCCAGTAGATAAAGCCGGCCTGCAGCTATTCTGAGTTCTCAGCTCAGGTGGCCCCTTTCCAAGATGGCTACTGGCTGATCACTCTCTCCTGGAGGTCATTCAAACACCAACAATGCACCAAGCACTGAGGTCCAATGCAGTCTGCTCCACCCACTGTGTCACTTCACTGGTGTTTCTCCATGGAGGTTTCTGGGTCACCAATAGTCACCATGTGTCTGCAGGTTTGAGCCACCCTTCCCAAGTAGTATGGGCTCAGGGAGAAGGCACCACCTGCCACATCCTTCATCTTTGTTGGAGACTCTCTTCACTCTTCCCCATGGGTCAATTCTCACTTCAGATCCTTCCTCAGTCCCTGGGACCCACTTCCCTCCTTCTGCTCTTCATGTTGCTTTATGCAAGTACTTGGACACCAAACCTTGGAGAGACCTTTTTTTGTAGCTCACAACTCCATCTTCCTGGAAGTTCCTAAAATAGTTTTATAATAACTTTTGTTTAAACCAATATTACAACTATAAAAATATTGTTTACAGCACATTACACCACTGCGTGTATTTTCTTTTTTTTTCGTACCAGGGATCAAACTCAGGACCTTGTGCTTGCAAGGCAGGCAGGGTGACACCGAGCTAAATTGTCAGTCCTGTGTGTCTTTTCTTATACAAGCTTTTACTCCCTGTAGTTAAAAATTGGTCCTCACTGCATGTGTGTTTGTGTGTGTGTATTTGGTACAGGGGATCGAATACAGAACTCAGGACCTTGTGCTTGCAAGGCAGGCAGCAGCAACACTGAGGTAAATCCCCAGCCCTCCTTGTGCGTGTTTTATGTGTGTGACTATTACTAGTTCTTAAACTCTCCAACAGTGTTGTGATTCTATCAAAATAAATTTTCTTTTCTTAGGTATCTTTTCTTCTCTCTTCCCTTTCTTTCTATTTATTTCTGTGTCCACTCCAATTTCTTTCTCCCACATACCAAGTAATTATGCTATGGGACTTAATGTGTAAAATTATTTATTTTCTTGCTATAAGTTGGATTGGTTAACCTTTAATTTATATATTTATATGGGAAGAAAAGAGGCAAAGGGGAAGGGGAAGTGGGAGGGATAGAGGAAAAAAAGGGAATGGAATTAATATGAGAAAATGAAAAAATGGAAACAAAGTCTTTGTAAATAGGGATAGAGGGTTTGAAGGGAGGGCAGGGCAAGGGGGAAAAAATAAGAACTGAAAGATTCTGTAAAGGTGCAAATTTCCAATGATGAATGTCATTATATTGTATACCTAAAATGTACCAATAAAATTAAACTTTAAAAATTTATATATTTATATACATGTCTATGTTTAATTATGTCTCAGTACATACACATGCATTGTCTCTTATTTTCACTGGGTACTATATTAAACCATACAGTTAAACATGCAACTATTCTGTAGACTGTAGCTGATACTACTTTATTGTGTACACTGCAACATTTTTTATGAAAACTGTCTCCCAGCGAGAAATATCCAGGTTATCTCTAAATCTATGACATCAAAAATGATTCTCAATAATGTATCTGTATGAAAATGTCCTTCGGATATTAAACCAGGCAATGCAATTGCTGGGGCAGAGAGGGTAATAGACACATACATACATACCTGCTTCAGTCTACACTAACATCAGTAGTTCATGAGGGTTCCTACATGCTCACATACCTACATTGGGCATCATTCAACTTTCTAATTTTTGTAATCCTGAAAGATATAAGAGCTAGGTGTGGTGGTGCATGCCTGTAATCCTAGCACTTGGGAGTCTGAGGCATGAGGATTGCTGCAAGCTAGTTCAAGGCCAGCCTGGACTACATAGTAAGACTCTCTCTCAACCCCCCTCCCTCCAAAAACAAGAAAGAAGAAAGAAAATATCTTTGGGATATTAAACTAGGCAATGCAATTGCTAGGGCAGAGGGTAACAGACACATACACACATATCTGCATGGGGCTACACTACCATCAGTTCAGGAGAGTACCTGTATGCACACATAACTTTCTTTTTGTAATCCTGAAAGACACAAGAGCTGGGCATAGTAGTGCATGCTTGTAATCCCAGCATTCAGGAGGCTGAGGGAAGAGGATCACCACCAGTTCAAGGTCAGCCTAGGCTACATATTGAGACCGTGTCTCAACAACCACTATCCCCCAAAGTCATTATTTCAAGCTTTTTCTTCTTTGGTCTTTTTGAGACAGGGTTTCGCTATGCAGCTCGTGCTGGCCTTGAACTGACTGTGTAGCCCAGGCAGGCCTCACACTCAGCACTCCTCCCTCAGCCTCCCAAGTGCTGGAATTAGAGGTGTGCACCACACCTGGCCTTATTTCACATTTTCATTTCTTTAATCATCAAGGAATTTGACCACATTTTTGGTTTCTTCTGAAAAGTTTTCTTTTCATATTCTATTTTTCCACTGACATTTTGTTTTCCAGTACTGTCCAGGTTGGCTTTAAATCACAAGCCTCTTGCCTGAGCCACCTTGAATAAGTGGAATTATAGGCATACATCCCTATGTTTGGCTTTATCACAGATATTTTCCTTTTTTTTTTTTTTTGGCACTAGGGATCAAACTCAGGACCTTGTGCTTGCAAGGCAGGCATGGTGCCACTGAGCTAAATCCCTGGTCCTATCATAGATTCTTTTTTCCAGTATCAGGGATTGAATTAAGAATCTTGCACTTTTTTTTGTAAAATTATTTTTCGGTACATTGTAGGTATACAACACAATTACATTTCTCATTGGGAATTGTACCTTTACATAATGCATCTTGGTTCTTATTTTTTCCCCATTCCTA
>NW_004624734.1:37410595-37423372 GCF_000247695.1 Heterocephalus glaber | reverse complement strand
GGTATGTTTTCAACCTAGGAATATACTTTCTTTAATAGGTGCTATTCAAATTTTATATTTCCTCCAGAGTTAGTTTCATTAATTTGTATTCCAAGGTACTTCTTAGAAGTTGTCACATTTATTTCAAAAAAGATTTTTGTAATATGCTTTCTATATCCTTTTAAATTGTGTAAAATCTGTGGTAATGTCTCCTAGATCTTGATATAGTAATTTTTAAAATGTATAATTGATATTGTGTAACAGGAAGAAAAGGTCTAAAGGAGTAGAGGAAGTGGGGGGGTAGGGGAAAGGAAAGGGAAAAGAAAATATATGAGAAAAGGAAAAAAATGGAAACAAAGTCTTTGCAAATAGGGAAGGGTGGAGGGAGTGAAGGGAGGGCAGGGGAATGGGGACAAAATAAGAACCAAGATACATCATGTAAAGGTACAAGATCCCAATGATGAATATAACTGTATTTTATACCTAAAATATACCAATAAACTTAATGGAAAAAAAAAAGTTCTGGAGTGTTGCTGCAAAATGGGATAACCATAGATCATGATAATACACCCTAGAAGAAACTTTGAATGTTTTCACCATAATAAATTGATAAATGTTTGAGGAGACAGATATGTTTACCCTGATCTAAACATAATGTATACACATATGGAAACAATGCATGGTACCCCACAAATGTACAATTTTTTGTACATTTATGTATCAGTTAAAAATAAATGTAAATATTTTAAACAGTACAATTCACAGATTTCTAATATGTTCAGAGTTGTACAATCATCACCACAGTGCATCATAGAATATTTTCCTTAACTTCAAAAAGGATCTCACACACTTCAGCTATCACTCACTAATCTTCCCATCCTCTACTGCCTTTCAGCTCTCAGCAACCACCAATTTGTTTTTCTCCATAGACTACTATTCTTGGCATTGCATATAAATGGAATCATATAATATGTGGTCTTTCACAACTGTACTTCAGCATGGTTTTAAGATTCATCGAAATCATAGCAGGTATAAATATTTCCTTCTGGGCCAGGGATTTAGCTCAGTGGTGCTGTCACCTCCCTTGCAAGCACAAGGTCCTGAGTTTGATCCCCAGTACCAAAAAACGAGATAATAATAAAAATTTCCTTCTTTTTGTGGCTAATAGCTCATGAATGGATCTATCACATTTTATCCATCCATCTACTGATGCACATTTAGATGGCCTCCACCTTTGACCTATTATGAGCAACACTTCGTATGTTGCACAATATTCTTTCGGCTTTTTCCAACTATTGATATATGTGACAACTGTTCATACTTTAGAGGATATATAAAGGGGTGTAGTTCAGTGCTAGAGTGCATTAAACCCCCAGTACCACACACACACAAACTACATATTTTAAATATGTTGAAGTGACTTATCTACTATATAGTCTCAGGTGAGTTAAACTGATTCACAGCCTAAATGCAACATTCACCAATAGAAAAATTAATTTTGGGGCCAGGGATTTAGCTCAGTGGTTCTGCCACCTGTCTTCCAGGTGCCGAGTTCGATCCCTGGTATGGAAAAAAAAAAAAAATTAAATAAATAAAATTTTCCCTACTGCCAAAGATCCAAAGATGTACCTATTAACATCTAAAAAGAAGTATTAAAAATTCCAAAGCAAGGACTGGGGATTTAGCTCAGTGGTTCCGCCACCTGCATCACAAGTGGAAGGACCCAAGTTCAATTCCTGATACTAAAAAAAAAACAATTCCAAAGCAACATTTGTGCTTTAGCTGACAATAATTCTTTTATTTCTAAGGAATATTCTTACCTTTAAGTGTAAGAAAAGATACCAAATCTTCAAAAAATTAAATTCTTTTATTAAGATGTTTTACAGAAATATTTTTTGAAAATGACAAAATTAGCAGTAAAGAAAACTTCAAGTTTAATTCTGGATGAAATATGGAAGAAAATTTTATCACAAAACATTGGAGAAAGGATATTTTGAAATAAAAGTATTCCTTTTATATTTTGAGTGTCAAAGTGTAGCAAGATAATTTCATCAGAAGATCCTTGTTTACTAGTTAACCAACAATAGTATTAAACCACAGATACAAATACTTACTAAATATATTTCTCTCATTTTATAAATGCCCATACTTTATTTTCTAAGAAAATTCAGTTCTATTTAGGCTCACTATAATGTTTATGTTTAAATACTACAAAGCAATATGTTAGGGGTATTGCGCAGGCATAAACTCCTCAAATAAAGATAACCATCTGATTTGATTCTATAATGAAGACAGGGGGTGGGGATTTAGCTCAGTGATGCTACCTGCCTTGCAAGTGCAAGGTCGAGTTTAATCCCCAGTGCCAAAAAAAGAAAGGATGAAGATACCTTAGAGCTTAAAAGAAAAACCCAAATTTTACTATCTCTACTTCTAAAGAATCCTTATCAGAGCTATTTCTTATTCTTTGGTTTTTGTGGGTCTTTTTGGTACCGCGATCAAACTCGGGACCTTGCACTTGTAAGGCAGGCACCAGAACCACTGAGTTAAATCCCCGGCCCTCAGAGCTGTTTCTCTACACTCAACATTTTGTATCTGAATACATGGGCTTAAAAAATAAGGCATTTAGTTTTACTTTCGATTCACTAGGTTTTTTTTTTTTTGGTACCAGGGACCAAACTTAGGTCCTTGCATTTGTGCAGCAGGGGGTGAAACCACTGAGCTATATTCCCGGTCTCAATTCACTAGTTTTTATACTCGACTGAGAGTTTTAAAAAATATTTTAGATGCTGGGTGTGATGGCGCACTCCTGTAATCTCAGTGCTTGGGAGGGTGAGGCAAGAGGATGGTCATGAGTTTGAGGCTAGCCTGGACTGCATACTGAGTTCAAGGTCAGTGAGACCCTATCTTAAAAAAAAACACATACAGATCTGAATTAAACAATTTTTAAAATTTGCTCAGAACTGTTAGCTAACTTGTTTTAACCTACAACCTTTAAACATGTCTACCAGAGGTAGTACACCAGAAAACTTACTTGAGATTATAAAGCCTCTGAAGTAAACTTCTAATACTGTATAACATCACTGTTTTTTCCTTCTCTTGTAAGAGTTGTTTCTATCAATGGGTACTTGCTGGTACTTGGAGAACACTCTTTTCACACTATCTTTCAAAGTGTTCTCTATAGCTCCAGATTTCCAAAGTACCAAGCGTGCATCTTCTCCCCCAGTCAGCAAAGAATCATCCTGCACATCCCAACAGAAAGAACGAACTGTGGCAGCATGCCCTCTCTTAAGGGTGGTCATAGGGGTTAGTCCTGACGAAGTACAGGTCATTAAATGAATCCTTCCTGTGTGTGTTCCTCCAATAACAAACAATTTGTCCATCTTTTCATGATATAAACCTCCAATCAAATAGTCCAACTGATCTTCCTTCATGTTAATTATTTCTCTGACATTCTGGATGTTCAAACGTGTAATTGGTTCCTCAGTATCCAAATGATTAAGATCCCACCAACAAAATCCTTCATCATGTGTCATGCAATAAATCTGTTTATAATCTCTCCCAGACCAACCAATGCAGCTCACTGAGGAAGCTGAGTTACATGTTGTAACCAGTGCTTGCTCTTCATCATTAGCACTAATATCAAACACATTTACCAGGCCATCAGTGGAACCTGTGACGATCATGTTGGGATTGCTGGGATGGAAACACACTTGTGTGATGTCATCACTGTGTGTCTCTGAGTATGTACCAAGTGGGTCTCTAGTAGTGGACAAAGCCTCAGAATTAACTCTTGCATCCCAAAATACCAACAATGCATCATCATCAACTTTTTCTGTACCACCACAAATGACATGATCATTACAGCTGATATCAAAACTAATAAAAATATTGGAAGGGTAACCCTTGAACAACTGAACAGGCTTTTTACGGGCTAATCGGGCATCCCACCGTTTTACAGTGCCATCGGTACTTGCTGAATATACACTGTCACAGGAATTTGAAAATTTGACTCCATTAAGAAGTCCAGGATGTCCACTAACTTCTTGTAGCACATTTAATGTTTCTTTATCATATATTCTTATTGAGGCATTAGAACATAAAACAGCAACCAAGCTTCCTTTTTCTGCTTGTACAGTCTTTGATGTGTCTATTCCAAGTAAGTAAGTGGGTTCTTTAGGTTCTGAGGAACATTTAACAATATGCAGATTAGTGATGTGTTCCTCAATCTTCTCCATATCAACAGTAGCATCCATCCAAGTACTAACCAGGGCAACTCTGCTTAGCTTCTGAGGTCAGACGAGATTGGGCACATTCAGGGTGGTATGGCCGTAGATAACAACAGCATTCAAAAGTAGTAAAATTCTGCAATAAAAATACAAAAACTAAAATTAAACTTGAAGGTTCTCTAAAGTCACAATTTTAAAAAAATCTAGCATAAAATATGTATCAAAGGCACAGAGAGCAGACCGACCACCCAGGCAGGCTCTGTAAACAAGGCTCACACTTGGGTGTGAGGAGGCTAAATCCAAAAAGGGAGTCCATATGGGAGGGAGGCAAAGATTTAAAGGGGAAGTGGTTGGCAGGCATTGGCCTGAAGAGTTACTGCCTTGAGAAGTGTGAGGGCAGAGATAGTGTGGTCATTATCCTCAGAATGGGCAGCAGTTTGGAATTTCAGGAATCAAGGGTAGTACAGCTATATTTGGACTTCCTGGAACTGAGGCTGAAAGGCTAAGATACTTGTGGTGCTCTGCAATGGCCTTACCCACTGGACCTGACATTCCTGTCTCTTTATTGTTATAAAAAAACAGAGTAGGGCTGGGGATTTAGCTCAGTGGTTTCGCCACCTGCTGCACAAGCACAAGGACCTGAGTTCAATCCCCAGTACCAAAAAAACAAAAACAAAAACAAAACAAAGAGAGTATTGGGAGGTGGATGCTATTTCTCATAGCTGCTTCATGTGGGACATGAGGGCAGCTTGGACTTTTTTTTTTTTTAAAGGGAAGGGGTTTATTTGGCTTACAGTTTATAGAGGTTTCAGACCATAATCAGCCAACTCCAAGGCAGGGACAAAAAACAGGTATGGTAGAGCAGAAACAACATGGCACACAAAAGGCAGCAATGGTAACAAGTGAGTTAACAGTGTCTCCCTGCCCCTTTTATTCAGACTACTTAGGGCAGGTAGCACTCACACCTTTAACCCTAGTGCCCTTGAGCCTAGCATTGCATCATGAATGAATTCCAGTTCATACACTCTAGATCAAACCTATGACCACATAAGGCTTTGGGGGGACATCTAGACCCAAACCATAACATTCCGCCCCTGGTCCCCCAAAAACTCATGCACATTACTTTCCACAAAAGGCATTTAGTCCATCTCTAAGAGTTGCCAAAGTCCTAACCATTTTAGCATTGCTGAAAAGTCCAGCTCCAAAGTCTCCTCTGAGATTTAAAGCATACTCTTAACTGCAGGCCCCTGTACAAATGAAAAGAAAGTCAAACAATTCCAACATTCAATGGCACAAGATAGACATTTCCATTCCAAAAGGTACAAACAGGAGGATACAAAGGAAAGGGACCAAAGTCCAAATTCTAGTAAGGGAAACATTAAATCCCATGGTTCCATTTCCAGCATCCCCAGCAATCTGTGGCAAGTTGTGAACTCCAAAGGGCTTGGGGTGGCTCTGTCCCTACAGTGCTTTTGGTGGTTGTAGCTCCCATGGCTTCTCTCTTGGGCTTGCTCTGCTCCCTCCTTGCAGCTTTCCTCAGACAATCCATGCTCCTGGCTTCTCCAAACTTCTGGGGTCTCCAATGCACCTTTGGCTTCATACTCACAGCTTCACACATTGACCTCCCAGGGGAACACTGCCTGGCCTCCCAGTCCTTCTTCTGAAATCTGGGTGGAAGCCTTCCTGATCCCACAACTCTTACATTCTGCATGTGCCTAAAATGAGTGCCATGTGGATGATACAAAGATCTGCTGCCAGCTGGAGCAGTAGTGGCCAGTGTTCCATCTCTCTTGGCTGTAGGGGTTGAGTGCCTGGATTGCTGAGCACTCTGAGCCCGATCCCAAGGAACAAATTCTCTATGCTGCCGCCATTTTGGAACAACTTCCCTAGGCTGCCACCATTCTGGAACAAGGTGCGGCTGTCACCATTTTGGAACCTAGTTCTTTAAGGCTTTTTTCTCAATGCAAATTCCTTCACCTTTGCAACTCTGAGGATGCAAAGTGTGGAGACCTGCTGCTTCCTATGATGCTCTCAAGCCATCTTTTCTATTTTCCTATTCCTTCTCAGTAATCAAGATCTGCTCTGCTTTATCTTTGCAGTCCACAGCTTTACTGGAGGTTCCTTTCTGGCCCAACTCAAAATGTTTTAAATCATTCTGCTGGGCTCTTTGCTCTTGATTCTAAATGTAGATCTGGCTAAAAGCCCTCATCACCAGCCATACCACTGCCTCAATATTCAACTGCCTTGAAATTTCTTCTGCAAGATTAACTAGTCTACCACCCTTAATCTCAGTCTCAGGCAAAGTCTCTGGACATGAACAAAATGCAGATAAACTTTCTGCCAAGTCGTAACAAACATCTTCTGGAGTCCAGCAGCCAACACAGTCTTTCTTCCCAGCAGAAATCTCCTGAGCCTAGTCTCTATCAGCTTTCTGGTCTTCTGAGCTCTGACCAGAAGTTCCCATACAGAACCACCTAAGGCATTCCAGACCTGGTTCTGTAGCCAACATCTCTGGATCTTTCCTAACTCTTCTTCCCATAAGCCGTTCCAAAAGGTTTTGAGCCACATGGCCAGGTAATGTCACAGCAATGACCCCACTTCTCTGGTACCAAATTTCTGTGTTACTTCTCTCATTGCTGAGACAAAACACCAGAAACCTAAAGTTAAAAAGGAAGAGGTTTATCTGGTTTACAGTTTGTAAAGGTTTCAGTCTATAATCAGCCAACTCCAAGGCAGGGAAAACAAGTGCATGGCAGAGCAGAAACAACATGGCACACACAAGGCAGCAATGTTAACAAGAGCCAGCATGGACATCTTAATCAATCGAGGGTTCTTAGAGGTTGGGAATATGGGGGGGTGGGGGGGTCAGGGCAAGCATCTGTCATATTGACTGATTGGTGATAGCCTGAACTTGATTTTGTAGGAATTCTGAGAGAAACTTGAGGAGGAATGGCCCAAAGTGAAAGAGAAGAATACAGACAAGAGACCCAGTTGACAGAAGGAGCCATGAAGTCCAGCCCGCTCCAAATACCAGTCCAAGAGTCAGAGATATATTGCCTAATTTCTAAGGCCTTTTCAGTTACCCTTTTTGCTGCATTTCGGACTATAGCTGACTAGTTGATATAGAAGCAGCACTCTTCCTGAAAGATGGACAGGCTGCCTTTTTCAGCAGTGAGAAGATCTAGACCTCTATGATTTTGGAGAGTTACTGCTGGCAGGGAGTCTATCTGGTTCTGTAAGGTAAGAATGGAGCCAGCTATTTCTTTGAGGTTGTAAGAGAGATCCTGGGATAGGGAGGTAGGAAGACCTGCTATGCCTGTCCCCATGGCAGTGGTAATAACCAGACTGTCAAGCAGGGACTTCGTTGTAGGGGCCTAGGTTATTGGATTTGGGTTTTGATGGTGACAGGCTCTGGTTTCCTGGAGCACTGTCTATTTTGGAGCTGATGTATGTCAGCCTGCAGGTGCTGGTCCAGTTAGTGGGCAGGCACAAATAGGTGGATGTCTCACAAAGGAAAAACACAGCTTGGCTGGGTAAGCAGAATTGGTTATGGATGTTAAGGTGTTGGGAGCAATGTTACATAGTTCTAGGGAAAAGTTATTTGGTTGGCCTGGTTCTCTTGCCTACAGCCCAGCTACAGAATGACTTCGGTTTGGCCTCCGGTCACAGCTGAGACTTCGGTGACCCAGTGGTGCTGTGATTCTCCAGGGCAAGAAACATCCTGGGAGAACAAACATCTGCTCCGTTCCTCATTGTTCTTGGACTGTTAACATCTTGTTTACTGAAGATGTACTGAACTCTCTGCAAGCTTTTTGTTACACCTTGTTTATCCCAATGTGAACTATTGAACTCTCTGTAAGTCATTTGTTGCATTTGTTTCTCCGGATGTACTGAATTCTCTGCAAATCATTTGTTACGAGGTAATGAATAAAAGGTGTGGTGGGCTGGGGGCTTTGGTCTTTGCTGCCCAGAGAGAGCAGCACTGATCAGACCCAAAGCTCAGCTTCTTCTCAGTCTCATTTGTCTACCTTTTCTGTAATTCGCCGTGTGCTGCCGTAGCTCACAGGAGACCAGAACTCACTGCAGAAGTTCTGGTAACGTCCCCTTCCCCTGTTCCCTACACTAAGGTGTGGTTTTTGGTTCTCTTTTTCCCAGACACCCAGAGCACCTGACAAGGCAGTGCCCATTAGTCTGGAAGAGCCCCTGGAGGAAGATATATCTATCATTTAGTGTTTTGTCCTCCCTTTGGAGGAAGAATCTTTTTTTTTGTTTTTGTTTTTGGTACCAGGGATTGAACTCGAGTCCTTGTGCTTGCACAGCAGGTGACAAAACCACTGAGCTAAATCCCCGGCCCTAGAGAAACAATCTTTTGATATCTATTAAAAGCCACTGAGAGGAGTGGTTTAAAGGTAGACAAGAGAAGCCATTTTGAGCAAGTGGGAGATTGGTGACAAGGGGTCCATGGATGTATGGTCCTACATGGGAAGTGACAGTTGTTACAGAAACCTGTTTATTGAGCAGTGATGTTGTTGCAACCTCAGGAGTGCTAGAAAAGCAGACAGGTTCAGTGAATGGGGAATTCTGGGCAACTTGGTAATTGGCATGGTTGGCTGAAGCTGTATATAGTCATATATAGTTACATTGATGGGGGAATAGATGTCCTAGTGGTATGCCAGAGGACAGATTATGCTGAATGCAGACAGGGGCTTGGAAAATCAGAATAGTATCAGTGGCTTGGGGCTGTGTATGGGCTTTGTTGAGACCTCATATATGGAGAGGTTAGTGACATAAAACTGAAGGAGTCAGGCGGATCTGAAGCAGCCGAAAGGGACTGCCTGGAATGTGCTCTGAGGAGCTGATATCACATGGTGGCCTCATCAGGACAAAGGTGCAAGGCAGAGCTTGAAAGCCCTCTAGAGAGAGTTGCCCTATCCCAGGTCTCAGCACCAGATGTATTGAAGGCACAGCAGAGTACAAAGAGCCCAGCCAGGCAGGCTTTCTGTGAGCAATGGGGCTGTTTCAGTTGGGTGTGAGTAGGCCGAATCCAAAAAGGGAGTCAGCATAGAGTCATTGCCTTGAGGAGTTTAGGGGCAGAAACAGTGTGGCCACGCTCTTGGAATGGGCAGTGGTTTGGACTTTCAGGAATTGAGGGCAGTGTGGCTGTACACAGATTTCCTAGAACTGAGGCTGAAGGGCTGAGATATGGTACTCTTCAACAGTCTTACCCGCCAGGCCTGACAAAATAGAAAGTAAAATGTATTCTAATATTTTAATCATTTCCTCACCACAATGTAAGTGAAAACTTAGCTGCCTTCTAATTAAATCACTCTTTAATACTGAATTTATCAAATATTTTATGCTAGTAAGAGATTTAGAAAACACATAAACCCACCACTCAGTTCCTTTAGATCAAATCCAATTGGTTCTACTCACTGTCCTCAGTCTTGGCCAGGACCTAGGATCATCTTCTCCTGGCCACACAGAAATATACAGGCAAAACACACAAACAAAATAAAAAGTCCCTCAAAGATGTTCATGCCTTAATCCCTGGAATGTGAAAATATGTTAAGTCACAGCAAAGTGGAACTGAAGTTACAGATCAAATTAAGGTTCCTAATCAGCCTAATCAAAGCTGACCTTAAAATAGGGAGATTATCCTAAATTATCTAGGAAGGTCCAATGTAACCTTGAGTGTCTTAAAAGTACAAGAGGGAACGGGTTGGAGATTTACCTCAGTGGCACTACACCTGTCTGGCAAGTGCAAAGTCCTGAGTTCAATCCCCAGTACCCCCCTAAAAAAGGTACAAGAGGGAAGCAGAAGATTGTCACAGGAAGATATTACTATAGAATACACAATGAGACACAATATTGCTGGATTTAAGATACAGCTCATTTCACAAGTGCAAGGTCCCAAGCTCTATCCCTGATATATATAGATAGATAGATAGATAGATAGATAGATAGATAGATAGATAGATAGAGAGAGATCTATATATCTATATCTACCTATCTATCTATCTATATATATATGATAGAGGTCATAAGCAAAGAAATGTAGGTAACCTCTAGAATATGGAAAATGCAAGAAAACTTTCTCCTCCCAAGCCTCCAAATGGAAAAGCAGGCCTGTAGATATCTTAATTTTACCCCACTGACTTCTACTTTGGACATCTGGCCTTCAGAATTATAAGATAATCCATTTGCATTCTTTCAAGCTACCACACCCCAGTGGTAGAATCCTGAAGAAATGCTGCTCAGGCAGTAGCAGTTTACAAATGATGGAACTGGTATTGGAAACTAAATGTCCAGGCTTCAGAAGTATGCTCTTAACTACCTTTCTAGATTGGCTCTCCATGGTAGGGGTGTGTAGAATAAGTTCAAGCCTAGAAAAATAAGCATGCTGAGTGACTTTAAACACAAATTTTTCTGTAGTGCTGTTCACCAATAAATGTTCCAGTATATGCTAGTGTGCCTCACAAATTCACACTTTCATTCCTTTTTGGTACTGGGAATTGAACCCAGGGCCTTTGCACTGAGCTACATCCTCAGTCTTCTAAAAATATTTTGTTTTGAGATAAGGTCTTACTAAATTGCTAAGTTACCCAGGTGGGCTCAAACTTGCAAACCTCCATCATTAGCTTCCCAGAAGCATAGGGGGTTACAGGAATGCCCCACTGTGTCCAACTCATTTTTTTTTTTTTTTTTTTTGCTTAAATTCTTTTACTGGTACATTTCAGGTATACAATAAACTTACATTTATGATTGGGTGCTTGTACCTGTATATGATGTATCTTGGTCTTTATTTTTTCCCCATTACTTGTGCACCCTTCACCCCTCAACCCTTCCCTATTTACATAGACTTCATTTCTATTATTTTTTCTTTTCTCATAATTTTTCCTTTCCATTCTTCTTTCCTTTCCCCATCTCCTCCCACCACCCCTACCCCTTTGGACCTTTTCCTACTTCAAAGTATCAATTATTAGTTATTAATCCTTTTAATCCTTATTTACACTCTCAGTTTCTCACACTAGAGAAACTATTCGGTATTTATACATGTGTCTTATTTATTTCACTTAAGGGTATGGCCTGAATATGCATCCATTTAGCTATGAATGACTAGTTTCTCGTTCTTTATGGCTTAGTACTCCATTTTATTAAAAAACCACATCTTCTTTATTGAGTTTCCAGTTGATGGGCACTTGGGCTGTTTCCAAGCTTTAGCTATTACAAACTGTACCGCTATAAACATGGGTACACATATATCTCTGTGGTATGATTCTTTTAATTCTTTTGGGAAAACACCCAGCAGAATAGTTGGGTCAAATGGAACCTCCAGCCCTAGTTTATTGAGGTATCTCCACACTGATTTCCATAGTGGTTGCACAAGTCTACACTCCCACCAACAATGAAGGGTTCCTTTCTCTCCGCACCCACACCAGCATTTGTTATTGGTTGATTTCTTGAGAACAGCCACCCTTTCTGGAGTGAGGTGGAATCTCAGTGTTGTTTTCATCTGCATCTCTCAAATAACTAGCAATGTTGAACATTTTTTCATGTTTATTTGCTGCTTTTACTTCTTTGAGAAATGTCTATGCATTTCAGATGCCCATTTTTGAATTGGGTCTTTGAATTCGGGGGGGTCTGATTTTTTTCAGTTCTTTATATAGTCTAGATAGTAGCTGAGTTACAGCTGCTAAAAATGTTTTCCCACACTGTAGGTTGTCTGTTCTGTTGGTGGTTTCTCTTGAAGTGCAGAAGTTTTTAATAAGATGAAATCTCAGTTGTTCATTCTTTCTGCTAGTTCCCAGGCTATTGAGGTTTTGTTCTTAAAGCCTTTTCCTATGCCAAGATCTTCAAGAGTTCCACCTAACTTATCTTCCAGCAAGTTTAGTGTTTCTGTCTTAATATTTAGATCTTTAATCCACATTGATCTTATGGAATATGAGAAAATGAAAAAATGGAAACGAAGTCTCTGTAAATAGGGAGGGGTTGAAGGGAGGGCAGGGGAAGGGGAAAAAAATAAGAACCAAGAGAGTATGTAAAGGTGCATATCTCCAATGTCATTATATTGTACACCTAAAATGTACCACTTTGATCTTAGTTTAGTGCATGGTGATAGATATGGGTCTAGTTTTAATGTCTGACAGGTTGAAATCCAGTTTTTCCAACACCATTTATTAAACAGGCTATCTTTTCTTCAACGAGGGTGGTTAGCTCCTTTGTCAAAGATGAGGTGGCTGAGTATGTCTGAAGTTGTTTCTGCATCTTGTAATCTATTCCACTGATCCTCGGGTCTGTTTCTGTGCCTGTACCATGCTGTTTTCATCAGAGTACCTTTGTACTATAGCTTCAAGTTGGGTATTGTGATACCCCCAGCCATGCCTCTGTTGCCCAGAATTGCTTTTGCTATTCTAGGTCTCTTCTGGTTCCAAATGAAGTTTTGGATTGTTTTCTCTAGTTCTATGAAATATATTGTTGGAATTTCAATGGGTATTGCATTAAATCTATATAGTAGTTTTGGAAGTATGGCCATTTTCACTATATTGGTTCTTCCTACCCAGGAACAAGGGAT
>NW_004624734.1:37392976-37408865 GCF_000247695.1 Heterocephalus glaber | reverse complement strand
TCTAGAGCCTCATTCATCTGTTTTGTTACTTCCTGTGCTATCAGTTCAGGGTGTCCAGGTGGTTATCAGACTTTTCCACCTCATTTCCCCCAGAATTTGCCTTTTGTGGGGTGGAAGTCTGGGTTTGTGACTTGCTAAAATGTCTTCTCATTGTTTTTGATACTGTCCTTGGTTTAGTTCCTGGGTTGATATTTTGAAGTTGTTTATTGTATCTTTGTTGATGTATTTAAAACCCTTATGGAATGACTGATTCTCAGAGGTATCTTCCAGATATAGCTGGTCTTTAGGTTTTGAGTCTCTAATGACTCTGAGGCTATCTCATTTTCATTACACCAGGAAGGACAACTGATTAGATCAATCACAACACCTTAACCCAAGTGATACAATCAGCAACACTGTAGCATCAAATACTTCTTAGAGAATGACAATTTGTGGTAGTTATTAATCTATCACCTTTAAAAATGAAAGGCCTCCTTCAGGGTATGTCTCTGCTGTCACAACGTGGGCAGCAGTGAGCAGTTATAAGTCAATGAGTCTCAGTAAGCTAATCCCAGACCCATGAGATTCAGGCAGATTTCTGGTTGCAAGTCCCAAGTTGAGCTCCCTGTCCTCCTGCAGGGTTGCACTCTGCAAGGTGCTACTGCAGGTTTCAGCTGCTTTTCCCCTGAAGAAAGTCCAGGTTCCAATGGGAGCTGATGATCCCTCCAACTTACCAATCATAGTAGTCTGGTGTGCCTTTAATATAGAGAATCCCTTCACTTTTCCAGTGCTCGTTTTCATCAGGGAGCCTGAGAGAGCCCCTCTCTCTGTTGTTCACTTCTGCTGCTCAGGACAATGGCTTTTATATCCTCCTGTGCCTCTGCAGTGTGGAAAACAAGTAGCTGCACAGCCAAAAGGCCAGAGGCTGGGTGGGGGAGCCCTGTTGGAGGCACCCATGCGGCCAAGCTGTTGGCTTATCGGCGTGCCCGTGGCGGGGGTCCTCCTCACCCTGTGTTGGTGGCAAGCCTGTGTTGGTGGTAAGCTGGTGGAGCAAGCTGGAAGAAGCAGGTCCTGGTCAGCCTGCAACTGCTCACCCCCCAACTCACATTTTCATTTTTTTTGTTGTTGGTACCAGGGATCGAATTCAGGACCTTGCACTTGCAAGGCAGGCAGCGGAACCACTGAGCTAAATCCCCAGCCCAGACACAGATTCTACACTTCCTGGATTCAAATCCCTGATCTACTTTTTTAAAGTTTTAATTGTACCGGGGATCGAACTCGGGATCTTGTGCTTGCAAGGCAGGCAGTGGAACCACTGAGCTAAATCCCCGGCCCTCACATTTTCATTCTTAAGGTAATTTTTTGTCCTGTTGCCTTTGTGATATCTTTTTTTTGGTACCGGGGATCAAACTTGGGACCTTGTGCTTGTGAGGCCAGTGCCAGAATGACTGAGCTAAATCCCTGGCCCAGTGATATCTTTTTAACCACCTGTCTTTTGATGGGGTTTTTTTTGGGATCAAACTCGGGTCCTTGCACTTGCACAGCAGGCGGCGAAACCACTGAGCTAAATCCCCAGTCCTGTCTTTTGATGTTTTTTGGGGGACACATAAATATATACAACTTTATTATTTCAATGGTACCTCAATACAGCTGCTGAAATACACACTGAGCGAGTTTAAGAAATGTTTAAAACAGCAGGATATGCGGGCCAAAAAAAAAAAAAACCCAGCAGGATAAAAGCATTTGAAAACAAATATATGAAAGCTAAATATACAAATACAAAATAACTTCACACTAAAAATAATGGTGTATCAATTTTCATTAACCCTAATAATAAAGATAGAAATTTGTTAATGGATACATAAGATAAAATAATCACTATATATATATATATATTTTTTTTTTCTTTTTCTTTTTGTTAGTATATGTTTGTGATAGACTGGTAGTGTTCATTTTGGGGAATTGCATGCCTGTAATACAATCTGCCTCCTTGTTTCCTGCCATCTCTCCTTTTTATTTTTTTGTTCTTTTGAGACAGGGTCTTGATACATACCTCAAACTGGCCTCAAACAGCAACCCTCCTGCCTCAGCCTCGCGAGTGCTGGATTTCAGGTGTGTGCCACCACATCTGGCTCCATCTCATTTTGTTCATTTTATTTATTTATTTATTTAAGGTTTCTTATATAACAGAAACCAGGCTGACTTATTAGCATTAGGATTATGGTCTCAGGTTCCATCCATTTTTCTACATATGACATGGTTTCATTGTTCTTTATGGATAAATAATATTCCAATGTGGATTGCCTTTTTCATCTTTAAAAGTGGAAGCAACTACTAACTCAAAGAGTTATTAAGAGGATTAACTGAACCAATGTACGTAATGTGTTCTGCAGTCTGGTATGGCATAGTACATATTCAATAAATATGTAAAAATTACCTGTATTACCACTACCAATACCACTAATACTTCATGAGGAAGAATATGGATGGATCAAGGTAGCTCCAAATAGCACCAGTAAACCAATGGGCAGAAAATATTAAAAAGCTGCATTTACGTTCAAAATAGGAATATATACTGCTTCAACTTTTAACTTTGAATACTTAAAAACTTATCAAAATCCCTGAAAGAACAGTAATACAGTGAACACACACACACAGCCCTTTACCTCTTATATTCCTCAACTTTTAACTTGAGATATTTGCCACACACATCACTTTTTTTTTGATGCACCACTTCAAAGTTAGTTGTAGGCAAAATAAACACTTCATTTCTAAACACTTCAGCATAGTAACACCTCCCCAACCTTTTCTCATGACATTAAATGTTTTAAAAGTCAAGACCAATTGTCTCAGATGTCCTACATTCTGGGTTGTTCTGTTTGTTCACGAATGAATTCCAGTTGTAAGCTGGAATTCCATGGAGGAGATGCTGCTACAGCTGGGGTATCAGCAAGGAGGCACATATAGCGCAGTATGAGTATAAGGTGGAAACAAGCAGATCTCTACCATAAAGGCCCATCTCTCCCTCTGTAGTTAGTAAATAATGAAAGAGTGATACTTTGAGATTCTAGCATATCCTAATCTTCAACAACCTTTAGACAAAAGATTTTTCACATTTACTGATTTGCCTGAATCAATGATTGTACTGAGATCTGCTAAACATTCACTCTATCACTGTTTCTACCTTATATGTAAAAAAAGAACATTCTCTTTGAGTATCACCAAGAAATTACAATTTGGAAAAATTATGTATATATTATAGTCCATTGCTTGGTTGCTTTTTTTTTTCTTAAGATGGGATCTTACTATGTTGTCCAGGCCTCAAACTCCTGCGATCAAATGATCCTGGTCCCCAACCTTGAATGTGTCACACTTGCTGCTGTCTCAGAACCATAGCAACAGTTGCTGCTCTGCCTGGAATACTCTCCTGCCCTCTATTTTCTGCATGAGTAACTCCTTCCTGTTACTGCAATCACCTCCCCAGACAGATTCTACCTAAACAAGCTCCTCTCATTCTGTTATACTGCTTGTTCAACTAATTCAAAATTTTAAATGTTTAATTTTGAATTACTTCTAATGTACAAAGAGGTGTAGAAAAGTTTAACAGATATCCAAATATGTAATATTTAAGTGTAACAGATGCTAACATTTTGCCATATTTAAATTTTTATTTAATGAAACACTACAGACAAAACTAAAACTTTACTCCTATAAGAACTTATAAAAAGGATATCACATTTATATGTCTTTTGAAATTTTTCTGTTCATTCAGTATATGTGTGTGCGCACGTGCATGCGCACACATTTTTTTTGTGTGTGTGCCAGGGGTCCAACTTGGGACCTTGCACTTATGAGGCAAGCAGTGAGACCACTGAGCTAAATCCCCAGCCCAATATATTTTTTGAAAAACTATTTTACTGCCAAAATATTTTATTGTCTGATTTGTTCTTGCTTATTTGTCATTAAAAATGGTCATTCAAAGGGCCGGGGAATTAGCTCAGTGGTTTTGCTGCCTGCTGTGCAAGTGCAAGGACCCAAGTTCGATCCCCGGTACCAAAAAAAAAAAAGGTCATTCAAGACAGATGTGGTCACACACACCTGTAATCCTGGCTATCAGGAAACTAAGTCGGGAGGATCAAAAATTTGAGGCCAGCCTAGGAAACTTAGAGAGACCCTGTCTGAAAGTAAAGAAAGGCAAAGGATTGGAGATAAAGTTCACTGGTAAAGGGCCCATGGGTTGGACCCTCAGTGCCACCAATAAAATAAAGAAAAAAGTGCTTAAGAGTTCTAAGAGCAACAGATGAAACAGAAAGAATTTTACACGCATCTGTATTTTTCTGGGGAGGAGCTCTGCTCATGGAAATTAATAAAATAATAAAATTCTTCATAAAAGTACTTTAAAGCACAAAGGCAATATTGAGTGTATATTTATGAAGAAAACATATTAATGTGATTCTTTACCACACATTATTCAAATATATCCTTAAATGTGAATTTAACTTAAGAATTTTCCAGCTACATAATGCAAAAATCCTTTTCAGTTCTAGGTAAAATAAATGCTCATTCTTGAACTACTCAAAGTGTTCCTGTGGGTTATAAAAGAAACCATTCTATTAAAAAAATTCTTTGCAGTGTCTTGCTACATAGTTCAGGCTGACTCTGCACTCACTGTGTAGCCCAGGCTGATCTTGAACTCACAGTGATCCTCCTGTCTCAGCCTCCCAAGTGCTGGGATTACAGGCACGCACTTCCATGGCCAGTAACAGTTCTTTATTATAAGTTCATATTGATCTCCACATATAAAAGATCAGATGGATAAAAAAATTGGAAAGTTTAATGTGACCTTTGAGCTGATAATAATTTACAGGACTACCCATGTCACACCCAGGGAGGACAGCAGGACAACACTCCTTCACGTGGAAACCAACCCCTGTAGAGCTTCAGTTCAAGGGATTCTGAGGTGAAGAAAAAAAAAGTTAGGTGTAGCCAGGGCTACACAGTGCATTCAAGGTCAGCCTGAACTACATTGCAAGATCCTGTCTCAGAATTTTAAAAAGGAGGTTCGATCCCTAGTACCAAAAAAAAAAAAAAAATTTTAAGGGCTAAAAATGTAGCACAATGTGATAGCCCTGGCTTCAATCCACAGAACGTCACCCTTGCCCCCCAAAAAGCTTCACTACTAAAAAATAAAAATAAATAAATAAATAAATAAATAAATAAATAAAAAGCTTCACTATTAACAGCATATGTTGGTGCATACCTGCCATCCAAGCACTCTGGGAAACCAAGACAGTACATCACAAGTTCAAGCCCAGATTGTGCAACTTGCCAAGACCCTGTCTAAAAGTAAAAAAAGGGCTGGGGATATAGCTCAGTGTGAAGGTCCAGAATTCAATCTCCAGTACCACAGAGAGGAAAAGAGTTGACTACTGATAAGCCATGTGTGGTGGCACATGCCTGTAAATACTAGCAACTGGGAGGCTCTGGCAGGGTGATCTCAAATTCAAGCCCAGCCTGAACTACATAGTGAGAGCCATCTCAAATATGAGATCATTTTTTTTGGTACCAGGGATCGAACTCAGGTCCTTGCGCTTTCGAGGCAGGCAGCGGAACCACTGAGCTAAATCCCCAGCCCAGACACAGATTCTACACTTCCTGGATTCAAATCCCTGCTCTACCATTTTTTTTTTTAATGGTACTGGGGATCAAACTCGGGACCTTGTGGTTGCAAGGCAGGCAGCAGAACCACTGAGCTAAAGCCCCAGCCCCTCAAATAAATCAACGAATGGAAGAGTTGGCTGCTTAATAGCAAAAATTAGTACACCTAAGCAGAAACTCCTTTGACTGTTTGCCTTAATAAGATTTAAATTATTTTTATCAATCTCTATTTCATTTTATCTCCTATTAAAATAAACCCAATAGGGGCTGGGAATTTAGCTCAGTGGCACCGAGCCTGCCTCGCAAGCACAAAGTCCTGAGTTCAACGGCCCCCCCCCCGTACCAAAAAACAAATAGATTAAATAAACCAAATAAAATGTTCTTCTTAGCTGGGTGTGGTGGCACATGCCTGTAATCCCTGCATTTGGGAGGCTGAAGAGATCCCTGCAAGTTATAGGCCAGCCTGAACTATGTAGCAAGACTGTCTCAAAAAAAAAAAAAATCTTCTTAATTATAAAGTACATCTTAAACATGCCTAGCTGTAATTGTGTATTGCTTATTCCTTAATTGGCTCAGTTTTAATATGAAATTTGAGAGGCTAGCTCAAATAATTTCATAAAAGTAGACAAAAAAGTATTAACAGGAAATAAATGTTTTATACCTGTTTAAAAACTACTGATTACAAAAGGTACTGTACTACAAGAATAGTTTTGTGTGAAAGAAAAAGTAGTGGTACCATGTGGTGTGGTGGCACATGCCTGTAATCCCGGCACTTGAGAGGCTGAGGCAAGAGGATTGCTGTGAATTCAAGGCTAGCCTGGGCTACAAAGTGAGTTCAAGGCCAGCCTGAACTACATAGCAAGACCCTGTCTCAAAAAAGAAAGGGGCCAGGATTTAGCTCAGTGGTTCCGGCACCTGCCTCGCAAGCACAAGGTCCCAAGTTCGATTTCCAGTACCAAAAAAAAAAAGCCAGAAAGAGATGGATATGTTCCCTGGGTTCATTTTCCACTACTGAAAAAAAAAAAAAATTAGCAGTACCCTCAGATAACACACACACACACACACACACACACACACACACACACATATATGTATGTATATATAGTTGTTGTTAGATATTTTTATTTTTCAGGTATGACTGTTCATCATAATTGAAAGGCTTGACAGCATAAGCAGCATATACTATTATTTCTTTAATATTGAAAAGTAACAATTGCATCTGAAGTACATGTTGGATAAATGACTAATAGGACCAATTTTCTTTTAGAGACAACAATCCCAATGTCCCACAGCTGGAACTCGGTATCACCTGGGACGATAAGGACCTAGTGCTGATGACTGTGAAATGCACACATCCAGTGAATGTCCCAGGTGCAGGGAAACGGTAATGGCAGGAATTCCGGAATGGGACTCCAAAGTAATCCCTGCTTACAGTGTAAGTACAATAATGCTACTGCATCTGTTAAACTTGGCTGGGATAACAGTCTTGAAAGAAAATAACCCTAAGTGGAATTTAACAGATGTTAGGCTATGTACTAGAAACTTACCAGCACTTTTTAAACCTTAATCCTTTAATCCTGCAAGGCAGTATTTTTATCACCACTTCACAGATAAACTGAAGCTCAGAGAGCATACCCCTGTTTTCATGTCAACTAAGTGGGAGTTTAGTCTGATTCAATTAACTTCAAAACCTGTTAACCTGTGATCGGTCAAATACTAGGTGACAGCTCTTCTATGTAGGTTTTTTTTTTTTTGGTACCGGGGATCAAACTTGGGACCTTGCACACCGAGCTAAATCCCCAGCCCTCTTCTATGTATTATTAAAGTACAATAGCTTGAGCATCCCTAATCTGAAAATCCAAAATGATCCAAATCTAAAACTTTTTTGAGTACCAATGTAACACTGCAAATGGAAAACTGCTCACTTGATCTCACATGATATATCACAGTAAACACAGGTGCACTGAAAATACCATATAGATTAGTGATGGTGAACTTTTTAGAGCTTTCAATAATACCAATAGCCCACTGCAGCACGAATGCCATAGGTTCACCACTACATAGATTTACCTTTAGGCTATGTGCATAAGGTCTATGTGAAGGCAAGGGGACTGTGGTGTTTTTGTTTTGTTTTGTTTGGTACCAGGGATCGAACTTGGGTTCTTGCGCTTGTGCAGTAGGCGGCAAAACCACTGAGCTAAATCCTCGGCCCCTAAAGGGACTTTGTGTTTAGACTCAGGGTTCCATCCCCAAGATACTCAGATATTCCAAAATTGGAGTACTTCAAAATCTGAAACACAGGCCCTGGGATTTAGCTTAGTGGTGCTGCCGCCTGCCTGGCAAGTGCAAGGTCCTGAGTTCAATCCCTGGTACCAAAAAAAAAAAAATGACACGTACAGTCCTGAGCGTTTTTGGTACAACATAATCTCTAATGGGAACTTTGATTGAGAATATACACATACCTATAATTCCAGCACTGAGAGGCTGAAGCAGAATTCCAAGTTCCAGCCAAGCCTGGGCAATTTAACAAGACCCTCTTTCAAAATAAAGGTGGGGGGGGGCAGGCATGTAGTTCAGTGCAAAGATCCTGGGTTTAATCCCTAGTACTGAAGGGAAAAGAAAGCATTATGTACAACAGGCTTTGAGAGAAGGAATTATGTACATATTAATCTACATATTGGCCAAAGAGAAAGGAAGTAATATGACAGAAAAAACATACCAACCTAAAAATGGTCACAGTAAGCAATCATCCTTTTCAATTTTTGTGTTCCACTATATTTTTAAAACTTTTTGTCATGGAATACGTATGGAGAAGAGAAGAGTAACACAAGACCTTCTGCAGCCCTCACCCAGCACACTCTGTCCACAGGAACAGAAGGGCCAGTCAGTCATAGGATGGTTTGTGGAAAGGCAATTAAGAAACCTGAATGGAGAGAATGATGTCAACACCCATGTGACATCATTGTGGTTTCTGGACTTGACTCCAGTTCCAGGGGTCAACCCTGATTAGCCTAAACCGCTTAGAGCGATCCCATTCTTTTTTTATCAGCAATTATTTCACAAACCTTACAAAAATGCCCATCTCTACAGGCATCTCCCTCCTGACTACAAGTTGTCCAGATGGGAGCACTAACTCTAAAGTCAAGTGGAACCAAGCCATTAGCTCGGTGGCACCGTGCTTGCCTTGCAAGCACAAGGTCCTGAGTTCAATCCCTGGTACCAAAAAAATAAAAAAAAAAGTGGAACCAAGCCAAATGATGGAAGGAACTTTTACATTATAAAAGATGAGAGATTTCTAATTATTTAAGTCAGTCTGCCTCCAAGATGCTTTCTTATTAATGCAACCAGAACTATCCTAATTAGAGATGATCAAATAAATTCTTGAATATATCACCAAGTACTGGGCTAAGTACAAGACACCTACAAAAAAATTAGGGAAAATAGTTTTATGTTTTATTGGTACATGTTTACAGAATGTAATGATTACATTTATTGTGGTGAGCTGGTACATGTACATGACGTATCTTGATTCTTATCTCTTTCCCTTCCCTTCCCACTTCCTTCATCTCTTGGTTCCCTTCCCTTTTTGCAAAAGATCTATTTCCCTGTTTCCTATTATCTTTCATTTTGGTCTTTATATTTGCATTTCTCACAGAACAGAAACCATGAGATATTTAAGCTTGTGTCTGATGTATTTCACTTAACATTATGGTCTCAGAAAAATACTTTTAAAAAGTCAAATTCCACTCATATTGAATAGAAGAACTTGATCTTTTGTCCTCTTTCTCTCCCACTCTCTCTTTCAATTGCCTTTGTTAAAAACTAAAAGACAGAGGCAGAGGATGTAGTTCAGTGGAGCCTTGCCTGCCTAGCAAGCACAAGATCCTGAGTTCAATGCCTGGTACCCAAACAAACAAACAAACAAACAAATAAATGGCAAATGGGAGATCCACAGGACTCTCAGAAGACTCTTGAGAAAACATGCTCAGTAATTAGGTAGGGTTCTAATTAGAAAGAAAGCCACAAAATTTAAAAAACTACTGAAATGATATATTCTAAAACCCCATCTGGTAAGTTTGTGCTCTAATAATGTATACATATTGCTGACATCTAGTATAGTTCAAATTCAAAAGGCTCCAAAGCTGTTGTGGAACATTTCTGTCTTCAAGGAAGCAATAAATGTTACCAGTTTCTTATGAATACTTTCAGAAATTGTCAACTTTGAGTTTAATGTAAATATTGCAGCAAAATATTTTTAGTTTAACAAAAGCAATAGGTTTAAGAAGCAAAAATCCTAATTTCATACCCTGTCCTACTAAAACTAGCAAAGTAGCCTAACAAGAATCTCCTTCCAGGGCCAGGGATTTAGCTCAGGGGTTCTGCCGCCTGCCTTGTAAGCACAAGATCCCAAGTTCAATTCCCAGTACCAAAAAAAAAAAAAAAAAAGGGAATCTCCTTCTGCAAGCCAATATCCCTTCCCAAAACTATTCCTGAGGCAAAGTGAAAATAAAATTTTGAGAATTCTTACCAGGACCCCTGGACTTTGGAGCAGCCAGCCAAAGAGGTAGGTAAGTGACCTCAGAAAAACTCAAGAGTGACCAGGCAAAGCAGAGTAAACCTGTAATCCCAACACTCGGAAGGAGGATCTCCTCCAGTTCAAGGCCAGCCTGGGCTACATAGTGAGTTCAAGGCCAACTTGAACTATATAATAAGAACCTGTCTCAAAACAAAAAACAAAAGCAAACAAAAAAAAACCCCCAACAACAACTCAGGAGTAAACGCTTTGCCTATAGCAGGAGCTCAGCTGTTTTTTTTAGCATCTCCATACTACATCTGAGGAGTAAGAGACAGCCCCTTGGGTCTTGGCACAGGGCATTTAAAGGGATCTGAAGTCCAGGTCCCCCAGCAATGATTCCCTCAGCCACAGCACAGGGTTCAATTTGGCCAATGAAAAGATGCCCGTCCCTTTTAAGCCAGGTGATCAAGAGATAGTAAGTCTTCCCACCTTCTCTTCTTCATCTCTCTGCTGGCTGCGTATGGAGGACTCCAGAGGCTACAGATGGGACAACTATGACAGGAAAGGAGACTGAGTCCTCACCCTCACCCTCATAGCACAGGCTGACTGTGACCAGGAAGCTACACTCGGCTGCAGCAGTAGCTACTCAGCTGTTACAGCTCTCAAATGTTAATTTAAAAATATAATGATTCCAATCTCTTAATCCAATTTACCTTTAAAAAAATTAAACTCAAGAAGCAGAATCTCGGGCCGGGGATTTAGCTCAGTGGTTCTGGCGCCTGCCTCGAAAACACAAGGTCCCAAGTTTGATCCCCGGTACCAAAAAAAGAAAAAAAAAAAGCAGAATCTCTAGTACTAAACACCTGAATTATAATCACTGCATTCACTGTATTTGTGTATTAAATCCAACTTAAACAAATGTAGTATTATGTAGAGAAAATGAATGACTTACTATTCCACTTTAATGGAATTCCTTATTCCTGTTCATGCATACCCCTGTTCACCCTATCTTCATATACACACAGGAAAGCTTCCAGCATAATGTTCATAAAATGTATTTCAAAGCACCCAGAATGTGTGGGGGGGCTGCTTTCTAATTCTCTGTATTGCTGAAATTTTTAATGATGATGTCATAATAATCCCAAGCATAATTATGCACATTTTACTGATGAAAATAGCAATATACAATAAAGTTGCTTTCTGAATTCAAGCACTCTTGTTCTAGAGCCCATGCTATTAATTCCTGTACTATACTGCCTCTGTAGTAAGTATATACCATATTTTTTTAAACTCTCCATTTTTTTTTTTTCGGTACTGGGATCCAACTCAGGACCTTGCACTTTTGGGGCAGGCATGGTGCCACCGAGGTAAATCCCCAACCCCTATCATATTTTGTTGAAATGGGACATATGCTATGTCACTTCTACATTAAGCATATATCATATATTTTACAGGGGGCAGCATTAGCAGAGCACTTGGAAACAGCAGCTGCTAATGTCTAATGTCATAGACCAGTGGCAAGGCCAGTGGCAAACCTGAAAAACCGAATGGCAGTCACTCTAGCTCTACACTGGACACTAAAGAGGCTTATTATTTATAAAGCTTCTCTAATGTCAGTCACCTCATCTGAGGCAAAACCGCACAGGGAAGCTTAGGAATATGGGTATTAACATTTCAGAAATATCAGGAAAACTGAAGTAGGATCACTCACTCACATGCATTCCCAGTTCCTCAAAAAGGAACAGCACCTTTGGGCAGAAAGCATACACTGGTTTAACTACACCAAACCTTTCCCAGAAAACATTTATATCAACAATTCAGAGAAAGTTGTATGTATGTTTTAAAGTAACATGAATTGACTTTAAAGCAATCTGCCAAAGAACCATTTGTTTTAAATTGGAAAAAAATGCCGAACACTTAGTGGAAGTTATGCTAAACTGACATCTGCTACATCTTCAATATAATTTTAAATTTCATATTACTAATAACTGGGACTTAATGTCTTTGTAAATTAATCCAGCTCAGTGAGTCTGAATGTGCTATTCTTGTTCACATAAATGATCAAGATACTGGTTGCTGTAACATATGGCATCCTATGCATTAAATACACTAAAATTCTTAGGAAAAGCACAATTTTTATAATGAATGATTTTTTTTTTTTTGGTACCGGGGATCGAACTCGGGTCCTTGGGCTTGTGAGGCAGGCACTGGAACCACTGAGCTAAATCCCTGGCCCCCACAATTTTTAAAGTGCAGGAATCTGTTACCAAGGAAAAGGAGGGTGAGGTGGGAGGGAATGACAAAAACTTTCTCATGCAATGGAGGATTATCCCTCAGGTTCCAGATGTAACAAAATAAACACATTTTCTTCACAACACCTCGAGCTGTCCAGTTTCTCAAGTAACTAATCCAAAAGTCACCCTTTACAGTAAGGCTATGCATGCCCAGCTTCTTTCAACAAGAACAACTAACTGCCTTTTCCTTTCCAGAACAACCAGCTGGTTAACCAGAGAAACCAAACTTCCCCAATCACCAGATGTCTTAATTTGGAACAGTTAGAAGCACTGGAGAATGTCATGATTCTTGAAATGGTATTATATGTTTACTATTTCTTCAAATTGTGAAAAGATGCTTTTAAAAGTTAAGCACATGCTGGCTTTAATAATTATTAAAAAAAATAAAGAATCATGCCCTGTTACAGAATGATAACTATGAAAAAGTCAGAATATTATGAATATTATGTGTCATAGTTAGAAACGGATAAGCTCTAACAACATTAAAAATACTCAAAATTCCCATTCAAGAATTCAGAAACAAAGCCAGGTACAGCGGCAAACATCTGTAGCTCCAGCTACTTCAGAGGGCTCAGGCAGGAGAATCACCTGAGTCCAGGAGTTCATGGCCAGCCTAGGCAACAGACCAAAACTCCAGCTCACAGAAAAGGAGAACACACACACACCACTACCACCAAAAAACAAAACAAAAGAGAACAAAAGAACACACCAACAAAAAAAAAAATTAAAAAGTAACTCGTGAAGGGTTATATGCCATACAGAGCTAAAATACTGTGTTCAACGAAAAACAAGAGGCACCTGCCCTCGTGAAGGACAGTGAGGGCACAGTCAGGAAAATAACTGACTATATGGATAAAGGTCAGTGATGGGCATTATGAAAATAACATGGGATAAGACAAGAAAAATGCAGCAGGAAAGCCCTTTAGAATCAATCACTAAGGAAATGCTTTGCCCTGCGGTGACACCTGAGACCAGCAGGAAATAGGAAGTGATACGAAAGGGAGGCCAGGGCAGTTACAGGTAAGTCAGAGAAGTCAGCCTGGGCTAAGAAAGGACCCCCGGACAAGTTCTGCAGGCAACTGCAGTGTTTGTTTACAGGACCAGGAACTGAACCCAGAGGTGCTCTCTCACTGAGCTACACCCCTGGCTCTTTTTAGTTTCTGAGACAGGGTCTTGCTAAAATTGTCCAGGCTGACCTTGCACTTGCAATCCTCCTGGCTCAGCCTCCTGAATAGCTGGGATTACAGGTGTGTGCCACACGTTGGGTCCAGATTTTATTCCTGAGTGTGAGAGCCACCGCTGGGTTGAGAGCAGGTGCAACACGTTATTACCAAATTCCACATAAGAGATAAAGAATTCTTTCAAAGGGCTTCAGCAGACTCAAACCAGATGAAGGAAGAACCTGTGAACTCATTTAAGACAGGGCAACAGAAATTATCCAACCTGAAACACAAAGAGCAAAAAGCACACAGGCAAGGCGAGGCAAACCCACAGCAGAATCTGTCAGCTCCACCTGGCCTTAACAAAGCCCTCAAGGTACCTAGCTTAGGAATGGGGTGTGAGCTTAGCCTCATCTGTGGCACAATGCACACAAACAGCGATCTCAGGGACGGGAAGGGGGTCACACTCAGGTTTCATAACAAACCTTTTCAGAGAGTTATCACCAAATCCCAGGAGACCACCTTTCGAGGGCCTGGCCCCATAATCTTAAAAGCCCCAAGACCTCACCTCCTCAGGCTCTGCCACCACCTCCCTCCCCTCTAACACTGACTCGGACCAAGCCACAGCGTCTGAGCCTCCGAGGGACACTAACCATCCAAACCAGAGCAGCACCTGAGAGGGTGGGACAGGAGTCAGCCCTAACCTAATGTAGTTCAAGTTCCAAAAGGCAAAGTGGCTAAAACATTTAAGAGTTAATGGCCAGACGGGGGATTTAGCTCAATGGTGCTGCAGCCTGCCTTCAAGTGCAAGGAGGAGTTCAATCCCCGGTACCAAAAAAAGAGTTAATGGCCAAGAATTTCCCAAAATTAATAAAAGGCATAAACTACACATCTTTATAAGGTGTGATCAAAATTATGGTGAATGCTGCTGCATGCCATCCAACAAAAAGGCATTATCGTGTGTCCTCCTCCACCTTCCTCAGGGGACCTGGTACAGGCAGGCAACTGCTGGCTTTTCCCTGACTCAAAATGACTACAAAAAGTAAACATTTTGAACTGGGTGTGGTAGCATACACCTGTAATCCCAGCACTCTGGGAGGTTGAGGCAAGAGGATTGCTGGGAGTTTGAGGCCAGCTTGGGGTACACAGTGAATCAAGGTCAGCCTGGACTACATAGTGAGATCCCGTCTCAAAAAAGCATACAATTTGAATCAATTTAAGGGCATTGAGGCAGCTATGACAGTGCAAACATAACTAAAGACACAGGAAAGAGGATAGCTGTTCAGAAAGTGGCAGGAACAATGGGATGGGTTTGCTTGAAGCGAGGCGGAGTACTATGAAGGGGACTGATGGCTGTGTCTTTTACTATAATGTTTAAATTTAATCAATCACTGTATTGTTCAATCAGATCTTCTCTATGTAATCAGATACTTCTATGGTGAATCCAGTGTGAATGTTCCTCCAAAAATGATAACCTTTGTCATGAAGCAGAAATATGCTTTAACTTATATTAATGATTCTTTAAATTTCCATTGTTAATCAGTGACTGAAGTAAGATCAAGGCTTCCTTTCACAGGAGAGCTTACTGATCATCTTTATAGTTTTCATATGATGAGACAACTCCTTTTTTTGGTGCTGGGAACCAAACCCAGGGCTTGTGCATGCGGAGCCGGTGCTCAAGCACCGAGCTACATCCCCTAACCCAGCAACATTTCATAATTAGATATAAATTGACAGCTAGAAATCCCTTTTTCTTCTTATTTTAACATTTTGAGGTAGAATCACTGCTTAATTTTCCAAATTAATATCCAAAGGAAGTATGCTGAAATAGAAATCAATACAGTAAGTAATGAAACCCTTGAGCATATTTACAGCTTGTCTAATACTTGTGCTATAAAGTATTAAACACTTCTGCTATGTTGTGCCAAGATCAGAATCTAGTAAGCTCTAAACTCATTTCCTCTCTTCTGAACATAGTAAAGAACCTTGATATCAGAGAAATATCCAACAAAAGGCATAATCCTTGAACCACCCTGTGAAGCCGGATATTAAAACAAAAAAACTACACTTTCTAGATCTGATGTGAAGGATAAAAGAACCTAAAACAGTGTACTGTCAGTTGTGACTTTACTAACATAGGAATTAGATACGCATTCTCCAACTGTTCCAGTGCCTGCCTGCCTTGCCCTTGGCGTTGGTCACTACTGCCATCTAGCAGCCAGTCCAAGATAAAGAGAATCACAAAAAACCTTTTAGTTGTTGTTTTCTTTTCTTTGGGGCTG
>NW_004624734.1:37343468-37392876 GCF_000247695.1 Heterocephalus glaber | reverse complement strand
CCCCCCCACCCGCCACAAAAAAAACCTTTTGGGACCTGACTCTAGTCTCCCAACAGGATGGTTTAACATCTTAATAACTACTCAAATTTTTGTTGTTAACCATAATAAATTAAAATGGAACTGAGTTTTCCTCAGAAGTTCCTCTCTTCCCTAAGTAATGTAAATTATTACCTCTCTGTGAACTCGCAACTTACCTCAATTCTGATCTCTCTCTAAAATTCTAATGCCGAAATGTCTTAAAATTAAAAAACAGGGCCAGGGGTTTGGCTCAGTGGTTCCAGTGCCTGCCTTGGAAGCGCAGAGTCCTGAGTTCAATCCCCAGTACCTAAATAAATAAGGACTAGGATATAGATCAGGGAAAATAAAAATAAAATAAAATTCTAATGCCACAATTGTCTACCTAGACCTCTAGAGAGACATGGTGCTGAAACTTCAAATTAAATATTTCTAACATATAACTTGCATCCCTGTAATCTCTATCTTCCTGAACAATCATTTTAGTTATCTAGGCTCAAAATCAGAATCATTTTTTATTTAAGGGAAGCAAGGGATATAAATCCCACCTTGAGAACTGCCCTTCACACCCAGCTCCTCAGGGGTGGCCTTTCCACTGTCCTCCCTGCCTCTTCCCGGTGACATAAACACTTCAGGACAGAAAACACGCATTCAACATCTAAGTGGTTCCTGGACCGAGATGGTAAGAATAGGACCAATTCTTACTTCCCACAGGAGAGATTTCAAATAAAAGGGTTTTATTCTTAGAAATTAGAATGGCATCAAAAATAATAAAATTCAGCATGATGCTGAAAAACAAAAATACATGATTTTACCAACATTTCTTAGGTATATAAAACTAAATACTTATTTATAAAGTAGCATAATACATTGTTTCTATGTGAGCTACAGATATTGAATGAAAGTTTCAACTTGTAAATTACTGTATTTTACAGACTCATAAATATTTTAAAGAGTAAAATCTGTTACTCAGTAACATATTTTTCCTACAACTGAACTACAAAAACAACTGCTAGCCAGCACAGTGGCTGTCCATCTATAATCCCAGCACACTCAGGAGGGTGAGGTAGGAGGATTGTTGCCAGTTCGAGACCAGCCTAGGCTGGCTACATAGTGAGTTCAAGGCCAGTCTGAACTACATAGTGAAACCCTATCTCAAAAAACAAAAACAAAAACAAAAAACCCAACTGCTACTCTAAGAATCCTAAATCCTTTTCTTGAGTTACCAAGATTCTATCCATGTTTCAAGATCCACTTCATATGCTACTAGTTCTATAAAAATCTTAATTAATCCAATAGAAAATTAGTCTTTATTTCCTGTGAATGCCAGAATATTGCCTTTTATTCATATAGAAATAATCCTGTACTAAACATACCGCAGTGTTAATTTTCTGTCTCTCTTTACTACAGAGTATAAACTTCTTAGGGACCAGGAGCATACTTTTCAATTCTTTAATATCAGTTCTTCTACCATCTGAGGCTAAGAAATCCTACTTTCTGTGCAAAGAGTATACAAATACCCACAAAATAAACTAAATAGAGGAAAAATAGCAAGCAAAGGTAAGAACTACATATACTTTTGTGAAACAACAGTAGCTTAAACAGGAAGAGAACCGGAGAAACCCTTGAGCCTCAGAAGCAACTGTCTTCCTTCCTTTCCCATTTTTTTTAAAGAAAGCAAAGCTCCTACATAAGAAATAAACCAAACTGGAACAATACTGATAAAACATGTATAACTTTGAGGACAATTCACTCAACCTCAGCATAATTGAAGAAGCTAAAGAAAGTGTTAGAATTTGGAAACATCACTTTACAATCATATCCTATGTTACCCTCTAGACAGAAAGCCTTTAACAAACAGTTGCATGTAATTTCTAACTCTAACATTATATTCAAAATACTACATTTTACAAAATTGTTTAGAAGATCAAACTATCTCTAAGAATGTTCTAATACAAAAAAATTCAGGTATTAATCATTCAAGATTTTCAAAAATAAAGCAATGATTCAAAAATGTTATTTTTAGAATGGCTTGCAATTTATGATTCTCAAAGTCCTTTCTTAGATCCTAAAAAAAAAAATCTTAATTTGATTTTATAATTTCAGGGGAAAATAGAAACTTTGAGAATAAAATTCCTTCATAAAAATAATTTAGTGCTACATTAAAAAGGCCCTGAAAAATTCAGTTTTAAAAAACCTGTTCTTCTAGCTGGGGGTGGTGGCATAAGTCTGTAACCTCATCATTTAGGAGTTCAGAGAGACTGGAGTCATCATTTGTTTCAATGAGGCACGAGAATCACCTTGAAGTGAGCTCAAGGCCAGCCTGGGGTACATGTGAGTTCAAGGCCAACCTAAATATCAATGATATGAAATACAGCGTAAAAGGTGGTTGCCTGGGGCAAACGTAGAAGTTTCTAAGTATTTAAACCTTAAATAAATATTTAAAATACTACAAATTGTGAGACATAATAAATTAATCTAGACCTTTCTTCTATTACGTTACTTTAACACTAGATTAATGAAATTGAATAAAATCAATGGTGATGGGATGTAAGTTATCTAAGTGTCAGGTATTGTTTTAAACCCTTCAAATATTCCCTAGGAGGTATACTTATCGTTATCTAATTGCACAGCTGAGGAAAGTGAAACAGATCAGTTAAACAGCCCCAGATCACATAGCTAGTAACTAGTCAGAGATTCAACCCAGTGAGATGGACTAAGAATCTGTGTTTTTAACCACTAGCTCTGAGGCAGGTTAAGCCATTATAAAGGGTTGGGGATATGGCTCACCAGTAGAGTGCTCACTTGCCCAGCACGTGTGCAACCCTGGGTTCCATCCCCAGCACCAGTGGAGTGGGAAGGAGTATCAGTAAAAAGCATTGGCAGTGGCAGCACCGCGCCTGCCTCGCAAGCTTAAGGTCCTGAGTTCGATCCCCAGTACAGGGAAAAATAAATAAATAAGAATAAAAAATTAAAAAATAAAAAGCAGGAGGCATCATTTGTTTCAGTGGCAACCTACTAACACTAAGAGAATGCCTTACCTGACACGAATGATACACATTACTAGAAAAAGATTTTTCATTATGATGGAACATGTAGTGCTATGAACTTGTAGTGCTAAGCTAAGTGAAATTTGAAGGCACACTAATATAAAACAAGACTCAAAAGGATTTTTCTTTTTACACTTTTTGATCCAGTCAACTTTTAAAAGGCAAAATTGTGACAGAGTTAAAAAAAACAAAAACAAAATAACACATACCAGTAGAGTGCAAACTCTAAATTAATTTGAACTTTTGTAAGGTACTAGACAACATAAGCTTACATTTTGTTAGCCAAAGAACTTTACATTTTTAAATTTTTGTATTAGTAATGATCACATTCATCACAGGCAATCTGTACCTGCACACAGTATGTCTTCATTCTTTTTCCCATTCCCCTCCCCTCCCTTTAATCCTTCATCTTCTCCCATTTACAAAAGCTTTGTTTCCATTTTTCCCCCTCTATTTTTTGTTTAATCCACTTTCCCTTTCCCCTGCCTTTTTTTAAATATCAGATTTTTAATTTTTTTTAATTTTTTTGGTACCGGGGATCAAACTCAGGACCCTGTGCTTGAAAGGTAGGCAGTGGCACCACTGAGCTAAATCCCTGGTGTTTCCCTGCCCTTCTGAACATGTTTTTCCTACTTTCCAATTATCTGTTCTCCATTACACTCCTTATTTACCCTTTGGGTTTCTCACACAAGAGAAATAATTGCAATATTTAAACTTGTGTGTCTGACTGATTAGGCTTAAAATTATGGTCTCAAGGCACATCCATTTACCTAAAAGTCTCAAGTTTATCCTCCTTTATGGGAGAGTGGTACTCCATTGTATATATTTTTAAAAGCCTTATTTCCTTTATCCATTCACCTGTTAATAGGCATGTAGGCTATTTCCAAGGATTTAGCTACTTCATATTGTGCTGCTATAAATATGGGTATGCATATATCACTGTGGTGTGATGCTTTTAACTCTTTCAGGAGGACACCCAGAAGGTGAATAGCTGGGTCAAATGGAACTTCTAATTTTTTTTTGAGGACACTCCATATGAATTTCCATAGTGGTTCTATCAGTTTACACTTCCACCAACAGAGAAACACAGCCTTGCTAGCATTTGTAATTGGTTGAGTTCCTTTTTTTGGCACTGGGGATCAAACTTGTGACCTTGCACTTCAGAGGCAGGCGGCGGCACCACTGAGCTAAATCCCCAGCCCAGCTGAGTGCTTGATCATAGCCATTCTTTCTGGACTGAGATGGAATCTGTGTTAACCTGCATTTCTAACTATCATTCATCTCAGTCACTGAAGGCAAGTTGCTAGATACAGAAACAGAACTGGTGAACCAAACATCAAGGGTTTTTTAAAATTTTATGGTACTAGGGATTCAGCCCAGGGTCTTCAGAGCTACACCCCCAATTTTTTTGGGGGGGGGGAGTACCAGGGGGGTCAAACTCAGGACCTTGCACTTGCAAGGCAGGCGGCAGAACTACTGAGCTAAATCCCCGGCCCAGTTATGGAAATATTACAGAATTTTTTCCTTGTCCCCCATTATGAGTAGCTTGACCGGTCCCGTTAATTCCCACACCGCCGGGGGGGGGGGGGGGTGTCTAACTCAGGACCTCACAAGACAGGTGTGGCGTCCCTGAGCTAAACCCACCCCACCCCTGGCTCAAGTTTTGATATGAGATACATGTTGGAAAAGTCTGGACTGGCTATCTCCCTGCTTAGAAAGCACAGGAAGAAACTCAATCAACACAAGGAGAGATGACAGCCTAGCAACATTCCTGGCCTGTACAGCCCAACCCTTATCAGGGCAATGGCTTTGTGCTGCATACCTGACAGCAACACAGGTCTGGAATCCACTTCAAAGGGATTCTGCCACACATAGATGTCCTGAGACATTTGGATGACAATGCAGAGTTTAAAGGGTGGATAAACTAAGGGCTGGAAATTTCAAGGCTCAGGGCAAGTTCTAAGTATCTGGCTAGTACATCACCACTGTAACAAAGCCTCACGTCACCAGCTAGAGACACTAAAGTGTATCTACATGTCACATTCCAATGGAATTTGAGAGAAAATAATGTAGGTTATATCCAGGCCTCTCCCAGAACTTCTCACATATGCTCCTTGCCCTTTTCCCTTCCTACTCACCACGTAAAAGAGGTCCCCAATACCAAAATAAAAAAAAAGAGAGAGAGAGAGAGAGAGAGAGAGAGAGAGGGAGCCAGGCGTAGTGGTGCACACCTGTAGTTCCAGCACTTGGGAGGCTGAGGTAAGAGGATCACCATGAGTTTGAGGCCAGCCTGAGGAACACTGTGAGTTCAGGGCCAGCCTGAACTACAAAGGGATACCATGCCTCAAAAAAAGAAAAAACAAAAACAACAAAAAAGAGAGAGAGAGGTCTTTATTGTCTAGTTACTATGAATGTCTAACTAGAGCTAGGTTTTCATTCACTAACTTATTCCAAGTACTACTAGTAGTAGCCATACTAGTATAGTTGGTAACATACCCAACTCAATCAGATCCTTGTCTCCACCAAAAGATGGCTGGGTTGTTCTGAAGATAAACCCTGGTCATCAGAGCTACCGTCTTCTTGCTGGGGGTGGGATGGGAGGGGGTCATAGTAGTTCAGTTCTCCATAAACCCTTCTGGACATTCTGATGGAACCCAGGGGGGAACTGATTTGGTTGTTTCAACGGCTTCCTTAACCATGCATTCCCATCACCTAAGGTCACAAAAAGTACGACTATGGTAAACTAGGAAAGAAGTTATGATGTAAAAAACAATTCCAAATGGCATTAATTATGGACATAGTACAAAACTGAAGGCAAAGGTCACACTAAACTTGAAGATAGATGTTTGGAGTTCTATGAAATTTTAGTCTTCTTGCTGGGCATGGTGACCCATGCCTATAATCCTCACACCCTGAGAAGCCAAGGCAAGGCAATTGCAAGCTTGAGTCCCACCTAGGCAATTTAGTGATTTAGTGAGACCCTTCTCAAAAAAAAACCTGGGGGCCGGGGATTTAGCTCAGTGGTTTCGCCGCCTGTTGCACAAGCACAAGGACCCGAGTTTAATCCCTGGTACCAAAAAACAAAAAATAAAATTAAAAAACTGGGAAGAGCAACCCATTTTCCTGGTGTCCTTTCCTGTCCCTCTCAGGCAGGGGCTCTCACTCAGTAAATATTCCTTACTCAAAAAAAAAAAAAAAAGCTGGGAAATATGGCCCAGCCACAAAGCCCCCTTCAATTCCAAACACTGGGGGGGAAAAATAGGTCTGAGGATGTAGGTCAGATGTAGGGCATTTGTCTAGCATGCACAAGGCCCTGGGTTGGAGCCCCAGCAAAACAAAACAAACAAAAAACCTTTATTTCTCTGAAAAACTTCGGATTTCATGTTATCTATCATAGGAATATTCATTTACCTCTGTTGTTAAAGTCCAGTGGAAAAGTTGGAGACATACTAAACTGTGGTAATGTTGAAGGTTCTTTTCATAGCAATCTCATATTATGTGAATTTTTTTTTTTCTCCTACAAATCCTATTAGATTTTAAGCTGCACTACCATAGTATGATTTAAACTTCTTTATATCCTTTGGGACAGGCTGAATAGTGTTCCCCAAAGACACTCAGGTCCTAACTCCTAGAACCTAAGAATGTTTCATCACAACAAAAAAGGGGCATTACACATCTAAGTAAGCATCTTAGATGGCGCACCTGTCCTTGATGAGTGGGCAAGAAACCAGAAGGGCTCCATAAAAGGGAGGCAGAGGGAAATCTGACTAAAGAAGAGAAGGTGGCAGAAGCAGACACTGAAGTGATATGAGTAAGGACTCAGCAGGAATACAGACAGCCACTAGGAGGTCAAAAATAGTAGGAAACGGGGCTGGGGATGTAGCTCAGGGGCACCACACCTGCCTGGCAAGCACAAGATCCTGAGTTTGATCCCTGGAGGTGGGGGGCAGTAGGAAATGGATCCTCCTCTCAGATCTGAGATTCCAAAAAGAAGCAGGCCTGCAACACCTCGACTTTAACCCAGTGAAAATTATTTCAGACTTCTAACCTCCAAAACAAGGCTAGGTTAGCACTGATTTGCACATAATCCATTCTAAAGTACTAGTAAACTGACAACATGGACATCGTTCTGGTTCAGATTACAGAAATTCTCTTATTTTTGCTATCAAGTGAAAATAAATATATAGAATTCACTGAAAATGTGTTCTTTCCAGCATTATAGTGAAAATGCAAAAAAGCAGGGTCTTAAGTTCCATTTGTAATATTAGTGGCAGAGGAAATCAAGATTTTAAGTTAAAACAAAGATACGACTTAGAGCTTCACGAATACTAGGTGAGAGAAAACTCAGAAACGCAGGGATGTGGCTGATCTGTCTTTCCTTTATGCCACACAGAACAGTCTAAGGTAAGACCTCCAACCAGACTCATCTCACTTCTGCTCACAGGGGGGAAACTGTCCTCATCCCTAGACCAGCGGACTCAAGTTTCCTGTAGGCTGAAGAGAAATTTCACACTAGTGTTACTGGGCTTCACACTACCAGTTTCATTCTGTGCGGTAGTTCAAATGCCACTCCAGGCGTGGCAGAAAAAAAATAGCAAAGACAGGAACGGTCAGATGTAACTTATATCAATTTTCTCACTTGCTCACCACAG
Organism: Heterocephalus glaber; assembly: GCF_000247695.1. The sequence continues at coordinate 37,385,159 of NW_004624734.1, read as the reverse complement.
CTGTTAGAAGCAGTCCTTCGGTACTAACTGCAGTGAAGAATCTGAGGACGACCTACCCAGTGACTGCCTCCCACCTTGATGTCTTCCCACCGGATCCTTCTACCTTGATAACAGTAATTCACTGCCAGGTATGCTGTATTCACTTTTTACAAAAAATTTCAACTTACGAAAGAAAACAGAAGCAGTATTTTACAATGCTATCTTTATTTTACATCCATGGAAGACGAATGCCACGCTCAATCTGTCAGACGTGAAGACAATACACACAAGGGTAACTTAACGCGTCAGTCCGTTTCTTCTCAGGAAAACGAAAACACAAACGGCACCCACTCCCCACCCCGCCTCCCAGGGAGACAGGCCACACCATTTCGGAGATAAAACCTAACTCCGGAAAGAAAAATTTAACTCAACCGTAACCAGGTGGTGCCATTTCATAAAAATACAAACTTAACTTAGAAAACCAGCATTTAGCTCAACCAATCCCCTTCTGTCCCATCACCCTTACCGGCAGTGTTCCCGCCATTCAGTCACTCTTACCTGTGTCTCCTAAGCCCAGAGCCCTGTGCATATTCCGGAACGCGTCTGGTGCACTGCCGCCGGAGGCAAGAAAACCTCCCCCTTAACTTTTGTCGCGACTGGTTACCGCGTCGGCGTCGCTAGGGACCTCGTGGGACCTAACACTACCTACTTCCAGAGAGCCCCGCACGTGGCCCGCCGCGGCGCACCCGCCCCAGGAGTTCGGCGTCACCGGCTTCCTAGACCGAGCGGACACCGAGGCTGTCCGTCCCTGGCCCAGCCCGGTCATTGCGAGTACCTTGAGCAGCGACTCCCACCCAGAGCTGGAGAAAAAGCGCGCGCATCTGCGGCTCAGCCCAGACGACCAGAACTGCCCTCTACCTCTCCGTCTGGAGAAAGCGCAAAGAAAAAGGCACAGGATTGGTCGGAAGCAAAGAAACGGGCGACACCGCCCGGGCAACAAAAGAGGCGGGGCGCGGAGGCGCCGAGAGCTTGCCGGGAGGTGGTCTGTCTTGCTTGCTTCCGATTGGACGACAGCAGGATACCTGCGCCTGCGTAGATCAAACTTCCGCAAAGCACCACACAGCACCGCCCCATACGTTATGTTAATTTAGGTCTCAAGGACCCCATTGGTTGTGATGGGCTATCTGGCTGCGTGACCAATAAAGGGCAAGAATAAAGAGCGTTCCGCCTCTTCCTCTGTGAGCCGGATATTCCTGTTGCTCTGAGGCTATTTGCGTTTTTACCTGTAGACATTAGAAAATGGGCATACTACTCCATTTTTGAGGTAGAAAACTAGGATTTTACTGAGGGCTTGAAATATGCTGGTACTCAGAAGCGAGCCCCACACACCACAGAGGCACAGAAAGCCTCGAAAATAACTTCTAGGTTTGAACGTAGAGGAAGCCGACCTTCACGCCCTCCCTGGTGGGAGTTCTCTGGCTGCCATTGGAGGAGCAAGTTATCGATTTGGAGGTAGCCCCGCCTCGGCCCTGGGGAACTCTGGGATTTTCGCGTCTTGTATCTTTAAATGTGGTTGTTGCTGCTGAGATTATCCTTATTGTGGGTAGCACCCCCTGACGTTTTCGTGGCTCGGATTTCCGTTATGTGTTTTATCCTTTAGTTTATCAGCACCGTTGAAAGCGAAAAACATTTAGGGGAAATGGAAAGATTTTGGGTGTGTTCGTAAAGGATCAAGCATTCTTCCGAGTACTGCGGCTGGCGCTCCGCTAGGTGTTCGTGATTACTTGTATACTGAACAGTATACTGTACCAGCATTCTTGCCATCAGAATACAATGTCTCTGATTCATTTTGATGCCCATTTGAAAATATTTTAACAGTACCTTAAATGAATTATGCACAGTATGGCATGGATAGCAACTATTTACAGAAATCGAATGTTGCTAGGACTGGAACCAGGACTACATGCTATCCGGACAAGAGAATGGTGCTGTAGTTAGGGTGCTAAGCGTGACCAAAGCCAGGAGGACGCACACGGTATGTAATGAAAGATTGTAGTGTGAAGTCCATTCTCAGCCTTTATTGAGACAGCGTTTCATTTTTGCATCCAGCAAATGTAAAATCAATTTTTAAATACCAAAACTTTACTGAGCAGATTATCGTCGTCACGAATTTTGATTTTTTTTTCCTACTTAGCATGTCATGCGAACTGTTGGGTTTGTGTAAGAAAAAACAAACATAATTTGGAATATGTAAGAGTTCTATGGCCGGGCGTGGTGACACATACCTGTAATCCCAGCACTCGAGAAGCTGAGACAGGAGGATCGTCACCAGCTCAAGGGCAGCCTAGGCTACATAATGAGTTCAAGGCCAGCCTGAACTACATAGCAAGACCCTGTCTCAAAAAACCAAAAAAAAAAGGAGTTCTATATTTCTAAGTTACAAATGAAGTACACTTCATAGGGCTAAAGCTAAACAAAAACTGCTTTTATTACTGATGCTTGGGATCCTTGCATTTTGTTTAAAAATTGAAGAATCTTAAAAATCTTTTTCAAAATGAGAGATTTAAGGTTGTTTGTAAATGAAATATTACAGATGTAGCCCCTTTATATTACCAATAAATGAGGTACCAAATTAAGTGTAATCAACCCTGTATTTCTCCTTTTAATATTTTCTTTGATGTACAAAGTAACGTGAATATGGTGACAATCGCACAGGCAAAAAAAGCAGATCTATTTTAATGCCTTTTATTAACTAGCATTTTAATGGGATTTTTCTTTTGGCTTCTATTTTGTTTTGCCCTCCTATTTTATATCAGTGACTAAGAAGAAAAAAATAATAACTCTTATCAAGGTTCCTGCAGAGGTTTAAGATATCAAGGCTGTTACTGTGGTTAGCAGTGTTAACTGAATGATAAATCAGCTGACTGAATTATGAGCACTTCTGTCTGATCTGTTTTAACCTAAATGTAAGTTTTCATCCAGTAGGCTTGTGGAAGCCCTCAAAGTGATCTTTTTCATTTCATGTGCAGGGTATTTGTGTATGTAGATAGACATGTTTTGTTTTGTCTTTCTGTTGCATACATACTGAAAGGTTAAATTGTTGATTCCTATGATAACTATTAACATTTGGGGTCGGGGGGGGGGGCGCCACATGCTAAACACAGGCTCTACCACTGAACTGCATCCCCTGCCCTAAGTGTTCTCTTCCGTTCTTTCCTTATTTGGTACTGAGAATCAAACCCAGGTGCATTCTACCACTGAACTAGATCCCAATCCTCTGGCCTTTTAAAATTTTTTTTTTGAGATAGGGTCTCAATAACTTGCCCAGGTAGGACTCAAACTTGATATCCTCCTGCCCCAGCCTCCCTTAGTGCAGGTGTGTGTCACCATGCTTGGCTAAGTGTTCCATATTGAAGAGAAAAATACTTTAATTATGATAATTTGTTGAGAATTTAAAAGTCCACATTGAAGCAGGCACAATTATTGCTTTTAACACAGTGGATGCCTGAATTGTCTTTTATTTATTTATTTATTTGTTTAAATTTATTTATTTTTTGAGACAGGCTCTCACTACGTAGTTCAGGCTGGCTTCGAACTCACAGTGATCCTCCTGCTGCTGCCTCCTGAGTGCTGGGATAACAGGCATGTACCACCAAGCCTAGCCAGACAGTTCCTTTTTTTTTTTTTTTGGTATCAGGAATTGAACTCAGGGCCTCTCGCTTGTCAGGCGGCCGCTGTGCCACTGAGTATATCCCCGGCCCTTATTTATTTATTTTTTGATACATGGTCTCCCTGTGTAGCCCAAGGTGGCCTTGCTCTCACGGTGATCCTCCTGCTCCAGTCTCCGAAGTGCTGGGATCACAGGCCCTCGGCATCACACCCAGCCACTGAGTCCTCTTTTTACACCACCTGTTGGGCAGTAATTGAAGGCGAGACCTCAGAGTGAAATAAATACAAGGTAATCTGAAATGGAGGAAATGAGCATTAGAATACCTATTTGTATATACTTTTTAATATAATTTTCCATTTCTATTTTTTAAATTACATATAAATGATATAAAGCTTTTGATATGTGTGTAAAATATATTTATATTGATAAATAAATATAAATATATTTATAAGGGTAAATCTTTATTGAGAGCCATGTGAGGAAAAAAAACTCAACTGAGATCAATGGTTTAGGACAACTGCAGCTTAAAATAAAAATCTCGGGGAGAGAAGTCAAAGCAGAAGACACATATGTTTTTATAACCATCTATTCAGAAGGAAAATTACCAGGTCTTGGTGATGTAGGCTTTAATTCCAGCACTCAGGAGGTTGAGGCAGGAAGACCACAAGTTCAATGACAGCTTGGACTGCGTAGTAAGATTTTGTCTAAAAAAACCCCCTGAATTTTCATTTCCAAATTAGAAAATAAAAGGAAGGAGGCTGAATGCTTTTGTTTCGTTTTCTTTTTTGTTTTTGTGACAGTAAATTGCCTGGGCTGGGCTTAAGCTTGCAATCCTCCTGCCTCAGCCTCTCAGTGCTGCGATTGTTACTGGGTTTTGGGGTGCTGGAGTCTCCTTCTGGAGATGGTTTCCAGGTTCTTTCTGTCCTGAACAAAGAATTGGTCAAGACAAGTGCAAATGGTAGCAAAGTTTCACATAAAGAGACCAGCTCTGCAGAGCAAATTTGGGCTGAGTAAAAGTAGGAAAACAAGTGCACCCTACAGCTCCTGCAGCATAAGGGCAAGAGAAAACACTGCAGCAGGCCGAGAGCTCAGTGTGGACAGCCCTTTTATATCACCCACTCCCTAGGCTGGGTCAGGTCCAGGCCATCCTATCAAAAACCTGCTCTAGTTCTCTCGAGAAATCCACCTGCAGGGCTTTGGGAACTGTTCTGCCACTGTGTCCTGGGATTTTGTAATGAACAGGTCACATCTACTTCCCCACCCAGTCTGCCACACAGTAGACTCCTGCCTCAGGATTACAGGCATGTGCCACTGCACCTCGATTCTGATTTCTATTCTTTCTTTTTTTTTTTTTGGTACTGGGGACTGAACTCAGTACCAGTGCTTGAGAGGTGGGCAGCACTGATTTCTGTTCTTAAATTGAACTTGTAAGTAAATAGCTACAGAGTTTTTTGTTTGATTTGATACGGTTTTTTTTTTTGGTACTGGGGATGGAACTTGGGACCTTGCGCTTGCGAGGCAGGCGGCAGAACTACTGAGCTAAACCCCCAGCCGTGGTTTGATATGGTTTTTGTAGCTCAAGATTGAGTTTAGGAGCACTAAGCTGAAGCCCCCAGCCCTTTGTATTTTATTGTGAGACAGTCTTGATAAATTGCCCAAGCTGGTATCAAACCAATAATCTTTCTGCCTGAACCACCCAGGTAGATGGGATTACAGGTGTGGGCTACCAAACCTGGCTCCAAAGTTTAAGAAATAGTTTTAGGGCTGGGGATTTAGCTCAGTGGTTTCGCCATCTGCCTCGAAAGTGAAAGATCCCAAGTTCGATCCCTGATACCAAAAAAAAAAGAAATAGTTTTAAATTGCAGTATGAAGGGTTTAAGTCATAGCTTATAAAACTATTTACCATTAAAAATCATGTAAAATGTACATTATAAAAGCCACAAAAAAATCGCTTCTTGGCCTTTTGGCTAAGATCAAGTGTAAAAACCACAAAAAAGAAAATATACTATAAAGCCCTAATTGTACACAGTGCTGCTTGCAAGTTCTTATGCTCAGTCACTGTGTCAGGGCTCAACTAGAGAAACAGAACTAATAGAGATATATAAAAGAGCTTTTTCTTTGCCAAGGAATTGGTTACACAATTGTTGGGGACTGGCTGGTCAAGTCTGAGGTCTGTGGAGCAGCCAGCAGGAAAGGTAGGCTGGAACTCTGAAAAACCATGCTGTAGTCCAAGAATTCTTTGGCAAACCTGTTCTACTCTAAGGGTCTTTCAACTGATTGAATCAGGCACACTCAGATTATCTAGGATAATCTCCTGTACTTAAAGTCTACTCATTATGAGATTTTGGTAGTGGGGTACTGGAGATTAAACCCATCATCTTTTTTTTGTTGTTTTGTTTTGTTTTTGTTTTTTGTTTTTTGAGACAAGGACTGGAATTTGGGATCCTCCTGCCTCAACCTCCCAGAGCGCTGAGATTACAGATGTGCATCACCACACCGTGCTTGATTGTGAAATCTTTATCACATGTATAAAATACCTTCCCAGCAACACATGGCTTCGTGTTTGATTGAATAACAGCACAGGAGACTAAAGCTTAGGCACATTAATACTGCTTCTCAAGGTGAAAATTGATTATGACAATCACATATATAGAACTTCAAGTTAGTCATTCCAGCATGAGATTTGAGACTTGGAACTTATTCCAGAGAACTGTATTTCACATTTTGTCTTTCATTTGTGGGTTAGTATAAACATATAAAATGTATAGGCCAATCCTATTTCCTCTTTGGTAAAATACGTCTGATAGGAACAGCCCTAGCCTCCAAGTCCACTCCAGCCGTGGCTAACTCCCTGCCACCCTTCCTGCTTGAGACCTGGCCTTTTGAAGACTCCACCTCTGATCCTAAGCACCATATTCCATTGCCAAAATTTGAATCCCAGAGCTCCTGGATGGTTTCCCTATGCATAGAAGTCCCACACCCTCGCATGCATCCTTCTACTGTTTAAGGAGTCCCTGTTGCAAGCCAGGAGGTCTGGCACTTCTGGAAATGTCAAAAAGATGCCCTTGAAACCAGAGGCTCCTTGGTGCTGGGGACAGCCTGTGACAGGTGCTGGCTGGTTTTATACCAGTGACTATAAACTGCTCTTTCTAAGATAAGATGTAGTGGTGGTTTATTCCTTCAGTTTTAAAATGAACTTCACTATTGGTCTCTTTAGTTTGTACAGATAGAAAGTTGGGGAAGAGGTGGGGCTAGTATTGGAACTGACAATTATGTTCATCAAAAATGCCATCTATCTCCAGAAGGCCTTCTCACTCAGCTACTCAAAAGTGGTGAACTGAATGGCTTAGGCTTCACATTCTTTTCGTGTCACTTTGAAGTTAAAAGAATGAACAAATAGTAAAATAGCTCCAATGAGTGGAGTTAGAAGAAAAAGGCCAGAGTGTCTGAGAAACCAGTGTCTAGGGCTTCTAATTAAGAATTAGGACATGGGGGCCAGGGGTTTAGCTCAGTGGTTCTGGCGCCTGCCTTGCAACCGCAGGGTCCCAAGTTCAATCCCTGGTACCAAAAAAAAAAAAAAATTAGGACTTGATATTACCATATGGACCGAACTCATAGTTCCACAGAAAATGAAGTTGCAAACCAAAGGAGGAGATTAGGAGAGTTGTTGTTGTTTTTGGTCTCACTGTATAGTTCCATAGTGGTAGTAGTAGTGGGTCTCACAGAGTCTTACTTTGTAGTTCAGGCCAGCCTTGAACTCACTGTGTAGCCCAGGCTGGCCTCAAACTTACGGTGATCCTCCTGCCTCAGCCTCCTGAGTGCTGGGATTATAGGCATGCACCACCATGCCCAGTTAGGAGAGTTTTTATTGGAAATAAGTAGAAGGGTAGCTCTTGGATTTCCAGGAGGGGTCTCACGTGGCTGGCCCCTCACTCCAGACCTAATTGTGGATAAACAAAGCCCAGGAATTGCTCAGTTGTTTAGTGGCCACCTATCACAGGGGGCTCTGCAGGTTTCAGCCTATGTACTGCCGAAGAGAGCACAAGCAAAAGAGGTGTTTTTGTTTTGGGTACCAGGGATCAAACTTGGGACCTTGTGCTTGTGAGGCAGGCGCGGGAACCCCTGAACTAAATCCCTGGCCCTGCAGGTTTCAAATGACCAGTTAGAACTCAGGCTTCTAATCCAGTTCCTCAGCATGCAGAGTTTGCAGGAAACAGGAATTTTAGAGAAAAGGAACCAGTGGTTTTGCATTTTAAGTTCCTGGAAACTCAGAAGTGTAGTAGGGAGGGGCTGCAGTTCCTTTAGTAGAGAGGAGGCTGCACTCCATGGTGCCCAGGAAGTTCATTCTTATCAATATGGCTGATCACCCACCTCTATCTCAGAGCCTTCCCTACCTAGCTACTTTACTGGGAAGCCATCAAAATTACTTTTTACAATATTTTATTTTACTATTGAGGGATGGTACTAGGGATCAGACTCAGGTGCCCTTTAGTACTGAGCTACCCTCAGCTTTTGTATTTTTACTATTTTACCTTATTCTTTGTGGTATTGTTACTGGGTTTTGGAGTGCTGGAGTCTCCTTCAGAGGTAGTTTCTAGGTTCTTCTCATCAGGAGCAATGAATTGAATAAGACAAGCAAAAACGGTGACAAAGTTTATTTTAAAAAGTAAAAGTCGGGCCGGGGATTTAGCTCAGTGGTTCTGCCGCCTGCCTCGAAAGCACAAGGACCTGAGTTCAATCTGTGGTACCAAAAAAATAAATAAAAATAAAAAGTAAAAGTCCAGGCTAGGAATGTAGCTCCTGTCAATTGTGAGGCCCTGAGGTTAAGGGAGAAACTGGCTCTGCAGAGTGAATTTGGGCTGAATAAAAAAAGAAACAAAGTACACCCTGATGAACGCAGCCCACCATGAGGAAAGCAGCCCACCATGAGGAAAGCAACAGTCTCAAGCTCCTCAGGGCCCTTTCATGCCTCCCACATCAGGCGGGAGCCTGCAAGAACTTCTACATACTGGGTCCTGGGAAGCGGTGCTGCTTAGATTTTAGGATCCTGCTACACCTCTCCACCCAGCCAACCTGAGCCCTGCCCTATCTCCTATCTCATTATTGAGGATTGACCTCAAGTGCACAATCTACCCCATTTTTAGACAAGGTCTCAATAAGTCTCTAAGTGCTCACACTTGCAGTCCTCCTGCCTGAGCCTTAGAGTTCTAGGACAACAGGTGTGTATCACTGTTCTGGCCTTTATTTTAAACAGAGAAATAGGGCTAGGTCCAAAAGGAGCAGCTTGGGATCTTAATAATTCCATGAAAGCAAATTCACTTTTTGCATGTGTGTGGTCCTGGTGATTGAACAAAGGGCCTCACTCATGCTAGCCAGCCCTCTCTACTGCTGAGCAACATTCCTGGCCCTTTTTAGTTTATTTTGAGACAGGGTCTGACTAAATTGCCCAGACTGGCCTTGAATTTGTAATCTTCCTGCTTCAGCCTCCTCAGTATCTGGGATTACAGATGTGTACCACCAGAGCAGGCTGACTTCACTTATTCATGTTAAGTAATATGGGAAAGTGCCCATTTTCCTTTCACATGAAGTTTGTCAAAAGCATATGCTACCAGATTGGCTCTAAATGGACTTAAATGAAGAGCTGAACAAGTTACTGACTGAACTGTCATAAAGAATCCACTTGTCAAAAAAAAAAAAACCACACACAAAAAGAAACATTTATAATGGCATAGAAAAAAAGAATCCACTTGTCAAAAAAAAAAAAACCACACACAAAAAGAAACATTTATAATGGCATAGAAAAAAAGAATCCACTTGTCAAAAAACAGGCTTTCGAAAGGAAAGTTTATTCCAGTTAACAGGGACTAAAATCAGGAGATTCTAGCAGTTAGCTGAGAAAGGCCAAGTTTATCACATCTGTGTGTAGATGGGCTGACATTGAGAGAGAGACTGCAGCAGCTAGCTAGGAGAGATTTCATCTGTGAGTGGATGGGCTAACACCAGGGGAGAGAGATACTAGCAACTAGCTGGGAAATGAATTAGGCTTACGTAGGTTTTAAAGGGGCTAAGAAATTTTGGGTGAAGTATTAGGTGCTCAGATGTGTAGACAGTTACTAGACTTCTTGGCACCAGGGGGGTTGTATACTTCGTTTTGAGTCCATTTGCCCTATTTACTGAGAAGCTGCTGCTGTTTGTTAAAAGCAGCCTGTTTGCTTTGTCCTGTTTGTGAAGGACTCACTTAAGTCAGACCTGACAGTAACTACACATTTACACTTTCCTGTTCTCTCCTTGCACCCACTTTAATCCTAATTCTGTTTTTCTGGTTAGTTACTTACAAAGTTTTTTAGTCATAGAACGTTTCCATCATATGAAAAAATAGAAAAAATGCTTATCATGACCTTTATTGTAAACCTTGTCACCTTCCTTTAACTCAAGTCCCACCCTTTTATCTCTGCCCCCTACCTTCCACATTTCCTTTCAGATTATTTATAAGCAAATTCCAAACTCATCATTTGTAAGTACTACTTTGCATCTGTAAATGATAAGGACTAAAAAATAATAATGACAAGGGGCTCCAGTGTGGCTCAGTGGTAGAGCACTTTCCTAGCATCCTGTGCAAGGGCTTGGATGCTTTCCTAGCATCCTTATCCAATCCCCAGCACCACAAAAAAACCCAAAAAACCACAAGAGGCATACATTTTAATAAGGACTATTACTCAAAGCTAACTATGTCATCTTGAACAAGTTATCACTCTCTAAATCTCCAGTTATCCAGCAAAGGACAATATCTCCCATTCAGGAATTGTATTATTGCAGAAAGCTAAGTTAGTTAGAAATTATTATAAGGCAGTTAGACAAAGCTGGGTCCTCAGCATAAAAAAACAACTGAGGCACATTCACTGGTTAATAAAAAGAGACAAACTACTACACCCATGTACTTCCCCTAGGGATAAATAGCAGTGATTGATATTCTAAATAGGTATCTATCACCTGGATGCAGGACCAAGACTTTAACCCATCCCTTCCAGGAAAGGTCCCTGACACATCTCTTATTTCTTATTGAAAATCCTTGTTGGCTTCTCATACTTGTACCTTTACTGCAGTGGGTATGGCAAGGATCACTGTGAAGGGGCCCTTCTATTTTGCTTTAATTCATCAAAGTGTCCCTGTCTCCAAGTTTTTACAAACATTTAGTCTCCAGGACAATCAGTAGGTGGTTCTCCTGGGCCAGGAGCTGGCAGGACTCTTTTTCCCATTCATTTGGAAAGCCTGTTATACCTGGCCCAGATTAATGAGACAGTGTAAGAGCCCCATGGTCTCTGGGTCTACTATCTGCTATAAAGAATCCACTTGTCAAAAATAGGCTTTGGAAAGGAAAGTTTATTCCAGTAAACAGGGACTAAAATCAGATTCTAGCAGCTAGCTGGGAAAAGCCGAGTTTATCACATCTGTGTGTACACAATTACTGGACTTCTTGGCGCCAGGGGGATTGTATTCTTTGTTTTGAGACGTTAGGAAAGAGAGATAGTGGCAGCTGGCTGGGAGAGATTTCATCCGTGAATGGATAGGCTAAGACCAGGAGAGAGATATGAGCAACTAACTGGGAAAGGAATTAGGCTTATATAGGTATTGAAGAGGCTAAGGAATCTGGGTGAAATATTTATGACTTGGATGGCCAAGGACGGTCTGCTCAGGTGTGTAGACAATTAGTGGACTTCTCGGCTCCGGGGGTTGTATACTACATTTTGAGTCCATTTGCCCTATTTACTGAGAAGTTGTTGTTGTTTGCTAAAAACTGCCTGTTCTGTTTTTTCCTGTTGGTTTAGGACAGGCCTGACACTATCATATCAGGATAGAAATGGCCTCGCATATAACATCTCAATTGGGCTCAAACTTAGCCCAGTTTGGGGCATGTTACAAACCATCATGAGTGCTACTGGTAGCAATCAGAGCCAGAATTCAGTCTCTTGACAAAGTTTGCCAGACCTCGCTTTAGGGTTTGGTTGGCCCTCTCTACCTTTCCAGAAGATTGAGGCTGCCAGGTAGAATGAAGTTGTACTTTATTCCTAAATCTTTTGCCATTCCCAGTTACTGAGAGGTAAAAGAAAGTCCATTGTCACTCTGGAGAAACTGGGGTAGTCCAAATCTGGGGAGTATGGTTTGTTTTTTTCTCAGTACCAGTACTGGGGATCAAACTCAGGACCTTGCACTTGCAAAGCAGGCGCGGCACCACTGAGCTAAATCCCCGGCCCTTAGATTGGTTGTAATGGTTCTTCAGGAACTGGGAATAAGGCTAGAGTCTTAAAAGGCTGTAAGGCTGCCGTTTTTGCTTCCCTGTCAGCCTTTTGATTTCCCAAAGAGATTTTGGACATGTCTCTTTGGTGCCCTTTACAGTGCATGACTGCATCCTGCTTGGGAAGATGGACTGCCTCTAAGAGTTATAGAATTTCCAGTCTGTGCTTTATAGATGATTTCCATCAGTAAGCCACACCCCAGGGTCTTGGAGGGGCAGGTCAGTGGTGTCCTGCATGCTTGCATAGGTCTGGGAAATCACTTGTTTGCAAGAGTGGCTAACTTCTGGACCTGTAGGTATCAAAGAAGCAGTGTTAATAGTAGTACAAGTTTTATAATATCCTCAAGGTTGTCTAAGAGCATGGCCTAATACTTAGTGAGATATTCCCCTGTTAACCACAAGTAACCTTTTGTCTCCAGAGTAGCTCTGACTTGATGGGGAGTCAGGACTTCTAGTTTCTGTCCCAAAGTTAACTTTGCAGCTTCTTCTGCTAGTAGTGAAATAGGGGAAATAGATGTAAATTCCAAACCTACTAGATATCCAATACATGAGTTCATGTTCTCTAAAATCAACAAATGAATTCTAAGAACAACAAAGATTAAGAGTAGGAAAAATTTATTGAGAGAAGATAGCTTCTGTCTAAGAAAGACAGAAGGGGGAACAGAAAGTAGGTGGCCTGGGGTCCCTGTTTCCCAGGGGGATTTTATGGAACAAAGCCACAAGGTGAGGTGGGTTCAAGGTGGGACAAAACTATAGTCAACTGGGCCAGGGATTTAGCTCAGTGGTTTCACCACCTGCTGCACAAGTGCCAGAACGCGAGTTCAATCCCCAGTACCAAAAAAAAAAAAAGAAGAAGAAGAAAGGTTTATAGGGCCAGGGATTTAGCTCAGTGGTTTCACTGCCTGCTGCGCAAACGCAAGGACCGTGTTCGATCCCAGGTACCAAAAAAAAAAAAAACTATAGTCAACTAGTAAGATTACAAGTACAGTTGCTTAGATATTATTGATCCAGTGGGAAATCACAAGGTGGATATGAGGTGGGACAAAACTGTTATCAACCAATAAGATGACAACAAGTATAGTTGCCTAGGTAATATTGATTAAATGGGGATTAAATGGGGAAGCAAGTCATTTAGCAAGCATACAAGAAGTGAACAAGGATTTTCGGTAAGGGGTGGGTTAAAGTCTTGGTCCCCCACCCAGGTGGTTGATACCTATTTAGAATATCAAAAAAAAGAATATAACTTTAGGGCTGGGGATTTAATTTAGCTCAGTGGAGCTGCCACCTGCCTTGCAAGCACAAGGTCCTGAGTTCAGTCTCTGGTACCCTCCCTCCCCAAAAAAGAAAAAAAAAGAATAGAACATCAGTCACTGCTATTTATCCTTAAGAGAAGTACTGGGTATAGTAGTTTTTCTCTTTTTATATGCTGACCTTCAGTGAATGTGTCTCCATTGACCTTTATATTGACTCCTGGAGGGCCGATCCTGTCTAACTGCATACAAGATATCTAATTAACTTACCTATCTACAATAGTAGATCTACAAAGAATTTCTGATTAGAGGTCTCCTCAAAATCAACTATGGCTATAGACCCAGAGGAATGCTTGTAAGTCAAAACAAAATGAAGTAATTAAACTGGTTCACTGAAGACAGATCTAAGATTACCCAGGATTCCTTGGAGGAGATGGTGATGTCCATGGACAGGAGCATTGACGGTTTCCCTTGGCCTCTTCAGTAAATGAAGGTTTTGGCTGGCCTAGCCCCTCTCTGCAAGTGGGAATAGTCAAGCCTCCAGTGCCATGAGTCAGATGAGTTAGCTGTCTCATATCCAGAACAGGGCCCGGGCGGGGGCTTGGTACAATCTTGTACCCAGTGTCTAGTCTTCTTACACTTGAAACAGAACCCTTTTCCCTGTTTATCCCTAGGTTTTTCCCCAGACAACCTGGGTGGGTTTAAAGCTTTGCCAATAAGTGGACATGGTGGTGCACGCCTGTGATTCCAGCACCTGTGAGGCCGAGGCAGGAGAATCACCGAAAGTTAGAGGCAGGCCTGGCCTACCTAGAGAGTTCAAGGCCAGACTGAACTACATAGTAGGACCTATCTCAAAAAAACCAAAAAATAAATAATAAAGCATTGTCAATTTTGACAGCTATTATCTTAACCTTTCTCTCTTGTCCCTCCTCTGGGTTCGGACTGTTCAACACAGAAAGGGCTGTATCCAACAATTGGGCTATAGATGTCTGTGGGCCTATCTGAAGGTTTTGTAGTCTACACCAAATATCTGGGGCTAGTTGATGTCCCACTAGTGCTTCTCCCTCCCTGGAAGATGTATCTATATTAGTGTACTTACAGAAAACTGAACACACTTTTTTTTTTTTTTGGTACCAGGGATCGGACTCAGGACCTTGTGCTTGCAAGGCAGGCCTGGTACCACTGAGTTAAATCCTTGGTCTCTTGTGCATTTGTTAACTGAAAAGGGGACCTGATTTATTGGCCTGGGGACTATAAGGAAGAGGTCGAGGTGACCTGTCAGTCTAATCAAACAGGTCACAGAGGCCCACATCCCCCTGAGAGATACATGGGGGTCTCTGGATGGGGTCATCCAGTTATCTTTCTTCTCTTAGGGGGTCACTCTAAACACCATAGCTCCTGAGCATTTCCTCTGATAAAGAGTCACAAAGCCCAAACACAAGGTGTTTCATCCCACCTTGTATGCTTTGAGCAGAAACCCTGTAACTGGAGAACAGTGTTACAGTTGGAAGTACCACCCCATATCCATCTCTTACCATGTCCCAGTTTTTACTGAACCCAAACTGTATTGCAGTAGTAGATATGCTGTTCCTGTTTTAGATTGTCAGGATCAAACCTCTCCCACTCATCAAGCATATGGTCTAGTGGCAAAGCCAGTGAAATCTACATGGTGGCAAGGTCCAAGAGGTTCCCATCTGCTCAGCTTTTGGCCAGTAGAGAGAAGGAGACACCTAGGTCTTGACTCCATAAGATGGCGTCCCACGCAGAAGGAGATCTGAGGGTTCCACAAAGCATCCTTTGTGAGATCCTAACACAGGCTACACAGATATCTCTGTCTGTGTGATGTTGGCATCATTAGGCACAGAAGAACTGCCCCTGGGCAGGGAGGCTTTTGTCTCCATATTGGAACCCACTGACTCATTAGGGAGAAGGGGGCAAAGCCACTTATTGGCCTTACCTAGTCCTCTAACTCCCATGAAGTAAGGGTGGAACTTCTCAAAGCAAAGGTCCCTTACTTACTTAGTTGAACCACTTGATGGCCCAATTGGCATTTCAAGTTCCTTGATGACTCTACTTGTATTCTAAGCCCTTTGATGGCTTAGCTGGTATTTTCAGTTCCCTGATGACTCTATTTAACCAGAATAGAGCCAATTGGGAAAATCATCTCTTGCATTTACTCCAATAGTTTAAAAACAAACAAACAACAACAAAAAAATAACCACTAAGAACTGGGATGGCTCTGCTTTTGTATTTCACAGTCTCTTTAATTAAATTTTTTTTGTTACCAGGATGGAACTCTGGAGCTTGAGAGGCAGGTGCCAGAACCACTGAGCTAAATCCCCAGCCCTCTTTAATTAAATTTTAAACGCTGACTATTCATTC
This sequence comes from Heterocephalus glaber, assembly GCF_000247695.1. The sequence continues at coordinate 37,369,585 of NW_004624734.1, read as the reverse complement.
TGCTCAGGTCATCAGGCATAGGGTTTTTAATTATCAACATTTAAACAAGGAAGAAATCAAGCCAGGAAGCTATAGCCTCAAGTGAGATGTAAGGCAGGAAGGAAACAAGTCAGCTAAAGCTGGCTTGAATAGGCCCTCCCGCCCTTTGCCCCACCCCAGCAAAAGCCTTGGGTATTTCCTTTTTAAAGGGACAAATTTTTCTTTTCTGTGTGGGGAAGAGCCACTGTGCCAGTTAAAATAATTGAAAGAGAAAAGAGGTTCCTCCCTCTTGTTCTCCAAAGTCAGAGGCTTAGCTCATAAGGCCAGTTAGTAAAAAAAGAAATAGATGGCAGTGGTTGACATAAGCCCACATCTAGCAGCATGATTCCATGCAGACTCTAAGCCTATATATCAGTGCCACACACAACCAGGGTGGGGCAACCTTAATCCCAGCACCACCACAAGACAAACTGAGAAATAAAAGCCATTTACAAAACTGGAGTAAGGGGCTGGGGATTTGGCTCAGTGGTTTCGCCACCTGCTGCGCAAGTGCAAGGACCCGAGTTCGATCCCCGGTACCAAAAAAAAAAAAAAAAACTGGAGTAAGTGGAGACCAGGTTAATTTCCAGGAAGAATGTAGCAAACAAATACATGGACCACAAGGCATACCACAAGAAATAAAGAAAAAAAATAAAGATCTACAGTGGCTGGAAGAAAAAAAAATCTCATTCTCCTCCCCATTCCCCACAGCCAGAAAAGCAACAGGCAGTTGTCTGTGTGCCTTGAGAAGAGTCCCCTGAATTCCTGGCCTAGGGGAGAGAGTGAGGGAAAGGAGAAAAGAAAAGCCGTAAGCCTTCGTGACATTTTAGAGAAAAAAACCAGAATGTGTGCCCACTGGGGCCTTCTCTAGTCTCCTGGCTCGCTATGCCAAATACAGTGGTACCCCGGATCACGAATACTTTTGTTTGCAAACAGTGTGGTTCCCAAATAAAAGCATTTGGCAAAATTTTGGTTTTGTTTGTAAACTCTGCATCATGACAAACACAACCACATCCATCTTTCCCATATGAATATGAATTTGACCATTTTTTCCAGAATCATGGAATGAATTAAGTTCATGAACCAAGGTATCACTGTAATGTTTCTGGAATCTCCTAGTTTTTGATTCTCTTGGCTGGCTAACCAAATAGTGTTACTGAATAGCTCCTTCTAAAAGGGGTTCACCAAATGAATGTTGGTGGGTTTTGTGGTGCTCGAGTATCCTCCTGGAGTTAGATTCCAGGTTCTTCTCATCTCAAAGGATTAAACAAAAGGGAAAACACAGTGACAACGTTTATTTGCAAAAGTAAGAGTAAGAATGAGGGAGAAACTGGCTCTGCAGAGCGAGTTTGGCCCAAGTAAAAGAGGAAAAAGCAAGATAAAAGTACACCCTGGAGGAAGAAGGGCGGGCTATCATGAGGAAAACCAGGATCGTGAGCTCTTCTTGGTGCCTGTGTCATTTTATGCTGTCCAAATGTTGAGGAAAAGTTGCAGAACTTCTGCATACTGGTCCTGAGAGGTGGTGCTGGGATCCTACACCTCAGGCTGATGTCAGGTCCAGGCATCCTACTGAAAACCTGCTGGAGTTCTTGCGAGAAGTCCATGTGCAGGACTCTAGGAACTGTTCTGCGCATGTGTTCCAGGAACTTGTAATTAACAGGCCAGCCTACTTTCCTGGCCAGGTTTTCCAGGCCCTAATCTCCTGTCTCAGGGTGACAAGCACAAGGGTATGTTTGCTGGCTTTGACATTGTTGAAAATGACCCTAAAAATAGCATTAGGAAGGTATAACAGCCAAGAAATACAATTAAGGGAGAATAAATGGAATAGATCAAAGGTAAAGGCAGAGAAAAGAGAGACCTGGTGTGCAGTTGATACAAATGTCTGTAAAATAAGACTCAGACTAATATACATAAAGATTTTTCTTTGTTTTCAGGTAACTTCTTTTGTTTTGTTTTGTTTTTCTGAGATAGGGTCTCACTATGTAGTCCATGCTGGCCTGGAACTCATGGCAATCCTCCTGCCTCAGCCTCCCAAGTGCTGATATTACAGGCATGTGCCTCCACGCCCAGCTCAGGTGATTTCTACCTGCTGTGTACAATGATATAACACAGAACTATTTATCTGAGCTGTAAAAGACATGCAGAAGTCTTCTGATTTCTTTTGTGTGATTTCTGGTGTTTTTTGCCCCCACGCTCAAATACCAATGGTATTTTTACACATTGTCTCCTTCTTTGTGGATTTACATATTTTTTGACTTTCATATTTTACCCAGGAAAAGTATTTATTAGGAGATTGGATTTAATTTTCTAAGCATTATGCCGAATGAATTTCTTTACCAGATACCACAATATCCTAAGTTGCCCCCGAGCATTGTGAAGATGGATTGATTATGATTGCCAGCATCTTAATATCAGAGCAATAATAATATCATTATGGAACAAAACCATATTTTCTTTCCTTTTCAAACATATGTTTAGAAACAGCTTTTTGATGATGGAGGTAACTTACAGTCACAGCGAGAGCTGGAAGCTTGAATAAATTTGTAATCAGATGATTACAAATAATTAAAGATGAACGCTGTCAAGCTCATGAAGTGAAAGTTACTCCTACGTTTGGGAGAAAATAGAAGGATCATTAAGTAAATTACAGTCTCAGCCATGAATATATTCATCTAATTAATTTCCAATTATCCACCCTCAAGTTCAAATATTAAAAATTGATACATAATGTAGGTTTATGCTACAAAATTCATTACTTTTTATAATAGCTATCACCTAAACTTGTAGAATGTAGTAATTTTTTCTGGATATCTCCCACATTAAAAAATACATTTCAGAAACTTACTTGAGGGCTGGGAATATAGCTTCAGCAGCACAGCACCTGCCTGGCAAGGGAGAGAGGTCCTGAGTTCAATCCCCCATACCAAAACAAATTATTTTACTATTACTTAAAATAAAACAAGTAGTGAAAAGACAAGACTGTTTCTTTCAAAAAGCCAATCATGAGACTGGAATGTCTCAGTGGTAGAGTGCACACTTAGCACTTGTGAGGCCCCAGTTTCAGTCTCCAGCACCAAAAAGGAAAAACAGTTGCCAAGCAGGCTTTGAACTTTCAGTCCTCCTGCCTCAGCCTCTTGAGAAGCTGAGATTACAGGGATCCACCACCACACCCCACCTCTTTCTCTTCTTTAATGGGAATTGATTCATTCAGCAAATGTTATTTGCCCCGTTTTGTTTTGTTTTTTTGGTACCGGGGATCAAACTCGGGTCCTTGTGCTTTCGAAGCAGGCGCTGGAACCACTGAGCTTAATCCCTGGCCCTGCCCCGTTATCTTCCAGGTGTATTCTAGGTCCTAGAAAGACAACGGGAAACAGAACAAAGCCCTTGCTTTCATGCAGCTTATTTTCTAATCTACAGAGAGAGAGTATCTCAAATTTGTATTAAAAAGTGCATAATGTAACTTTAGCACCGATAACTACTATCCAAGGTGGGATATTCTGCATATTTACCATGGGTACGGTTAGCTTGACATCACATCCTCTTGTACCCCATTATACATTTGGGTTTTTTTGTTTTTGTTTTTGTTTTAGGTTTGTTTGGCTTTTTGAGACAAGGCCTATGTAGCTCAGGCCAGTCTTGAACTCACTATGTAGCCCAGGCTGACCTCAAATTTGCAGTGATTCTCCTGCCTCAGCCTCCCAAGTGCTAGGATTACAGGCATGCACCACAGTGAACCCTTTATATTTGGTATCTTCCTTCTCTGTCTCACCTCCCTTTTCTGCTCACGCCAACTTCCTTGACACTGAACTTCCCAATATATTGTTAGTTCCTCCTTGTCTCCAGTTTTGCTTTCCACAAGTCAACCATGGTCCTAAAACATTCCATGGAAGATTCCAGAAATAAACATGAGTTTTAACTTGTGTGCCATTCCAAGTAGGGTCATGAATCTCACCTGCCCTACCCCACCTAGTCTTTGTCCAGTGGTCCATACCATACAGGCTGCCTCCTCCATTGCTCCCTTAGTGGCCCTCTTGGTTATCAGATCCACTGTCAGAATATCACAGTCCTTGAGGACAAATAATACTTACTTATTTGATAATGGCCCCAAAGAGCAATAGTAGTAATGCTGGCAAACTTCATTATGGTATATTGTTATAATTGGTCTGTTTTATTATGTTATTGTTGTTAATCCCCTTTGTGCCTAATATATAAATTAAACTTTATCATAGGTATGCAAGTATAGGAAAACAGTGTATATAGAGTTCACTGCTATCGGAGATTTCAGGCAATATCTGGGGGACTTGAAGCACATCCCCTACCGATAATGGGGGATGACTGTGACCCTGCACCAGTGGTGGGGAACCTATGGCACGTGTGCTGCAGCAGCCTGTTTGTTATTATTGAACACTCTAAAAGGTTCGCCATCACTGCCCTACATACGCTCGTGCTTCCTGCTCACCCCCAATCAGAACATGGGTCTGCCTTTCCTTCTTGTGCTTGGCACTGTGCGCTTAGTTGCTGGCCCAGGGGTTCAAGCTGAGTGAGTATGCACTCAGGATCTAACACAGCAGCCATTTCCTTACCAACATAGAAGTAGAGTTTCAATAATATAGCAATGGTAGAGGCATGCTAACGTATATTGTCAACACTGGTGGGATAAAGAAAAATAAAGCAAACGCTGGGCATATGCCTATAATCCCAGCACTAAAGGAGGCTGAGGCAAGAGGTCCCAAGTTCAAGTCCCACCTGGGCAATTTAGCAAGACCTTGTCTCAAAAGAAAAAACAGAAAAAAGGCTGGGGATATAGCTCATTGGGAGGTTGTGTGTGTGCATGTGTGCGCATGTTTGTGTACATGCACCCACTCACATGCACACATGTTGATACTGCATGTAACAGCGATGTGTTGCATGACCAGCAAGCATGGGAGACTTCTGTCTGCCCCACACTGATGAGGCGCCAGTGGCAACAGACCTGAGAGAACCAGAGTGAACCTTGGCATCTTCGCCGATGCTGCCCTTTGTGTGCAGTGGACCACAGTCATTGTTTTAGATTATTGTTACAATAAGTTACTGTTTCCTGTGGGTTGAACTGGTAGGACAGACAGAGGGGTAATGTGCAACCAGAAGGACAAGCTGTAAGGGAGCAGAGGTTACCAGCAGACCCTAGCAGCCTCGCAAGTGCCCTTCTTGGAAGTTGGATCTTCCGTGAGCTTGCTCACATCTTCCAAGGCCTTGGACTGTCATTGCATCATGTTATTTTCAGCCTCTTTTCTAGCTCTATCTTTTTCTTCTTTCTGCAAAAATTTAAGTTTCTTCCATTCCAACATAGACTTTCCTGTGACCCTGATTAGCCCTTAACTTACAGTTTCACTTTCTGTGAAACCTTATACTGTGCTGCCTGTTTGCTTCATTCTTCCCCTCTCATTCTTTGATCTACTGGAACATAGCTTTCGTCCCCAGGCTTTGATGGAAATCTTCCTCTCAAAGGTTACAGAGCAGCCCTTCTTGGCCCAAGCCAAGGGCTCTCTCTGATTTGACCTGATTTGAGCATGTTGAGCCCTCCCCATTCTTGTGAAACACTGCTCTCTTTTGCCTCTATTCCATTCCGGACCTTTTTCAGTTCCTTTACGTCCACGATCTTCTTTCCTTCTGTGTTCCCTCGCCTGGTGGCTTCGCCTTCCCAGTGAACTCACTGAAAGCCTTCTTGCCTGTCATCTTTGGCCCTCACTCTGCATTCAGTCACATGTCCGAGGCGCAGCACCTCTAGAGCAGAAGCATTGGCACGCTCTTGTGCTTTCCCTCACTCTCGTCTACTTGGACTTTGCAGTGGCTTTGCACACATGTGCTTCCCTTCCTGTTCCCTTCCTCCAGCCTTTTTTCTGTAGTCACTGGTATTTTTGTTTGGTGTTGGTTTTTTGGTGTGGTAGTAGGGATCAAACCCAGGGCCTTAACACTAAGCTACATCCCCAGCCCTAAGTCACCAATTTGCCCAAGCTGAGCTGTTATTTGTGATCCCCCTGCCTCAGCCTCCCAGGGCTGGGATCACAGGTATGCACCGCCACGCCTGGCTCCTTGGACTTATTTTTTTTTTTTTTTGTACCGGGGATAGAACTCAGGACCTTGCACTTTCAAGTCAGGCTTAGTGCCACTGAGCTAAATCCCCGGCCTGGACTTTTCATTTTTAAAAGTGGAGTACCCCAAAAGCTTCTCTTTTTCCTCCTGTTTTCTAAAATGACCATAAAAGAATTTTTAAGAGTTAACCCCAAAGGATAAAACAAATGAGAGAAGAAAAAGAGATTTTAATGGATTTATAGAAGATGGAAATTGGGAGGAAGCATGACAGTTGATTTAACAAGGTAGAGGAAGTAGTGAATTAAGGAACAAAAAATCAGAAATACTAGTGAAAGCAAGCTAATTAGCCTCCGAAGAAACTCCAGGCTCAGTGCTTACAGGCACACTCTGCACAGTGGCAGGAGACACAGGACCCAAGCCTGCACTCAGAGTGGCCGGACCCCCAACCCCTGCCCATTTCACAGCCACTGCTAAAAAGATCCACAGAAACTCCAGCCATCTGAGGAAAACCTGCAATACAGGCTTCGTAAAACAAATATATGGAGAAAAAGATCCAGGAAAAAATAGGGCTGGTGCAGGAAAAATTTTTAAATAATCATACTTATAAGAGTTTACATCCTCAAAGAACAGCGGAAATGTGTATGTATATTACATATTATTATGTTTAGATTTTTTTTTTTTTTTTGAGACAAGAGTCTTACTGTGTAGTCCAGGCTGAAGCTAACTTTGAACTCACTGTGTAGTCTAGGCTGGTGTCAAACTTGCAGCAATCCTCCTGCCTCGGCCTCCCAAGTGCTGGGATTACAGGTGTGTGCCACCACACCTGCCTACATTTAGATCTAAAATGTCCCCCACAATCTCATGTATGGGAAGGGCGTTGGGTCACAGTGGTGCTGTATCACTAGCGGATTCCCCCATTTGCGAGCTCAGTAGCCAGATGTCCTGTCAGGAGGCGTGGCCCAGAAGGAAGTGTATTTGTCCTGGCCCTGCCTCTCCCACCCTGCATCTTGGCTGTGTTAGGGAAGCAGATTTCCTCACACCAAGCCCTTCTGCTGTGGCCTCTGCTTGGAGCCACAGCCTTGGTGGACTGAGATCACTGAACTGTAAGCCAACACAAAGCACTCCTTTCTCAGTTGTGGGTCTCAGGTATTTCTTACAGTGACGGAAAAGCTAATAGATACATTATGTCTTATTTGTAAAAACTGTCATTAATTGATTTATGTACTTTTATACAAGAACTTTGTATATGTATTTATGTATAAACAAGCTCATGGAAATGGAACAAACTTACGGAAGGTAGAATGAAAAGAGATCAAGATAAAAATTTGAAAAAATTCAGAAAAGTCAATTAACATTAAGTCTGAAAAAGAAAACAGAAGCCATTTATCAAAGAAATAAACAGGAACTTGTCTGAGAGAAGAGGACGTGATCTGAAGCATGCCCCAAACAAGGAATGAGACCACACACTAAGATGCACATTGTTTGTTTTGCGTTTGTTTGTTTGCTTGTGACAGGGTCTCTGTGTAGTTCAGGCTGGCCTCCAACTCACCCTGATTCTCCTGATTACGGGCACGCGCCACCATGCCCGGCTAAGATGCACATTGGAAGATGTCAGTGTCCTGGGCCCATAGAGATCTCGCAAGCGCCACAGTAGTGAGATTGGCCCATGGCAGAGCAAAGTGATCACCCCAAATGATGGGAAATCAGTACCTGCAATTGCAAGTCACCCTGGGCCTGGTGGTGCATGCCTGTAATCCCAGCACTTGGGAGGCTGAGGCAGAAGGATCAAGAGCGTGAGCCTAGCCTAGAGAAGTTAGTGACTTAGACCCTGTTTCAAAATAAAACGGAAACAAAGTCTTTGTAAATAGGGAGGGATGGAGGGTTTGAATGGAGGGCGGAGAATGGGGAAAAAAATAAGAACTAAGATATGTCATGTAAAGGTACAAATTCCCAATGATGAATGTCATCATATTATATACCTAAAATGCACCAATAAAATTAATGAATAAAAATAAACCAAACATTGAAAAAAGAGTTAGATTTGCTCACCGGTACTGGAAAAAAAAAAAGAGAGGAAGAAAAAGAGGCTAAGGGTGTAGTGTGAAGGCTCTGAGTTCAATCCCTGGCACCACAAAAAAATTAATAAATCATAAACTAGTGCACATGGGTGTGGTGGTGCACACCTATAATCTCAGCACTCAGGAGGCTGATGAAGCAGGACCACAAGTTTGAAGCCAGCCTGTGAAATTTAGCAGGATCTGTCTCAAAAAAATAAAAACAGCTGGAAGTGTAGCTCAGTGGTAGAGCACTTGGCTAGCATGTACAAGGTCCTGGGTCCAGTCCCCAGTACAGAAGGAAGGAAAAGGAGGAAGGAAAAGAAAGATGCTAAGAAATTACTCTGTAAGAACATTATTCAGGGCCGGGGATTTAGCTCAGTGGTTTTGCCACCTGCTACGCAAGTGCAAGGACCCAATTTCAATCCCCGGTACCAAAAAAAAAGAACATTATTGAGCAATACGGCAGTACATTAAGGTACTCTCTAGGAGATTTCAAGAAGTTGCCTAGTGACCAAAACAGAGAAGTAGAGATGGGTAAAGCAGCAAATTACTTAAAACCTCATGGCCTGGAGATGTAACTGTAGAATGCTTAGCTGTTATGTATGAGCCTCTTGGCTCAATCTCCAGTATCATAAGTTTGAAAAGCCTTTTTGTACTGTCTTTTTAAAACTATAAATAGCTGAGTGTGGTGGCACATGGCTGTAGTTGCAGTGTGTCAGAGGCTGAAGCAGGAGGATCACCATGAGTTCTAGGACAGCCTGGGCTACATAGCAAGACCCTGTCTCCAAAACAACCCCCCCCCCCAAAAAAAAGAGAGGGCGAGGGAGAGAGGAAAAGAGAGAGATCAAGCAGCATACTTATGTGTGTGTCTGTGGGGGGTTGCAAAACAACTGGCAAGTAGCCCAGCACCCTGAGCAAGGAAGACCCTGCCTGATTGTGGGTGGACCTACCCAGTAGGCTCGAAGCCTGGATGGAAGAGGAGGAGGAGGAGGAGGAAATCAACATGCACTTTCTAATTCAGTTCTGCTTGAGCAGGTGTGTCTTGCAGCAGTGATTGCCTTGGACATCAGACTCCTGCTTCTTCAGCCTTTGAGTGAGGACACGTGTCAGCAACCAGACAAGGAACTTCAGGCTTCGGCCTTGGACTGCTGCAACACCCTAGATCCCTCTTAATCTGAGGCTTCCAGCTTCTTGGGCTGAGCAGCTCCTGATCCTCAGGTTCCCCACCTGCAGACAGCTGCTGGACTATCCAGCCTCTGATCCTGTGAGCCAGTCAACCCTTTCATAATTACATACATAGATATAATATGTGTAGTTCATAATCCCATATAATTTCATGTATACTGTTGATTCTGTTCCTCTAGAGAATGGTAACAAATAGACATGTCTTTGCCATCATCAGTGAACTAATGGCAAAAACAGAGGCATAAAAAAATTAATACACTTCAGTGAACTTGATGGTTTACATAAAGTAGGGACAATGGCTTCTTCTCTAGGAATCCAAGAACAATAGTAATGTGTGGCCCAAGTTGGCCTCACCAATGCTGCATGCCCTTGATAATGTTGGTTGGTTGGTTTGGGTTTTGTTTTTGTGTGTGTGTGCAGAAGGACAACATGAACCTTTGTCTCACAAAGGTTCTTCTTCCCCAATCATTTTGCCCATTTTCTCTGATTAGATTTCACCGGGATTATTAAGTTCTTATTAGTAATTAAAAATGCTAACTTTGGGCTGGGGATTTAGCTCAGTGGTTCCGGCGCCTGCCTCACAAGCGAAAGGACCCAAGCTCAATCCCTGGTACCAAAAAAAAAAAACCTCAAAAATGCTAGCTTCAGGGTCCAAGGACTATCACTTCCTGTCTGTGTAGCAGGGAGGGTTGCACTCAGTGCTCGGGGTCAAACCCAGGGCCTCTCTCATGTTAGGCAAGAGCTCTACCTCTGAACCAGACCTGCAGTGCCTGCTTCTTTTTTAAAGTACTTCAGGTGCATAGCTCAAAAGACATAGATGAGTCCCAGCACTCAGGAAGCTGAGGCAGGAGGATTGCCACCAATTTGAGGCTAGCCTGGGCTACATAGTGAGTTCAAGGCCAGCCTGAACTACATAACAAAATCCTGTATTGTAGTCAGGGTTTTGTCAAGGGAATACATTTAATACAGAACACAATGTATAGGATTATTTTATGATATTTACCCAAAAAGTAAACAACAGAGGATTACAAGAGATTAGCCACAGACTAGAGGCCCAAAGAATCCAGCTGAGGACCTGGATCCCAGCAGTTTCCCACACAAGTCCAGCTAAAGGCTTAGAGTCCAAGGCAATGTCCTCCACGAGTCCAGCCAGTGGCCTAGAGCCCACGGCAATGTCTCATGCTTGTCTGTATTGAGGATCTGCACCCGGAAGGACCAAAGACCAGTGGTGAAAGCCAGAAATTCTACCCTGGTGGGATGAAGGATTTGGGCCACCAGGCTGGGGGATCTATACTGGAGCAAGAAAGTGATGTTCACGGCAAAGAGCAGAGCTCTCCTGATGAGAACATCAGTCATTCTGAGCTATAGTGAGCCCCCAAGCTCCTCCTCCTGCAAGAACAGCCAAGTTTGTATTAGGGACACCATCTGCAGCAAGCTTCTCCTAGAAAATCGACAGCCCATGATCTTCCCCTCCAGTTCTCTTTTTATGGCTGTTGGCAACAGTCCTCAGGTGGATCTTCCACACCTTCAGCTGGGCATTACAAGTTGACCATTAATTAATCCACCACACCCTGCCACAAAAAGAGACACAGTTGAAAAAAAAAATCCCCTTATACACCTGTCTCTTAGCCCAGCAGATTCCCTTGCAGAAGGCAGTGAGCATTAGCAGTTTCCTGTCTGCCCTACCAGGGCCAATCTGCCTATATGAGCCAGTGTGTGTACAACAGCCTGTTCTACACTTTGCCTTGCTTCAGTCGACCATATAATGTAGAGATTTGCTCATAGACATACACAAAGCATATATTCTTTTATAATTCTGCTTATTATGGACATAGCATAATGGTTTAACCTTCTGTTATTGTAAACAATGCTACAATAAATGCCCTTGCTCGTGTATCATTATGCATGATGTACACAAGTACATCACTTCATAGGTCATTAGAAACACAGTGTTGGGCCAGGAATGTAGCTCCGCGGCGCTGCTCCTGCCTGACAAGCACAAGGTCTTGAGTTCGATCTCTGGTACCAGAAAAAAATAAAAAATAAACACATTTGTTGCTGGGCATGGTGATGCACATCTGTAATCCCGGCACTCTGGGAGGCAGAGGCAGGAGGATGACAAGTTTGAGCCCAGGCTGGGCCATGTAGTGACTGAATAGGACCCTGTCTCCAAAAAAAATTGTTCATGTGCTCGATTCAGCAGCACATGTCCTAAAATCTGAATGATGCAGAGAAGATTAGCACAGCCCCTACACAAGGATGACATGCAAATTCATGAAGTGTTCCTTTTTTTTTTTTTCATTGTTCAGTCAAAGGAATGTGCATTTTACATTTTGGTAGCAACTGCTAAAATTACCTCCATAAAATATCTACTTCTCTGACCTTACTCAGCATACACTGTATGATGAAATTATTGGTATTGCATTACAGTTTGGATTTGCAATTCTTTTTTGTTTTTTTGGTACCAGGGATCAAACTCGGGTCCTTGTGCTTGCGAGGTGGGCTGCAGAACCACTGAGCTAAATCCCTGGCCCGGATTTGCAATTCTTTTACAAGTGTTTTTCCATTTCAGTGAACTATTTCTTTTGCATATGTCTATTGCATTATTGGTTTGACGGATTTGTGAGAACTTTTTCTATATAAAGAGAGTCCTGGAAATGAGGGATTCTGGCCGGCTTGAATATGTGGATATAATGTGCAGACATGGGAAAAGGATGGGTTCATGTAAGGAAAGACACTGGAAGGGAGGTGGGAGAGGTACAAGATAAGCCTTTCTAGCTCATGTTATTTACCCTGCCTTTTTCATCAGTGCATTCGTGGCTATACAGATTGACAGGCTTCATTCGGCAGGTTTGTACACGCACAACGCCCTTCACTCATCTCCCACCCCAGTTTCACATGTGTTTGGGAGGTTCAGCACGTATCGTGTATTTTGATCATACTCATGCCCCTACTGCCCAACTTTGTAACACCCCCGCACCCCCACCCCGTTTCATGTGTTTTAGAGGCCTGTGCTTCCTGAGCATTAATGACTGGTGCAGATTTCTCCAAAATGCAGTTTGCAGAGTGACTCACTGAAGTTTAGGAAAAAATATTAGAACTTCTATTTCAGTCTTTCTGTCTCTCTCGCTTCCTTTGTTTTTTTTGAGACAGGGACACGTTACATAGTTCTGTCTGGCCTTAAGCTCACTGTGAATCCCAGGCTGGCCTCAGATTCACAGTGATCTTCCTACTGCAGCCTCCCAGATGCTAGGATTATAGTTATGTGCTGTGCACTGGACTATTATATTTCTTTTGTTCATGTAAAAACAGGAAGTTGAGCCCATCGTGGTGGCACACACCTGTGATCCCAGAACTCGGGAGACTGACACAGGAGGCTCGCCATGAGTTCAAGGCCAGGCTGGGCTACATATTGGGTCACAATGGCAGAATCTTACACATTTTCTGTAATTTATTTATTTATTTATTTTTGGTACCAGGGATCGAACTAGGGTCCTTGCGCTTGCGCAGCAGGCAGCGAAACCACTGAGCTAAATCCCCGGCCTTGCCTGGGCTACATACTGAGTTCAAGGCCAGGCGGAACTACATAGCAAGACCCTGTCTCAAAAAATGAAAAAAACTAAAAAATAAATACAGGAAATTAATTTCTTCTGTTATTTAGTATGTGGGTTGGCACTTTCATCTTTACCAGTCTGAAGGTCACATAAGGTGGTTAAATAAGATGAGGGTATCCAGGGACAAGAGCAGGAATTTTGTGTCACCTCCACTTGTTTGTTCCTCTGCAGCATATTCTGAGACTTTGCAGAATGCTTAAGTAAAGATTTACCAGGTACGCTATCTAGCTTTAATTAAACCAAACTCACAAATAGGTGTTGGTTCCATGCCCAGAGTCCACTTAGTGGTCACCCCCTCTCTTCCACATGCTGGGACTCTTGGGTGCAAACAGCTCATAGTACTGGGTGTCCTGCGTGGGAGAGCTGACCTGGAATGAAAGGAGCCACCTAACCGAAGCTCTTAGGGTACCACCACCGTCACTTCACCAGGCAGCTGTGGTCAGTGACTGCGTGCTAGGTGGACAGGTCTGCGGTGCCATCCACACTCCCGAGCTCCTTCCGAGGCAAACTTAGGGCAGACTGGGCTGAACTACCACCCCTCCTGTCATGTCTTCGCTTGGCCTCCTCCCCTGTCCTGTTCTGTCGCCTCCCCAACTTAGAGGTTTCAGCTCAGATCACTCAAAAACTCCAGGAAACTGGATCCACCTTGAGACCAGAATGCTAAGTGAGATAAAGCAGACATGCAAGACTAACCATCACATGATTTCTCTTATGTAAGAAACCCAACATGTAAGTAAAGAGTAGAATAAAAGATAGATAATAGGTAGGGAGGTAGCTCTTAACCACAGGGGAGGGGGGTCAACCGATGGAGGGAGAGGGGTGAGAAAAGGAACTTGGATGCATCATGAGCATGCACCCAGTCCACACAAGGGATGTGGTCACTGTGTGCAGCACACGTGCTCATAGGCACTAACAGAAAAAGAAAGCCTAGCTAGGAAGAAAAATCACTGGCACAAAAATCCCCATTTCAGGCTCTGCTTCCTGAGAACTTGGCATGCATATATATAATGATTTTTAAATAGTAGTGCAAAGAACAGAAGGATTTAAAAGATCAGAAATAAAAAATAAAAGCAACAGGGCCAGGGATTTAGCTCAGTGGTTCCGCCACCTGCCCAAAGAAAGAAGAAAGAAAGAGAGAGAGAGAGAGAGAGAGAGAGAGAGAGAAAGAACGAAAAAGAAAGAAAACAACAACAACAAAATGGCAGAACTACTTCTTGTCCTACTTTCAGTACAAGCTCTTAGCTGAGGTATGTGAACAAAATTGACAGCTTAATGAGCTCTAACAAGAAGCTCCTAAATGACAAAGACTAATTGCAAGAGGAGTTTCTACCCACTTTGGTAGCAAATGCATCTTCTTACCCTAGTGACTGTAGTGGTCTGACATTAGCGGAATGTAAAGACATTGCTGTTAGCAAAGTACCTGATACCTCTGCATCAGTGCAGCACACCACATTCACTATGTTAACTGACATATGTGTGAAATGCTATTTCTCATTTCTGACATTTCTTACTTCATAATGAATGCACCCCCAAAAGAAGTGAGTAAAAAGAAAACAACTCATACACCGCTGGGGAAATATTTCTTTTCTGCCTGTTAGAATAGCTAAAACACAGAATTTTTTAAAAGAGCCAAACTCGAAACATATTCTTTAGTGAACAAATACTAAAGAAAATCTGCATACAAAGTTCTATGGAAAAGTCATATAAATAAGATAAAGGATAAAAAAATAAGATATAGGATAAATTATGCCACATGGGATGTTTCTGGGTTTTTTCCCCCTTTGAGACAGTCTTGTTATGTGTTAGTGCTAACAATACCCATGAAATCAAACCACTACATTCTTGTCTTCAGTGACAAGTCTTATAAAAAAGAAGGTTGGGGACATTATACAAACTTCTCCATGATCTCCATTGACCTAGTTGTTTTAATAAAAACAATACTTCACATATTTAGCACATCCAGGGATGTAGCTCAGTGGCGCCATGCCTGCCTGGCAAGCACAAGGTCCTGAGTTTGATTCCCAGTACTGAAAAAAAAAAAATTTAGCACACCCTCTTTACAATATTTTTTCAGTACTGATATCCAACTATAGAGCATGCTTTCACTAAGCTACATCTCTACCTCTTTTTATTTTGAGATGAGATTCCAACTGTGCAGGAAGTTCAGCTATCTTCCAGGTAGCTGGGGTTATAGGCATGTGCCACTTTGCATGATTATATATATATTTATTATATTTATAATTATTATATTTATTATAATTATATATTTATTTATATATTTATATATATATATATTTTTTTAGTACCGGGGATCAAACTCAGGTCCTTGCACTTGCGCAGCAGGCGGCAAAACCGCTGAGCTAAGTACCCGGCCCTCCAATTTCCTTTTATAAAAAATAAAACTGACATCATTCTGGGAGGCTGAGGCAGGAGACCCTGACTCAAGATGAAAAATAAAAAGTGCTGGGATGTAGCTCACTGGCAGAGTGCCCTAAGGTCAGTCCTCGTTCCAGAGAAACAAAGCAAGTATAATTTGAAGTATTTCTATTGTTCTGTGATGTCATTGCTAAAAATGATATGTTTGTCAGCTATAAAAATTGAAGTATACTGAAATTTGGAAAGAGAATTCAACAAGGCTGTTTGAAAATTTTCCAAGTGAAGAGTTTCAGTAGATTTTAATCCAATTTTAAATATAAAAATACAACATCTTTTGACTGACATTAGGGATGATGGCTATAATGAAATATAAATAAATTTTATATAATTATGGAATATGACTGAAAAATGAGTATCTTGATTTTATCTACTTCCCTTTGAATCCTTCTAACTTTGTGAGGTATGTTTTTCATCTATAGTGATAAGAATTAAAGTGAATGTAAAAGCAGACCTTCAAGTAGCTCAATATCTGACATATTAAACCAAGATGAAAAAAATAACCTATTATTACTATTTTTAGTTTGAGCAAAGTATTTGCTAATCACTAGTAAAGTAAGTAGCATCCACGTTATTCATCAGCTATGGAGGATGAAAAGAGATGGGTCACACCGAGCCACGGGCCCACACGAGTCCCTCCCGCCCAGTGGAGAAGGACGCCACAGGAGATGCCCTGTTCTTAGCATCCACCCAGTCAGGCATCACCGAATGCACTCATCCAGGGGCAGTGAAGATAGCAGCATCTCCCTTACAAGTTCAAGAAGGAGGGCCGGGGATTTAGCTCAGTGGTTTCGCCGCCGCCTGCTGCGCAAGAGCAAAGACCGGAGTTCGATCCCCGGTACCAAAAAAAAAAAAAAAGTTCAAGAAGGAGGGCCGGGGATTTAGCTCAATGGTTTCACCACCTGTTGCGCAGGCGCAAGGACCCAAGTTCGATCCCCGGTACAAAAAAAAAAGTTCAAGAAGGATAGAAATTTGGACAGACACAACTATCTTATTGGCTGAGGAAGAAATGTACAAGAATGAGAGAATCAGTTCCTTCAATAACCTTAAGAAATTTCTAAAGCAGCTGATTACAAATTTAATATACACAACTCAATAGCTGAGACAGGCATGGTGGCGTATGCTTGTAATCGCAGCACTCTAGAGGCTGAGGCGGGAGGATCTCCGCAAGTTCAAGGCCAGCCTGGGCTACATAGTGAGTTCAAGGCCAAACTGAACTACATGGTGAGACCATGTTTTAAAAAAACAAAAAACAAACCCTCAATAGCTGAGCTGGATGCAGTGGCTCATGCCTGTAATCCCATCACTTGGAAGGCTGAGGCAGGAGGATTCCAAATTCAAACCCAGCCTGGGCAATTCAGCAACTTTGTGAGACCTTACCTCAAAAAAATAAAGGCTAGGGATGGAGCTCAGAGAGAAGGCCATGAGTTCAATCTCCAGTACTATAAAAATAAAAATTTTAAAAGATCCCATATTATTACAACAAAAAAGGTTATATACTCAAGGACAAACGTAAGAAATGTGCTCAGCATGAAGCCAATTGGAGGATACTGAGGATGATTCAAATATATTTTCCAGAACCAGTTCAGTTGTCGCTCCCTCAGTTAATGTTGCCTAGATTCCCTGGAACAGACAAAATCACTTAATATAAGTTCACTGTAGGGCCAGGGATTTAGCTTAGTGGCACCATGCCTGCCTCACAAGCACAAGGACCTGAGTTAAAAAAAAAAGTTCACTGTAAGACTGCATATCTCCTTTGCACTTAAAAACTTCACAATTTTGGGCTGGGGATTTAGCTCAGTGGTTCTGGCGCCTGCCTCACAAGCGCAAGGTCCTGAGTTCGATCCCTGGTACCAAAAAAAAAAAAACTGCACAATTTTATGTTTATTTGTTCCATTATATGCTTGTTATCTCTTCTAGATTTAAGAAGATCCTTAATAACATGATTGCATTTACATTTATATGTCTAGTTCCTAGCAGAATTCTTGATGTATTAGGTGCTCAATAAATTCATCAAGTGAATGAATGAATAAATGAAAGTTATATATTATGCTAGTTAGGAAGATTTAATATTGTAAAATGTATGACTGCCTGGCAAGTGCAAAGTCCTGAGTTCAATCCCCAGTACTGAAAAAAAAAATTGTGAAGTGCGATGTCTATATAAATTAATCTATATAATGGGTATTGTGATGACCACAGTATCCACAGAATTACTTTTGGAACTTACAAAATGTTATTAGTATTCACTTAGATTCTGGAGATGTGAATGTAGTTAAGAGCCTAGGGGGGTGAGCTGTGGGGGAACAAGAGTCACTGGAGGGCAGGTACACCACAGCTGTCCGCAGGTGGGGCCTAGCGGGGCATGGGCCAACTGCCTACCCACTGAGCAAGGGCTCAAGCTCCTGTGAGAACTTGGCAACTTCAGCCTACATCTTGAACCAACCCTCTCTGCAAGACCAGGCTCCTACAGTCAAAATATCTTGAACAGTGTGTGACTAACTTAGTATGCACTTTGCCATGAAGGGAAAAGCCTTTAGAGCACTCAGTTCTATAGACTGCCCAAGCATGGGTTCTTGGGCCAGACCTTTCTACCCATTGTGGAGAAAAGCCAGGCCTGTCTGACTTCTCCAAAGCCTCAGGAACCTGGGTTGCTGACAGGAGCAAAGACTGACAGGAAAAGCCAGTGATGACAGAGAACCTGGGCAACAGCTAACTGTACCAATTCAATTCATAACACCTCCTTGCCTTCCACAGGCGGTCATGATCCTTTCATTTACCTTCATCCTATTAGGGCTGAAATACCAGCGAGCTACATCCCCAGCCCTCTCTACTTATTTATGGTACAGGGAGTTGAAACCAGGGCTCTTGCACTGAGCTGCATCCCTAGCACCCCCTATGACTAAATTTAATAAATTTTAAAATCCGACTGACAGAAAATTTAGGAATATGAGAATATTCCAAAAACACTTTAAAATGTCATTAGTAAGAAATTCATCTACTAGAAATTAAAGTTTATTTAAACCTACACCCAAGTGAGGTAGTACACACCTGTAATGCCAGCACTAGGGAGGCTGAGGCAGGAGGATCACTGTGAGTTCAAGGCCAGCCTGAACTACATAGTGAGACCCTGTCTTGAAAACAAAGAGGGCCAGGGATGTCGCTGTGCATTGCCGTGCCTTCCTGGCAAGCTTAAGGTCTTGAGTTCTATCCCCAGTACTGGAAAAAAAAACGAAAACAAACAAAAAGCTACAGTATTTGAATCCCTTTGCATCCAGTTAATGAATCAATGAGGTCAAATAATGACTTCAGGAATAAATTAACATTCATATGGGAATTTAGTATATGATAAAGATGACATTTTGTATCAAAGCTTACAGGATGGATTATTCAAGAAATAGTTTTGAGGGCCGGGGATTTCGCTCAGTGGTTCCACCGCCTGCCCCACAAGTCCAAGGACCCGAGTTTGATCCCCAGTACCAAAAACAAAAGAAATAGTTTTGGGAAAACAGGAGAGCCATAAAAGAAAAGATTGATTTTTTTTTTTTTGGTACCAAGGATAAAACTCAGGTCTTTGCGTTTGAGAGGCAGGCGGCAGAACCACTGAGCTAAATCTCCAGCCCCAAAGATTGATTTCTGAATCATCTACTTCTTTAGAAAAATTGACTCTGAGTAGCTGATTCATATTCATGGTGAACAACAGCAAATCTTAAAACAGTACAAAACACATATATTAAAAAATGAACCCCCACCCACTCTGTCTATCCATTCCTCTTTGCAAAGACAATTAATACAACCAGTCTCTCAAGTATTTTCAGAAATACTCCATGGTACACACACACACACACACACACACACACACACACACACACACACACACTATAGAATGAATACAGATTGGATTAGTCAGTTGCTGGCACAACATTCAACACCTGCAACTTAAAGGAGGCGAGATTTAGTTCAGCTCACAATTTCAGATGGTTCAGTCCATGGTTGACTGGTTCGAAGGCAGAAATGGCAGGTGGGGGGGAATGGTGGAAGGAAGCTGCTCTCAGCCAGGAAGGAGAGAGACAGGAAAGAGAGAGGAACCGGGGACAAGAATACACCTTTCCACGTCACACCCTCAGTGATCCATCTCTTCCAATGATTGTAATGCCCCCATGATCCAATCACTTCCCCTAAACCCCACCTCTGAACACGTGAGACTTTTGTAGGACATTTTAGATCTAAACAAAACATACACAGATATAAATATGTATCTGAATTTTTTTATTGTTGTGTTTTGGCTTTTTTTGAGACAGTCTCACTTTGTAGTGCAGGCTGGCCTTGAACTCACTGTGTAGCCCAGCCCGGCCTCAAACTCAAGGTGATCCTCCTGCTTCGGCCTCCCAAGTGCTCAGGCATGCACCACCACGCCCAGCATGTATCTGGTTTTGGTAGCCAAATGCAAGCATTTTTTTGCTTTTTCTTTCTCTTTTTGCTTTTTCTTTCTTTGCCTATTTTGGAGCATACTTTTCTTTTCATTCCTTTTATTCTTTGAAATACTTTGGGGGCCAGGGATGTAGCTCAGCGGTGCAGCACCTTCCTGGCAAGCACAAGGCCCTGAGTTCAATTCCCAGTACTGAGGGGGAAAAAAAAGAAAAGAAATACTTTGGCATTAATTCCATGTAAGTATGCACAGAGTTGTCCCTTTTTTGTTGTTATGGACTACATAAAGCAATCCCTTGGAATAATATCATGTAAGTGTTACATAGTATACATATATCCTAGGGGAAGGGATATATATAAAGAGCTCTCACAAATCAGTAAGACAAAGAAAAGCAAGCCTAAGAAAATGTAACATACATTTGAATATTTAAAGCAAAGAAAAAAACTTTTTTTGGTACTGGGGATCGAACTCAGGACCTTGCATTTGTGAGGCAGGTGTGGTGCCACTGAGCTAAATCTCCAGGCCAAGAAAAAACTTTTGAAAAGAAAAGAATAATAAAAATAATATGTAGAATGAGGAGTTTTCACTGGAATGAAAAGGCAGGAAAGTTCTGTAATATCAAGCCAATGCCGATGCTGACTGGGGAGACTGGTGCTCTGGTATCCCATCCATGGCGCTGTAAATTGATGCCATAGGGGCAATTTGACAATGTCTATCAACATGCAAAATCCACAAGAATTTAGACTCATCAATTCCACTTCCCGTAAGTGCATTAAAATGTCTATGCAAGACTGGGCACTGTTACCACTGTAACTTTTTAAACCGCACAGTACCCTAAATGTCCAAATAGAATTCTAGCTACATAACACTGTAAGAATAAAGTAATACACAGCCATTAAAATGACATAAATCCTTCTGGTACATGTCTAAGTGAAGAATCTACAGAGCCACATATGTAGTTCATTTTTATTGAAATTACTTCTAAAATGGTATGTGCTAATATATCCATTTTTAAAGTCTACAGTATAACTAGTTATTGGTGGTTACCTCTGAGGAGTGAGATTCTGTGACTGAGGGTGTGGATGGGAGATTTTCACTTTTCTTCCATGAAAACAGCTACACTGAAACGTCATGTAAGAGGGGACAGCAAGCTCCCCATCTGCAAAGAACACGATGATCCACCCCAGTTCAGACGGGCAAGTCTGTGGAGGCCACAGCAAGCTCCCGAGCTGTGAGGCACACGCCAATCTGGCCTGGTACACACAGGCAAGTCTGCGGAGGCCACAGCAAAGCTCCCGAGCTACGAGGAACACGATTATCCACCACGGCTCAGAAGGGCAAATCCACGGAAGACACAGCAAGCTCCCGAGCTTCCTGGAAAAGGCGGATCCAGACCACTTCAGATGTGCAAGTCTGCAAAGGAGAGAGCAAGCTCCTGAGCTCTGAGGAACAGGCCAGTCCAGCCCAGTTCAGATGGGCAAGACTGCAGAGGCCACAGCAAGATCTTGAGCTGCGTGGAACACGCCGATCCAGCCCGATTTAGATAGGCAAGGCTGCTGAGGCCACAGCAAGCTCTCCAGCTACACGGAACACGCCAGTCCAGCCCAGTTCAAAAGGGCACACATGCAGAGGCAACAGCAAGCTCCCCATCTGCCCAGAACACGATGATCCACCCTGGTTCAGACGGGCAAGTGTGCAGAGGCCACAGTAAGTTCCCGAGCTGTGGGCAACATGCCAGTCCACCCCGGTTCAGAAGGGCAAGTCTACAGAGGGCACAAAAATGTCCTGAGTTGCGAGGAACTTGCCAATCCGGCACAGTTGGGATGGGTAAGTCTACAGAGGTCACAGAAAGTGCCCGAGCTACTCAAAACATGCCAATGTTGCACAGTTCAGACGGGCAAGTCTTGGAGGCCACAGCCAAGTTCCTGAGCTGCGCAGAACATGCCAATTCAGCCCAGTTCAGATAGGCAAGTCTTCCGAGGCCACAGCAAGATCCCGAGCTGTGAGGAACATGCCGATCTAACCCAGTTCAGATGGGCAAGTCTCAGAGGGCACAGCAAGATCCCCAGCAGAGCTGAACACGCTGATCCAGACCAGTTCAGACAGACAAGACTGCCAAGGCCACAACAAGCACCGGAGCTGCAGGGAATACGCCGATCCAGCCCAGTTCAGAAGGGCAAGACTGGGGAGGCTACAAGTTCCCGAGCTGTGGGCAACATGCCAATCCAGCCCGGTTCAGATGGGCAACTCAGCAGAGGCCACAGTAAGCTCCAAAGCTATGCAGAACACACCTATCCAGCCCAGTTCTGACCGGCAAGCCTGTGGAGGCCACAGCAAGCACCCGAGGTATGCAGCATATGCCGACCCAGCCTGGTTCAGATAGGCAACCCTACCGAGGCCACAGCAAGCTCCCGAGCTGGGGGAAACACGCCCATCCAGTCCGGTTCAGACGGGCAGTACTGTGGAGGACACAAGTTCCCCAGCTGTGGGCAACATGCCGATACAGCCTGGTTCAGATGGGCAAAAATGTGGAGGCCATAGGATGCTCCTGAGCTGCCCAGAACATGCTGATCCACCCCGGTTCAGAAGGGGAACCACTTCTGAAACCAGGCAGAACCACTGAGCTAAATCCTCGGCCCTTTAAATGATTTTAAATGGATGGTGCAAATATCATTAAGCCAGTGCTATAATTTTTATTATAAATTATTGATTACTAGAGGGGATTTTTAATTTTTGTTGGTTTGGTTTTGTTGGGACAGGATCTCCATATGTTGCCCAGGCTGGTCTTGAACTTGCGATTCTCTTGTCTCAGCCTTCCAAGTGCTGAGATTACAGGCATGCACCACCACACCCAGCTCTTAATTTTTTATTTAAGAGAAAACCATTAATGAATCAATGTTCCTGGCCATTTATGCCAATATTAAATCACAAGGTTATTGATCTAATAGTGGAGTTCTGTCTCAGACTTCCTGCCTGGCAGACAGTGTGGCGCATGCAAAGCTGCTGCTGCCAGCTTTGGCCCAAAGACAGCCTGACCAGTAACAGCCGGGACCACGTTGCAGTCCACAGGCATGGGGTAAGGAGCACAGGTCAGTCAGCACAGTCAACTCTGAGGTAAATGCTGGCTGCATATTCTGTCCCTCGGACTCAACTGATGCTACACAAAGAAGCCAGATGTCCAACGCGTTAGGTTAAGTCCCTTACCACAGGCTGCAGGAGAGACCCGACAGGAGGGTGTGCTTCCTAGAGTAGGGGTCTGTGTGACGAGCTGGTTATTTGGAAATGCCGAACGGTCGGGCAAGACACCAGGCGAGGCCTGAAAAGGCGGAGAGTATCCAACACATAGAATGGATGTTCCTGCCACACACCTTAGCAACCTCAGCATTGCTTTCTTCTTCCTTACTAAGAAACGCCACCCTTTCCCTCACAGGAAGCGCTGTCCTGTTTGTCGCTGGTACCTCCGAATTGTCGACCTCACTGCTCCTGCACTTTGGGGCTACCGTTAAAGTAAATCGGGTCACCCGGATGCAAGCGCCGAGACGCGAGAGGGCCAAGGGTGGTTCACACTGCGTGGGTCGCCGGCTGAGGGCGCCTCAGGAGGGTGAGGCAGGGTGATGTGAGTCCCCATGCTACCCAGAAGGATGGCCATTGGTGGGATTCTTCACTTTTTGTTCTCAGACCACGGGCAATGAGGTGTGAAGTGTAAAGGAGCGATGTCATAGACGTAAAGCAAACCGTTTTATAAAAGGGAAGAACTGTTGTAGGATTGATTGATATTGTAAATAGAGAGTGAGCAAAATTCGACCAAACAGTATGTTCTTCGTGGTATGTTCCTTAACCTGCTAGAAATTGGCTCTGGGCGTGAGAGCAGGTCCTCACCGTGGCGACTGCGGACTTTAACGGGAATGCTTAGGCCCCGCAATGGGGGGGGGGGGGAAGGATCTTTGCTTTGGAGCGCTTAAAATAGAACACAGCTGGCCAGTCCGGCCCTCAATACCCTTAAAAGACTTTCAGTCCTCCCTCACCGCTTGAAAGGGTTTGGTGTTTGAGAATCTGGGTCAGCAAAGTGAGTGGATCAGCAGTTTAATAACTATGGTTTATTTAACGGGAAAGTTCTGCTTCAATGCGTGACTTGAGTAATAACTTGAGTGTGCATCTGAATTACCTGGGGGTTTGTTAACCAACTTGCTGGGGCTTGGCCCCCAAGTTCTGATTCAGTGAGTCAGACATGGGATCCAGGAGCTGCCCGTGTTGTGCTCAGGAGGTTGCACATTGAGAATTACCAAGCCAGACAGTTGAGCTAATTCCCTTGATATGATTCTCAATATTTTTTCTGTTGTTTGAAGAGTGTAAGATAAAAACTACATTAATGGCACTAGACTTTATTACCTTAAGATCAGGTGCTACAGTCATTTGCTGCATATTGTTTGCTTTAGGTTTTACTGACCTTTCCCCGCCTAGGGTAATGGGATTGAAACCAGGGCCTTCACACTGAGCTACACTTCCAGCCCTCCAGTGTTTTGAGACACTCTCACTAAGTTGTCCAGGCTGGGCTGGAACTTTCGATTTTCCTGCCTCAGCCTCCTGGAATGCTGGGATTATAGTCACCCCACAACACGTAGCTTTACTTACCTTTTGATTAGAGGTTGTCTAATTTTAGATTTAATGTGGATTTTTTTAAAACTGCATATAATGAAAACATTCTAGCATGTAATGGGTACCAATTTTATAAATCTATAGACCTCAGAAATGTACTTACTGCCTCATTCTCTGATTCCATCCCCTTCCCACATTAACTCATTACAAAGAGTGGAACTGCAGGGCCATAGGATAACAACATTTGCATTTGAGGAACTGATGAACTGTTTTCCAACAGTACTAAGCTATTATACATATCCCACCAGCAGTTTACCAGGATTCTAATTTCTCTACATCTTGAACACTTGATATTATGCATCTTTTTATTATGGTCATATTAGTGGGTATGAACCACTGTATTATTTTGGTTTTTACTTCCAGTTCTCTACTAACTAATAATGTTGAACATCTTTTCAAGTGCTTATTGGCTTTTTTGTATATCTCCTTTAGGGAAGTGTCATTTAAACCCTTTGCCTAGTTTTTAGATTGGAGTTTTTAAAATTTCAAGTTGTAAAGGTTCTTTTCATATTATGACTACCAGATCCTTTATCAGATATATGATTTGCAAATATTTTCTTCCCATTCCATAGATGATTTTTTCCCTTCCTTGACAGTATCCTTTGTTCTTTAATTTTAAAGAAGTCCAACTTATCTAATTTTTGTTCTTATTGAATATTTTTGGTGTCATATCTAAGATCTTATTGCCTAATTGAAGTTAAAAAAAAAAGTATTATCAGCTCTAGGTATCCTTCTAAGAATTTTATGGTTTTAGGGCCAGGGATTTAGCTCAGTGGTTTTGCCGCCTGCTGTGCAAGCGCAAGGACCCGAGTTCGATCCCCGGTACAAAAAAAAAAAAAAAGAATTTTATGGTTTTAACTCTTTGATCCATTTTGGTTTTTTTAATTTTTATTTTTATTAGTACATACTTGCGGTAAGTACACAATGATCACATTCATCATGGAGATTTGGTACAAGTACCTAACACATCTTCATTCCTTTTTCATCACCCTTCCTTGCCTGCCCTCCCATCTCCCTCCACCTCTTGGCCCCTTCTTTTTTGGTGTTTTTTTTTTGGTACCAGGGATCAAACTCAGGACCTCACGCTTGGCAGGCAGGTGCTGTGCTACTAAGCTACATCCCCGGCTACATGCCCTTCCCTTTTGCAGAAGATCTTTTTCCCCGTTTCCTATTATCTGTCTTTTATTTTGCTCTTTGACTTATTTATATTTTGGGATTGTCATATAAAAGGAACTTTGCAATATTTAAGCTTCTGTGTCTGATTTGTTTCACTTAACACTAACATTCATTTTCCAACAAATGACTCACATTTATCCTTCATGGCAGAGTAGTTCTCCACTGTATATAAAGACCACATATTCTTTATCCATACATTGCTAATGGACATACAGGCTGCTTCCAAAGTTTAGCTGTTATGAATTGTGCTGCTATAAACAGGGGTATGCATGTATCACTATAATTTGACTTTAACTGTTTTGGAAAAATAAAGAGGAATAGCTGGATTGAATGAAATTTCTACTTTAATTTTTTGAGAAATCTCCATACTGCTTTCCATAGTGGCTGTACTAGTTTACATCCCCACCAACAATGTAGAAGGGTTCCATTTTCCCCTACAGCCTTGCCAGCAATTGTTATTATTTGACTTTGGGGGGGGGG
>NW_004624734.1:37318715-37342333 GCF_000247695.1 Heterocephalus glaber | reverse complement strand
TTTTTTTTTTTTTTGTACCAGAGATTGAACTCGAGTCCTTATGCTTGCAAGGCAGGTGGCAGAACCACTGAGCTAAATCCCGGCCCTTGAGTTCTTTATGTATTCGAGATAATAGTCCTTTACCTGAATAGCTGGTAAAAAATTTTTCCCACACTGTGGGTTTTCTCTTCACTCTGTTGGTGGTTTCTCTTACAGTTCAAAAGCTTATTAATAAGATGAGGTCCCAGTTGTTGATTCTTTGTAGTAATTCCCATGCCATCTGGGTTTTGTTTATGAAGTCTTTGCCTACTCCTGTGTCCTCAAGCGTTCTACGTATTCTCTCTTCCAGCAGGCTTAGTGTTTCAATTTTAATATTTAGATCTTTGATCCATTCTGATTTTAGGTCAGTGCTTGGTGACAGATATGGGTCTAGTTTCAATCTTTGGCATGTGGAAAGCCAGTTTTTCCAGCATCATTTATTAAAGAGGCTTTCTTCCAGTAGAGGTGTTTGGTTCCTTTGTCAAAGATTAGGTGGCTGAGTATGTCTGGAGTTGTTTCTGCATCCTCTAGTCCATTCCACTGATCCTCAGCTTTGTTCTTTTGCCAGTACCATGCTGTTTTTATCACAGTAGCTTTGTAGTATAATTTCAACTCAGGGATTGTGATGCCTCCTGCCTTGCCTTTGTTGCCCAGGATTGCCTTTGCTATTCTAGGTCTCTTCTGGTTCCAAATGAATTTTAGGATTGTTTTCTCTAATTCTGTGAGATATGACGTTGGGATTTTTTTTTTTTTTTTTAGTACTGGGGATCGAACTCAGGACCTTGTGCCTGTGAGGCAGGCAGTGGAACCACTGAGTTAAATGCCCAGCCCTGCTGTTGGGATTTTGATCGGGTTTGCATTGAATCTGTGTAACAATTTTGGAAGTAAGGCCATTTTCACTATATTGGTTTTTCTTATCCAAGAACAAAGGATGTCTTTCCATTTTCTGATATCCTCTTCAATCTCCTTTTTCAGAGTTCTGTAGTTTTCAACATAGAGATCTTTTACTTTCTTCATTAGATTGATTCCTACATATTTCATTTTTGGGGGTGCTATTGTGAAAGGGATTGTTTCTTTAATTTCTCTATGAGTCTGTTATTCATATACAGGAGGGCTATTGATTTTTGAGTGTTGACTTTGTATCCAGCTATGCCACTGAATTTGGTTATCAAATCTAGGAGTCTTTTGGTGGAGTTTTGGGGCTATGTAGAGTATCATGTCATCAGCAAATAATGATTTAAATTTAACTTCTTCCTTTCCTGTCTTTTTTTTTTTGGTATCGGGAAGCAAACTCTGGACCTTGCACTTTCGAGGCAGGCGCCGGAACCACTGAGCTAAGTCCCTGGCCCAACTTCTTCCTTTCCTATCCTTATTCCTTTTCTTTCTTTATTTTTTTAATCTGATTTTATCAGATTGAGAAATTTTCTGTAGGGTTTTTTTATCATGAATGGGTGTGGGACCTTATCACACGCTTTTTCAGCATCTGTTGAAAGGGTCATAGAGTTTTTGTTCCTGGCTCTGTTTATAATAGTATATTACATTTTTTTTTGTCCCCAAGTTTTATGCAAGAACTCATAAAAAATATTTCAGACAGGGCCGGGGATTTAGCTCAGTGGTTTTACCGCCTGCTGCACAAGCGCAAGGACCTGAGTTCAATCCCCAGTACCAAAAAAACCCACAAAAACCAGCAACCCATTTTGGCACCTGTATTTTCTTTTCTTCCCTTTTTTTTTTTTTTTTTTTTTTTTTGGCACCCGTATTTTCAAGCAGAAGGAACTTACATGCAAAACTTTAAACAAGAATGGGCAAAAGAGGTCTGTAAAGTGGTAGGATCAAGATTTGGGAAAAGCCACTATTTGCAAGTCCACAATCTGAAGCCAGCTTTATGACAGAGGTAACAAGGCGAAAACATCATGTAACATGGGACACGGAACACCTTACAACCCCCAAAGGCAGAAGCCTGTACATTTTCCTCCTTACCTGTGAAACCATCTCATAGAAAAGTCACCAAAGTTGTCTCTGGACTTGGAATTTCAGGTGACTGATGCTTGCGGAACTGCTATCTTAGATCTTCAATAGCTACTAACTTGTTTGTGGGGTGGTTATAAGGTAAATGTAAGACAATGTGGTCATCATGTCCATTTTCCTAGGTAGTAGACAACCTAATGAGGAAGATGAAAGAAAGCCTTTTCAGACAATAACATTAAATCAGAAAAAAATACGTGGTTACAGGTGTGCTGAGCATGACTGATGCCCACAGACATACCTAGGTATCCCAAGTCCACCCACGCCTACGCCACCACTTCAGGTCCCCAGCAGCTGGGATGAGACAGATGTGTGGCTGCTTCTGTTATCAGTCCACAGAAGAAATTTCAGTCCTTTAATTATGATGGGGTGAACATCAATTCATTAGCTCCAGCTTTATTCCCAGAGCTGCCTGGGAAGCCCAGAGGGAGACTCTCGGAAGTCTTCCCTGGAGACAGAAAGGCCATGGCCCTGGTCTGCACTGCCCTTTGTCACCTCAGTGGTGTGGTTCTGCATGGGCTTCTAACTGCTTCATTAATTTCTTACACAACCCTCTTAAAAGGTGGGGAGAGTCTCCTTCACACTCGAAATTCCCTAACTCCCTAAAGTTCTGATTTCACTAAAATTGAAGGGCTCAGGCTGCTTTGTATATAAAATTACATTATTTTCCTCTTCATAAGTAAACAACTTAAAACACATAATTCTCTTCATTACCACAGACTAAAAAAACAATTAAACATCAGTTAAATAACAGTTTTGAGCCAGGCATGGTGGTGAACGTCTATAATCCCAGCACTCTGGAGGCTGGGACAGGAGGATCACCTCAGTGAGTTCGAGCCCAGCCTGCACTACATAGTGAGACCTTGTCTCAAAAACACCAAAAAAAAAGCCAAACAAATAATAGTTTTGATCCCTTTCAAGTTGGTGGATTTCATCCACGAGCTAAGTGAGCAGTGCTGAGGATGTAGCTTAGTGCAGGAAAAGAAAAATATTTTTTATAAAAGGCAGAAAAATTTTCACATGTAAATGTTGGGTTTCAATTTATAATCAGTTGATAACTATAAATCAAGTTACATATTAAGGTAAAAAATTTACACCATGTCCTTGAATAAATAAGATTTTGAGAATGTACTTCCAAGAAGCAAATTTTTGTTTTTGGGGGGGTTTTGAGACAGGGCCTGTGTAGCTCAGGCTGGCTTCAAACTCACAGCAATCCTCCTGCCCCAGCCCCAGCCCCAGCCCCAGCCTCAGCCTCCCGAGTGCTGGGATTACAGGCATGCAGCCCCACGCCACCACGCCCGGCTGGAAATAAGTACTTTTAAGTATCTATCTGTAAAATCTGTAAAGCTATTTCAAATATTTTGCAGAGTGGAGAATGTTGAGGGATTGTATCTCTGCTTTGTTTTCTTTTTCTATTCGGTACAGGGGGTTGAACCCAGGGCCTTGCACTTAACTACATATCTAGCCCTTTTTATTTGATTTTGAGACAGGGTCTCACTAAGCCGCTGAGTTGCCCAGGCTGGGTTTGAACTTACAATCTTCCGGCCCCAGTCTTCCAGAGTTCTGGGATTACAGGCCTGTGCCACTGCACCTGGCTTCCAGTCTCTTAATTTATATTAAGACTGTTACTCAATTTCATTCAGAAATGAGCAAAAATAACACTGTCCACCAGAACTTGGGAGGCTGAAGCAGGAAGATCACAAGTTCAAGGCCAGTCTGGGCTACCTAGTAAGATCCTGTCTTGGGAAAAACAAATCTCAAAACTAATTTAGATACAAATCCTACTCTATACCACAGGGTATTGTAATAATTATGTATAAAACTTTGTAAGAATCTAAACCATAACCTTTAAATATTTGCAGAAAAAGTTAAAAAAAATTTTTGCTTTTTTGAGACAGGATCTCACTATGTAGTTCAGGCTGTCCTTGAACTCATGTACCCCAGGGCTGGTCTCAAACTCAAACTTTTTTCTAAGAAATATTACAAAACTTTTCACTAAAAGCACATTAAGTAGAGTGATAGAAATGATCATAAATGGAGCAAAAACTCAGGCTGAATCTTTTTGGGTTTTGGTGTCCTTTTGTTTTTTCTGGTACTGGGAACTGAACTCAGGACCTTGTGTTTGGCAGGCGTGGCACCACTGAGCTAAATCCTCAGGACTCTCAAACTGAATCAAAGAATTTCTTTAATAGTACTGCAAAAAACAAAAAAAGGAATTTCTTCAATTCTTCAATATCTTCTTTTTGGGGGGGTACCAGGGATTGAATTCAGTCAAGACCTTGTGCTTGCGAGGCAGGCGGCGGAACCACTGACCCAAATCCCTGGCCCCATTACTCTGATTTGAATAAAATGGCTCAGAGGAAGTCTGCCAAGACAAAAATCTTACATGCATTTCAGAACTCTCTATCAGATAATTTAGAGACAAACACATAGAAGACACACAAAACAAAACAAAAACCCTTCAATCTTGAATCTGACTTTTATTTTAAAATACATTTAGCATAGAACTGTCATAGGACAGGAAGTAACAAAACACCAAGAAATAGTATTTTCAAGTACTTTTTAAGCTAGACAAAAATCAATAGGCTAGCACAGACCCAGATTTCGGGAAACAATTCTTAAAATTCAATTCATTAACTACACATTTTGAACAAAAAGTTGTCACATTTTCCAATGTACCGAGACAAGTTTCTAGGTGCCCTGGTTTCTTTTCAACTAATAAGTAAACAGCCCAAACTCAGTTGCTTTACTTAAAATTATCAGATTCAGTTTTGGTAAAAATTACCATGCCCTTAAATTTTCAATCAGGATTATAAAAATATGAGCTCAAATAATTGTTGTCCAAAATAGAAACATCTTAATTGCTACTTTGGATAACCATATAGATATTGCACTAAAGTCAGTAATCTCATACTTGATATTCATTTATATGGAAAGTTAATTTTCTTTTCTTTTCTTGAGACAAAGTCTCACTATTTAATTCAGTAATCCAGGCTGACCTTGAACTCACTATGCAGATGAGGCTGGCCTCAAACTCACCGCCACCTTCCAGTCTCAGCCTCCTGAATGCTGGGATTACAGGCATGCACCACCACACCTGGCAATTTTCTTCTTTATGACAAGTTTACTACAAATAAACTTAACGTTAAACTAATTACAATCACACTTCAAAATATAAAGGCACACAAAGAAAAAAGAATAGTTCAATACTATACACACTATACTCAAATTTTCCACTGTGAAAATAAAAAGTTGGAAAAAAAAAGGATCTAAACTACTAATGCTACTTTTAGATTTTTTTTTTTACAATTTATCATCTTTTACAGCTGGTAAGTAGGTATTAAAAGTTAATTGTGGGAAATCCAATCCTTTCCAAGTAATGTAGAGAAACAGTTTGTTTACATAAGGAACCATGTGCACTGTTCCATCTATAAACTCCAACACCCTTTCCCATGCACTGGAAACATCTACTTGTAGTATAAACAATCAAGACAATGTACAAAAATACATCTTGTTCCTATAACTTAACAGTACACAGAAAAATACCTACAAAAATGGAAGTATTTATCTATTTAGCTTTCCAATAAATTAGTGAGAAATTTTAGCCCAGTTCAATTTCTTTCTAAAGAAAGACTAAAGAGTTACATACTGGTGGTTTACTTCGATCCCTGTTAGTTTGACATATATTTTAAAAATATTTGCCTAGGTATATGCAACTTAGAGTCTTACTTTTACATCACAGTATACATGGTGTTTAAGTCAGCAACAGAAAGGCACAATTAGCAAGCAATAAAATTCAGTACCTGATTTATTAAACTTATGCCCAAAACAGTTGCAAAAGAAGTACATTCAATACAGTGTACAGAACTTAAAAAAACAAGGACTCCAAAAACAAATCCCAGTTTGGTCCAGTGAAACTGCTCCCCATGTTCAGCCTCATGGGTAACGTGAAAGGTGGTGGCAGTGTAAAAAGAGGCAGTAAATCAGTATGTGGTAGCCTAAGAGTTCTGGTGTAGCAATTATGCAGTTCAGTTAGGTCATGACTCCCATAGCAAATAAATGCTAAACATTATTTGTTGTGTTTTTGGTACCGAGGATCAAACTCGGGACCTTGCACTTGCAAGGCAGGTGGCAGAACCACTGAGCTAAGTCCTCAGCCCAAGAAGTTAAGAAGTGACCACCCCACGTCACACAGCTGGTGCTAGGGTCAGGGTTTGTTTCTTTTTCTTTTTGGTACTGGGGATCAAACTCAGGTCCTTGCGCTTGCGAGGGAGGCAGCAGAACCACTGAGCTAAATCCCCGGCCCTAAACATTATTTGTTAGGAACAACATACCTGTATTACTTCCAAATACACAGGCACAATTGTTTGCATATTATTCTTGATTTTATAATACACACCCTACTGTCTAAAAAAACTTAGGTATATTATTTTATATATAACATATATTAGATATATGATTGCATATTATGTACCTTAATATATATTATATATATAACTTGAATCCATGAAAGCACAAAACTCTCCAAACATATGAACATTCTAAATGGAAACTTAGCATTTTCTCAGTGTTAAATAGATCAGCCCACCTAAAACAATGCCTGGATGTGCAATGATAAAATGTACTGACTCTTAAGAATTTACTTGCCAAAGCCTAACTCTGACCTTTTATTTTTAGTGTATTTTTAGGTGTCAGTAACTGATAGTCTCCTTTCTTATTATAAATAGTATTTCCCCATCAAGAGATACCAATAAACAAAAATATGTAGGGAACTAAAAATGTGGTAGAGAAACCAACCATTCCATAGGTAATATATCGATAAGGAAGTTCAACTTCCATGTGCTGTCTTGCTTTTCGAATATCATCACAAGGTATTTTAAAGATTTTACAGGCCAAAGGAATGGTGATCTTTTTCATTATATTTCTAACTATGAGTACAACTCCCATTCCTATGAGGACCCGCAATATGGCTTTTGCAAAGACAGTCAGAGTAATGGGAGGGGTACGCAGAGGTAAAATGTCTGGAGAAGGATCTAATATTAGAGCCATGCTGTGAGTAACATGAGATCCACATGCAATTCCAGCACCACTTCCTAGAATCTGAGCTGTGTCTCCTCGGGATGTGCTCCAGGTGTCCAGAGTGAAAGAAAAGATCCCCAAAGCTAAATGGAGCCCAATGATGATCAATGGAGCATATTTGTGAGTTTGGTTGAAGTTGTCAATCAGGTCCACAAACGGATAGAAGACAGCCAAGATTAAAATGGTGTATAGGAAGCCAGCAATAATGTCCTGGGAAAAAAGAAAAAATGTGGTTGTTTAATATACTATTTTTTAGCATTTAAAAGAAGTGTTATTTCACTTTTTAAATCCTGGATATGAATTTTACAGCCAAATTCTTAAAATAAACTTTACAAACTGACTGTATAATAGGCACTAAAAACTGTTTTAATGATAAGATTTAGTTTTCACTTAAATTCTAGCTTCATAAATCAGCTACATATATAGCATGCACAAATTTGTATTCAGATTCTGAAAAATAAACTATGCTTATATTGTGTGGTTTTGTTGTTGTTTTTTTTCTTTTCTCCTTGTCTCTTTTTCCCTCCCCTTCTTTTTGCAGTACTAGGGACAGTTTTATTTCTGATGGGGGGGGGAGACAGAGAGAGAGTATAATATATACTTTTTTTTTTTGGTACCAGGGATCAAACTCAGGACCTTGCACTTGCGAGGCAGGTAATGGCACCACTGAGCTAAATCCCCGGCTCAAAAAGAGGGTATTTATAATTCAAGGAAATGATGTTTACTTGCTGTTGTAGAGCTTTATTAGTGGGGAAGACTGACAATAACCATGTAAGTAAGAAAGCAGGTAAATATTATAGTTTCAGAAGACAACTAAGAAAGAAACTAAGACAAGATACCATAATGAAAAACTCCATTACAGTGGTTAGGGAAGCTTGTCTGAGGAGGTGACCCAAGTTAAGATTTGATTCTTTGTTGTTGTTGTTTTTGAGATAGCAACTCTTCTATACTGGCGTCACTGGTGGCAATCCTCCTGCCTCAGCCTCCCAAACGCTGGAATTTCAGATGTGTGCCACCACACTCAGCTAAAGATTTAATTCTAAAAAGGAGTCAGCCTTATCGTCAAAGCTAAAGGAAGTATTTCAGGTCGAAGGAATACCAAATGCAAAGGCAAAAGGACAGAGGGTGAGGGGAGGTACAGAGAGAAGGGGACATAAAAGAATGAAGATGTGGTATGTACATGTACCAACTCCCCATGATGGATTTAATCATGTACTGCAAATATGCCCCAATTTTTAAAAAAATTTTTTTTAAAAAAAACAAAAGATTTTGAGGCAGAGAACAGTTCAAGGAACTAAAAACCTGTTATGACTCAAATCTTTAGTTTGGTACCAGGGATCGAACTCAGGACCTTGTGCTTGGAAGGCAGGCACAGACAAATCTTTTGAAAGAGGGATGTGTTACAAGGTCAAAGATACACGCACACACACACAAAAAGATACACAAAGAAGTCCAATCCTGTACAGCCCTTGTAGGCTAGGGAAAGAGTTTAGATTTTAATTCCCAAGTGGGAGGGAGCCAGCACTGGGAGCTTTCTGCACAGGAGCTGACAATCTGACTGGTATTTGTGGAAGTGTGCTCCCGGCGCTGTGGGAGAAGATTGCTGGTTTGGAAAAGTGTGGCGTAGCGGAGACCACTGAAGACAGCCACGGAGACCACCCTGGGATCCACACTCAGCACAGCCCATGTCCAAATGGAAAGTACGTAGGTGGAGTCAGCGCTATATTTTTAAATTAGAGTCAACAATTGTAACTTGGTGATCGATTGAATGTGGGAAAAGAGCAAAAGAGAGGGACCAAGCGCAAGGGCCCAAGTTCGATCCCCGGTACCAAAAAAAAAAAAAAAAGAGGGACACCAAAGGTTACTCCTACTTCAGGCAGGAAACTTCCCTTTCTGAACCAGTCCTGAAAACATACAACAGCAGTTCCATAATTTTAACCTTGAAAAAAACAAACAAAACCTGGAAGTTGTTTATATTCATTGTCTACATGGCCTGGTTTTTTCTAGACTCACCACTGCACTGAAACCATTCCTTTCCCTCATACTAATGATCTTCCTGCTGCCAAAAAACAATGGTCATTTCTCAACAGCACTGAAGACACTTAAACAGTGCACTGCTTGCTTCATGTTTCCTCTGTGAAATTTTCTAACAGTATTTGATACACACAGAAATGCATGTAAGATGCATATGGAATTATAAAGTTACTATCAAAACTGTATTACCGTAAGGTCAAGTTTACTCACAGGCTGCCTCTCAATGTATCATTCTATCCTCCCCCGAGGCAACTTCCAAGAGCTGGTTAAATGCTTTCTTAACAGAAAGAGCTCAGAAAAATAACACAATGTGCACCTCAAAGTCCTACAGAGACAAGAACAATCCAAACCCAGAGCTAGTGCAAAATCACAGCAGAAATCAATGAAATGGGTACAAAAAAAAAATCAATGAACCCAAGAGCTGGCTCTTTGAAAGAATAAACAGACAAACCCTCAGCAAATCTTACCAAAACCCAATCAATCCAATTAGAAATGAAAAAGGTGAGGTCACAATGGACCCTGCTGAAACCCAGAGTATTCTTCCTACTACTTCAAACTTGTACACCAATAAATTGGAGAACTCAGAAGAAATGCAGAGACTCTTAGATACGTATGAATTACTAAAACTGAACCAAGAGGACATAAAACTCCGAAATAATCAAATAACAGGTAATGAAATTGAAGCAGTAATAAAAAACATATCAACTAAGAATCCATCCAGGAACAGATGGATTCACCACTGAATTCTATAAAGTCAGGGAAGATCTAATGCCAGTACTCCTATTTAATGAAACTGAAAGGGAGAGAGTACTCCTAAAGTCATTCCTGGAAGCTAGCATTACCCTGACTGAAAAACTGGACAAGGATCCAACCAAAAAAGAGAGGTATAGGCCAATTTCTGTAATGAACATAGATACAAAAAGTCCCCAGCAAGATACTAGCAAACAGAATGCAACAAATCATCAAAAAGATCATACACCATGACCAAGTAGGATTCATTCATCTCAGGGATGCAAGGATGGCTTAACATATGCAAATCAATAAATGTAATATACCACATAAATAGAAGCAAGGGCAAAAATTACAGGATCATCTCAATAGATGCAGCAAAAGCCTTTGACAGAAGCCAACATCTATTCATGATAAAAACCCTGAAGAAAGTAGGTATAGAGAGACCTTATCTCAATCTGATAAAAGCCATTTATGACAAAAGTACCACCAACATCACATCAAGTAGGGAAAAATTGAAAGCTTTCACTCTAAATCTGGAAGAAGACAAGGATGTCCATTAGCACCACTCCTGTTTAACACAGTCCTTGAAACATTAGCCAGAGCAATCAGGCAAGAGAAAGAAAGAAAAGGTAAAGAAGAAGTCACAGAGTGTCATTATTTGCAGATAACATGATCCTCTACTTACAAGACCCAAAAGATTCAACTGAAAGACCCCTAGAATTAATAACTAAATTCAGAAGTGTAGCAGGATATAAAATGAACACACAAAAATCAATACCATTCTCACACACTAATAAGGAACTGAGAAAAAAATCAGGAAAACAATACCATTCACAGTAGTATCAAGGAAAATTACACACTTAGAAATTAACCTAACCAAGGAAGTAAAAAACTTCTACAAGGAAAATTACACACTTAGAAATTAACCTAACCAAGGAAGTGAAAAACTTCTACAATGAAAATTACATCATGGGCCGGGGATTTAGCTCAGTGTTTTTGCCGCCTGCTGTGCGAGCACAAGGACCCGAGTTCGATCCCAGGTACCAAAAAAAAAAAAAGAAAAAGAAAATTACATCACTCTGAAAGAAGAGATTGAAGAGGATATCGGAAAATAGAAATATATCCCATGTTCCTGGATAGGCAGAACCAATAGAGTCAACATGGCTATACTTCCAAAACTGATATATAGATTTAATGTAATCTCAGTTAAAATACCAACAGCATTTCTCACAGATACAGAGAGAAAATAATCCAAACATTCATGTGGATTCAGAAAAGACAATAGCAAGCAGGCGGCATCATAATCACACATTTGAAGTTATAGTACAAGGCTACGGTGATGATTAAAAAAAAAGCATGGTACCAATCCACAAACAGATTTATGGATCAGTGGAACAGCACTGAGGAAGCAGAAACAACACCAGACACATTCAGCTATTTGATCTGTGACAAAAAGGCAAAAGCAAACACCGAATGAAAAACACCCCCAGCCCCGACAGCCTCTAATAAGTAATGCTGGGAAAATTGAATATCCATATGCAGAAGATTGAGTCTAGACCCAAATATCTCATCATGTAGTAAACTAAAAGTAGATCAAAGATCTAAATGTTAAAACAGAAACACTCAATCTGCTGCAAGATGAAATAGATAAAACTCTTGAAGACCTAGGCCTAGGAAAGAACTTTCTGAACAGTACCCCAATGGCGTAGGAAATGATATTGAGAATCAACAAATGGGATCACATCAGATTAAAAAGCTTCAGCACAGTAAAGGAAACAACAAATACAATGAAGAGACAACCTACACAATGGGGAAAAACTTTGCCAGCTATTGCTCAGAGAAACAACATCTAGATTATATAAAGAACTCAAAAAAATTAGACCCCTCAAAATAAAGGACCCAATCAAGAAACAGGCAACTGAAATGAATACATACTTCTCAGAAGAAGTACAAATGGCCAATAAATATATAAAGAACAACATCACTCGCCATTGAAGAAGTGCAAATTAAAACAACACTTGAGGGCTGGGGATTTAGCTCAATGGCACTGTGGCAGCCTTGAAAGCAAAGCACAAGGTCCTGAGTTCCATCCCCCGAACTGCAAAAAACAAAACAAAACAACAACAACAAAACAACACTTGAGATTCCATCTTACTCCAGAAAGAATGGCTATCATCAAGAAATCCTGGCCGGGGATTTAGCTCAGTGGTTTCACCGCCTGCTGCACAAGTGCAAGGACCCATGTTCGATCCCCAGTACCAAAAAGAAATCCTGTAATAACAATTGCTAGCAAGGCTCGGGGGGAAGGGCTCCTTCTACATTGTTGGTGGGAATATAAACTAGTACAACCACTATGGAAATTCCTCAAAAAACTAAAATTTGACCTAGGTATTCCCCTTCTAGGAATCTTCCCAAAAGAGTTAAAGTCATCATATTACAGTGATACATGCATACCCATGTTTACAGCACCACAATTTACAACAGCTAAATCTTTGAAATGGACCCTGTATACCCATCAACAGATAAATGGATAAAGAAAATGTAGTAATATACACAATGGAATACCACTCTGCCATAAAGGACAAGCTTGAGGCATTTGTAGGTAAATGAGTGCACATTGAGACCATAAATGTTAAGTGAAATAAATCAGGACACAAGTTTAAATATCGCATGATTTCTCTTACATAAGAAACCCAAAATATAAATAAGGAGCAAAACAAAGGATAGATAATAGGAAGCAAGGATATATTTTGGGAATGGGAAGGGGAAGAGATGGAGGGAGGAGAGAAGGAAAAAAGGACTGAAAAATAATGGAATAGCTGGGCGTAGTGGCACAAGCCAGTCATCTCAGCATGCCTGAGGCTGAGGGAGGCTGAGTTCAAGGCCAGCATGAACTACAGAGCTTTTTCAAATCAAGTGGGAAGAAGAACAACAGCTGGAGGGAACAAGGAGGGACGGCAAGGGAAGGGGACAAAATGAACTAAGATGTGTTATGCACATGTACAAAGTCCACCCAATATATGTAATCATTATACTGCTAACATGTACTAATAAAAATAAAATTTTTAAAAATGCTTTTAAAAATTGTTTTACCACACATCTCCAATCAATATATTACCTAGTTTTGCCTCTTTGAACTTTGTAAAAATGTTATCATGTAGCATGCAGTTGCCAGGTAAGGTGCTAAACATCTGCAATCCCAGCACTTAAAAGGCTGCTGAGGCAAGAGGGTCACAAGTTCACGACTGGCCTGGTACACACAGTGAGACCCTGTCTCAAAAAATGCACGGTGTAGTGCGCAGCCCCCTCCCTGGGAGTACTGGCAACTGAACCCAGGGCCTTCACATTGAGCAGCTACATCCCTTGGTGTAGCTCTTTTGGTGGCAGAGTCTCACTTAATCACGAAGCCAGCAGTGGTGAGCCTATGGCACGCATGCTGTAGCGGGCTGTTTGTATCACCAAAAGCTCCCCGTCACTGCAAGCTCTGCAAGCTGGTCTGGACCTTGTGATCCCCCAGCCTCAGGCTCCCAGAGTTCTGGGATTACAGGTGTGCACCAATGTGAATTCCATCTTCTTGGGAAGAACAAGTGGGCCAGGACAGCAGAGGTGGGGAACAGAAAGGCACTTAGAGGACCCGATCGAGGGTGTGACACTGGCCTTGCATGGCAGGACACGGCCTGTATGTGTTCACTCTCCCATCCATGCTGTTGTTCAGGGGAGTGGGTCTCACGGAAATCTGAAATTTCTTGAGTGAAAAATGTATCTGCAGAGCTGGGCATGGTGGCACACTCCTGCCCAGGCAGGAGGATTGCTGTAAGTTTGAGGCCAGCCTGGGCTACCTAGTGAGTTCAGGGCCAGCCTGAAATACAAAGTGAGACCTTGTCTCAAAAAAAAAATGTAGGGCCGGGGATTTAGCTCAGTGGTTCTGTTGCCTGCCTTGCAAGCGCAACATCCCGAGTTCAATCCCTGGTACCACACAAAAAAAAAATTTATTTGCAGGGTTTGGATGGGGCCAGGTGTTCCTGGTTCAGTATCTTAAACTCAAGACGATGAGTTAATTTTGAAGAAATGATGCTGCTCAGTGCAGCATCTCAAATTCAGCTGACTTGATTCAGCAAGAGCAACACTTAAGAACAAGCCTGAGCTGAGTGTGGTATCACACGCCTATAATCCCAGCACTCGGGAGGCTGAAGCAGGAAGATTGCCCCAAGTTTGAGGCCAGCCTCAGCTTCATAATGAGTTCCAGGCCAGCCTGAACTGCATAGTGAGACCTTGTCTCTCAAAAAATACAACAAAGACAAATGTGACTAATGAGCGATATTTTGATAAAAGACATCATTAAAAAAAAGGAACAAATGAATTCACTATTTCTTTTATAATATTTCATTATTCTTCAACATAATTTGGGCAGTATTAGCCAATACATAGAAAATACTGAAAGAGTTAAGAGTGATGGCTAGGCGTGGCTTAGTGGTAATTCTTGCTTGGTGTGTGTAAGGCCTGGGTTTGATCCTCAGCACTGGAAAGAAAAAGCCAAGCGTGGTGGTACACACCTATGGTGCCTGTAATCCCGGCACTCTGGGGGGCTCAGGCAGGAGCATCACAAGTCTGAGCCCAGCCTGGGCATTTTAGCAACTTAGTGAGACCCATGTCCCCTTCCAGTCAATCTTGTGAGTGGGTTTTTAACCACTGGTTCTATTTCTTTACCAGTTATGGGACTAAGGTTTGCTGTTTCTTCTTGAGTCAGTTTTTTTTTAGTCACTAGGTATTTCTAATAGGCTCTTCTCATCTAAACTTTAAAATTTATTGGCATAAGGGCATTAGTAACATTTTCTAATTATAGTATTCTTTAAGTCCCTGGCATGGTTTTTAATATTTTTATTTAAATTCATAATATTAGGCCAGGGATGTAGCTGTGCCTGCCTCACAGCACAAGGTCCTGAGTTCCATCCCTGATACTGGAAAAAAAAAATTCATAATATTTCTTATTTTTTGCCCTTTCCCCCTTAAATGTGCCAAGTTTAATTCTCTATTGTGCATGTGTGTTTTTTCTTACCAATTTCTGCTCCTTTTTTCCTATTTCTTCCTCCTTTTACTTTTCTTTTTTTGAGACAGAGTCTCGTGATGTTGCCCAAGCTGGCCTTGGAGGGCCTGGTTGGCACAATCTTCCTGTTTCGACAGCCTCACCAGCTGGGACTACAGGCATGTGCTACCTACCACACCCAGCTCTTTTAATTCTAGGAAGGGAGGAAGAGTTTTTTCTGATCTTTTTAACCTCTTAAGTTATGACCTTAGCTCTTTCATATTTTTCATTTTCATCAATTTTTTGAAGTATTACATATAGAAAAGAGCTCAATAACTGGTATTTGTTTTTGAAATTATTTTCTTCCTTGCTGATATACTCTCTCATGGCAAGAATTGGGATAGTTGAGCCTGCCATTACATAGGCACCCCAATTCATATACAGCCTGACAGTACACATTCTAAAATAACACTGACTAAAGGCCAGTCCTTTCCATTGAATATATGTTTGTTTGTTTGTTTTTCTGGGGCTGGACCCCAGGGGCTTCTCTCTGAGCTACATCCTCTGGGGTTCAGTCTGGCCTTGAACTTGCTACTGGATTTTGGGATGCTGGAGTCTCTTTCTGGACATGGTTTCTAGGTTCTTTCTGTCCTGAGCAAAGAAATGATCAAGA
The DNA here is from genome assembly GCF_000247695.1 of Heterocephalus glaber. The sequence continues at coordinate 37,326,749 of NW_004624734.1, read as the reverse complement.
CAAGCACAAACAGTAAGAAAGTTTTATTACAGGTGGGAAAAGAAACCAGCTCTGCAGAGCAAGTTTGGGTCAAGTAAGAGTAGGAAAAGTACAGTGTACCTACAGCATAATGGCAGCCACCATGCAAGAGGGAACACAGTGGCCCCAAATGAATGAATGTGGATAAATGAAAAGCTCCCCCAATTATCCTTACAGTACTATAATTCAATAAAAACTCTGCCATGGATAAGCAAAGTCAATAGTGCTTGAAACCACTGTTCTAAATTATACTCAACTCCAAGTCAGAGCCCTGTGGGATAACAGAGAAGATGGAGATGAACTGAAACTGAACAGTCATCTACAAAATGTTGAGGAAAATAGATTCCTGTTCTGTTTAACCACTTTCCCTGACAGATTACTAAAATATTTGTTGACTGAATGAATAAATAAGCCAACTTTTCAAAGGAAATTGCTTTAACTATTTTGAAAGAATCTACCAAAAAAAAAAAAAGAATCTACCAAATTACTGGTAAATAAATGTCTTCACTCTGCTCTTCATCATATTGTATTATAAACATAAGAAATGGATTCAACCCTCAGCCCCCAAAAATAAAGAGTATTTACAAAATTCATTTCTATATAAAATGTTTTGTGAGTATCTGCCTATTCCACAATATGAAAAAAAGTTATTCAAAATTTTTTTTCTTTTTTTTTCCAGTACCAGGGATCAAACTCAGGACCTAGCACTTGGGAGGCAGGCAAGGTGCCACTGAGCCAAATCCCCAGCCCAGTTATTTAAAATTTTGATGGTGTTCTTTTTATATAGTCTCTTCTCATAACAGACAGAGGAAAATATTATATAATTAGTTAACAGCGTGTTTAAGAAGTTATCAACTACAGCAATGAATACCATTCATGTGTTCAAACTTCTTCAGCATAAGCATTTCACTTCTGGCTTCTGCTGGCCACAGAGCCTCATGTAATACCAGACCTGACAGTGAGTTCACACTATTTCCTCTTGTCTTGGAACTAGCTGTCCTGCCTATATTTTGGGCAAACTGTTTTATATTCTATGAGATTCTGCTCAGGCATCTACCTCCTCCCTAAGCTTTGGCCTTTTACCCCAATGTAAGGAACCTTCTTGGGGTGTGAGCACAGCTCAGTGGAAGAGAACTTGTGCAGCATGCAAGAGGCTCTAGGTCCAAGACTCGGCACACAGTAAAGGAACTTTTTCCTCTCCAGACCAATAGCACACTCCACACACCTACCCCAGCAGCTTTCCATTCCTTGCATATCTACTTCTCCCAGAAAAGCGGCTCACAACCCTGTTGCGGGTTCAATTTGCTTGGGAGACCATTATAAAAACACTGATGCCTGGGACACTCTTCAGAGAGTCTTATCTAACAATATAAATTGTGTGTGTGTAAGGGGGTGTGTCAAGATTGTTTAAAATCTCAATTAATCTAGTATGCATTCCCAGGTCAAAATTACCACATTACACAGTGATACTACATATTCAGACAGTGACTACTCAAAAGCAAAAACCTCATCTTAATTATATGCATACCCTCAGTGCTGGCAGAGAATAAATGTTTGGTTAGTTAAATCAAGACAATTAGACTGATTCTTTAGACCCCACTGACTATATTAACTGCATCTTGACAAGAACTCTCTAAGAAAAACAGATGCTGCACAATATCTTGAACCAGGCCTAAAAGCATTTTCAACAATAATATTTTCTAGCCTGATGTGATGTGCATGCTTTTAATCCCAGCACTCAGGAGGCTGAGACAGGAGGACCTCTGCAAGTTCTAGGCCAGACTGGTCTACATAGTGAGTTCAAGGCCATCCTGAACTGCATAGTGAGATCTTGTCTCAAAAAACTCCAAGTAATAGTTTTTGTGCTAAAAACATTGTTCCAATACTTTACAATTAGTGTCACACTTAACCACTCAACAATACCCCAAGCATCGCTCAGGCAGTGCATTCATTTACATACTATCTGGTCGGGGATTTAGCTCAGTGGTTCTGCCACCTGCCTTGCAAGCACAAGGATCTGAGTTCGATCTCCAGTACCAAAAAAAGAAAAAAAGAAAAAAAAAGTCCAACATATACATACTATCTGGAGTGTCACTGGAACAGGTGTCATTTCAACCAGTCAATTCTTGCACTGAATAAGTTTGATAAAATTGTCATTTTTATATTTCCTGTTATCTTATAAAAATTAACAAAAAAATGCAGTATTTAGTCATCCTGTATTTAAATAACTGGACTGGTAAGTGGTTAGTAATCACATCAAGTCTGACGACTTGCCTGAAAAGTCCCATTTTCTTCTTGTTATCTGCGAGAGTTGCTTTTTGGGGGAGAGGGGGCAGTGCCAGGAATTAAACCCAAGGCCTTGTGCATGCTAGGCAAGTACTCTACCTCTGAGCCCTCCAGGACATATTAAAAGCATCTAATTTCCCATCTCAGAATTGTCCAAAGTTGACAAAAATGTATGGTTTCCTTAAACAGGCAGGTGGTTTTGTTTTTATTTTGTTTGAGATAATGTTTCGCTATATAGCTTAAGACTAGTTGAACTTACAATATAGCTGTGGCTGGTCTGAAACTCACAATCCTCCTGCCGCAGTCTCCAGAGTGCTAGTCTGAGAAGATACTTACTATTATTGTTATTTTGACACAGGATCTCACTGTTGCCCAGGCTCCCAGGCTGGCCTTGTACTTGTGATCCTCCTGCCTCCGCCTCTGAAGTAGCTTGGATTGCAGGTGTGTGATGCCACCCAGTAGATATTTATTAAGTCTTAAACCCTAAAAGTTGTTACTAATTGTACATTTGAATGGAATATTTAGGATTATCAACAAATTTACAGATGATATCAAACGGCAGAATTTCAACAGGCACTATGTGGGCCAGGGATTTAGCTCAGTGGTTCTGCCGTTTGCCTTGCAAGCACAAGGACCCGAGTTCGATCTCCGGTACCAAAAAAAAAAAATTAGGCACTATGTATTAAATCTAAACTTATCTCCTTTTCATTTCTCCTGATCTTGAAACAGACCTAGAGCGGCTAGTGATTTGCTAAGACTGGAATTCAGGTCAACAGTCTCCTGTGGATTTTCATTTAACTATACACATTTCAGTGTTCCGGTTCTAATTTCAGTGTACCAATGATACCAACAGGATTTCTGACAACAAAATCATTGTAATATACCCTCTTGACTACAAAACATTATTAAAAATGTTTTGAATTTTTAATCTTCTTTAATTAATTAAAAACTTTTTTATTTGTGATACTAACAATTGAACCCAGGGCCTTTGCACTGAGCTACATCCTCAGCCCGTTTTCATTTTTTATTCTGGAGACAGGGTCTCACTAAGTTGCCCAGATTGGGCTTGAATTTAAGACCCTCTTTGCCTCACCCTCTCGGAACACTGGGATCACAGGTGTGCATCACAATCCTGCCCAGCTTAAAAATACAAATTTTTTTTTGGTACCGGGTATTGAACTCGGGACCTTGCACTTTCGAGGCAGTCAGTGGCACCACTGAGCTAAATCCCTGGCCAAAAGATACAAATTAAATACGCGTTCACTGTAGACATATAAGAAGTTCAGTATGCCAACATATCTGTGCTTGGGAAAGTCTAGAATACCAAGTGGATCAGAGGCGAATTAGAAGCAGGCTCTGAACCACAGACTACAGAGGTCTGAGACAGGAGGACAGACCTGAGCCCCGCCTGGGTAATTCAGCCAGACTGTGTCTCAAAACAAAAGATAAAAAGGGCTGTGGGTGCAGCTCAGTGTAAAGGTTCTGGGTTCAACCCCCACACCTGCAAACAAATGAGTGAGCTAATCTTGTCAGAACACAACTCAGGCCACAAAGGGGCATTAACGGGGTGAGAAGGATGGGAAGGGAGAAGGGGCTACCAGCAGAGCAAGGTCCCTGTGCTGCTGCTTTTGAAACTGAGCTGCATTCTCAAAACATCTGAGTCCTAAAAAGTACCAAGGGGATGGGGTCGGGGAATGGAGTTTCATTATGTAAACCCAAATGGGACCAGGGCAGTTTCCCTTCATGTAGTTTCCAGTCACTAAGTCTTGGCTAATACTTAGAGCTCTCCTGGGTTTCTGTACAGTTGTTGGTTTGGGTTCAGTGATAGAGGCACAGAAGAGATTCTAAAGAAAAATAAAAGTGAAACTGGAAGCAGGAATACATGTTCTGCTGGGCACAGTATTTGGCCACTGTGGTGGCCAGAAAAGGTGTCTATGCTACACATGATGACGACCTTGCTACTTCGTGAGCCACTGTATTGGTGTTTTTGCAAAATCAAGGTAGAAGACTTATAACAGCTATATTTTCTCATTTAGGTTTCATGTAAGCTTGCAAATGATTAAAATTATAAAACTTTGTAAAAACATATCGCATAAAGGACGTGGCGTTTCCTTACCAGCAGGGAGTGCATGCCCATATATATCCTGCTCAGGCACACCAGAGAGCTCCAGCAGGGAATGAGCACCAGGCCGTACAGCAGAGGGTACTGAGGGGAAAGTAAAGCTCAGTTAGACACAACAGGCAGATAAAAACCCAAGTACACGTGTTTTTACTTCCATAGCAAACATTAAAGAAATACTTTTGCTGAAATGAACAAAAAAATCTCATGTTTCTGCACTCTTCTTAAGGGAAGAACTGGCTTTCTTTCGCTTTTCAGCACTCTCACTGGCATGCTGTACAGGCTAGAGGAGGTCGTCACAGGCTCCAAAATCAAAGTGCTCTGACACAACACCCAGGTCCAGTCCACGTCCGTGCCCTGTTGGGCCTATCTGTGACCTCTGAGTACAATCGTTCTCATACTTCCTCTCCTCTCCTGCCTTCAGTATTCAATGCTGCATCATTCATTTCCACTAAGATTTCAATTGGTAATCATAAAGGCTGGTGGTGTAGTGGGAGCAGAAACTGCAAAGAAGGGGAAAAGCATAAGAAAGTACTGACACCTTTGGTATCCACGGCACCAGGGCAAGAGCTGCTGCCTAGCGGCCTGGGAGGGGAGGGAGAGGAAAGGCAGGTGGGTATGGCAGTGGTCAGTTTGCAGAGGAAGGAGGGCGGGGGCAGGCACGCTTGGGACAGCACATGCCTTAGGCCTTCATGCTTCTCCACGAAACGGAAGCTAAGGTGTTTGGACAAGTGGAGCTGAAAGAAAGAAGTTGGATTGTAGGAGAAGGAAAGCTTCAGTAACCGTTCTTTTGATCTGACTTCTCCTTATAAGGCCCACTTTCTTCTTGAAACTAAATACCCTGACTGCCACAGTTTCAGGCTCTTCAGTTTTCTTCTTACCTTCTATTTTTTCCTCTGTTTCCCACACAAGAGTTTATCTTCCTCTTCTTGTTCCTTCAACATCAGTAGGAATAAGGATTCTGTCCTTTGGAGTTACTGGTAGTCTTGCCCTTTCTCAGTTTCTAGATACTACTTAAGGTGATGGAGACCTATCCATCCCCCTGTATCACTTGAGATTGCTGTCCCCCTCGAGAGGATGGGGTGTCCCCGGGGAAAGGGCTGCAGGATGGTCTGAGCTGGTTAACCTCGGCCCCTCCTTGTCCTCTAGACTGAAATGGGGAACACACTGGGCCAGAGCCCTGCCAAGATGTATTCCCAGCACAGACGGAGGGAGAGAAGCTTGCTGTCAACATGGTCTGAGCAGCCACTCCAGGAGTCTCATGCTGTACACGACTGCCCTGGGCCTGCTGGGCTATCACCTCCATGCCACCCAGGCAGGGGCCTGGCAGCTCAGCCCTACTGAGGTGCTCCCCACTGTGGTAGTGGGTGCAGGTGGTAGTGGGTGCAGATGGCAGTGGCAGCCTCAGTGCCCAGGCCCCTTCTGTTGGCAGAGTGGCTCCCAGCTAAGGCTGTCTTCCAGACACAGCAGGCCAAGTTCCGGACACGACACTCAGATAGCGAGCATCAGGGAGATGATTACACAGCCACTGACCCTAGGAAATCCTGACCTGACTGGGGAATCAGTGATCACAGCTGCTCACTTCCTGCAGAGCTCACTCACCAGCTGATGCTGGGAAGAGAGCTAGTTCATCACTGGCACCCAGGCAGCGAGGAGGCCCCCCGGAGGCCTTCCCAGGTTGGGAAGGACTTGGACATACAGTGGGCAGCTACATGGAATGTGGGATCAGGTGGGACCCAAGCAAGTTACCACCACAGAGCAAATGAGTGGAGGCTTCCAGATACAACCTCCTCCTTTGGTTGCCCCCTGACCCCGCCCCCAGGCCACCACGGCATTTACAGGCCTGGTGAACAGAACTGGGGAAGAGGTGCCGTGCTGGAGAAGATGCCCCTGCCCGTCACCCTGGCCGTCAGAGCCTTACTCAGTCCCCGCCCAATAGAGTCCACTGTGGCTTCAGCACCACTGTGGGCTGAGGTCGACCCGAGCTGTGCCCACAGCAGCTCGAACCTGAGTCAGGTGCCCCACGCCAAACACTAGGCCCCTCTCCAGACCCACCTTGCTGGGTGACCTTCAGGTCTCAGGAACAGAGTAGGGCACAGGACCACACTCTCCTCAAAGCTGAAGCTGGCACTGAGTCAGCTATGAGGCAGTGGTCTGAGGCTCCTACGTCTGCCACTGGCCCCACTGTCACCTTCCCCAGGCTGTGGCTCTGGACAAAGGGAGGAGAAAGGAGTGTGTCTGGCTGCAGCTTCCTCCTCAAATCCTTGTTTTCCTCTGGACTAAAGCACCTAGCCCCTTGCTCTTGAGAGCCAAGGTCTGCATGGGACTCGCTCCCCATCCTTTTTTCCCATCCCATGGCCTCCCAAGCCTGAGAAAGGACGGCGAAGAGGCTAAATCTGTGGCCTCAGAAAGTGGGGGCTCGCCGTTCCAGGAAGGAGGGTTACCTCTCTTCCCTGAGGCTTCCTCCTCTGTATTCTGTGCTTCCAGATAACAACTTTGTACCCATGGCCACCCCCACGACTGCATGAAGAGGCAGTTATTGCTTCTGTCATTCATTGTCATCACTGAGCTCCCTTCCTCCTTCCCAATCTCTTGTCCCAATGATTTCCCCTTTCCAGGCCAGTGTGACCCAGGAAGGCTGGGGCAGGAGGTCAGCCCGGCCTCAGCTGCAGATCTGCTGAAGCAGGGGCATCACATCGGGCAGTCCCTGAATACACTGGGTTTGGGGCCAGCAATGTGCTGTTCATGCTGTGGAGCTCCACCAACAGGCCCAGCAACTTTGTATCCAGAAGCCTTCACAGGAAGCAGTGGGGTGACCAGGGAAAGACAGGGCAGCTTGGAGGGACTCTTGTCCTGGCCCTGATCTCCAGAACCACCCCTCAGAGATGGGAAGTCTGAACATTAGAGAAAATCATGCTCTGGTATGAGAAAAAAAAAATTTTTTTTTTTTTTGGTTCCAGGGATTGAACTCAGGACCTTGCACCTGCCAGGCAAGTCCAGCGCCACTAAACTAAATCCCCGCCCCATGGTATGACAAATTTATCACAAATTTCAAAGGTCCCCAGCAGGGCCTCTCACACTGTCTTCTCTCACCATGCCAAGTTTTTCCTAAAGCCAGAGCTCTGAGAGCCAGGTGTAAAGAAAACTCCAGATATGGCCAGAACTGTACAGAATCTGAGGGTCTGGCCCTCTATAGCAAGTTCTACAAGGTGAGTTTGTTGTTCTGTAGTATAAAGTGTTCCCTCTCTGGCAAACTCACTCATTCATTAAGCAATGAGCAAGACAGAAGTGGTTCATACCTCATAGCCCAGGTAGACTGTAAACCACTAAACCAGGGACTGGCCACTGGTTATTCAAGAGATGCAGATGAAAACAACACTGAGATTCCACCATAAAGAATGGCTGCTATCAAGAAATCAAACAATAACAAATGCTGGCGGGGCTGTGGGGAGAAAGGAACCCTTCTCCATTGTTGGTGGGAGTGCAGACTGGGGCAACCACTGTGGAAATCAGTGTGGAGATACCTCAAAGAACTAGGGCTAGAGGTCCCATTTGACCCAGCTATTCCCCTGCTGGGTATCTTCCCCAAAGAATTAAAAGAATCATACCAC
>NW_004624734.1:37291443-37318305 GCF_000247695.1 Heterocephalus glaber | reverse complement strand
AGGTAATGGGGAAAAAATAAGAACCAAGATACATCATGTACAGGTACAAGCACCCAATGATAAATGTAAACATACTGTATACCTAAAATGTACCAATAAACCATTGGCTTTGGCCATGAAACTATGAATGACCATAACTTCAAGGGAAATGAAAAATCCAACCAATTGACCCACTAGAGAGGAAAGAAAAAGCCTAGGAAGAAGAGTGAACAAGACTTTCCATGCTCTACTTCAGTCTGGTGATGCTGGAGTGGTGAAGTGATAGATGTTATCAATCTCAGGAAGGCTTTTATAACCAAGCCTGTGAGCTACTACTTTGCTCTCTATTGAATTCTTAAAAATCTGTAAAAAGAAACATACACATAGGTTGAAGGGAGGGCAGGGGAAGGGGGAAAAAATAAGAACCAAGAGAGACTATGTAAAGGTGCAAATTTCCAATGATGAATGTCATTATATTGTATACCTAAAATGTACCAATAAAATAAAATCTAATAAAAGAAAAAAAAAGAAACAGACACACAGACACACAGACACACACACACACACACACACACACACACACACGTCCAACTCTTGAACATATCTGCACCTTCAGCTCCCTTTGGAGTTAAACCCACTATACCGAAAACCAAACATCCCTCTATCACCCAAATGTGTCTCTCCTATTTCCTATTTCATAACATAATCTAGGCTTACCAAGTCTCATTTTCTAAACATCCCTTGATGTGTCTCTCTTTCGCATCCTTACTTACATTGCTCTTACTCAGAGTTCCACATCTTCATTCCAAGGCTCAATTTCTCCAAACACCCCTCAGCCCCGCCATGCATGAGGGACTTGGTTATGGGGCAGACATTTCTCCACAGAATGAGCTAAGTGCTGTGACAGAAGTACATAAAACTCTAGAGGGACTCTAGGGGGTGAGCACTTAGCTTAGGGATGTTAACGAGGCCTCCCAGATTAAAGAAGACTGAAACTTCCTGAAAGATGGGTAGGATTTCATTAATGAAAGGAAGGAGTGGGGACAGAGCAAAAACACGATAGACAGAATTAGCAATAGCGGAAGCAGCATGAGCAAAGGCTCTTCAGCGTGCAAGAAATTGTGCAGAGTGTGATTTTCTGCTAGAATAATTCTTCCTCGTGGTAGTGGGGCACTATGTAGTAAACACAGAACTAGGCAAATTATAAATAAATTATATATAAAATCAAACAGCATAGAGAACATAAAATGAAATGAAGTGTTAAATTAACAGTAGCACTCATTAATATTCCCCATGTTCCACATCTTCAGGTTCACTTGCAGTTAGTTAGATTAGGGGCCTGTGACTAGTTTTTGCCAATAAGCTGGTGGTGCGGGCTTATCCCACCTTCCATCATTCACTGAACCTTTCTGTAGACGTCACCCCACAAACAGTATGTTGAGATGTATCACAGAACGGGGTCAGGGGACTGCAATATTGATTATACCCATGCAGGCTGTAAGCAGTGCAGGCTGTAAAGAATTAACCCCACAATTGGCTTGTTTATGGAAGTGAGTCTGGCCAAAGTCTATGCAGTAAGGTCAGAGTAACTCGCAGCCAAATTCTGTTCCCACAGTCTTCTTGACTAGAAGGACAATGTTCTAATTACAACCATATATTCTGTCTCTTCTGTTCCCAATTCGAGAATGCTTTGTCCTGTCTTTCATGAGCCTTGCTTACATTAATTTCCATAGAAACCTCTCAACTGTGCATCCTCACATATAGTATTGCCCTTGCACATAGCTTGCCTTTACACCTCAATTGATTACTAATAAAAATGAGTGGCTTGGATGGACCAGTGCCTTTTGCTAGAGCAGCACTGGTCATCCTAGTGCCCTGCTTTCTGTCTCCATTAGTTCTGTTTTTTAGGTTTTTTTCTCAGGCTTGCATTGTACACTGAGCAGGAGATTGGAGCCTACTGCAGAGGTTTCTGATAATGTTTCAGGGGTCCCTGGTACAGGCAAACTTCTGTAGGGCTGGGTCTGTTAGGTCCTAAGTGGACAAAGCTGTTGCTGAGTTGGCGTGGACGTGTAACACAAATCAGACACGCTTTGTTGTGTAAGATCACTGAGATCTGGGGGTTAAGTCAATATCAGAGCACCACCAAGCCTACACAAAGCAGACACAGGATCGGGAGTTTGGGGTGTTGGTGAAGGAGAAGACACTATGGTCATCGTGGGCTTCACTGAAAGCTGGGATTAAAGGCAAGGATGGATGGAAGTAAGAGAATGAACTACACAGGTAGTTCACACCTGCGGGGAGGACACACAATGCAGGGGAATCACTACTGGAGTCCTACCAACCCAGCATGGCTGGTGTCAAAGTTAGTGTGATGGGGACAGAGAAAGCAAGTGTCAGAGAGAGGTCAGAGAGGAAATGGAGCCAGGCCAAGAAGAGCTGAGGCTGTCGAAAGAAGTTTGACATCTGCTGTGAATCAACAGGAACCCAATGCGGGGTTTTGCGTGGAACAGTGTTCTGATGGCTGCTGCACTGAGATGAAATTTTGAGGACCAAAGGTGGCAACAGAGAGACCAGTTAGTTAAGAGGTTTCTGTCTCTACAGCAGGCGCTTAGGCCTTTTGTGTTTCTGTTAATTTGTTAAAAATTGTTACCAGCAGCCGGGCGTGGTGGCGCACACTTGCAATCCCAGCACTTGGGATGCTGGGCCAAGAGGATCTCAGCAAGTTGAGGCCAGTGAGGGCTACACAGTGAGTTCAAAGCCAGTCTAAACTGCACAGTAGGACCTTGTCTCAAAAAATCAAAAAACCAAACCAAACAAAAACACTATTAATAGCAAATGATGGCCAAGAAGTAAAACACACAAACTACTTTCTTAGCCCTTCCTTTTTCCCCTATTCCATGACATCTATAGTCCTTGCGGGAGGAGGTCAGTAGTTAGAAAAAAAAAAATCACTTTCATTTTAGTCAACTGATTTATCTTTTTTGGGTCAAAATATTTTTTTCTATATTTCTCAACCTCAGCTGGGAATACCTCAAATTTTCACCACTCTGCACACGTCCATGAATGGCTATGAAACACCAAAAACACTGACATGGACTTACAAAGAAGTTTCAGGAAGTAGATTCATTTACAAACTGAGAATCCAGGAATAATAAGGACTGACTACATGCAGACATTAAACCAATCTTAAATAACCAGTGGCTCAAAAAAATCACAAGAGGAATTAGAGACTACTTGGAGACAAAATCAAAAACACAATTTACCAAAAATTATGGAATACATTAAACACAGTGCTCAGAGAAAGTTATAGAAGTAGAGGCCTATATTGAAAGGAAGAAACATCTCAAATTATTAACAACTTGGGCTAGGAATGCAGCTCAGCAGCGCAGTGCCTGCCTGGCAAGTCCAAGACCCTGAGTTCGATTCCTGGTAGCGAAAAAAAAATTATTAACAACTCAAATCAATAACAAATCAAAACAACTCTGATTCCCAAGGAACTAGAAAAAGAGCAAACTAATCCAAATCCAGTTATAATAGGGAAATAATAAAATGGCTTAAATGAAAAAAGTAAGATCAAGAATAGAAAAACAATAAAGACAATCAGGAAAGGCAAAACTTGTTTCTTTGAAAAGATCAATAAAATCAATAAACTTAGCATGACAAAAAAGCCTTGACAATGTAAATGACCAAAATGAGAAATCGAAGTGGGAACATAACTAGCAATCTTACAGATTATAATATTCCTTATATAAGAAGGAATATAAGAACGCACTATGGACAGCTGTATGCCAAAAAGTTACATAACCTATATGAGATGGACAAACTCCTATAAATACACAAATAACTTTGAACTGACTGAAGAAGAAATAAGAAGTCCGAGCAAACATAGTAAGAGACTAAATCAGTGATCAAAACCCTCCTAAGAAAGAAAAACCTAGGACTTGATGGCTTCACTGGTGAATTGCATAAACCATTTAAAGAAGAATTAGCATCCATCTTTACAATTCTTCCAAAAAATGAGAAAAGATTACTTCCTAACTCATTCTATGAGGCCAGTATCACCCCAATAGCAAAACTAAACAACAGGTATCACAAGAAAAAAAATTATAGACCAATATCCCTTACGGATACCAATATAAAAATCCTTTACAAAACATTAGCAAACTGAATACAGCAGTATGTTCAAATGATTATACCCCATGGCCAACTGAGATTTCTCCCAGGAATGCAAGAATATGTACTAACCAATAACACTTACTAAAATGAAAGAACCCTAAGCTTCCCCCACCAAGGATGCCAGTCCTACAGTGTCATATTCAGGATAATGTGGGTCAAAGCCATGGAAACATTCAGTTCCTGGCCTCACACATGGGCTGTGTTAACTTTTAGTTCTGAAAGTATCTGGGGAATCCACCATGATAAACCACACTGGGAAAGTCCATTTAAGTAAACTTTAAAGGGACTTTCAAAGCTTATCTAAACATAATAGGGGAACATTCCATAGTCTGAGCTCTTAAAACATACCTGTTCTAGGGCCAGGGATTTAGCTCAGTGGTTCTGCCACCTGGCTCATAAGCGCAAGGTCCGGAATTTTATCCCTGGTGCCAAAAAAAAATACCCATTCTAAATGTTCAAATGGGAAGGGGAACAAGGAAGGGGGGAAGGAGAAAGGAAAAAAGGGACAAGGAAAAAAAGTAAAAATAAAAGAAAAAATGGAAACAAAGCTTTTGTATATAGGGAAGGGAGGAAGGCTTGAGGGGAGGGGGGTAATGGGAAAAAAAGAAGAGACAGGATATATCATGTACAAGTGCAAATTCCCTATGACGAGTATTATCATTACATGCATCTAAAACATGCCCATAAAAGTTTTGCTTGAAAAAAAAAATACATGTTCTAGTTATCATTCTTCTTTCAAACTCAAAAGTTGCAATGTTACAAAGGTTTAAAATTATAAAGAACCAATACGGCAACAGAACTAATCACTTAAAGTCATAACTTTAAAGCATACTTTATATCACAAACCACAATGAAAGTATTATTTTTATTAGTGTAGTTGATATGGTCTTATGTTAACAAAATAGGGGACTTCCAGGAAGATGGCAGTGTGGAGAACAGCAGAGAAACAGCCTCTCTCAGATCTGGTATCCAAATGCTGGAATATAGAAAATGAGAAAGAGAAGAAGGAAGGAAGTGGGTCCCCTGGAAACAAGCAAGAATCTGAAACAACAATTAAAGCCCATGGGAAGAGCAAAGAAAGAGACCTCAATGCAGAAAGAGGCGGTGGCAAGCAGTGCTTTTTCCCTGAGCCTTGACCTACCACATGGGAGGGGCAGTTTGAACCTGCAGACACACGGTGACAACTGGTGACCTCAGAGGCCTCCACGGACAAATGCACCAGTGGGATGGAGCAGACTGTAGTACATGGTGAGTTATTTGGGTTCAGAAGACCCCCCAGGAGAGGGCGATTAGCTGGGAGCCATCTTGGAGAGAGGCCTACTGAGTTGGAACTCAGAGCAGCTGTGGACTGGCTCCATCTAGCAGCTCCTAGTATCAGGTTAAGGCAGAACCGAGTTCAAACTGGCAGTAAATCAAGGAGCATAGCTCAAGCAGGCAGGAGGCACATAGAGTATTGCAGACTAAACAAATTGGGTCCCAGTATCACAGCCAAGAAACCACATGAAACTTCAGTGGAACTGAAGGCGCAGGATTCCTGGGATTATTCATTACCCCATCATAAACCTACATATGGCATATTGGGATTAATCAACATGAGTATTGGCTCTGTCTGCCCAATCTGTCTACTGGTGACAGCAGACACATGCCCTGAAGTGGGCATTTTGTTTCTTTTTCTTTTGTTTTCTTTTTTCTTGACTATCTGTTCTTGTTTTTATGAGTGTGAACATTGTTTCTAGGGGTTTTTTAAAATTGTTTTTCTGTTCTGTTCTATTCTTGTTGTTTTTGTTTTGAGACAGGGTCTCACTTTGTTGTTCAGGCTGGCCCTGAACTCTCTATGTAGCCCAGGTAGGCCTCAAACTCCAGGAAATGCTTCTGCCTCTGCCTCCCAACTGCTGAGATTACAGGCATGCACCACCACACCTGGCTCTATTCTTGTTTTTATTCTTCCTTTTCTCTTTCTCTTCTGTCTTCTTCACCAGTTTCAGAAAGCTTGTGTACTCTTCCTTTGTCCTCTGGCCTTGTTTCTAATCTCTTCCTCTTTTCTTCTATTTCTCTATTTTTCCCCCACCCCCTTTTAAATTTTCTCCTCTGAGGGTAAAATCACCATATTGAGGACATATTTACTGGATACAACTTTCTGGTTTGTTTTAGATTTTGTTATATAAACACAAATCTAGTTCATATAGTTAAAGGTGGCAAATTAGTAGTTACCACAGTTTCTCATTTTCTAGGCTCTGTTTGATACTATTGTTATTGCTGATTGTACTACTTTACCCAAGGTGACATAACTGTTTTAAAAGTAGTTGTCCTGGTATGCCAAGACCAAGATTGCCTAAGGGTCATAAACAATACTATACACCAGTGTCAAAGAACCAGGGACTAGGCCAAATAGGCAGCAACTTCTCATCCCCAATAAATTATAGAGGGAGGATCTTGCAACAAACTCAACACCCAAAAGTTAGAAGAGACGCAGTGATTTCCTAAAGGTTCTAAATATTAACAATAAAACTACTTGCCATAAGCAATTTATAAGCATCAACCCAGGAATTAAACTGAAAAAAAAAAGAAGAAAAGGAGAAGACACTTAAGCAAGATGCAACCCCAAACTTCCAGCTCACTAAAGGCAAACCCAGAGGGCAACGAGGTGAAACAATTTAAAAGCCATTGACCTGTACTCTCTAAAATGGTAGCATCAGAAGTAACAAAGCATATGAATGAGGTTCTGGTAAATATTAAATCAGAAATAATTTCTCAGATAACTACAGAAATGATAATCACAATTAAAGACACAGTGATTCTAGAGCAGATACAGATAAAAACAATAGAGGAGGTTAGGAAAATGAGAGAAACCATGAACACCCAACAGAATAGAAATTGAATACATGAAACTGATATCCAGGAGATTAAAAAATTCCACTGAAAGTACATGCAGCAGAATGAGCCAATGTGAGGTTAGAAGATCGAATACAGAAGACAGGATTGTGGTTAGCATCATAAAAAGAAAGTTGCTTAAAAATATCAAGGGATTGCAAAAAAATCAGTCCAACAGCTGCTAGATAACGCAAAGAATGACAGGAGTCAATGAAAAGCAAGAGATAGCACAAACGATTTTAAAAACCTGTTCACAGAAGTAATGGCAGAAAATTACATACAGGTAAGTGAGGTATATAGAACTGTGATTAGCCATGATCAAAAAAAAAACTTCACCAAGGTATATAATAGCCAAGATTCCAGAAACTTAACACAAAAAAAGAATATTAAAAGTTGTTAGAGAAAAAGAAACAAATCACCTATAAAGGAAACCCATCAGAATCATAGCAGACTTTTCAACACAAACCTTTAAGTCAAGGAGAGCTCAGAGTGAGGTATTTCAAGCCCTAAAAGAAAACAACTTCCAACCCAGATTGATGTACCCCAGAAAACTATCTTTAAAAACTGATGAATAAATAAGGTACTTTCATGAAAAAGAACACCTGAAGAAATTCATGACCACCAAACCAGCACTCCAAAATTTTCTGAAGGACATTCTAGAAAGAGATAATGAGGACTACAACTCCATAACCCCAACAAAAGGCAAGGCAAGGGCCAGAGATGTAGCTCAGTGGCACCACACCTGCCTGGCAAGCACAAAGTCCTGAGTTCGATCCCCAGTACCAAAAAAAAAAAAAAAAGAAAGTGAGGGCCAGTGATGTGGCTCAGTGGTGCCTCGCCTGCCTTGAAAGTGCAATGTCCTGAGTTTGATCCCAGGTACTAGAGAAAAAAAAAGGCAAGGCAAGTAATTAAATGGGCGTGGGAGGGGGGATGTGGCAGGGATTTAGCTCAGTGGTTCCGCCACCTGCCTCGAAGGAACAAGGTCTGGAGTTTGATCCCCGGTACAAAAAAAAAAAAAAAAACGGGAAAAATGAAATGGAACGAACAAGAGGAAAATAGCATGACAAAGATAAGTCAATACATATCATCAGTTATAACCATCAATGTAAATGGTCTCAATTCACCAATTAAAAGAAACAGACTGGCAGAATGGATCAAGAAGCAAGATCCAACAATACGCCACATACAAGAAACACATTTAACTCAAAAAGAAATTCACAGACTGAAAGTCAAAGTATGCAAAACAATACTCCATACAACAGGAACCAGGAAAAAAAGCAAGGGTAGCTATTCTATTTGCAAAGGAGATTTCAAGCCAAGGCTGATTAAGACACAAAAAAAATCACCACATCCTTGTAAAGGGAACAATCCAAAAGGAAGAGATAACAATCATCAATATATACACACCAAATGCCAGTGCACCCAACTGTATAAAACAAATATTAATGGACATGAAAAATCAAATAAACACAAACAATTGTAATAGGAAACCTCAATACCCATCACAAATAGATCAACCAGACAAAAAAATCAACAAAGCAACTGAAACAAATTTTTGAACAAATGGACTTAGTAGATTTCTACAGAGTATTCCATCCCACACCATCAGAAAATACATTCTTCTCAGCTGCACACAGGATGGTCTCCAAAGCAGATCACGTATTAGTTCACAGAACATGCTTAAGTAAATGCAAAGGAACTGAAAATATCCCAAGCATGTTATCATACCATAGTGCAATGAAATCAGAAATCAGGGGCCGGGGATTTAGCTCAGTGGTTCCGCTGCCTGCCTGCCTTGCAAGAGTAAGGACCTGAGTTCGATCCGCAGTACCAAAAAAAAAAAAAAGAAAGAAATTAGAAATCAATGGCAAAAGAAGCTATAAGAATTTCATAAACACAAGGAAATTAACACGCTTCTGAACAAGCAGTGGTCACAGATGAAATTAAGAAATTAGTTTGTACTATTAAACAATAATGCCAACAACATACTGGAAATTATGGAACACAATGAAAGCAGTCCTACAAGGGAAATATTTAGTGGTGAATTTGAAGCAGGACTCAAAAACAAGTCCTTCCCAGTCTTGGGCAGTACTCCCCCCATCACCCTCTTTTTCCCTGTAACTGTAACTCTTTGTTCTGGTACAGATAAAATTGACAACTACATCCTGTAAACAAAGTTTATGACACTCTGTTCTCAAATGATTCATAAGATACTGTCTTCTCTCAAGGCAAAGTTACAAAACTGTCTGCCCTTGTCCTGTCCCAATAAAATCACTTGCTGCATCACTAGAAAAACTACCCACCTTCTGTATAAAAGCTGAAACTTCTCTTTGTTCAACACTCAGCCATTTTGGACACAGAGTTGACTAAGCTGGTGTATACACTTTAAATCCTCCTGACTCCCATTTGGTCTCTCCTGTCTCCTAGAATTCTGCAACAAATTCCCATATCAAAAAATAGCCAGATGCTGTAATGCATGCCTGTAATTCCAGCACTTGGGAGACAGAGACAGGAAGATCACTATGAGTTTGAAGCCAGCCTGGGCTAAGTGAGACCCGGTCTCAAAAAGAAAAAAGGATAAAAATAGAAGAAGCTCAAATAAACAACCTAATGTTGAACATCCAGCTTCTAAAAAAGAACAATCAAGCTGAAAGCTGATAGGAAGGAGAAAATTATAAACATCAGAGCAAAAATTAATGCAATTGAGACTAAGAAAATACCAAAAACCTCAATAGATCAGAGCAAAAATTAATGCAATTGAGACTAAGAAACTACCAAAAAACTCAATGAATCAAAGAGTTCTTTGAAAGATCAAAAAAAATTGATAAACTCTTAGACAACCTTATCAGGGCCAGGGATTTAGCTCAGTGGTTCCAGCGTCTCCCTCACAAGCGCAAGGTCCCAAGTTCAATCTCCCCCACCCCCGACCCCGTACCAAAAAAAAAAAAAAAAAAAGACTTAGCCAACCTTATCAAAAAGAGGAAAGATGTTCAATCCTCGGTACCGAAAAAAAAAAGAGTAAAGATGCCAGGGATGTAGGTCAGTGGCATCACGGCTGCCTAGCAAGCTCAAGGTCCTGAGTTCAATCCCCAGTATTACAAAAAAAAAAAGGAAATACTAGGCTGGGCATTTAGCTCAGTGGTGCTGCTGACTGACTCACAAGCACAAGGTCCTAAGTTGGATCCCTGGTACCAAAAAAAAAAAAGGGAAAGATTCAAATCCATGCAATTAAGGATGAAAAAGGTGAAATCACAACAGATCCTACAGAAATCCAGGTCATTAATACCTACTTCGAGAACCTGTATTCTAATAAGATGGAAAACACAGAAGAAATTACCAGCACTCAGGAGGCAGAGGCAGGAGGATTGCCATGAGTTCAAGGCTAGCCTAGGCTACATAGTGAGTTCAGGCCAGCCTGAACTACAAAGTGAGGCCCTCTCTCAAAAAACAAACAAACAGGCCCAGGGATTTAGCTCAGTGGTTCTGGCACCTGCCTCGAAAACGCAAGGTCCAGAGTTTGATCCCCAGTACCAAAACCAAAACAAAACCAATCAAACAAAAAAATCCACAAATGAATTACCAAAGCTGAATCAAAAAAGATATAAAAATTCTAAGTGAACCAATGTCAACGAAATTGAAGGGTTTTTTTTCTTTTTCTTTTTTTGGTACCGGAGATCAAACTCAGGTCCTTGTGCTTGCGAGGCAGGCGATGGAACCACTGGGCTAAATCCCCGGCCCTGAAGATATTAATTAAAAACCTACCACCAAAGAAAACTGAGGTCCTGACAGATTCACTGCTGAATTCTACTATCTAAGATCTAATGCTTCTTAAACTTCTTGAACTCTTTAATGAAACTGAAAAAGAAGCAGTACTCCCAAATTCATTCCTGGAAGCAAGCATACCCTGATACCAAAACCAGAAAAGGATCCAACCAAAAAAGAGAAATATGGGCTAATCTCCCTAATGAACACAGATGCAAAGAGCTTCAATAAGATATTGGCAAACAGAATGCAGCAAATCATCAAGAAAATTATACATCATGACCAAGTAGGATTCATCCCAGGGATATAGGGATGGTTCAACATATGCAATTCAATAAATGTAATACACATATTAACAGAGCCAAGGACAAAAATCATATGATCATCTCAGTAGATGCGTAAAAGGATTTGACAAACTCCAACACCCATTCATGATAAAAACCCTACAGAAAATTGGAATAGATGGTCTTTATCCCAATCTGATAAAAGCCATCTATGACAATCCAACAGCCAGCTTCATACTAAATGGTCAAAAACTGAAAGCTTTCACTCTAAAATCAGGAACAAGACAAGGATGTCACTATCATCATTTTTATTCAATATAATTCTGGAAACATTAGCCAGCACAATTAGACAAGAGAAAGAAAGAAAAGGATTAAGTATAGGAAAGGAAAAAATTGGAATTATTATTTTTTTTTTTTTTTGGTACCGGGGATCGAACTCGGGTCCTTGCGCTTGTGAGGCAGGCGGCGGAACCACTGAGCTAAATCCCCGGCCCAAAAGTTGAAATTATAATTTGCAGATGACATGATATTCTATATAGAAGACCCCCCAAAACTCCACCAAAAGACATCTAGATTTAATAACCAAATTCTGCAGCATTGCCAGATACAAAGTCAGCACTCAAAAATCAATAGCATTCCTCTACATAAATAACCAACTCACTGAGAAATTAGGGAAACAACACCTTTCACAATAGCATCCAAAAACATGAAATACCTAGGAATCAATCTAATGAAGGAAGCAAAAGACTTTTACATTGAAAACTACAGTACTCTGAAAAAAAGAGACTGAAGGTATCAGAGAATGGAAAGATAGCCCTTGTTTTAGGGCTGGGGATTTAGCTCAGTGGCACCGCGCCTGCCTTGCAAGTGCAAGGACCTGAGTTCGACCTGCCTCCGGTACCAAAACAAAAAACAAAAACAAAATCCTTTGTTTTGAGGCAGAAAGAACCAATATAGTGAAAATGGCCATACTTCCAAAACTATTATATAGATTTAATGCAATCCTGATGGAAATTCCAACAGCATATCTCACAGAATTAGAGAAACAATCCTAAAATTCATTTGGAACCCGAAGAGACCTAGAATAGCAAAGGCAATTCTGGGCAACAGAGACATGGCTGGGGGTATCAGAATCCCTGAGTTGAAATTATACTACAAAACAACATGGTTAAAAAAAAAACAAAACAGACTTGCCAGGGATTTGGTCACACCTGCCTCGAAAGCACAAGGTCCTGAGTTTGATCTCCAGTACTGGGGTAAAAAAAAAAAAAAATTAAAAAAAAAAACCAACTCCAGGATGAACGGAACAGATTGGAAGATGCAGAAACAACTCCAAACACACTCAGCCACCTTATCAAAGGAGCCAAACACCTTTACTGGAAGAAAGCCTCTTTAATAAATGGCGCTGGAAAAACTGGCTTTCTAGTGTCGATTCTGTGCAATTTTTATTTGATCCCTTAACCCAGACTGGAAGCCAACTGACTCTGGATGGCAACAGTTCTTGTGCCTCTGCCCTACACATCAGACAGTGAGTGCAGCGCTGTTAATTAAGGATAATAAATCTCAAAACGCAAAAGGCACTACAACACTTATCAAAAAATCTGTCTTTTCCACACTGGAAAGTTTAGCAATTTTTTTCCCCAGTACTGGGGATGGAACCTAGGACCTTCGCACTGAGCTACATCACCAGACCGCCCCTCCCTTTTAAATTTTGAGATTCGTCCTTACTAAGTTGCTAAATTGCTCAGGCAAAACTCAAACTCACAATCCTCCTGCCTCAGCCTTTTAGAGTTCTGGGATTAAAGGAGTGCACCACCATGTGTGGCACCTTTAGCAATTCTTTAAGGGCCTTGTTTCTGGTTTTTAAAAAGTAAGAAGCAGGCAGACTTAGGAGGAACTATCTCTTCCCCTTTTCCTCTGCCATAGCAATTGAACCAACCTGTCTCTTACTTCTGATACATATATTTGCTGTGCTCCTCCACTTCACTTTCACATTGTCTATTTCTTTTTTTATTTTTTTATTTTGCTCGAGACAAGGTCTCACTGTGTAGTTCAGGCTGGCCTTGCACTCACTATGTAACCCAGGCTGACCCTGAACTCACAGCGATCCTCCTGCCTCAGTCTCAAGTGCTGGGATGACAGGCATGTGCCACCACGCCTGGCCTTTTAATCTATTCCTATCTAATCTAGTCCTTCATTTCTGAACACTAATCTGGCTGGCTTTTTTTTTTTTTGGTACCAGGGATCAAACTCGGGACCCTTGTGCTTGCGAGGCAGGCACGGGAACCACTGAACTAAAATCCCCGGCCCTGGCTGGCTTTTTGTAAAATCAAAATTCAATTCTAGGCAGATATCAAGAGAAATGAACATAGTGAGACCATCTCAAAAAAACAGAGAAACAAAGAGAAAGGGAAAGGAAGGACAGAGAAAAATAAATGCTGGGCATGGAGTGTGACAGCACATATTTATAACTCTACCACTTGG
Source organism: Heterocephalus glaber (assembly GCF_000247695.1). Next base: position 37,304,749 of record NW_004624734.1, on the reverse strand, counting down.
GAAGCTGAGGCAGGAGGAACATAAATGGACTACACAGCAAGACTTTGTCTCAAAACGCTCAATATTTTTTTTCTTTCAGTACTGAAGATTCAACCCATGGTAGTCAAGTACTCTACCACTGTGCTACATCCGCAGACCTGCTAAACGGAAAGCTTTATCTTCAGAGTTCATGTATCTTCTCTAATTGGAACATTTTTACTAAAATTAGATCCTTAGATCTTGTCAGAAGGATGCAACTAAAAATTTACAAGTCCTTATCTTCAAATACATAAAAGTTTACTGAGCCCCAAACATCACACGATGTCCCTCGATGCTCCTAATTTCAAGCCACTCTTTAATCTTCTCATTGCACATCCTTCATGATAGAAAAACTTAACCTAGCCAGGTGTGGCGCACACCTGTGATCCCAGCACTTCAGGAGGCTGAGGCAGGAGGATCGCCTTAAGTTTGAGGCCAGCCTGGGCTACACAGTGAGTTCAGGGTCAACCTGAACTACAAAGGGAGACCCTGTCTCAAAAAACCAAAACCAAAACCAAATATAATTAAAGATAGAAACTCACAGACCTGCCAGGGGTTTAGCTCAGGCGCGCCGTGCCTGCCTGGCAACCACAAGGTCCTGAGCTCAGTTCCCAGTCCCGGAAAAAAAACCTCACAGACCCAACATCAATAAACCCCAAATCAAATTATAAAGAAAATTTTATCACAACCCTTCATTTTCAAATTGCTCAAATCTCATGATAAAGAAAATCTTAAAAGCAGTCAGAAGAAAAAAGACCACATACAGAGGGCTGCAAATAATCACTGCAAGTTGATGCCTATTCAAATCATCCAGTGGTGATGCACACCCATAATCTCAGTACTTGGGAGCCAGAGGCAGGAGGATCCCTGTGAGTTCAAAGCCAGCCTGAACTGCATAGTGAGACTGTTTAAAAAAAATAAAAAAGCTTAAAGCAGCAGACAGTGGAGCAACATATTTAAGATGATAAAAGTAGGGAAAGAAAACCCATCAACCTAGAATTCTATATCTCATAAAAATATTTTTCCAAATGAAAATATTTTTCCAAAGAAAAACGTAAACTGCAGCCAGGCATGGTGGCGCACCCTTGTAATCCCAGCCCTGTGGGAGGATGAGGCAAGGGGGCCACAGGTTTGAGCCCAGCTTGGATGACTTAGACCCTGCCTCAAAACAAAAAGTAAATAAATAAAAATAAAAATAACAAAAAATAGAAAAGGGCTGAGACTGTAGCTGAGTACAAAGGCCCTGGGTTCAATCCACAGTACTGAAGAAAGGAAAAGGAAAAAGCTAGTCAGGCAGTCGCTCGCGTCAGCACCTGCCTACAATCCCGACAACTAGGAGACTGACCCGAGGGTGGGAAGCAAGTCAAAGGCGGCCCGCGACTTACCAAGGCTGAAAAAGGGCTGGGGTGGGACTGAGCGCAAACGCCCTGGTTTCCATCCCCAGCACCACAATAAAGACGCGGAATGAGCCGGCCGTGGTGGTGCACACCCGTGATGGCAGCACGCTGGGAAGCTATGGCAGGAGGCAAGTCTGAGCCAACCTGGCCAACTTAGTGACTACACTTGGCCTACCTCAAAAGTAGTTTTTAAATAAATACAATTAAATTAAAAGGCCTGGGAATGTAGTTTAATAATGATGCAGTGACCCTGTGTCCCCAATAAAAACCTAAGAAAGCATCAGTGCTCACAGATTTACACTAGAAAATACGTGAAAAGAAGTTCTTTAAGAAGTTACACAAGCCAGGCCAGGCGAGGTGGTGCACACCTGTGATTCCAGTATTTGGGAGGCTGAGGCAGGAAGGTAACTGCAAGTTTGAAGTCAGCCTGGTTTTTACAAGGTTTTTATGCCACACATGAAATGGTAGAGTATTACTTAAAAGGAAAAGTATACTTTAAAAAAAGCAATAAATAAAACACCAACAATCTAACAGAAAAAGCAGAGAATGGGCAGTTCAAAAGAAGGAAATATAAAAGGCCAGTAAACCTATGTGAAGCTCTTCACTGATAAGAGAAATGCAAATTAAATAATTAAAATTATCTAAGGGAAAGATCAGTAAGTTTCACAATATATTACTACAACTGTGAGCCTACAGCATAGGAAAACAGGTTCTGTCATATATTGATGGCGGGAATGCAAATAGGTACAGTATTTATAAAGGGCAATTTCATATTATCTGTTAAAATTCCCCACCCTCATACTATAGGGTATACTTCTTTTCCTACTTTTACATGGCCCAGACTTGCTCTACAGAGCCTGTTTCTTTTCCTTTTTTTTTTTTGGTACCGGGGGTCAAATCCAGGACCTTACCCTTGCGAAGCAGGCAGCAGCACCGAGCTAAATCCCCAGCCCTCTCTTCCCACCTTTAATAATACTGTGCTATCATTTACTAAATAAATAAAATTCAAATACATTTAGTCTTGTGTTGCATTGTTTAGAGACAGGGTTTCACTGTTGCCCAGGATGGTCAGGAAGGTCTCAAACTTGAATTCAAGTGATTTTCCTGCCTCTGCCTCCCAAGTAGCTGGGACTACAGGCACTGCTGCCACACCCAGTGTGGCTGCATCTGACAGAGTAATGTAAAATAACTGAGAGGCAAGATAACATAGCACCATAGTATTACACAGCGACCCTGTCTCAAAAGAAGAAAGATTATTTTGAAGAAATGGAAGATATATTCTTTTTTTTAATAGCACATTTACTGGTACATTTTAGGCATACATAATGATAACACTCATACGGAATTTGCACCTGTACAAGGTACATCCCACCTCTTTTTTCCCATCACCCTCCCCTCGTAACCCTCCCCTCCCCATGTACAAAAGCTTTGTTAAATGGAAGATATATTCTAAGGGGCTAAGAGGAGTCCTAATCTTTGAGGAACTTCCTCCAGCAAAATACAAAGCTCCTTACACATCTAACGGATCAGAATCTCTAGGATTAAGGTACAGAAACTTGTACTTTAACCCCGTTAATTTTTTTGGTATGCTGTCACTTTAAGAGTAAGCAAAAAAATAATCAAACAGGGCCAGGGATTTAGCTCAGTGGTTCCACCACCTGCCTTGCAAGCGCAAGGACCCGGGTTGGATCCCCAGTGCCACAAAAAAGAAAAAGAAACAAAAAGTCACTTTGAAAGGCTCCACATAGGTGGTGACTCTTGAACAAGTTTCAAGGAGGGTGGGACATTCAGTGAGGAGGGGAGCAGCAGGAGAGGAGAGGTGATTCAACTTTGGGAGGGATGTCCACATCCTGGACACGGAACAGCACCACATCGCTCCTGACCACGCAGCTGCAGCGCGGTAATGGACAGGATCAGCCACCAAGGTGGGAGCTGGTTAGAAAGGCACCAGGCTTTCATTGTTTAATTCTCTGAGAGTTTCTGATAGTTTTTTCATTACCCACCCTGTAAAGAGAAGCCTCCAAAGTAGTAAAACACTGACAAAGAGGACCAAACAAGTTGACCAATATATAACAAGGACTTAAAGGAAAGTAAAAAAGCAAAAAAATCATTTTGGTTTGTGTACTGATTACAGCTAAACATTTATAAAGGTAGAACTTTTATAAAAGAAGGTTTTCTTTCAAGGGCTGGGGATTTAGCTCAGTGGTTCCGCCGCCTGCCTTGAAAGGACAAGGATCTGAGTTCAATCCCCGGTACCAAAAAAAAAAAAAAAGAAGGTTTTCTTTCAAAACAATGTAGAAAAAAATCAACAGTTATGCAAATTTAGAAGTTTATTCAAATTTAGAGTGAAAAGAAAAACCAGAAATTTAAGCCACAGCCAACCATGGTGGTGCACACCTATAATTCCAGCACTTTGGAGGATGAAGCAGGAGAACTACAGAGTAGGAGGCCTGGCTGGGCTACATAGTGAGTTCAGGCCAGCCTTAACTACATAGCCAGATCCTGTCTTAAAAAACAAAACAAAAAAATTTAAGTCATTATAAAATTAATTCCAATGTAACTAGGCAATTCCTACATTTGTAAAATGACTGATACATGTGCTTTCTAACATCCTGTCTAGCTCAAATTTCTAAAACTATATGCTACACAAATTCTTCAAGCTTTGAATTAAATACAGATTGGTTTAAGTAAGTTTAACCTGATCATTCAAATTACCCTGAAATGTTATAATAGTGGTAGATACCTCCCATTTACAAGTACTATTTTCAGACTTCCTATTAGCATGTGTTGTGAATACATGAGGAACAAACACATAACTGTCTTCTAAACATTCCTAATAATAATATGACCTAACTACTCACTGAAGAGGCATTAGGCCTCCCAATCTTAAAATCCCAAAAGTCTCATGAAATTAAGAGAAACATCTTCAGCTAACGAGTAAACATAATGCTAAATACAGCTGACTGACAGTATTAAATTCTGAAATACTTAGATTAAATGATAGCATATGCCTGTAATCCCAACTACTCAGTAGGCTGAAGCAGGAGGATCCCAAGTTCAAAGCCAGACTGGCAACAAAGAGATACCTTGTCTCAAAGTAAAATTTTTAAAAAGCAAAAGGATTGGAGATACAACTCAGAAGAGCGCTTGCCTGGGCTGGGGATTTAACTCAGTGGTACCATGCCTGCCTTGCAAGCACAAGGTCCTGAGTTCAATCCGCGGTACCAAAAAAAAAAAAAAAAAAAAAAAAAAAACAGTGCTTGCCTAGCATTTGGGAGGCCCTGGATTCAACCCTCAGTACTGCAGAGAAAACAGATTATATAAAAATTTTGAGATATTTATTAAGCAAAACAGGTAGCCCTTTTTTACAACCTGAGGGTCACTGTACATCTCCTTTGGCTACACAGTGAAAGACTATCGGCGGCGCTGTTCGCTCTTAATTCTGCCATTCTTAACTCTGCACGTTACACACTTTGTTACTTGAGAGAGAGGACAGAGAACTATCCACAGCGACAAGATTTTATCTATGCTGCAACTGAATGTGGGCTAAGCAAGTGTATCATAATAGCATTTTACATAGAATGTTTCTCAATTTAAAATAAGATTTTGCAGCAAAAGAAAAACTTAGAGAAAGTCAGCTTCCTTAGAGTCTTCACAATTATGTTTTATTTTCAAGAGACTGGTCTGCAAGGCTAACAAATCTTACAATTTAAGACAGATAAAGCAAGCCCAGCAGTCTAAGAATAAACATGCTCCCATAATATGAAACATAATTAGTTTCTAAAACGATGTAACATATGTGGACCATGGAGAACTCAGAATTGGGGAGGACCAGTGGAAGTAGGTAAGATAAAAATGATCACTATTAAACACTCATCCTTTATTGTAAGATTGATCCTGCGGTCATATTGGCCCTTTTAATAAACCCAACGGTCTAACCCTAGCTACGAGAATAGTTAAACTATGCACTTTTAAAGGCCAGGGATTTAGTTCAGTGGTTCCACCACCTGCCTCAAAAGCGAAAGGTCCCAAGTTCAATCCCTGGTACCAAAAAAAAAAAAAGAAAGAAAGAAAGAAAGAAAAAGAAAAACTATGCACTTTTACAGTTAAGGCAATAATACCGTGACAGCTCAAAACCAATACCACAGATCAGTGATCCAGGAGATAATTAAACTTTGAGTCTATCAGCAAATTAGCAACCACATCCCTTAAAAACAAACTCGCTTAGACACTGCTCCATTAACTTTCCCCAAAAAGGGCAGCTTTTGTTGAAAATCTCTCCTTTCATCGCTTACAACCAGCATGTTTGCTTTGGAATTACACTGCGGTTTTGTAAACACCGTCTCCCAGGAAAGCTGAGGACTTTACCTCAGCCTGAAACCGAATCTGTTTTGGGGAAGCCACCCCATATTCAGTAAAACTGGGTCTTAGAACAAGTGACTGATTTTAAGGGAGATCCACTTGCACTGTGCATCATAAGAATGAGGACAGTTTAAAAACTCAAAGTCCAGTGAGAATGTATTCCTGCATCAAAAGCGTTTGGATTCTAACAAAGGCACTGCTAGGAATGTATGATTTATTGGCTAAGTTTCTAGGCTTTCTCCATCTCAATTTTTTTAAACCCGGCAGGGGCTGGTCGGCGGGTACCGAGAAGGTCCCGGGAAAGGGGTTGCGGAGGGGAAGGCGCGCCCCCGAGTACCGTGGGGAGCCGGGGTCCGGGGGCGGCAGGTCCTTACCTGCCAGCGGCCGTAGGTGAGCAGGACCAGGGCGATGGGGATGGCGGTGCCGGACATGGCGTGAGTAGAGGGCAGGCCGTACTCGGAGTTGTACAGCACCTCCAGCTTGACCACGGGCGGCGAGGCGGGCCGCGGCCAGCGGATCACGTCCTTGGTGCACTGGCCCAGGTACATGACCATCACCCAGACGATCACCAGCCTGCGGCCCACCAGGGGGTCCAGGTTCCAGATCCAGAAGGGGAAGAAGAGGATGTAGAAGAGCTCGTTACCCAGCTCGGTGCCCAGGCAGAACAGGTAGTAAAGCGGCCAGTTGCTCACGCGCGCCGGCTCGCCCTCCTCGCCAGTCAGCGAGTTGCGGCGCTGGGCGCCCGTCATCCGCGCCGCGCCCGGGCCCCGCTCGGCCGCCAGCCCGTTGCGCACGCCGTTGGGGGCGCCGCCGCTGCCGTCCCCGGGTTTGGCGGGCCGCGACCTCGCGTCTCGGCGCCGGGGGGCTCTGGCCGAGGGCGCCTCGGCCGCCTCAGCTTCGCGGGGCGGCGGCGCCTGCACGCCGCACAGCCGCTGAAAGCGGGCCACCTTCTGCGGCTCCTGCAGCCAGCCGGCCAGCCGGGCCAGGCGCGGCCCCAGCGACATGCCGACCGGACGCGCGGCAGGGCGCGAGGGCCCCAGCGCAGCCCGGAACCGTCTCAGCGCGCCCGGCCCCCGGCGCGGCTGCGCCTCCTCGCTCCACCCGCCCGAGTCGGCCGGGGACGGCGCCACAGGCCGCGCGCCCCGCCCCACCACCGCCTCCACGCGCGCGCCCCGCCCCGCCGCCTCCACGCGCACGCCCCTCGCCCCGCCCGGAGGCTTCCGAGGTGCGGCCACCAGGCGGCGCGGAGTCCCGAGAGCAGGACCTGGCCTGTCCCGCTTCAACTGCACCCGACCGGAGCGCGCTGGTGTTGTCCGCTTCCCTCTGCCCTACGCAGCCTCGGAAAGGTCGCGATCCCGGTGGGGGAGCAGCACGGGTGACCAAGCTGCCAGACATCCTGTTGGTACAGAGTCAAGTAGTGAATGATGAATGGAGGCCACCGTGCGACTCTGGTCATTAACGAGTAATTACAGAGCTGCCTGGGATGGTTGATGTCCGGAAAGCCACGTGCCGATTGCCCAGGGGTGGCAAGATTGGCCATAGATACTTAGATACTAGAACTGAGCCAGGATGCGTAACCTGTCAAATGAGCAGCTGAGGCTGGGGTCGGCGGGACCAATTGCCTTTAAATTCAAAATATTGTCATTTATCAGCTACTTTAGTGTATGTGAAGGGAGCACAGGTATTCTGGATTATGCGTGTCAGCTTCATCAATTTTCATACTCCGCAGAGTTGCACAGAAGAAATGGAACCAGTGTGGAATGTAGTATGCAAATTTCCAGTTTGATTTGGGCTGATTTAGAAGCTTAATTTCTGTCTCACAAGTAACAAACGACTGCTAGAGAGAACACTTTTATTATAAAGTGTGTGAACTCTAATTCTAGAAAGTTATTTCGGGAAAGGTGTAGGTCTATAATTAACAAATTTGAGCGAATTCCAAGAAAAAGGCTGGAAAATGTCCCATGCCCTTGCCTCATTAGAAATACTTTAACTTCCCAGAGAAAATTATTGATTCCTCCTCTTTTGATAAGCTGTGGTTAGAGAAAGAAAAAAATCTAACAGTTGGGAGGCTATGGCAGGAAGAGCCCAACTTTTAATCCCAGTTGGCAATTTAGCAAGACCTTGCCTCAAAAAATAGAAGGCTGGAGCCCACCATGGTGGCACAGACCTGTAATCCCAGCATTCTGGAAGGCTGTGGCACGAGGATCACAAGTTTGAGCCCAGCAAGACCCTGTCTCAAAATAGTGAATAAGAGCTGGGGATGTAGTTCAGTGTGAAAGCCCTGGGTTCCATCCTAATTAACACACACACAAGGGCCAGGGATTTAGCTCAGTGGCACTTCGCCTGCCTTGCAAGCGCAAGGTCCTGAGTTTGATCCCTGGTACTGAAAAAAAAAAAAAAAAAAGAAAGAAAGAAAGAAAAGAAAAACACACTCTAAGTCTTTCTTAGGAAGAGAAAATGAACAAAGACAGGAAATAGAAATAAGCAAAGATATATTTGGTAAGTAACAGTGCATATGACACAGGGTAGGAAGGGTGATTGGAAATGGGGCTAGAGTGCTGGCTTCAGCAGCACATATACTAAAATTAGAAATGGGGCTAGAAAGGAGGGGTAGGATTGGATTGTAAAGCCTTGAATTCCAAGCTAGGGCTTTCATTTTATAGGGAGTGTTTGTAGCCCAGGTTGGTCTCGAACTCGCAGTGATCCTCCTGCCTCAGCCTCAGGCATCCATGGCCACACGCAGCTATTGGGAGCCCTCCTAGACTACCTCATCCGAATTTTGGAGAGATAACTGGGAAGGAAATCAGATGAACTGCTAGAAGCCAGAGACTGAAACCCAGGCAAATATTTAGAAGGCAATTACAGTAATCAGATGCCAGAGGTTGAGGGCCTGAGGAGGGCCTCTGGGGCCGATGCAGGGGATGGAGGAAAGGGGAGAGATTTGAATGAGATTTTGGGACTAGGAAAACTTAAGCTGTTTCCTTTAAACGCCGGTCTACATGCAGATACTAGCCCATCCCTGCTGTGTCTTATAGAAAGGCACTCACACTCTAGGAAGGCCACAGATGGTGAGAAGAAGGAGACCAAGGGCTCTCTGAGGCCAGCCCTCTCGTTGTCTGCTCTCACCCAGGCCAGGAATGCAAGGGCGGAGCACTGCTGACTCAAAGCGTGGGATCCTCCGGGCCTCTGAGGCAGGCCTAGGGGAGCAGACTGAGGAACTCAGAGAGCACACTTGGTGTGAAGCAGAGGTTTACTTATAGCATTACCAAGGCAGGACAAAGCAGTCCAGCAACAAATTTGGTTGGCAGGGAGAGCTCAAAAGTGAGCCCTTCCGGATGGTGTCCTTGCTCTGCCCATTTTTTATACGGGTTTTCAGCCAGTCAGGATCTTAGCCTTTCTTGCTGGGGTGAGCTTGTTGCTTGGGTGGGCTAAGGTTTATGGAGTTTTAGGGGGGTTCCAGTGTACAAAGATGAGTCTTTTATTAAGAGTTAAAGAATAGCTGTTTCACACCACTAAAGGTTTCACAAAGGGTAATGTCCAGTAATTCTATAGCTGTCTGCCACAGGCTGTGCTATGTTAGCCATGCCCTGCATCTCTGCCTGTCTCCCCTTCTCACTGTCCCTAAATTCCTCCTCTGATTCCATATCCTACTGCCACAGGATGGGGAATAGATAGGAGTCTTGTCTTTACTCCTTGAGGGTCCACACTTGGCCAACTGGACACTGGGCTTGTTGCTAGGGGTTTGGTCTTGTGGGCTAAAGAGAATTTGGGCAGGCATGGCAGCCTGCACTAGGAGGGCCAGGTGTCAGCACCACAAACTGTCAGCTCTAAACCACAATGCTGCTTGGAAACTGCTTGTTGCTCATAGCCACACAGAGCCTGCATTTTCTACCCTCTAAAAAGGGCTCAGGTCTTTTAACCTTCCCCAGGGGTCCCTTCTGACCTACACTAGTACTCAAGGAGGCTGAGGCAGGAGGGAGGAGAGTTTGAGGTCAGTCCGGGTAATTTACCACGTCCTGTCTCAAACTGGAAGGAAGGGGAAGCAAGCCAAGGTCCCAAGTTTGATCCTGTACCAAAAACAAACAAACAAAAAAACCCAACAAAAGTACCAACAAAGGTTTTGCTCAAAAACAAAACAAAACAACCCAGGGCCTTCACACTGAGCTACTCAGCCCTTTCTTTATTCTTTGAGACAGGATCTCACTAAATTGCCCAAGTGGGACTAAAGGTTGACAATCCTCCTGCCTCAGCCTCCCAAATGCTGAAATTACAGGTATGTGCCAACATCCTCGCTCAGCTTTTTTTCTTCTTTGTTTAAAGCATTAAATCTAAATGCAGAAGCATTGTAAGCATGTTTCCGGCCTGTAGAGAAAACTGGTTAGCAGTAAGAGAAAGGGTAACTAGTTGCCAGGCAGAAAGCAACAAAGAAAAGTTCTGGAAGCTTCCTAACAAGGTTGGAGGCCCTTGGGTCAGTTGTTCATACCATCTCCCTGGCAATTGGCCTTTCTTGATGCCTGATTTTGTCAACCTTTCCTTGGATTTCATGAGCCAATAAAGTTCCCTCTCTGATTAGGTTCCCTTGAGTTGGGTGTCTGTTACTGTCTGATAAAATATAATCACACAGGTGCTTAGAGGCATCAGAGACCAGGATCCACTTGACAGTTTTAGAGCTTTGCCAACTGACAGTGATACTGTCACTTATAGGCAAGGTTCTGATCTGAATCTATAAATCTTTTTTATTTCCACTACACCATTGATTACACAATAGACAATGAAGAGCTGATGGGTCACTATCAGCTAGGGTGGTGGCACACACCTGAAATCCCAGCACTCAGGAGGCTGAGGCAGGAGGATTATCATGAATTCAAGGCAGCTTGGGCTACTTAGTGAGTTCAAGGCCAGCCTGAACTACATACCAAGACCCTGTCTCAAAAAATAAACAAAGAAACAAAAACAATGACAACAACCAAAAGATCAGCCTGAACTACATAGTGAGTCTCAAAAAACAAGGCTGGGGATGTAGCTCAGTGGCACCGAGCCTGCCTGGCAAACGCAACGTCTGGAGTTTCATCTCGGGACCGAAACAAACAAGGGCATTCAGTACACTGTCAGTCAGAAGAGCTGTGTTTGAGATTTGTATCTTCACCCAACTTCCTCCATAACCTTATGGAAAGGAATCCTTTAGAACCCCAGAGTTATCGTTCCTCATCGCAAAATGGTAGAATGATAGTCCTCTCCGTTTGATGGGTTGTGGAAAGGCTAGAAGGATGAAGTCAGATAGGAGAAATAAAGACAGGTAGAAAGGAGAGAAGGGAAACTTGTTTTAAAATTGTACTGCAAGAAACCTGCAGCTTCAGGACACAAGGTCCTCATCCTCCGTATCTTCCCTCCCCAGCCTCCTTCATCCTCCATGGGGGTTTTAGGGTTTGGGGGTTTTTTTTCCTTTCCAGGCCCAGCCACACCCAAATCCTCTAAACCCATGAATTAACCTCTTTTTTTTTTTTGTACCGGGGATCAAACTTGGGCCCTTGTGCTTGCACAGCAGGCTGTGAGACCAGAGCTAAATCCCCGGCCCATGAATTAACCTCTTGATGAGGTGACCTTCAAATGAAGAAGCAGATTCTAAGCTTTCAAAGACCATCTTTAGGCAAAACAGCTTAGGTCACCACCTTAAAGGCCACTTCCTGGAGCACATGCAGAAGCCCAAGCTCGGGGCCCTATGACCTCTCCCTTCAGGTCCTGCACTGTTTCCTCTGCCCAGCAGACCTGCCTGAGCCTCACACACACATCCTGATTACTTGGAGGATGGGCAGGACTACTGGAGAGGCCAGTGTACTGGACCCAGGGCTTTCCCACTGAGCTGCATCCCCAGCCCTTTTTTATTTTTTATTCTGAGACAGGGTCTCACTAAATCACCCAGGTTGGGCTCTGCAATCTTCTGGTCTCAGCCTCCTGGAGTGCTGAGATTATAGGTATGTGCTACCACACCCAGCCTTTCTTCGATCTTAATGTCCAAGGTTCATAGCCAGGGTTTTTTGCCTGCCCTTCCAGCTCCCATGATGTACAAGCTGAGAGGACCGAAAGAAACAACAGAGAGCCAGATGCTGCTAGGACCGACCCCCATGGCTATCCTGTATCGTTTCTCTCGCTCCAGGTGCTGTTATTCTGAAATGAAGCTCCCTGAGTGTTTCATGCTCTTTTCTGCCTGTGTTTCAGTTCATACATGTGTGTGCGTGTGTGTGCATGTACACACTGAGGCTGAGCCCAGAGCCTTGAATTTACAGGCTCCGTTACTCAGCTATACCCCAGAAGTTCATACTATTTTTCTCTGTCTTGAACTCTTGCACTGCTGCCCTTGCTGAATCCTTCAAGACCACTCCTGAACCTGGCTTGGTAAACTGAGCATTTGAGAGGCTGAATACAAGGATTGAAGGTTCCAGGCCAGCCTGGACTACATAGCAAGACCCTGTCTCCAGAAACAGCACAAAACAAGACTATCTTCTACATGAAACCATGAGTTAGTAGAAGACAGGAACACTATACTTGATTTCTATATTCATATCTCTTAACCCAGAAAAGTAATGTTTTGTGTGTTTGTGTCTTGGTTACTTTTCTCGTTGCTGAGACAAAATACTTACTCAACACTCAAAGTTAAAGCAGGAAAGGTTTATTTGGCTCATAGTTTGTAGAGGTTTCAGTTCATAGCTGGCTGGCTCCAAGGCAGAGTGGCATGGCAGAGGGGCATCACAGAGGAGAAACAGTTCATGGTAGGCAGAAGGCAGCAAAGCAAAGAAGCAGTAGGACAAGAGCACCCCTCTTTCTGTCCCTTGTATTCTATCCAGGCTGCATGTTCTTAGGGTGGGTAGCACACACCCAGGGTGGGCCTTCCCCTTATCTAACCCAGCACTATGCCAAGCCAGTCAGTAGACTAATTAGTAATCACACATTCTTTTTTTTTTTTTTTTGGTACTGGGGATTGAACTCCGGTCCTTGCGCTTGGGCAGCAGGCAGCAGAACCACTGAGCTAAATCCCTGGTCCCAATCACACATTCTAGATCCCAGCATCACACACCCTAGATCCAGGCGCCTCTAAAAAACCCACACCCATGGCCACAAGAGGCTATGGGGGAACATCTAGACACAACCCAAGACAGTTTGTTCCGGGGTTTTCTTTGTTTGCTTTGAGTTGTTTCCTTGTTTGTTTGGTGGTATTAGGGATTGAGTACAGGTCCCTTGCACTGAGCTACATCCCCAGCCTCTTTTTATTTGAGATGGGATCTGGCCAAATCCCTAAATTGCCTGGGCTGAGCTGGAACTTGCAGTCCTCCTGTCTCAGCCTCACATAGTGCTGGGGTTACAAATATGTGCCATACACACACACACACACACACACACACACAGAGTTCAGAAGGATTTATTGAATGATGGAATGGATAAACATGAATGCATGCGAAATCCAACACCCATTCATGATAAAAACCCTACAGAAAATTGGAATAGAAGGTCTTTATCTCAACCTGATTAAGGCT
>NW_004624734.1:37253693-37289348 GCF_000247695.1 Heterocephalus glaber | reverse complement strand
GGAGAAGCTTGGCTTATGTGGAGTCTGCTAGCTAACTGGAGTTTTTTTTCCAGACCACTATTTATTCAATGTTGGTTTTGGGGATCTTTCTGAAACAAATCACATCCTCTGGTGTCTTGTTGGTGCTTCAGATGCTTTTTTAAGTTATATGGAAAAATGTTTAAGCGCTTTTCAGTTTTGTTGTGCTTGAGTTCTACTGTATTTGATTATTATTGTAGTTTTTTCCCCTTGCATTGTTCTTCTTTGAATGGTTTTAATTTGTGTGTGTGTGTTTGATAATAAAGTTATTTAAAAAATATGAATGCATGGACTTTTAAAACCCATTGCTATAGAACTCCCCCAAGAGATACTGAAATAGGCAGGAGGTGTAGCTGAGGAGTGCTGGCCTAGCATTTGACCCTCAGCACCAAAACACAAAACCAAAGCAAAGCTGGACCCTGAAGGATTATTAAAACTTGTCTGATCTTAACTGTTTGGCATTGGCTCATTCCCAGGGCAGCTACAGGTTTTAGGGAGTCACTCTTTACTAGTCCTTATACAAATCACCCCACCAGGGTGGTACTGGGGATCGAACCCAGGACCTCAGGTGTTCCACACCAAGCTACACGCCAACCCCCTGGACCAGTAGTGGCAAACCTGTGGCATGTGTGCCCCAGTGGGGTGTTTGTATCATTGAAAGCTCTAAAAGGTTCAACATCACAGCTGTAGACAAATCTTCAAGGCAGCCTGATGATCTTAGGGATGCACATTTTCTGGTCAAACCAGCATGTCTAGCAGCTGTTTGGCAACACATTCTTTGCAATTATTTCACTTAAATGACTACTAGATCTCAGTACCTGGGACACTGAGGCAGGTGGATCCAGGCTAGTCTGGACTACACAGTGAGTGCATAATGAGCAGTGCACTACACAGTGACGGTCTGTCTCAGAAGAAAATGAAGGGGAGAGAAAGGAAGGAAGAAGAAAGAAAGGAAGAGAGGGAAGGAAGGAAGGGAGAGAGAGAGAGAGAAAGAAAGAGAAAGAAAAAGAGAGAAAGAAAGAGAAAGAGGGCTGGGGATTTAATTCAGTGGTTCCACTGTCTGCCTCACAAGCGCCAGGTCCTGAGTTAGATCCCTGGTACATAAAAAAAAAAAAAGATTAGGATGCAAAGTGCACCCTTCCCTCTTCATTTACCAATAATGGTAACATCTATTGGGCCTTATTACCAGCATGTGTCTTACAGGCAGTAACTAATCCAATTCTCACAACTATGGTAAGGTAAATGTTCTTTTTATTCTCATTCCACTTATGCAAAAAGTGAGGCATAGAAACTTTCAGCACAGAATATTGAAGGTCATACAGCTGGGCAGTAATAGACCATCTAAAACAGGGTTTACACTCATACATTATGCTGCCTAAGATGCCAAAAGAAATAAAAAAGAAAGCCAGGTGTGGTAGCATACACCAGTACTTGGGAGGCTGAGGCAGGAGGGCTGCTGCAAGTTTGAAACCAGCCTGGGCTACATAATGAGTTCAAGGCCAGTCTGGACTATGTAGTGAGACCCTGTCTCAATAAAGAAAGAAAGAAAGAAAGAAAGAAAGAAAGAAAGAAAGAAAGAAAGATGGTTCACTGAGTGAAAAACAATGGTGAGATTTAAAAAGACAGAGATTTAATAAGGTTTAGGTGGGGCCAGGTAGGGCTCTTAACTCCTGATGGGAGGAAAAGACCACCAAGCAAAAGACCATCCCCTTGGGGGCCATGGATTTAGCTCAGTGGTTCCACTGCCTGCCTGGAGAGTTGCATCCCTGGTACCAAAAAAAAGACCACGTCTTGGGCCCAGGGATTTAGCTCAGTGGTTCTGCTACCTGCCTTGAAGCACAAAGTCCTGAGTTCAATCCCTGGTACCGAAAAAATAGAAAAATAAAAAGACCACACCTTTATTTGTAGAGATAAGGGAACTGCCGGGGAGGTAAAAGGGCTGGTCTGTAACCGGAGGCAGGAGAGTAGCTAAGGTCTGCAAGACTTCAGGCTTGCTTTTCTGGCGAATGGGTGGGGAGGGAGACAGTCCTCTTCTAGGCCAGACCATGCTCTGCCATGCCCTCTTATCCCCTGTTCTCCTCCCGCAGGACCCTGCCTCATCCAGGGGAGGAAGCAAACAAAATGCATGTTCCTCCTTCCACAAGGGTCCCTGCTTCATCAGTGGGAGGAGGCGAGTTAGGCCTGGCCATAGTGATCTGCAGCACTTTGCTCCCCAGCAATCAATCAATATAAAAAAGAAATAGAAAAGAGAAAGTGAGGTGTACTGGTGCAAATATGTCATCCCAGCACTACAGGAGGCTGAAGTGGGAGAATCTCATGTTAAAGCCCAGTTGGGACAACTCAGTGATTTAAAGAGACCCTGTCTCAAAATAAAAAATACAAACAGTGCTGGAGATGTAGCTCAGCATGACAATCCCTGAGTTCAATTCCCGCTATGAGGGAGGAGACAAGAGAGAGAGAAAGTGAGAGAGAGAGAGAGAGCTGTTCGTGAGCAGAGCCTGGGTCACATAACTAGATCCTGTCTCAAAAAATAAAAATAAACTGTGCTATGCTGCCTCCTAAGATTAAGATTATTCTTCCATTTTTTTCTGTTCTCTCTCTCTCCATATGTGTATGTGTTTGTGTGTGACTCTGAGGATTGAACTCAGGGTCTTGGCACTGAGCTACATCCCCAGCCCTTTTTAAATGTTTTTATTCTGAGACAGAGTCTTGATAAGTCACCCAATCTTGGCTCAAACTTGTGATCCTTTCGCCTCAGCCTCTCAGCGTGCTGGAATCACAAGCCTGCGCCACCCCACCCTGCTCTTATTAAACCGTCACTATTTAGGAAATCCCATCTTTGGCCTTTCAGAAAACAAGATTCAACTGACTTCTAAATCCCGAACTTCCATAATTTTTTTTTTTTTTCATTTTGGTACCAGGGATCAAACTTGGGACCTTCAGCTTTCCAGGCAGGTGGCGGAACCACTGAGCTAAATCCCCAGCCCCCATACTTTTATTTTTAGACAAGGTCTTACTCTGCAGTTCAGGCTGACCTTGAACTCCCTGTGTAGGCCAGGCTGGCCTTGAACTCACAATGATCCTCCTGCCTCGATCCTACGGGCATCACAGGCACGCACCACCATGCCCAGCTAGTTGGTCACTAAAATATAAGACCTGGTGCCTGACGTGGTGGTGATGCCTGCCTATGATCTCAGCCATTCAGAGGCTGAGGCAGAAAGATTGCAAGTCTGAGGCCAGTCCAGGCAAATTAGGGAGATTGTTTCAAAATAAAAAAATCAAAAGGGATGGGGATGTAACTCTGTGGTAGAGCCTTTGCCTAGCATGCATGAGTTCCTGGGTTCAATCCCCAGAACCTCAAAAACAAAACCAAAAAAACCATAACCATGTACAATGACAGATTGCCAATAAAAATCCAGGTCGCAGAGGATCATTACAGGGGGGAGGAGCCCGCTGTAGGAGCCTGAGAGGGAACGTGGCAGAGTCTATGACTCTTAACAGCGCAGTTTTCAGAAGTGAGGCCAGGAAAAGTTTTCTACTAAAGAAAGGACAGAAGGCAGCTGGAGAGAAGCAGTGTGGGGAGGGGATGAAAGGCCGCGGGACGGGAGAGGAGCAGAGATGAGGCTGACTCAGACTGGGTGGGGTGCTTTGAACCAAAGTTGGCTGAGGAGCGTTTCCTTCCTTGGGGTTAGCGGGGACTGGGGGCGGGGTCAGTCAGGCGCGCTGGCGACCAGCAGGGAGTGGGAATCGGGGCCTCGGGAATGGACAAGTGGGTTCCCAAGCCTCAGCCAACCACATGGCGGGGGGGGGGGGGGGGCTTTTAATAGTTGTTTTTAGGATCACAAACGGATGAAGGGATTCTCCCCCCTTTTTTTTTTTTTTTTTTTTAGTACCAGGGATCAAACTCAGGACCTTGCGCTTGCAAAGCAGGCGCCTTGCCACTGAGCTAAATCTCTGGCCCTCTCCCACTTTCATATACATTCAACAGTGTCAAAATAAAGAGACATTCCTTTATAGTCAGATTCCTCTTTGTTGTTGTTGTTTTTGGGATGTTCAGTCTCAGGACAAAGACTATAGGGTAGTATTTTATTTTATTTTTAGTATTTTAAAGTTTATTTGGAAGATAGTCATTTCATTCTATTCAAAGCTATTCTCATTACAGTTTAATGCCCTGGCCTAGTCAGGGCTCTATGCCAAAACTGTTTTTTGTTTGGTTGGGTTTTGCTTTGTTTTGTTTTTAAATATATTTTATTCTGGACCTCTTTCAGGTCTGATTCAAATTACAGTTGTCAAAGCAATACAATGCAAAGGGAAACTGCAAGAACAACAACAAAAAGTGTGCCTAGAAAGGATAAAAGGGTTATTAGGGACAAATCAGTGTGATGTGGAACCAAAATACATCATAAGTGTAATTAACATAGTCCAGGACAGCATAGAGCATCTATATCAGTCTTCCTTACACAATAATCATGAAAACTGAACAATAAAGTTCTTTAATGTGTACAAAAAACTGTCATGGGGCCAGGAGTTTAGTTCAGTGGTTCCGGCGCCTGCCTCGAAAGCGCAAGGACCTGAGTTCGATCCCCAGTACCAAAAAAACCCCCCGAAAAACAAACAAACAAAAAACTCTCACGGGCTGGTTTACAGTTTTACAACAGTTTTAAAGTTAACTGGATAACTAAAAAATGATGCAGACATTTTAATGCAGTGCTATAGTGCTCACAGAATTAGACCCAAAGGATTTGTAAAAATCAAAATGAAAACATAGCTACAATGTCAGAGTCAGGAAAGAAGATTATTTCTATATTCAAGGATTATAGAGCTACAAAATGCAGTTTGCATGTTTTTGTTTGTAATGAGATGGATAAGTACATCAGACTAGATTTAACATGCAGAATGTTTTCTTGAACTTATCCAGAAATTCCAAAGAAAACATCATGAATGGCTGGCTTACTAGGAAAAAAATAATATGCCCTAGTTATTCACCCTGCTTCAACACTGTCAACATAAAGCAGAAATAAAGAATGCTATCAATACCTCAGAGCTACTGAAATAAGACATCAAATTTCTAAATCAGGGTATTAAAAAAGTGAACACTTCCTCTTTCTTCCACTCCTACATTTAACTAGAATCGTGTTTTTAAAAACTTGATATTAAATGTGACACTTCAGAGCTACTACTGGAAGGAGTAATTCATAACTTCCCTACTTTCCTTCCATCCCTGCTGGTACAGAGAAGGGAGAGAGGGAGAAACAAACAAAACAAACAAAAACAACAACCAGGGTCTCTTCTGGGTTTGCTGCTATTCCCCAAAATGTCAGCATTTGCTGCCTGCCGCAATGTTGGTCCACTGAAACAGGATTTCCACAGAAACTGTCGACAGTAATTCACCATACGCAAGTACCGTCCTTAGCATGTGAGAATAAACACAGGTTCTGTAGAAATGTACAATGTGTTTAAGAAAATGAAAATTGTCTTAAAAGAGTAAACGCTGCATTTCAGATTTATTTTTCCACTTAGTAAAACTCTTCATTTTTTCTTACTAAGGTATGATCATTTGTGATTCCTTTAAATAGCAAAAATGCACAGTCCTCTTTAGGCCTCTACTCATTTATAGTTTACATTACTCTTAACAAAACCACTCTACATAAACAGATAGCTCCTTAAAAATAGTACTTCCTCAGGGTCGGGGATTTAGCTCAGTGGTTTTGCCGCTTGCTGCGCAAGCGCAAGGACCCAAGTTCGACACCCGATACCAAAAGAAAGAAAAAAAGAATATAAAAATAGTACTTTCTCATTAAATCTAATTTGACAGAAAGAAGTTTAAGGAAAAAAGGAGTGCTTTATAAGTTAAGTGAAAGAATACAAATCTTTGGCCCTTCTCTTGACATTTTTACATGTCAAAAAGCAAAAAACGTTCATGTAGTTCAATCTAGTGATTAGTTTTTGCACCATAATTTGTTTTTTACACCACAAAAGGAGGCACTTTCAGTATCTGTAAAAGATGTTTAATCCTAAGACATACTTACCTAGAGAATAATTAATTAAAACAGAATTTAATACACTCTAAGACCTGTTAGGAAATTACCAGTTACCACTTCTAAAAGTCACTTGAAAGTCAACGATATTACCTGATTCATTATAGGGGATTGGAACAAATATAAGTAAAGAATTTCCTACGTGGAGAAAAAGATATTCCTTCATGACATTTAAGAGTGGCAGCTGCTCTTTCTTTATTCTATTTTGATCAAGGAGTATTCATTCATTTTCCTCCCTGTTTTTCCTTATAAGCCCCTTGTAGTAGTATATAAAATGATAGTGTATGATGAACACCACAGAAAAATTACTGGGTTCAACTGATCTTCAGGAGTAAGTTGTTAGGAAAAAAAATAGGAAAAATGAGTAAGAACCTCAAATATAGAACTTCCCAGGCTGTGAAACTTCATCTCTTGCAAACATGTTACTGTTCAAATTTGAGACGATCTTACGTTTTTCTCTTCTTTTTTTTTTTGGTACCGGGGATCGAACTGGGGTCCTTGAGCTTGCGCAGCAGGCGGCAAAACCACGGAGCTAAAGCCCCAGCCCGATCTTATGTTTTTCTACTGGAGCAGCATCATGACACATCAGCAGGCAATGATGATGTTGAGAACAGCAGCAAAAACAAACAATCATATGTTCATGAAGAACCCAAGCCTACAAAATGGATACCTTTCAAGAGAAGTTCATTCTTAAAAAGACCCAAGACTTCAGGATAATAAAGCTCAGCATTTACAATCTTTTATATGTCCTATTGCGACTATTATGCTAAAGTAAAATAGCTAAAAAATTTAAAAAACAAAAAAGATGGCAATATCATTAAAATGTAGCTGTCTATTTTGGCAGCTATATTGCAGAATTTCTTGCTATCTTTTAATCAGCTGGGGAAAAAAGTCAATAACTATGCAAATGAATAAAATGTCCATTTCAAAAATCAAAAGTAACTATCAATAATCACCTCTGACGTTCAGATTTAAGTTCAGTGCAATTGACAAATGCATCGCGAAAGGAAAATGCAGCTTAAACATACTCAAAACATTTGTGTCTATTCCTGGGAGCACATTTAAAAATTATTGCACAGATTTTTAAATTTTTATTTATTTATTTTTAAACAACAACAGAGGTCAACCATAGATGTGGACCTCTAGCAAGAAAAGGAGGATTTCAAGTGCCAGATACTCAGCATATTAGGTTTCCTACATAAGTCACAGGGTAATAAGTTCTAAGTATCTCTAATGTGATCCAAAACCCTAAAAACAGCTGGCACAAAACCATCATGACTGTCTCTCTGGGTGTAAATTTTAAAAAATATTATTACAGTATCAAAGTCCCCACTAACAGCAACTGGGGTACATATAACAATGTATTGTGAAATTAAGTGTATTTATTCTCTTACCAATAGCAAATGCTACCCTACCTTAGGAAAACCAAGACTTGCTTCAATCAATGCTGTTTTGTAAAAATAGCAAAACAACAAATGCAAATCAAAGCTGCATTACTTGGGTTAAATCAGTTTCTACTTAGAACACAGGCTAAAATTTTAGTAGTAAAGGCCTCAAAGTAATTAGTGACAGGAATAGTGTTTTTAATTTGCTAAGCTTGAAAACAAGCAATTGGTTAATTGAAATCTGTAAGGTATAAATTTGACAACAATTTTCTTTAAACTTGACACTCCTGGATCATTTTAATCATGACAAACCCTGTTAATATATATACACATGGCCTCATGCTAACATTTATCTGTATATTTTACTTTAGTTGTGTGAGCATGAGGAGATTTGATACCTACTTCTTTAAGAAAATACTTGATATAAACAGAGTAAAAGACATGAGATAGTAGTGATTACTGGAAAAAAATAGCAGCTTAAATCTATCTATATTTGAAAAAATGTAGTCACAAGTACCACAAATGCATATTCAGAGCACCAGGGAGGTTAGTGCAATTATATACTTTTGAAAAAATTCAGAATCTAAATCCCTGGCCCAAGAATCACTGCTATTTAAAAACATCTTGAAGCAAGTCTTTTATTTTAAAGATTGTTTTTAAAACTAAGGTAGCAAACATTTTGCCATGTAATGGCAGTATTATATGCCATTATCTTGTTTTGTATAAAGAAAAATAACGTGAGAGATTTTTAATATTGGAGTTTGGTTACATTACATAGTTAAGCTTCTACACAGAATGATGGACACTTTGAGAAGCTAATCCTTATCCAGAAACATTTTAATCTCTTAGAAAACAGAGTAAAACAAACAAACAAAAAAATCCAAAACTTTGCTCCTTTTTACAACAGTGCACATTTTAACCATAATTTAGTTATGGCTACAAAATATCAGAAGATTTTTTTTTTAATGAATCTTCTCTATGGTATTTAAAAAAAATGTTGTGCTCTCCTAGTCTTTAATTGGCAGAAATGTCCCCCCCAAAAGAAACTATTGTGTTTAAGCCACATCACCAAAAACAAAACAAAAACCACAAAAAACCAGAGCTATTACCCTTTCACTGATGTGTCTTACAGATTGACATGACCAAAGTCATAAGTTTTCATTTAATTTCCAATTCCCTCTTTCACAATATGCACCAACTGAATATATGCTGTGAGAGCTATAAAATGTACCAAACATCTATGTCTTCAAAAAGAATGCATAAAAGTATTTTAAAGAATTTTTTTTGTTTAAAAGGTGAAAAAAAATAAAGAAATTGATTCACTCCCTTACTTCATGCATCCATAATCTAAACCAAAGCAAAATTTAAAAGCAAGAACAAACTACTGCTGCAAGTTTTTATAAGTCCATTTTCTCTGTACATACAAACTGCTCACTACTGAAGGGAAAAAAAGAATATAATCCATGGTGTCTGCTGATTCAAAGGGGAGAAATAAGGCTGTCATTAGTATCCAAAAACAGGTACATGGATGGTCTGCTTTTATAACATATATTTCTTTCTCTCTTCTGTTTTTCATATCCAAAACTTCTAAATGCTATTTTAGGGGCACAGCAGATTAGATTCCAGCACTTGGTGAACAGAATTCACAAGCTGTGACAAAGCTCTGTCATCTTCAGGGTGTGATTTTGTTTATATACACTGGTATGTATATATTTCTTTTAGATTTGGCTGTAGTGGACTGGTCATGGTTCAAGTGGGACTATACCAGTACATAGGTCAGGGACAGTCATTTTGGCTATGTACACATTCATAGTCGGTCCATGGCTCCCAACTAGTAGCACTATTTCTGAAGGTCTAATACACAAACTGAACCATCTGATGCACTGGCTCCAACTTTGTCTCCTGCTGCATTCCAGCAAACTTCAAAAATTCCACCTGTTCCCCTACAGCTGTGAACTAGAGCGCCTGTCTGTGTGTTCTAGATGTGCACGCATTTGTCAAAAGAACCACTTGCCAGATAGATACCTGCCGTCAGGACTGAACGCTACACTGTACACAGGCTCTTGGTGTTTTGTCAAAATATGGATACAAATCCCTCGGTCTACATCCCATAACCTAACAGTAGAATCAAAGGATGCACTTGCTAACATAAGATTGGCATTTAGATTATTTGTCCCTGGTCCTGTTGGACTCTACTTAATAGTATACATTTCTTTATTATGTGCTTGCAAATCATGGACACGATTGTCTTGTTTCATACTCCGTATCTTCAAAGTCATGTCATCAGAACAGGAGGCCAGGAGATTGCCAGTTGGGTCCCATTTGATAGCATTTACTTCATTCATATGTCCCTGGAATGTTTTAATAGGTCTGTCTTGTCCTAATTTGCAGGCATGAATGCACATATCTGTACTACAGGAAGCGAAGGTATTGTTGCTCTGCCAGTCAACATCCAATGCTGGTGCTGAATGAAAAGGAAACTGTTGCTTGGCTTCACCAGTATGTGCATCCCAAATAATTGTAGTCTTATCTACTCCAGCACTTAGGATGAAATATCCTTTCTTATTCCATTTTAATGCAAATACAGGGCCTTTATGCTGCCCTAAAGTGCTAGCAAGATTACCATCTTTAGTCCATATTCTGGCAAATCCATCCTATGAACCAGTTGCTAGAAGCGTACGTTCACTATTCCAATCTAGAGATGTTACATCCTTGTTACTTGAAACATCTTGTCCTCCTCGTATGCAATGTCTAAGTACTAACTGTGTGGAACCACCAGTGCTGTTTTCACTAAAATTCCATATTCTTGCTGTTGATTCTCCCAACCCTGATGCCAGAGATCACTAACGGGGTTCCAGGCACAGATGAAAACTTCAGATTGTTTAGTTTTTGAGATAGGGTTTTACTATGTAGCCTAGATTAGCCTTGAACTCATGCGACCCTCCTGCCTCAGCCATCTAAGTGCTGGCCTTACATGTGTGTGCCACCACACAAGGCACAGAATTGTTGCTGAAAAGAGGACCTTAGGCAAAGCAAATAGAAGATAAGCTTCTTATTTATCCAGTCTATACACACACACACACACACACACACACACACACACACAAACACAAATTCACAAATTTTACCAGGGATGTAGCTCAGTGATCTTGCCCCTCCCTGGCAAGTGCAGGGTCCTGAGTTTGATCCCTGGTACCAAAAAAACAAAACAAAGAGAAGGTCAAGAATGATGACCTTAGCCAGATGTGGCATCACACGCCTCACAGCCTAGCATTCTGGGAGGCTAAGGCAAGATGGTCTTCAATTGGAGCCCAGCCTGGGGTCCAAACAAAAAATAATTTAAAAGGGCTGGGGATGAAGCACAGGGTTCAATTCCCAGCACCATAAAGAAAAAAAGAGAGATACAGGCTCCTGGACTTTTTTAGTGGCATGTTATGATACTGATGTGAGGGAATAGATGTAACTCACAAACCTGCTAGACATCCAAAGCTCGAGTTCATGTTCTCTAAAATTGAGGAATGAATTCTAGGAACAATGGAGGTTAAGAGTAGGAAAAATTTATTGAAAGATAGCTTCTGTCTAAGAGAGACAGAAGGGGGACCAGAAAGTGGGTTGCCCGCTCACCCAACTTCTCAAAGGTGTTTTATGGGACAAAGCCACGAGGGGAGATGGGCTCAAGGTGGGACAAAATTATAGTCAACTGAGTAAGATCACAAGTACAGTCGCTTAGGTAATATTGATCCAGTGAGAAATCAAAAAGTGGACGAAACTATGAACAACCAATAAGATTATGACAAGTATAGTTGCTTAGGTAATATTGATTAAATGGGAACCCAGGGCCAGGGATTTATCTCAGTGGTTCTGGTGCCTGCCTCGCAAGCGCAAGGTCCCGAGTTCAATCCCCAGTACCAAAAAAAAAAAAGGGAATCCAATGGAGAAGGGAGAAGCAAGTCACACAGCAAGCGTACAAGGAATGAGCAAGGATTTTCAGTAAGGGGTGGGTCAGGGATCTTAGAGACTTAGCTAGACCCTGTCTCAAAATTTTAAAAAAGGGTTGGGGATATAGCTCAGTACAAAGATCCTGGGCTCAATCCCAGTCCCACCACCACCATCAAAAAAAAAAAAAAAAAACGTGTAGTACAGATGAAAGAACTTACTTCGAATAAATCTATCTGCCTTACACACACACACACACACACACACACACACTAGTATATTGCAGAGCAAAGAATGGAGGGCCTAGCGCAAGTACGCTACTGTTATCAGGTAGTTCCTTTAGAATTGGCTCCCAATTAAACATATTCCAGGTCCTTTTTGCCTCAAAGAATTGGACCGGACAAACCAGAAACAGTGCCCAAAGTTTGTGAGAACTAGCAAGAAGTCCTGCATAGGGGATCCTGGGAATTACTTGGCGCGGTCCTGGTATCTCCTAAGGAGCAGGTCCCGCTTGTCACTCCAGCCAGCTTGGCCACGCCCCCTCCCAGCTCACTACCCCTGACTCAGATCTTTAGCTGCTTTACACACGTTCTTCAACAGGTTCCCTCTCACTATAGTCCAGAGATCTCTACTAACAGAGGAATACTATTTGCATATGCGAATGGATAAATGCCTCTTCTATAAAGTCATGGAGATCCTGGGCAGTTGTGTTTGGGGGGGGGGCGGTACCGGGAATTGACGGACCTTGTGCTTGCCAGGCAGGCGGGGCCCCGCTGAGCTACACTTCACAGTTTTACGTATATTAACGAAGATGGACTGAATGGAAGGAAGTCTGGGGATACACTTGTCAGCGTCTCAGGAAGCCACTGTTTTGACCTAAGCCCCAAACACTGGGTCCTAACCGATCAGAATAAAAACCAAGCCGGGGATTTAGCTCAGCGGTTTCGCCGCCTGCTGCGCAAGCTCAAGGACCCGAGTTCGATCCCCGGTACCAAAAAACAAACAAAAAAACACCAAAATGGGACCACTCATACTGAAGTTCCACATCACCAAATCAAAAAACTAACTTGTCTGACCTAAGAAATCAAGAGAAATTAAAGCCAAATTTCACCAAAAGGCCAGTCCTAGCCAGGTAGGAAGGAGTTCAGGGTCAACCTAGCCTACGATGGTATGAGATGCTATCTCAAACGATAGAAGCTGGGCATGGTGGCACATATTATCATTTCAGCTACTGGACTTGATCCCCTGCACCGAAAAAAAAAAATCAAAAACAGCGAGAATAAAAAATTAAATGTGATCAATTCACAAAGATTTATAGCCATATTCTACTAAATCAGTTCAGCCATGAGAACAGTTGAAATATCAGTCTCCTGCTCACTGGGATGACAAGTATGCATCACCACTCCCAGCTTCCTTTCTATTATTACTTGGAGAGATGTGGAGAAGTCACTAGGAGGCCTGGGCTGGGCTCAAACTTGTCATCAGCTGGCCTCAGCCTCCCCAGTGCAGGAACGGCAGGTGTTCACCACCATGCCCAGCTGCAGGCTCCTGTTTCTCAACCTCGGAGTTGATACATGGATGTTCCTTTTATTACTGTTCTCTAAGGTTTTTTAACCCTTTACATACATGATAGATCTAAAAATTCATCGAAATTAAAGCATAATTTAAAACGCTGGAGCCACTGTGATGGAGTTGTGCTTCATTATACCTCAGTGAAGACCAGAAGTTCCCCACTTTCTGAGCTCTGACCCGCAGGTGCCTAGAATGAAGGCCATACCTGGGCATTACTGCAACTGAATATTTATAGCGTTCTCACTGTCAAGGTTCTCTTTTGTTGCAAATGGCAGAAACCTAACTCACGATTATTTAAACCCAAAGGGCTTCATGGGGTATGTAGCAGGGAATATAAAATTGCTTCTAGAGCCTGGTGTCTGTAGTGCAGGAGGGAGTATAGGGAGGCTGAGGCAGGAGGACTTCTAGACCAGGAATTCTAGGCCAGCCTGGGCAACATAATGAGGTCTCATCTCAAAAAACAGTAATAATAAACAGCAAAAGTTAAAAATGTCCTTGCGTCTGGCTTTAAGTACAGCAGATTGAGAGTCTCCAGCACCTGCCTGGGAGGCCGCTCACACCACTCTGTGTTGGGCTTTGTGCTCCCTGAGGTGGTTATCTGCACCTCCGGGCTTGCATCCTCCGCGCAGCTGCAGATCCCAGCAACAGACAGTGCCAGTTTCTCAACGTTGCTGGCAAAGGTCCTGAGGAGGTTGTCTCTGCAGGTTCCTCGGAGCCTGGAGGGTCTGCACCTTCCGTCTGCAGGTGGGGCCAGCAGTCCCGGGAAACCGTGTGTGAGCTCGGGAGCAGGTGCAGGCGAGGAAACAGGGAGGGAAAAGGTGTAAACATCACACTTCACTACCAATGGTAGGCTGGACTTCCATGCCCAACACCTTTCATTTGTTGCTCACAAAAATACTTTCAGATCCTCAATATACATTTCTGTTTCAATTTGGAGGGAAGAGGGGTATTAGAGATTGAACCCAGGGAGCACAGAGTTATCACCCCAGACCTTTCTATTTTTTTATGTTGAGACAGGGCATCATAAATAGCCCAGGCTGGCTCTGAACTTTCAATCTTCCTGCCTCAGGCTCCAAAGTAGCTGAGATTACAAGCATGTGCCACTGCATGTGGATTTGTGTTTCAAATTCTTAAGCTTTAGAATCATCACCAGAAAGAATATCTGAAACATAGGGGACCGGGGATTTAGCTCAGTGGTTTCGCCGCCTGCTGCAAAAGCACAAGGACCCGAGTTTGATCCAAGGTACAGAAAGAAAGAAAGAGAGAGAGAGAGAGAGAGAGAGAGAGAGAGAGAGAGAGAGAGAAAGAAAGTAAAGAAATGGGCAGTCTAAAAAGAAAAGAAACAATGCCAGGCATGGTGGCACACACCTGTGATCCCAGCACTCAGGAGGCTGAGGTAGGAGGATCACCTCGAGTTCAAGGCCAGCCTGGGATGCATAGTGAGGCCCTGTCTCAAAATAAATAAACAATCAAACAAATAAATTAAAATTAAAAATATTTCATTGCTACACTGAAGAAAGTAATGTTTGTAATTGGTGTTGTATATGGGTATGGTTTATGTGTGAGAAACACTTCTGTGAGTTGAATAAGTGTTGTTAAGTTGTGAAATAGCATTTCAAGACTGCACTAGAGGACATTTATACAGGTGGGGGGGGTGCTGGGGAGGGTTGGTTTTTTTGCCAGCAATTTAAACTGATGTTCGGTTAAGGTGCCAACTATGACTGCAATATTCTTATTATTCTTATCTGTTATTGAAATAGTTTTAGAAAACCTTGCTGAGACAATTAACAAATGCACTTGAGCAAGCAAAGAACTGGCCCTTGCTCTTCTTTCAATATACACAGTCCCAGTCTAGTGAGAACCATAATCTTAAAGGATTTCCAATAGTATTTCACATTTATTCAACACTATATGTTGGAAATTTTGGAATATCCAAACATTGGGAATGTTGAAAACTATAAAGGATAAAAATTTTTGGTTTTGATTTTTTTTGGAGTGGGGACCAGGGAGCGAACTCGGGACCTTGCGATTTCAAGGCAGGCCCCAGAACCACTGAGCTAAATCTCTGGCCCTGTTTTTGATTTTTGACACATAGTCTCACTATTTAGTCCAGGCTGGCCTCAAGCTTACTACATAGTTTAGACTGGCCTCAAATGGGTGATCCTCCTGCCTCAGCCTCCCAAGTGCAGAGGATAAAAACTGTAAGTAAGCATCTGTCTATAGCGATACTTCTTGTATAGCCATGTCAACAGCAGCTCACTTCAAAATACAGAAACCATGGAAACAGCCCAGATACCCATCAATAAATGAATGAATAAGGAAAATGTGGTATAAATATGCACTGGAGTATTATTCAGCCATAAAAGGATGAGTCTGACTCATTTGTAGGAAAATGGATAGATCTTGAGACTCTAATGTTAAGTGAAATAAGTCAAACAGAAGGTCAAGTATCACATGATTTCTTATTTGAAAAATTTAAAAGAAAGATGGTAGGAAACAGAGAGGTCAGAGTCTTGAGGGTGGAAAGACCAGGGAAAGGCAGAGAGGGCGAGTGAGAGGGAAGGGGACTGAAAAGATCAAGATCTGACACACAGCTGGGCATGGGACTCAGGCCTGTAATCCCAGCACTCGGGAGGCTGAGGCAGGAGAATTACCATGAGTTTTTTAGTCATGCTTCTTTGGAGACCTTAACTTTTTTGTTGTTTGTTTTGGTACTAGGGATCGAACTCAGGACTCTGCACTTGGAAGGCAGGCAAAGGAACCACTGAGCCAAACCCCCGCCCTGGAGAGCTTAACTTCTATTGGAGTGACCCTAGGTCAACATGCATACTAAAAATAATCAGGTTCAGGCATTTTCTGAACCCCAGGTCTATTCAAAGATGTATTGGGGCTGGGGATTTAGCTCAGTGGTTTCGCCACCTGCTGCGAAAGTACAAGGACCCGAGTTCGATCCCCAGTACCAAAAAAAAGATGTATCTACTATATTATTATAATAAGAGAAGACAACAAAAGAAAAACATAACAACAAAAGAAGAGGCCCAGTGTGGTGGCGCACACCTGCATTCCCAGCACTTGGGTGGCTGAAGCAGGAGGATCATCACAGGTTTGAGGGCAGCCTGGGCTACATAGTAAATTCAAGGCCAGCCTGAACTACATAGTGAAAGCTTGTCTCAAAAAACAAAACAAAACAGAGGAAAAAACAGAAATATATTTTTAAAATTAAGTTTAAAGAGATGTATATTACAAATTAAATGTAAAATAAAATTTATTTTTAAAATAATAAAAATTAAATGTAAAACAATCTATCCACTAAATGCTGTGAAAGTTGCCAGCCTCCTCAGGGTACCTGAAGCTGAAGTACTGATTCACTTCAGCTGTGTCTTGTCAAACCCAGGATTTGCTCTCAGCAATTTAGGGCAAAGGACAGAGAAAGGAATCTGAGGCCTAGGAGGATTAGCAGTGGGAATAGCTATGCAGCTTTCGGGGTCTCAGGAGTCCCCGGTCCCTTGGCCTGTGTTTTCTGCAGGTGTGGACAGCAGCTCTTTCTTTGGCTCACCCGCCTGTGACCCCCGACTCACTCAACTTCTTAGTTTCTTTCCTGATCCCAGCTTTCCTCCCCTGGGCCTCCCGCCCAGGCCTTGCTGCCGCCTTCTTTCCATTGCTCACAGTGGGAGCTGACTTCCTTCTCGGTAGAAATCCTAGCTGTCAACTTGGGACCAACTACAGCCCGTGACTCGGCCTGGGGAGTCTCCACCCAGCGTGCTGGAGGCAGGAGCAGAAGTGCAGTGTCAACCCACCGAGTCTTGCACAAGAGAACCACACAGCTGCCCCCACAGAAAACCACACCTGTCTACTCGGGTTGACAGAGGCCGGCTCCTGGGACTCCCCGGGGACAAATTCACTAGAAATGTCCTCAGAGCCACCGCTCTTCCTACAGGTCAGTCTCTCTGGTCTGATGTTTGTGAGACATGTACGTCAGAGTGTGCTGGTATGCAGTTGGATGTGTCATACGAGACAGGATTTTGACAAGCAACAGGAAGTAGGAAATTCTGGGAACAGTATTTGATTTGTTGTTGTTTTGACACAGGGTCTTGCTAGGTAGTGCAGGCTGAGTTTGAACTCCCTATGCAGCCCAGGTTGACCTTGCACTCTTGACGATTCTCCTGCCTCAGCCTCCTGAGTGCTGGAATTACAGGTGTGCGCCACCACTCCTGTCTAGAGCTGATTGTAAGAGTGGTGAGAGGGCCAGGAATGTAGCTCAGTGGTGCCTCGCCTGCCTGGCAAGCACAAGGTCCTGAGTTTGATTCCCAGTATGGGGTGGGGAATGGTGAGAAGCCGGACGTGGTGACTTGTGGCTGTAGTCCCAGTACTCGGGAGGCTGAGGCACAAGGTGGCTTTATTAGCCCAGGAGTTCAAGGCCAACCTGGGCAACACAGTGAGACCCCAGCTCAAGAAAAAAGACTAATGGGCCAGGGATTTAGCTCAGTGGTTCTGCTGCCTGCCTCGAAAGCGCAAGGTCCTGAGTTTGATCCTAGGTACCAAAAAAAAGAGAGAAAAGACTAATGAGAAGCAGGACTGGAAAAGTATGTCCCAACTATATCTGAATTTGTGTAGGATTGCTACCAAATATTAAGTTCATTTTGGACCTTCAGTAGTCAAATATATTTACAGTTATCTTTTTCTTTTTTTTTTTTTTTTTTTTGGTACCAAGGATCAAACTCGGGTCCTTGCACTTCCACCTTGTGAGGAAGGTGGCAGAACCACTGAGCTAAATTCCCAGCCCTACAGTTTTATCTTTTTTTTAAGAGGCATGAAGATGTACTAGAGGTGATGTAGGATGTACTCAAGAGCGAAGTGCAGGTGCTCAAAGGAATGCAGCACCTATTTAGTTATATCTGCTTCTGGAACCTCCTAACTGATGTGTGAACAAAAACTGAAGCCAGGTGCTGTGAGGTGTGCCTATCATCCTAGCACTTTGGAGGCTGAGTCAGGAAGATGGCTGTGAGTTTGAGGCCAGCCTGGACTACATCGGGAGACCCTGACCCGAAAAAAAAAAAGAAAAAAAAGGAGCATTCATGGTGGGACACAGACAGAGCTGTTGGGACAGCTGGGGTTTCCTTTGTGACAGTGTGGTTAAGTCGCACTCCATGGGGTCACCCAGGGACAGGACTGCACCCTGTGACAACATGGCAGAGGACGGGTCAGCTGTAGAGAGCTCCCGAGCTCCTCTCTTCAAGGGGGCCGCTGCCAAGGCAGGAAAGACATTCTCACCCCGGCCTCAGCCTTCCGGGAAAGAAGGAGGGGAAAAGAGAACCTTACACTCGCCTCGCCCCCCTGCTCCACTCCTGTGAAGCAAGCCAGGGAGAAGAACTGGAAGCCCGCTAACCTCTGCCTTCCCATGGACTCACTGGTGCAGGAGCAAGTTCCGGTGGGGCAGAGCGGGGAGAGCTGAGCAGAGTGGGAAAGGAAACCGGTTCCAGAAGTCTGCATGCCTGGAAAGTCACCGTGCAACACAGTCCCACGAGCACAAAAAGGCAAGAACGGTATATTCAGCTTGCACGAATTTTAAAAATTACTTGACGCTGGGCTGGAGATTTAGCTCAGTGGTACTGCATCTGCCTCAAAAGCACAAGGTCCCGAGTTCAATCCCCGGCACCCCCCACCACCAAAGACCCTAAAACTTGAGAGTTTCCTAGGCAAATCTCCTTTCTTGCTTCTCTGATAGATCGGACCCCACCGCAGCCCGGAAGGCCGCTGCTTCCTCAGCCCGTTGTCGCCTGGAGACAGCCTCGATCAGCTTCCTGCTGGGACCTCGGGCTCCCTGGGCTTTACGAAGAGATTTGGTGTGACTTGCAGTTTTAGGGGGTGCCGTCCCAGATGGGGCTGACCCCAGGGCTTTGGCCATGTCGTGGCCATGCCGAGTGCCAAAGGCCGTGGTGGTGATATAGCAGGAATAGATGTAACTTCCAAACCTGCTAGGCATCCAAAGCGCAAGTTCGTGTTCTCTAAAATTGAAGAAAGAATTCTAGGAGCAACAGAGGTCAAGAGTAGGAAAAACGTATTCAGAGAAAGTTAACTCCTTCTTCTTTTTTCTTTTGTATCAGGGATCAAACTCAGGACTTCACCCTTGCCCGGCAGGTACTGTGCCGCTGAGCTACATCCCTGGCCCAGATAGCTTCTGTCTAAGAGACAGAAAGAAGACTGGAAAATGGGTTAGCAGCCAACCCTGCTTCTCAAAGTTGTTTTATGGGACAAAGCCATGAGGTGAGGTGGGTTCAAGGTGGGAAAAAACTGTAATCAACTAGTAAGATTACAAATATGGTCCCTAAGGTAATATTGATACAATGAGAAATCACAAGGTGGGACAGAACTATGATCAACCAATAAGATTGCAAGTATAGACATTTTGGTAATATTGATTAAATGGAGATCCAATGGGGAAGCAAGTCACACAGCAAGCATACAACGACCGAGCAAGGATTTTCAGTAGGGGATGGGTCCCAGACCTTTCCTGGAAGGGGTGGGTAAGATCTTGGTCCCCCACCCAGGTGATAGACACCTACTTACAATATCTATCACTGCTATTCATCCCGGGTGGGGCGGGGGAAAGCACGTGGCTTTGGCAGTTTCTTTTTTACAATGCTGGCCTTCAGTGAATGTGTCTCCATCGTCCTTCCTGTTGGCTCCTCGAGGCTGGCCTTGTTTAACTGCCTACAAGATAGCTAATTAATTTACCTACCCACAGTATTGAGCCAGAACCCTCACCAAGGCCAGGAAGCGGACGGGAGAGGAAGGGTGGGGGTTCATGGCCGGAAGGCCCCACCATCTCTCAGAAGTGCCACCCTGTCCAAGCCGCCAACACACAGGCCTTGGTGACACTCCAGACCCACACTGTAGTGACGAGCAGCCCCGTCCTTTCTTCTCTTCATTCTGGCCAGCTCCAGTCTGTGCACACTCTCTTCTCTCCTTTCTCTGTTTGGCCAACTTCTGAGATGATTAGAGTCTCCTTGTAAATAAGTCACCATTTCCATGGGTGAGAACCCAGCTGAGAAGTTCTAGTCAATGTGTCACTTCAGGGTCTTGTGAAGGGCAGGGTTGTGAATGTCCCTGTGTGGTCAACCACACCAGCACATCTTTGCTACATCAAAGAATTTGAGTTGACTTGAAGCAAAATTAGCCTCAAGACCCAAACAAAGGAAAACCACAAATAAGGGCCAGGGATTTAGCTCAGTGGTTCCGGTGCCTGCCTTGCAAGCACAAGGTCCCGAGTTCAATCCCTGGTACCAAAAAAAAAAAAAAAGAAGAAAAGAAACCCGCAAATGACAGTATTACAGATAGGTAAGTTAATTAGATATCCGGTAGGCAGTTATATAGGGCCAGCCCACGAGGAGCCAACATGGAGGACAGTGAAGACACATTCACTGAAGGCCAGCACTCTAAAAGGAGAGAAACTACCACTCCCATGTAGGATGAATAGCAGTGATTGATATTCTACATAGGTGTCAATCACCTGGGTGAGGGACCAAGATCTTCCAAAAAAGATGCCCGACTCACCCCTTACCACCGAAAATCCTTGCTCTTTTCTTGTACGCTTGCTATGTGACTTGTGTCCCCATTGGATTCGCATTTAATCAATATTACCTAAGTGTATATACTTCTCATAGTCTGTTTGGTTGTTCATAGTTTTTTCCACCTTTTGATTTCTCATTAGATCAATATTACCTAAGCAACTGTACTTGTGATCTTACTAGTTGGCTACAGTTTTGTCCCACCTTGAACCCGCCTCACCTCCTGGCTTTGTCCCATAAAACGCCTTTGAGAAGTTGGGTGAGCGGGCAACCCATTTTCTGGTCCCCTTCAGTCTCTCTTAGAAGCTTTCTTTCTCTCAAATTTTCCTACTCTTAACCTCCATTGTTCCTAGAATTCATTCTTTGATTTTAGAGAACATGAACTCCCGCTTTGAATGTCTAGCAGGTTTGTGGGTTACATCTATTCCCCCATATCAAAAGGAACCAGCACCCAGTGAGAAATGTCACCTGGCAGGTGAGTTTTTTTGGAAGCTTCCTTTGGGACTTTCCATTTGGTAGCCCTTATCCTGTCAAGACTTCGTTGATGCCTCGAACCCCTGCTGGACCCTAAACTACTAGCAGCACAGCTGGTCTCCTTGTCTGTTGCTGTATTCCAACAGCAGAGAGCCTATGGAAATGACCCAGGTACAGTGGCACATGCTTGTGATCCCAGCTACTCAGGAGGATCTAAGTATGAGGCTAGTCTAGGCTGCAGAGTGAGATGGTCTCATAGTAAAGGATTGAGGATGCAGCTCAGTGGCCGAGTGCTTGACTAGCACCCCCAAAGCCCTGGGTTCAATCCCCAGTATAGAAGTGGGGAGGGAGGAACTTACAGTATGATCCATGATATGAAGATTAATGATAGGGAAAGAAAACAGGCACTTATTCAGAGGTAGCAAAGAGTACTCAAAATCAGGTGATTATTATAATTGTACATACTTAGTTGTACTTTACTCTTGCATTTATCATCTAGTTCCCAATAATAACATCAGAAGTCTCCATGTTTGCTGCCCTTTTGAGAGTAGGAGCTGCCCCCGTGCTCCTGGTCCCTGGCATAGCCTGTGACTTCCCGTGGCTGCCGCAAGTCATCAGTCCCCGCATAAACAAGCTGGAGGCTCCTGTCAACCGTGGTAGGAAGCTCAGCTGTGCTAGGGCTGAGAGGCCAGGCCTGAGCCCACTCGGCCGGTGGGAATGTCCTGTCCTGCTCGCCAGTGTCTCCACTGGCCAGTCATGAAGACAGAGCACACAGTGCATTCCCTGGGCTCTGGTCTTCACTTCAGTGATTTGTACAATTTTACTAATTTTTTGTTTTTGTTTTGCAGTGCTGAGGATTGAACTCAGGGCCTTGGCACTGAGCTGTATCTCCATCTCTTCTTTTTCTTTAAGGCAGGTTTTTGCTAAGTCACTAAGATACCCAGGCTGGGCTCAAACTTGTGATCCACCTGCCTCACCCTCCCTCTAGAGTGCTGGATTACAGGAGTGCACCACCATGCCTAGCACTGGTTAGGTTTTTTTTTTTTTTGGTACCAGGGATCAAACTCAGGACCTTTCACTTGCAAGGCAGGCTCCTGAACCACTGAGCTAAATCCCTGGCCTGGGTTAGTTTTAATTAGAAAAAATGTACTTGTCACCATTAAGCTAACCGTCCCTGCCATAGCTAGTCTGCATTTTTAAAAAATCTAATAGTGCTAGGTGCCGTGGAGCACTCCTGTGATCCTAGCTACTTGGGAAGCTGAGGCAGGGAGATTGCTTGAACCCAGGAGTTTGAGATCAGCCTGAGTAACATAGCGAGACTCCATTTCAAATTTTTTATTATTAATTAGTATTAATATAAATGTATGCTGTTTTTATTAATTATATTTGCTTTATTAGTATGATTACATTTTAATATAATTAAATCAGGAACAGTTTTATTAGTAATTATTAGTGATATAACTTTATTTATAGCCTATTGGTTTTACTGCATTTTTAAAATAGGCTATTTATGGGCTGGGGATTTAGCTCAGTGGTTCCACTGCCTGCCTCGAAAGCGCAAGGACCCGAGTTCGATCCCCGGTACCAAAAACAAAACAAAAAAATTGGCTATTTACACTTTTTTGGGGGGCTATACATACATATATATATATATATATATATATATATATATATATATAAAGACTTATTTTTAAAAACTTTAAAAAATGATCTTGGTAGTGCTGGGGATTGAAGCCATGGCCTTGCATATGCTAAGCACACCTTTGCTCTACCATTGAGCTACACTACATGCCCTTATTATTTTTTATTTTGAGACAGGGTCTTGGGCCAAGGATGTACCTCACTGGCATAGTGCCAGTCTGGCAAGCCCAAGGTCCTGAGTTCGATCTGTGGTCCAAAAAAAAGAGAGAGAGAGAGAGAAACAGGGTCTTGCTGAGTGGCCTAGGGTGGTCTCAAACCTTCAATCTTCCTGCCTCAGCCTCCCAAGTACAGGCACAAATGACTTGGCCATTTTAAACTAGTTTTTTGTGTGGTTATAAACAGGTCATCTCTAAAGCAGTAGACTTCAGTTGTAAATGAAAAGTGCAAATGCCCATCCATTTGCCAATGATTATCTGTGATGATCTTTCTGATAGAATAATCTTTTGTTTGAGCTCAGCACATCTTATGGCTTCTCAGCCTTTTGGTGAAGATCAAGTGAGCTAAGAGAACATCTTGGCTTTGAATTATGATGATAGTTAAAATCCTGACCTCTCAGAGGTCGTTCACAAGTTTGATAAACGAAGATTTTCTTTGTATGCTATTTTACAGGTTATCAAGAATCAGTAGAAGACATTTTCCCTATTTTAGAGTTTAGGAAACTCAAGAAGGATTTTCTTCTGGGTGCTATCATGACGCCCAAAGCACTGCAGTGGGAGGACTGTTTACCCAGCCTTTGTGCCCTATTACACTTTAAGCAATCTGGAGATGATTCAAATGTATGGGAGCCGGGCATAGGTTGTATGCAAATCCCATGCGTTGTGTATCAGGGATTTGGCCTGGAACCTGTCCCTGCTGAGAGACAGTGACTTCCTCAAAGCAAAAGTCAGTTAGGTCTCAAGCTCTCCTGATAGTTGAGCAACTTAGCTCATGCAGTTTACTAAAAGCTAATGGATTTAATAAATATTTGCTGTCCAGCTAATAAATTATGAGGCAGATGTGAGGCACTGACCAAATTGCAAATAATAATACTAGATGTAATAAAAAAGTATTTGAATTTGTAAAATTTATTATAGTAAAAGACACTTCCAGAACTGCTTCAGAAAGTGGCCAGAATGATGGGATAAGTGTGTTCAAAAAAAGGAGAGTATTTTGAGAGGGATTCATGGCAACTGTCTTTACTGTAATAAATTTTAAAAATTTAAACATTTCAGTGTATTTTTCAATCAACACCCCCTCCCCATGACCTGTGTCCCTTAAGAAACTTACAGTGTAGGTTGGGCAATCTGCCAGTATTTTAGGTCAGGTATTATATCTTTGTGTACAGGCCCAAGACGCGACATTGTCTTCTCAGTTAACATACCAAAAAGAGCACCTAGTACTTTTCCTTTACCATCAGCAACCTTCAGAATGCCTGTACTTAACTGCTAAGTACACCAAGAGGGAGAGAACTTACTGACCTACATTGCTGCATTGTTTGCATTTAAATGAGGCTCCCTGTGATTGATTGTCAGTATTCACTCCTCTTGATAAGATGGACAGATGATTAATGATTCTAAGCACAAAATGACAATTTCCACCTCCTGGTGAATATGTATGTCTAGGTGTTGACAATTCTGAACCTTACAAAAAAAATCACAAATATGATTGAATGAAACGCTCAAACAATGACAGTCTTGTGACAGTGTCTGATTTTAGAAGCTCAGTGCTAAAAATCTTCCTTTGGTGTAGCTGCCACAGGCCTTTGAACTTAAGTAACATTGCCAAGAACACTGTACCAGCACAAATTTTTTTTTTCTTTTTGTAGTAGGAGGATCAAACTCAGGACCTTGCGCTTTCAAGGC
This sequence comes from Heterocephalus glaber, assembly GCF_000247695.1. The sequence goes on along the minus strand of NW_004624734.1, from coordinate 37,264,815 downwards.
AGCTGCAGTGCCACTGAGCTAAATCCCTGGCCCTTTTCTTTCTATTTTTATATGATGCCAGGGATAAAGGCCAAGACCTCTCTCATGCAAGGCAAATGCTCTATCACTGGGCTACATCTCCAGCCCTAAACCCTGTCTTTGTCTTCTAGGTTTTTGTTTTGTTTTGGTTTTTTATACCAGGAATGGAACTCAGGGCCTTGCTAGGCAGGCACTGTGCTGTTGAGCTACATTCCTGGTGCCCTGTCTTTTAGTTTTATTACTGTCAGGTCTAACTTACATTAGTCCTTCACAAACAAACAGGACAAAGAAAACACTGCTCTCAGCAAACAGGAGCTTCCTAGTAAATAGGACAAATAGACTCAAATGTAGAAAATGTTGAAACCCCTCTGGTGCCGAGAAATCCAGTAATTGTGTACACACCTGAGCAGACCATCCAGGGGCATCCAAGTCAAATATTTCACTCAGATTCCTTAGCCCCTTCAAAACCTTGGTAAGCTTAGTTCCTTTCCCAGTTAGTTGCTAACATCTCTCTCCCCTGGTGTTAGCCCATCCACTCACAGATGAAATCTCTCCTAGCTAGCTACTGCTCTCTCCCAGTGTCAGCCCATCCACACACGGATGTGATAAACTCAGCCTTTCCCAGCTAGCTGCTAGAATCTCCTGATTTTAGTCTCTGTTGACTGGAATAAACTTTTCTTTTTCTCACAACAAAGCCATGAAAAAAATCATACAGACTAACAATAATGACGGCAAAATCATTGGTAATAAAGAGAGTTCTGTGTTATGCTCCTGGGATGAGTTCAAATAGAAATCAGAGGAGTGATTTACTGATAAGTGAGCCCAGCTGGTGTCAGGCTAGCAGCACACTGAAGGGGTTCTCCCAGGCCTGGGAATTTCTACACCAAAATTTACTTTTATATACAAATATCACTCATAGCCAAGCAAACTAAAATATATTAAGTTATTAAGTTACTTCATTCGAGAGACTCCAGAAGGTTATCTGAACTAGAATTTACAAACTTTTTAAAAACAGGGCCTTCTAAGAAAATCATATGAAACTAATACAATGGTGCTATTCTGGGAGGAAGTGTGTTCTTTACCTGACAGATGGAGAAAGTCTGTAGACCATATTATGCAGGTTTTAATAAGAAGGGTGACTCACAGCTGAAAGAATTTGCATTTGGTTGTTCTGTCATAACACATTGTTAGAACACATGACAGACTTACACTCAGAACAAAAACTGGGAAAATATATCTTCCATTCCCAGAAAATAAATTATTACTGATGGAAGCATGTCCAAATTTTGTTAATATCTCTAACTATATCTGTCACAGAAATTAATATACATAAATAGACTCAAGCCCTCAAATGGAGGACCCAGAGAAAATGATTATAATTTAAAAATACAGCAAAACCTTGGATTGCGAGTAAAGTGTTATGCAAGTGTTCCATGAGACAAGCAAACATTTCTAATAAACTTTAACTTGCAATAGGAGTTGTACGTGAGGCTGAACATCACATGATCACAACTGAGCCAATGTTTCTTCTCTCTCTCATTGCAGGATTGTGGGTGATTGTCTCCCAACAGCAAAAGGTTATGAAGGAGGAGGAGAAGGAGAAAAAGGCAGAGGAATCTCTGACTTCAAATGAGATCAGGGAGACGTGTAAAATGAAGGAAAAAGTGCACATTTTTGTAGAAAAGCACCACCTGAATGGGGCTCTAGCAGTGCGAGCGATGAATCTTTAATGACGATGTGGTGTCACATTTCTGTGAAATCCTCAAAAGGAGGCAAAAGCAAGAGTCATAAAAAAAAAAAAGAGTCATTCGAGGGGTTCCTTGTTAAAGATGCATGAAAAGAAAACGATTCCATTGAGCCAATAGGCAGCAGTGTGGTTGTAGTCAGGGTTTTGACAAGAGTATACATTTACTATAAGACACATAATTTATAGGATTATAATAATTACCAAAAAAAGTCAAATGCAAAGAAGTGCAAGAGAGATTAACCACACACTACAGGCCCAAAGGATCCAGCTGAGGGTCTGTATCCCAGCAATTTCCCACACAAGTCCAGCTAAAGGCTTAGAGTCCAAAAAAAAAGGCTTAGAGTCCAAGGCAATGTCCTTGAGTCCAGCCAGTGGCCTAGAGCCCACGGCAATGTCTCATGCTTTGTCAGTATTGAGGATCGGCACCTGGAAGGACCAAAGACCAGTGGTGGAAGCCAGAAAACCTACACCGGTGAGATGAAGGATTTGTGGCACCAAGCTGAGGGATCCACACTGGAGCCAGGAAGTGATGCTCACAGTGAAGATCAGAGCTCCCCTAAAGAGAACAGCAGCCATTCCTAGGGACAGTGAGGCCCCGAGCTCCTTCTCGGATGAGAACAGCCTAATTCCCATCAGGAAAACCATCCACAGCAAGCTTCTAGAAAATCAACAGGCCCTGATCGTCCCCTCCTGTTCTGTTTATGGCTATTGGTAACAATCTTCATGTGGGTCTTCCACACCCAAAATAGGCTGATTCAGTTCAGCTGGGCATTACAAGTTGACCATTAGTCAATCCACCACACAGTGATTCTGATAGTGATAATGAAAGTCATACACAATAACCCTCTCTTGTCTCTCTCCTACCAGCCATAAAATTTTCAAAGGTAAGTACAGGTTAATTTATTTTTCTTTATATTGTGTATTTTCTTCATTATTTTGCATTATATTACAGGTTGTAATCATTTTTATGGAAATATTTTTGGGTCGTGGAACAAATCCTGAGTTTCCATTATTTCTGCTGGGGAAATTCACTTTGATATACAAGTGCTTTGGATTACAAGCACGTTTCCAGCATGAATTATTCTTGAAAACCAAGGTTTTACCATATCCCTCTTGCTGTTCTGGTAGTTTACTTCTGGTGAAATAATTCTCATTGGGCCAACCTCTCACAGAAGGAAAAAAGTTTTTCAGTACTGGAGATTGGACCCAGGGCCTTCACAATGAGCTGCATCCCCAGGCCTTTTTATTTTTCTATTTTGAGACAGAGCCTCATTAAATCGCTAAATTGCCCAGGCTGAGGTGAATTTGTGATCCTCATGCCTCAGCCTCCCAAGCAGGGATTACAGGGGTGAGCCGCTATGTCTGGCTTTATGTATAATCATTAAGAATTTTCCCTCCTGGGCCTTCCCCAGGTCATGCAGAGTGGGACAACCAGAACTTCAGCTAAGCTGAAGGCTACAGTCTTAGAGGGATGTCAGTGACTGAAAAAAAAAAAAGAAATGAGGAAAGGAGAGAACCGCAGAGATGGAACAGCAAGTTCTGCGTGCAAATCCCACCCAGATTTCTTTTTTTATACTCTGGATCAAACTCAGAACCGTGAGATTTCCAGGCAGGCACAGTGCCACTGAGCTAAATCCCTGGCCCCACCCAGATCTTTAACCCCTGCTCAGTACATTGATGAGGGAGACTTTTCCTTAATTAAAAATATTTTATAATGTAATTGGTGATTTAACTAAAAAAACCTAACATATGATAGCATTTATAACAGATGTAGAAGTAAAAAGCATGACAATAATACAGAGACAGGAAGGGAGAAGTGGAAATATGCACTTGTGAGGTCACTGCACAGCAGTATAGTATTTAAAGGTAGCATGTGGTATTAAAAATGTTAAAGTAGGGCCGGAGACTTAGCTCAGTGGTTCTGGTACCTGCCTTTCAAGCACAAGGATGTGAGTTTGATCCCTGGTACCAAAATAAATAAATAAATAAATGTTAAAGTAGGTGGGCATGGTGGTGCCCACCTATAATCCCAGCACTCAGGAGCCTGAAGCAGTAGGATCACCACAAGTTTGAGGCCAGCCTGTGCTACATAGTGTGACCTTGTCTCAAAAAACTAAATGCATGGCCTTCTCTTTCCGCCATCTTGGAGTTTGTGGAGGCCTGCTGGGAACAGGACTTACAAAAGACAAACATGTCTGGAAGACTGTGGTGCAAGGCCATTTTTGCTGGCTATAAGCGAGGTCTCCGGAACCAAAGGGAATACACAGCTCTTCTTAAAATTGAAGGTGTTTATGCCCGCGATGAAACTGAATTCTATTTGGGCAAGAGATGTGCTTATGTGTACAAAGCGAAAAACAACACAGTGACTCCAGGTGGCAAACCAAACAAAACCAGAGTGATCTGGGGAAAGGTAACTCGAGCCCATGGAAACAGCGACATGGGTCGGGCCAAGTTCCAAAGCAACCTTCCTGCTAAGGCCATTGGACACCGAATCTGTGTGATGCTGTACCTGTCAAGGATTTAAACTAATGAAAAATAAAAGTGGATTTGTGCTCTTGTATTTAAAAAAAAAAAAAAAAAAAAAGAAAACTAAATGAATAAAGTTGGGGCTGGGGGTGTAGCTCAGCAGTAGAGCATGTATTTAGTGTGTTCTAGCACCTCAGCAACACCTGCCCCCCTCAAACAATTCAGAGCATTTAGCTCAGTGGTTCCGCCACATTCCTCACAAGCACAAGGTCCTGAGTTCGATCCCCAGTACCCAAAAAAAAAAAAAAAAAAAATTCAGAGCAACCACTAAAAAGAAAATTGATGTTATATTAGTTCTCTATTATCTTCAGCTTTGCTTTCTGAGGTTTTAGTTCTACAAAGGCAACCTCAGCCTAAAAATTCAGTACAATAAGATATTTTGAACCAGGTGCAGCAGCACGTGCCTGTAATCCCATCCACTGAGCTAAATCCCCAGCCCTTTGTTGAGAAGTTTGAAAAAAATGAAATCAAATATTGCAGAGAAGCATGTCTAAGATACATAATGGTCTCCACTCAGTGGGTGGCGAGAACGAGTAGAGGTGAGGAGAACAGAAGGTCAGGAAAGGACTCACTCTGTTCTACACCTGGCAGAGGCGTCCTGCTCCGTGTGCAAAGAATCGCCAGCTCGAGGGTATAACTTTATTGGCTACTTGTTTACCTCCTGGTGGAAGCTTCCTTCTCCCTGGGCCCCTCTTCAAACTCTCCTCTCTGACGAGAGGAGAAATCCTGTCTAGACTCAGTACAGAGAAGGAGCGATTTAATGGCTGCCCCAGATCTGATGTATGAGAAGAGACATGTCCAATTTCACTCAGTTTTGTTTCCCTAATGCTCTACTGCTAATAAAATGCCCACTGATTTGGGAGGCTGAGGCAGAAGAATTGATTGAGTCCAAGGCCAGCCTGACTACACAGTGAGACCGTGTCTCAAAAAACAAAACAAAGGAACAAAGCCCACTGATGAGAAGCCCAGGCAACATCTTCCTACCTCTCATCCTCAGTATGTTGGAAGGTTTGCTCATGAACAGAAGTGTGCTGTTGAGTTGCTATATTTGTTTCTTTTTTGTTTTTTGCTTTTGTTTATTTGTTTGGGGGTTTTTTTGGTACTGGGGATCGAACTCAGGTCCTTGTGCTTGCGTAGCAGGCGCGAACCACTGAGCTAAATCCCCGGCCCTGTTTGTTTTTTGAGACAGGGTCTCACTCTGTAGTCAGGCTGGCCTTGAACTCATTATGGAGCCTAGGCTGGCCTCGAACTCACGGCGATCCATCCTCCTGCCTCAGCCTCCAGAGTGCTGGGATTACAGGTGTGTGCCACCACACCCAGCTAGGAGTTGCAGTATTTGTTCTGACTAAAGTTCATTGGTATTTTCAGTCTTAGATTTGTGTCTAGAAAAGCCCCCACCTGAAGCTTTTTGAATATTACTTCTCTCTATTCTCTCTACTCTTCCTCCTCTTGGTGTTTTTCCTAGGCACATGTTGAAGTTTCTTATTCCGTTTTTCACATTTCTAAAATTCTCTTTCCTATATTCTTCTTTCTTTCTGCACCATCTTCGGCATGTTTTCCATAGCTCTCATTTCCACTCCATTCCTGTCCATAATGCCCTTTTTTCTGCTGTTGCCATCTATTGCCTCTTCTGAGAAGGTTATAACTACACATCCACCACAGTGTGATGGTGTGTGCCCATCACCCAGTACTCGGGCTTCAAGCTGTAGTCCCACACACCCACACGAAAAATTAGAATACCATTATCTCATTGGTTGCTTGAAATCTTTTTTTTTTTTTTTGGTATGGTTACTGAACCCAAAGCCTTCACACTGAGTCACATCCTCAGTCCTTTTAACTTTTTATTTTGAGACACGTTCTTGCTAAGTTGTGCAGGCTGGGCTCAAACTTGCCATCCTGCTGCCTCAGCCTCCCATCTTACACATAGCTGGGATTACAGGTGTGCACTGCCATGCCAGCCAACATTTTTTTTAAGTTAAATTTATTGTCACTTCTTCCTGGTTTCCTAGAACTGCAGCACTTCAGGTGGAAATGTGGGTGCTCTGATGGAAGCAGGGCGTAGGGCAAAAGGACAGAGCTGTAGCTCAGGAGCAATGACCTATGCCCACTTGCTGGCTTTAGCCCTTATAGCTGCTTGGCCTTTGGTGATTTGTGGAATTTCTCAAGACTTCAGTTCGTTTCTCCATTAGAAAAATGAATATGCTAATACTTATCTGATACAGCTGCTGAGCCAATTCAAAGTGATTGTAACAGCTAACAGTACATTGAATATTTATAATACCTGCTCTGCCAAGGGTTCTGATTAAGAAATCTCTGGGCCGGTGCTTGCTACACAGGTCAGCAAGTGCAGCTGTCAGTATCGTGCACTTTCTCATCCTAGTTGGAGTAGGATCCCCTGTGCGACCTTCCGACCCCGGCCCTCCTGTTAGCCTCTGCCTGCCCTCACACGGCTCCCTTAGAGTCCAGCCTTGAGTCAGGCTTCTGTGGCTCCAGACAGGCCAGCTGGTTTTGTCTCACCTTTTGTGTGTGTGCCGAGGATCAGCCCTAGGCTTCATGCATGCCCTGGCCCCTCACAGGCTGAGCCGAATTTTCAGCCCCAAATCTGCCGCTTTCTATCCGTCTGGTGTCTGGCTGTGGGCAGCAAATTTAGTTTCTTTATCCGGAAAATGAGGATAACAGTGGCTCCTTGTAGAGTTATTTTGAAGGTCCAAAGAATTAATTTATGTAGAACATTTAGGATATAGCTTGGTGCATTATAAATCCTCAATCAGTCACAGCCATTATTATTATTGCTAGAAATCTATCTCCACGAACAGCCCATTTTATTTCGTGAGTGTTCTAGTATTAAAAACATCTCAATTTGCTGGTTAGGGATGTAGCTCAGTGGCACCATGCCTGCCTGGCAAGTGCAAAGTCCTGAGTTCGATCCCCAGTACGGGAATGGAATCGGGGGACGGGGTGGGAGAGATCTCAGTTTGAGCTGAAACCTGCTGGTCGGTGGCATCTACTGATTGGCCTTCATTTCACCCTGTGGGCCAGCAGAGATGGGATTCATCTTTCTCCCGAGGACACTTCAAACATCAGCTCTCCGGGACAAACACCTCAAGTGTTTGTCACAGGTGCAGCTTTGAGTTCCCTGCCACCTGGTGACATTTTGGGAGTGTGTGCTGGCTTGTGACTCCTCCCCAGGTGGGAGCACTGCCCTGGGCCGACTGCTAAAGTCCTCTCTTTGCATTTCCTGGTCCCAAACACCAGGAAGTTCTTAAGTAAAGGTGAATTTAGCCTCTGTACAGCCAAACTCATTCTTCCTGCTGTGATGTTTACAGCTGGTGGTTTTGGGCAGCTTTCTGGTGGTGCTGGAGATCAAACTTGGAGCCTCATGTGTGCCAAGTATGCACTGTACCACTGAGCTGCATCTATGGCTTGCTAACTTTTTTTTTTGTACCGGGATCAAACTCGGGACCTTGCACTTTCGAGGTAGGTGATGGTACCACTGAGCCAAATCCCCGGCTGTAGCCTACTAAATTTTAACTCTCCTATTTGTGGATTATTTTAGCCTTCTCTCTTCATAAAATTGGGCTGCTATAACAAAATGCCTTAGCTTAGGTAATGTTTTGTTTTGAGACAGGGTCTCGATATGTAGTTCACACTGGCCTTGAATTCACTTTGTAGCCCAGGGCTGTCCTGGAACTCAGCAATCCTACTGCCTCCTCTTCTGGAGTGCTGGGATTACAGGCATGCGGCACCATGCCCGACTCCTAACTTGGGTAATTTATAAACAATACAAATTTGTTTTTCTGGAAGGTAGGAACCCACAACCAAAGTGCCAGCATATGTACTGTAGATAGGTAATTTAATTAGATATATTGTGTGCAATTAGACGGGACCAGCCCTCCAGGAGCCAACACAGCAAGGAGCCAACATGGAGAACAACTGAGGGACATTCACTGGTTAGCATTATAGAAAGGAAAAGTCCTACTTCCTCGAGAGATTGATAACAGTAATTGATGGGGGGGGGTTACCAGGGATCAAACTCAGAACCTTGCGCTTCCAAGGCAGGCAACAGTGCCACTGAGCTAAGTCCCCAGCCCAGTAATTGATATTCTAAATGGGAAATTCCTTGTATGTGATTTGTCTTCCCTTTTGATCCCCATTTAATCAATATTACCTGGGTGACTGTATTTGTAATCTTATTGGTTGGTCATGGTTTTGTTCCACCTCATGCCCGCCTTGTAAATTTCCATTGTGTCTTATAGTTTTGTCCCACTTTGTACCCGCCTCACCACACGGCTTTGCTGTATAAAACATCTTTGAAAAGTGGGGTGGACGGGCAACCCACTTTCCGGTCCCCCTTCTGTCTCTCTTAGAGGCTTTCTTTCAATAAATTTTTCCTACTCTTTTTCTTTTCTTTTTTTTTTGTATTGGGGATCGAACTCGGGTCCTTGCGCTTGCGCAGCAGGCGGCGAAACCATTTTTCCTACTAGAATTCATTCTTCGATTTTATTTTTATTTATTTATTTATTTATTCATTTATTTATTTTTGGTACCAGGGATCGAACTCTGCTCCTTGTGCTTGCAAGGCAGGCGGCAGAACCACTGAGCTAAATCCCTGGACCCCCATTCTTCGATTTTAGAGAACAAGAACTCCCGCTTCGGATATCTAGTAGGTTTGGGAGTTACATCTCCTCCCCTGTATCACATGGAGCGTTGGTGAGGGCTCTCTGCTTTGTAGGCGGTGCTTCGGTCAGTCAAGCTCCCTGGACTCTGCCCCCACCGACAAGGGCACCTTCATGACTCCCAGCACTGAGACTGAGTGCTACTGCATCGCACACCACGGAGCAAGGGGCGGGGGGGCTGGATCCCAGCACCTCCAGGCCCAAACCTCCATTCTTTGTCAACAGGACACGTGGGCTGTTGTCTAGACTACAGGTAGAGTAAATTGCAAAACAAGAGATTTCAGGGCAGACGTGAGAGAATAAGAAGTGAGCGAGGGCCAGGACGTAGTGCCACGTGTGTCTCAGGTGCCGGTTATAGGAGTGACTGGCCTTCCACAGAATACTAGCCTTTCCTCCCCCGACCTCATCCGTTTCTTCCCTGAGAAATGGGTTGTGTGGGCCTCCCAAACCCCTGTCCACTGCAGAGCGGCGGTTTTCCCTGTAGTTTGAGACCTCAGGGTTTCCTCTTCACTCCCTACCCATGGTCTGGACTTGCTACAAGGCCCAGACTTGTCAGTAGGCTCAGATGATGTTACTTTCTCTGAGCTAAAATTTGAAACCACAAGCTTGTGTAGATTTTATCTATAGCTAAAAATAGGAAAGCAGAGGGGAAAAAATCACTCTTCTTTGCTTTTCAGTTATAGCCTCCAGACGCTGTCTCCAGCCTGCTAACGTCTAACTTTCTGTCAAATGGAGTTGCAAATATTTGTGGCATAGTGATTTGTTAAACTCTTTGGGTCCTTAGATTGTCATCAGTGTATTACCCTTCCAATTTAATGTAATTTCCGTGCTTGAGGGATGGTAGTTAGATATGTGTCCAAAGAATATCTACCTCTAACTTTAAGAAATACCAGTTCAGGGCCAGGGATTTAACTCAGTGGCACCACAACTGCCTCGAAAACACAAGGTCCTGAGTTCGATCTCTGGTGCCAACAAAAAGAAAAAAGAAAAACCAATTCAGTTACATTGTTGAATAATTTCACTATTCACTATGTATTTTTTCCTCCCTCTATGAATTTTATTTATAATTATCCCTCATGTGGGAGATTTTGTTTATGTATTAGGTATTGAACCCAGAGCCTTTGCATTGACTTGTATCCCCAACCCTTTTTTATTTTTGGTACTGGGGATCGAACTCAGAACCTTGCGCTTGGGAGGCAGGCGACAGCATCACTGAGCTAAATCCCCAGCCCTTTTATTTTTCATTTTAAGACAGGGTCTTGCTAAGTCAGCCTCAGCCTTCCAGAGTGCAAGGATTATAGTCATTATAGGCGCATCCAGCTAGGTGGGAATTTTCAGGAGCCTAAATACCCTCCCCTAAAGTAAAAACAAAACACTTGCAAGCTCAAGGTCCTGAGTTCAATCCCCGGCACACACACACAAAAAAAGCAAGTAAAACACTAATTAAAATCAAGAACTTTATTAAAATTATTAATAACTTTGGGAGTGACTGTTCTGGTGATAAGTTAATGGATGCAGAAAAAGGGTGAAGTAGGGCCAGGGATTTAGCTCAGTGGCGTGGCGCCTGACTTGCAAGCACAAGGTCCTGAGTTTGATCCCTGGTACCAAAAAAAAAAAAGGGGAGAAGTTTATAATTTACAGAAACTAGAGTAACCTGGACTGTAGTACACCAACAGTCACAAGCTTCATTTGGATTCTTAGTTTCAAACTCTTACTCCCCCATCATTTACTCTATGAAAAAGTAGAAAGCTTTTTTTCTTTTTCTTCATCCATAATATGAAGGACCTAATAAGTGAGATTAAAGCAGGAAGAAGGCATGGGACAGGGACACTTGGGGCCTCACTACTTGCAGGCTCATGGACCATGGGACAATGAAGTGCACAATTCTGCACACTGCAGGTCCGAAGCCGTGGAGTCCACACCTTTGGGCCCTGCAAGCTAGAAGTATAAGTCCTGAAGGGTTGGGGGTAACATGAACAGACACTTCTCAGAAGAAGTACAAATGGCCAATAAATACAGGCAGAGATGGCTGTCTCTGGACATTAGGGAAGTGCAAATTAAAACAAGACTGAGGGGGCCAGGGATTTAGCTCAGTGGTTCTGCTGCCTGCCTTCCAAGCACAAGGTCGTGAGTTTGATCCTAGGTAGCAAAAAAA
>NW_004624734.1:37233428-37250369 GCF_000247695.1 Heterocephalus glaber | reverse complement strand
GGGCTGGGGATTTAGCTCAGTGGTTCTGCTGCCTGCCTAGCAAGCGCAAGGCCCCGAGTTCAATACCCAGTACCAAAAAGAAACGAAGTTTAAGAAAGTGGTCTAGCTGGAATGGAATGCAGATGTGACCATATAGTCTCTCTATGATGTAATAAATTTAGTGCCCTTTCAGTGCCCTCTTCCCCATGGACTTAGATGGCTTCAAGGTCCAACATTTGAGGCTTCTGTCACTTCCTTACTGCTTTTTTCTGAGTGTGTGTGTGTGTGTGTGTTCAGAATCAAACCCAGGGCCCTGCACCTGCTGAGAAACGCTGCTTCTCTCAGCTCTGTTCCCCACCCTCCTCTGTTTCCCTTCATACCAGTACCATCTATTTCATTTTTTCCCTTCATTATCGCTGGGAGGAGAAATGAAAATATATTGAGTTTGCTATATTTTGCCAGAATTAGTTTATGCCTAAAGCAGATTTTGGTTTTGTTTTTTGGGGTTTTTTTTAGATACCAGGGATCGAACTCGGGTCCTTGCGCTTGCGCGGCAGGTGGCGGAACCACTGAGCTAAATCCTTGGCCTTGCCTAATGCAGATTTTGATAAATTAAAGATGTATACTATAGGACCAGCGATTTAGCTCAGTGGTCCAGTGCTTGCCTCGAAAGCTCAAGGTCCTGAGTTCAATCCCCAGGACCAAAAAAAAAAAAAAGAAATGATGTATACTATAACTCTTAGAACAAACAATAAGAAAATACATCAAAGAATAGCTAAAAAACAAAGAAATTGAAATGATATACTGAAAAATATGTTTCATGGAAAAGAAAGCAACAAATTTGGAACAATAACAAAAACAACAAAACACAGAAAACAAAAGGGAAAATAGCAGGCCTAATCCCAGTCATACAAATAGTTATATTAAATATACATGCATTAAACACTCCAATAAAAAGGCTGAAGGGCTGGGGATTTAGCTCAGTGGTTTTGCCGCCTGCCCCACAAGCGCAAGGACCTCAGTTCGATCCCCAGTACCAAAAAATACCAAAAAAATACAATAAAAAGGCTGAGATTGTCAGATAAATAACATTCAACTCCTGCTATCCATGAATACACTTTCGATTCAAAAATTTAAATAAGTTAAACATAAGATGATAAGAAAAGTAATCACAAAAGCTGGAATGGATATACTAATATCAAGGTAAACTTTGAGATGAAAAAAAGTTACTATAGGTGAAAAAAAGACTTTTTTGGAGGGGTACCAGGTATTGAACTCAGGACCTTGTGCTTCCCAGGCAGGCACCAGGACTGCTGGGCTACATCCCTGCCCCAAGAGACATTTTATAATGATAAAATGATCAGTCCATCTGTAAAATATAGCAACTATAAAAACATATAAATGTAAGGGATTGGGGATTTAGCTCAGTGGTTCTGGCACCTGCCTTTCAAGTGTAAGGTCCTGAGTTCGATCCCCGGTACCCCCCCCAAAAAAAATATACACACACACACATTTAAAACAGAGACCTAGCGGAGTATGGTGGCACATGCTTGTAATCCTGGCACTTGGGAGGCTGAGGCAGGAAGATTGCCATGAGTTCAAGGCCAGCCTGAACTGCATAGCAGATCCTGTCTCAAAAACAAACAAAAAAATCCCTCTGCCTTCAAGATAAGAAAACAGTATATTCTGCATCAAATATGAGTGACCATGACCCTGAAATAGATTCAAGTTACTCTGAATGGCATGTTCTGCTATGAAATTTTATAACCAAAGAACCGCCACAACAACAAAAAGTTGTTAGTCAATACATTTGAAAGTACATATGTGAGGCCATTAGATAGACAGGCTGCAGCAAAGTAGGGGAAATGGCTTCTGTATTTCCAGAGTTACCTTACAGCACTCTTAGCTTTAGGGTTGTTGAGGGCCAGAGGTCTGCTCATCTTACTACACATTCCAAGAAATTTACCTAATAGTCACGAGGATGTTAGGTCAGATACAGAGGCTGAAACCAAGCCAAGACCATTGTGACTCCTGACCTCCCGCATTCTGTCTGTCAGCAGTCACAGTGTTCCGCTCAGCCAAGGGCAGGCAGTCTGTGGGATCTGTAATACAGAGGCGGCTTCTTCAAACATTGTCGCTTTTGCCACCCCAGCTCCAAGAACTGGAGACTTGAATACCCTACTCTAAATGAAAAAGAACAACTCTGCACACAGTCTTGCAACTTATTAAAAGAAAACAAATAACCTCATCAAACAATTAGTAGAATAATAAACATTCACTAAAGGAGATACGTGACTAATAAGCTTATGAAATGTCATAAACACTAGGAAAATGCAAATTAAAACTACAGTGGGATATAACTAGAGTGATATCACTAGTGAGATACTCACTAGAGTGGCTCTTATCAAAAAGGCAGGCTAGCTGGGAGTAGAGGCACATACCTGTAATCCCAGCACTCTGGAATACTAAGGCAAGAGGATTGTAAATTTGAGCTTGTGAGACCTAACTAACTCCATTTTAAAGTTTGACTCCATCTTAAATATAAGACAGTAAAATGGCCTTGACATAAATTCCACTTCACTGAAGTCAACTATTCCCCTAGTCTCCTTTGTGCCCATAAACTAATGATAAAATGTCCTTGCTGTGGGACAACAGATAAAAAAAAGACACAGCTCCTAACTCAATCCTCTGTCTGCCCAGAAAACAGATGCTCCCGGGCCCATTATCTATAAAACATTCTGTCAATGGTGCTGATTGTTCCTTTTTCCCATAAACTCTACATGTAGCCACCCCTCAACCCCCCCATGCTTGCTAAATATCAACCAATCATGTAACTGCTAAATGGAACATCTCCAAACCTTGCGGTAGCCACAATAAAAACCCTGATTTGGAATTCGGGGCTCTCAATCCTGATCCGCTGCGTCGGTGACGATTGAGTGCCCCTGCTCGAGTTTGAATAAACGACCCCCGTGTGTTTACATCGGAAACGGCTCCTTGATGGTCTTTGGGGACTTCGCGATCTGGGCACAACAAGCTCAGCCTGGGCAATTTAGTAAGACCCTGTCTCAAAATTTAAAAATTAAAGGGCTAGGAGTGTGTTACTTTTCTCTCATTGCTGAGACAAAATAGCCAATACCCAAAGTTAAAGGGGAAAAGTTTTTATTTAGCACACAATTCGCAGAGGTTTCAGTCCATAATTGGCTGGCTCCAAGGCAAGGTGGCAGAGGGGCAACAGTTCACGGGGGACAGACAGTAGCAAAGGCAACAAGAGACCTTAATAGCGTCTTTCTGCCCCCTTTACCTTATTCATACTACTTATGGTGGGTGGAACTCACACCCTCAATCCTCGTGCCCACCATGAGTCAATCACACACTCTAGATTGAGCCACCTCTGGAAAAGTGTGAGGCTGTGGGGAGACATCCAAACACAGCCCTAACAAGGGGTGTAGCTCAGTGCAGAGGCCCAGGGTTTGATCCCCAGCTCTGAAAAACAAAAGCCTTTGTGATGTAATAGGCATTGTTCTAAGCACTTTAATCCCCCAAACAGCACTGAGAGAATATCTATTATTATTCTGTTTCTAGAGGAGGCACTTGGAAGCTAAGTAACTTACTGAAAAACACACAGTTAATAAAAAGGCAAACCAGAGTTCAAATCTAAGCAATTGATTAAAAAAGTCATGTGGTTAGCTTTTTGCTAATCTAAATTTTAAAATATATAATATATATAATTTTATTTTTATTTTTTGTGATGCAGGACTTAAATAAAAACAAGTCCTTCCCACCCTTGGACCGTGTCCTTCCCCACCCCCCACTCCATTTCCTCGGTAGCTGTAACTCTTTGTTTTGTTCTGGTACAGATAAAATTGACAACTACCTCCTGTAAACAAAGTGTATGACACTTTGTTCTCATTTGATTCATAAGACACTGTCTTCTTTCAAGGCAAAGTTACAAAACTGTCTGCCTTTGTCCTGTTCCAGTAAACTAACTTGCTATGTCACTAGAAAAACCACCCCCTTGGACAAAATGTATACAAGAAGGAACTTCCCTTTGTTCACCACTCTTTCTTTGGACAGGAGTCTGTTGAGGCGGTGCACTCCTTAAACCTGAAATAAAGTCCTCCTGTTTCAGTCCATGGGTCCCTCTAGTCTCTTAGATTCCTGCAACAATGCTGAGGATCAAATCCAGGGCCTCACAATGCACTCTACCACTGAACTACATCCCCAGCTCATTTGTTGTTTAGTTAGCAGTCCTGGGACTTTAACCCAGACCCTTCACACTGAGCTACATCTCCAGAGCGCTTTCACTTTTTAAGTTTTGAGACAGGGTCTCACTGAAAGAAAATGAGCCTGCCGAAACAGGAGCACCCGAGGCAAGGCTTTATTGGGGGAAAGAGCGGCAGGGCTGCCTCAAACAATGGCGAGAGAGAGCAAGACTAACTGGGGTGAAGTTTATGTATGGCAGTGCAGTGGGAAGAGTGTGTGTTGTTTTTTTGGGTACCGGGGATCTAACTTGGGACCTTGCGCTTGCGAGGCAGGCGCTGGAACCACTGGGCTAAATCCCCGGCCCTGCAGTGGAAAGAGTATCCTGAAAGTTGAAAAGTGGTCGGGTTGTTGGGCAGGCAATGGGATGTCGGGTGATTGGAAGGAGATGATCATGTGAGTAGCAGGATGGAGCAATAAGTTAGGTTTTGCTTCTCCAGAGGGGGTAGGTTTCACACACACACACACACACACACCCGCCCCAAGTGGCTCATTTCTACAAGTGGGAACCATTTTAGGAACGGGAGCCATTTTAGAATGTAGGACCTTTGGTGCCATTTTGTCTGGTAGAGAACTCTATCACTCACTAAGTTGGTAAATGGCCCAGGTTGGGCTAGACCTTTTTATCCTCCTGCCTCAGGGTCCCAGAGTGCTAGGATTACTGGCATGCAGCCACACTTGCCAATTTCATTTCATCTTGAGATAGGGTCGTTCCCACCTTGGCCTCAAATTTATAATCCTTATGCCTCAGCCTTCCAAGTAGCTGAGATTATAAGTGACATCATCATGCCCGGCTTCAATCAAATTTTGGTGCTCTTTTAAAATGTTTGATGAAGCAAAATTATTGAGACTTTCTCCTGAAATTGAAGATATAAACTGAATTTGGTTATACCAAGCAAAGATGTTATTTTCCAGTTTTAGGAAAACAGCAAAAACAGTTTATCCTTCAGCTAATAAAGAACATCTCCATTTCCTTTCCCTGTTGACATCTGTGGATGTGTGAAAGTGTACCCACTTGTGGATACTGTGTGGTGCTTGGTACATGTTGCCGTGGGTTGGTGTGGTCTGTGTCCCAAACACCATGCCCCAGATGTGTAGACCCAGTGTGGTGATGTTCAGGGGTGGGATGGGCTCCTGAAGAGGAAGGACCTAGTGTAGGATCCTTGCATCTTGGGGCACTGTCACTGGAAGGGGTTCATGTGGTTCTTGGGGAACTCTGGTTAGTTCTCAAGAGAGGGTTGTTCTAGAAGAGAAAGACAATCTCTACTTCTGTCTCTGGCTTCCAGTCTCTCCATGTGACCTTTTACTCTCACATACCCCCTACCATGAGCCATCCACCATGGGGCTCAGCCAAGAGGCCTCATGAGGCCTGAGAAGATGTCAGCCCTGTGACCTAAATAAACCTCTTTTCTTCATAAAGTACCCAGACTCAGGCGTTTCATTATAGTAATGGAAAACAGACTCGCACACATGTATACATTGTGCAGTGTTCTAGTCAGAGTAGGCTCATCTATCTCCTCAGCCATTTATCATTTCTTTATGGGGAAAACATCCAGTATCCTTTCCTCTAGCTTTTTGAAATGCACAATACACTATTGTGATCTATAGTCATCCTACAGTGCAATAAAAAACCAGAACTTATTTTTTCTATCCCCTCCTCTCACCCGGCCCTCCCCAATGGCTTATATTCATTACTCTATTCTCAACTTCTATGAGGTCAATTTGTTTAGATCCATGTATGAGTGATCATGCAGTATTTGTCTTTCTGTGGTTGGCTTATCTCACATTATATAATGTCTTCCAGTTCCATCCACATTGTTGTAATGACAGGATTTCATCCTTTTTCATGGCTGGATAGCATTTTACTGCATATATACACCAAATTTTCTTTATCCATTCATGTGTCAATGGACACATAGATTGATTCTGTATCTTGGCTATTGGGAATAGTGCTACAACGAATAGAGTAGTATAATTATCTCTTTAATTTTTTTTTCCAAGACCGGGTCTCTCGTTCAACCTGGCCTTGAACTCACTATGTAGCGCAGGCTGGCCATGAGCTTGCAGCGATCCTCC
This sequence comes from Heterocephalus glaber, assembly GCF_000247695.1. The sequence goes on along the minus strand of NW_004624734.1, from coordinate 37,244,054 downwards.
CGCCTCAGCCTCCTGAGTGCTGGGAACAGGCATGCACCACTATTTTTGATAATAGAAAACTGAAGGTAATATTTCATTATAGTTTGTTATGGTTTGTTTCTGTATGCCCCCCAAAGCCTCATGGGCTCATAGGTAGAGCTTTGGGGAGGTGACTGGATCATGGATGTGTGCTACTCATCGCTGGATTAGTCCACTGATGAGTTTTTGCCTGGGTGTGATGTCAGGAGGTAAAGCCTGGTAGGAAGAAGTGGTCACTGTGAGTGTGGCCTAGAAGGGAATTTAGCCCTCCTCCTCCCTTGATCCCTCTCTGCTTCCTCCTGTCATGCCATGAACTGTTTCTCCTCTACCAAGCCCCTCTGCCATGCCGCCCTGCCTTGGAACCAGCTGATTATGTACTGAAACCTATTAAAAATTGAGCCAGGGGCCAGGTATTTAGCTCAGTGGTTCGGTCACCTGCCTTGCAAGCGCAAGGACCCGAATTTGATCCCCGGTACCAAAAAAAACCACAAAAAAACACTGAGCCAGAGTGAACCTCTCCTCTTTTAACTTAGAGGTATTAGGCATTTTGTCCCAGCAACAAGAAAATAACTAAGACAGATTTTGGTGCCAAGAGTGAGGTTTTTGCTGTGACACTACCTGACCGTGTCATTCAGAAGCCTTTGGGACTGGCTTATAGGAAGAGTTTGGAAAGGTTTGAAGATGCTGGTGAGAGAAGCCGTCCTAGAATGCTGTGAGCTGAGCTTGATGAGAGATTCTGGTCAGAGCTCAGAAGATCAGAATGCTAATAGAAATGCAGCTGGTGGGGCTGGGGATGTAGCTCAGTGGCACAGCACTTGCCTGCAAGCATGAGGCCCTGAATTTGATTCCCAATACCCCCAGAAAATTTGTCTACAGTTTTCTCATGTCCTGAGACATTTCACAGGTCTAAGATTAAGGGCAGTGAATTAATTAATCTGGTTAAAGAAACTGGCATGGATGTTGTTAGAGGAGGCTTTTAGCTAACTCTATTTTGAGAATCAAAAGCAAGCAGCCCAGGGCCAGGGATTTAGCTCAGTGGTTCCACTGCCTGCCTCGAAGGCACAAAGACCAGAGTTCTATCCCTAGTAACAACAACAAAAAAAGCAAACAGGCCAGAAGAATGATTTAAAAAATTTTGAGTTTGGTTGCAAAGGAAGCTCGTTAAAGTTGAGACCTACACAAAGATGAAACAGGAAAATTTGGTTGCTGAAAAGATTAGCTTCAAAATGCCAAGTACTGGCTAGGGGTGGTGGTAAATGCCTATAATCCCAGCATTTAGAAGGCTGAAACAGGAGGATTGCTGTGAGTTTGAGGCCAGCTTGAGCTACAGACTGAGACCCTATCTAAAAAAAAACAAAACAAAACCAAAAAGCCAAGTACTCTGGAAGAAGATAATAGAAAAGATGATGGCCTGAGGGTATCACAAGAACCAGTAGTACTCCACCCTTTGCAGCCTCAAAATTCCAAAGGTGAAAGATTGCTTTGAGAAGAGAGCCCCAGGGTACCATGCTCCAGGATGGCTGCAGTTTAGGGAATGCGAATTGATTCCCCAGCATTCTGTTCACCTTGCTCATTCATCCAGGCACTCAAAGACCTCTGCAACCACCAGCAAGATGCAAAGGGGCTCAACTACTGCTCCAGCTGGCAGCAGACCTTGGTGTCATCCACATGGTGCTGGTTTTAGGCACATGCAGAATGCAGGAGTTGTGGAGTCAGGAAGGCTTCCACCCAGATTTCAGAAGAAGGCCTGGGAGGCCAGGCAGTGTGCCCTGAGAGGGCAACGCATGAAGCTGTGAGGGTGAAGCCAGTGCAGTAGAGACCCCAGGATGTGAGAAATGCCAGGAACATGAAACATTTGAGGAAGGCCAAGAGGAGTGAGGGAAGCCGGCCCAAGAGAGAGGCCATGAGCCCATGAGGGCCACAACTATTGGCAGTGCCATAGGGGTGGAGCCACCCAAGCCCTTTGGAGTTCACATCTCACTACAGATTGTCCCAGGTCCTGGCTGTGAAACTGTGGGATTTAATGTTTGCCTTGCTGGATTTTCATCTTGCTTTGGTCCCACTTGATTCTGTCCTCCTATTTGTACCTGGTGGACTGGCAGTGCTTAGCCGGTCCCATTGTGTGGGGGGGAGTGTTTAATTTTCTTTTCATTTTGACTGGGTTTAACAGCTAAGTTTGCCTTAAATCTGAGAGGAGACTTGGGACTTGGACTTTTCAGCAGTGTTGAAACTGATAAGACTTTGGCAACTCTTGGAGAAGGACAAAATGCTTTCTGCACAGAGGGATGCACACGGGTCTTTTGGGGGCCAGGGATGCAATGTTACGATTTATATCTAAATGTCCCTCCAAAGCCTTATGAGCCCATAAGGGGGCTTTGGGAGGGTGACTAGATCATGGGTGTGAAACTCATCACTGAATTAGTCCTTATATATTTTTGTTGTTGTTGTTGTTTTTGAGACAGAGTCTCACTACCTAGCCCAGGCTGGCCTCAGATTCATAGTAATCCTCCTGCCTCAGCCTCCCAAGTCCTAGGACTATAGGTGTGCAGCACCATGCTTGGCTCATTCCACTGATGGGTTTATAGCTGGGTGTGATGTTGGGAAGTAAACTGATACAGGCGTAATAGAGGCAACTCCCAAAGCTGCTAGATATCCAGAGTGCGAGTTTGTGGTTCGTGTTCTCTAAAATTGAAGAATGAATTCTAGGAACAACAGAGGTTAAGAGTAGGCAAAATTTATTGAGAGAAAGAAAGCTTCTGTCTAAGAGATGGAAAGGGGACTGGAAAGTGGGTTACCCACTCACCCAACTTCTCAAAGATGTTTTATGGGGCAAAGCCATGAGGTGAGGTGGGTTCAAGGTGGGACAAAACTATAGCCAACTGAGTAAGATTACAAGTACAGTTGCTTAGGTAATATTGGACCAATGAGAAATCACAAGGCAGACAAAACTATGAACAACCAATAAGATTATGACAAATATAGTTGCTTAGGTAATATTGATTAAATGGGGATCCAATTGGGAAACAAGTCACATAGCAAGCATACAAGGAATGAGCAAGGATTTCAGTGGAAAGGGATGGGTCAGAGATCTTTCTTGGAAGATCTTTGTCCCCAACCCCAGTGATTGATACCTGTTTAGAGAATATCAATCACTGCTATTCATCCTAGATGGGTGTGACAGTTTCTCTCCTTTTACAGTTCTGGTCTTCAGTGAATGTGTCTTCACTGTCCTCCATGTTGGCTCCTCCTGGGCTGGCCCTGTCTAACTGCCTACAAGATATCCAATTAACTTACCTATCTGCAGTACCACTATTGTAGACAGCTAAATTAGTTAGAAATATTCCAGGCAGTCAGACAGGACTGGGCCCTCGTAGAAGCCAATGCGGAAGATAAGAACTCATTAGGGGCAGCCTAGGTGTAGCTCAGTGGCACTGCACCTGCCTGGGTAGAGCAAGGTCCAGAGTTTGATTCCAGGGGGGGGGGGGGGACACATTACAACTGTGGGGGGAGGCACATTCATTGAAGCCCAGAGCTCAAAACAAAGATGAAAAGATAAAATTACTACACCTACTTCCCCAGGGATAAACAATAATGATTGATATTCTAAATAGGCATCCATCACCTGGGTGTGACCAAGACCTTGACCCATCCTTTCTAAGAAAGGTCCCTGACTCACCCCTTCCAATAAAGGCCCTTGTTCTTTCTATGCACACTTGCTAAAGGACTTGCTTCCTTATTGGATCAATATTATCTAAAGGACTATACTTGTAGTCTTATTGATTGACCATAGTTTTGTCCCACCTTATGCCTGCCTGGTGATTTTGTACCCTCCTATGATTTTGCTTTATAAAACCTCTTTGAGAAGTGGGGTTTGTGGGCCACCCACTTGGGACCCCTTCTGTCTCTCCTAGCCAGAAGCTATCTTTCTCTCAATAAATACTAACTACTCTTAACTTCTGTTGTTCCTAGAATTAATTCTTTGACTTTAGAGGACATAAACTCAATGTATCAAGCAGGGTGGGAGTTATATTTCCTTTATGCTATTTGAATTATTTGGAGGTCCTTTGTCATCCCTATATCACCACCACAGCCAGCTCATCTTCTTTTTTGTTTGTTTTTGTTCTGGGTTTTTTTGCTACTATTTGATTTGTTTATATATTCTAGATTAACCCCTTGTCAGATGTAGAATTTGTAAATATTTTCTCCTATGCCCTGTAGTTTATCTGTTCACTTTGTTTCCTTTGCTGTGCAGAAGCTTTTTAGTCTTATGTAATCTCGTTGTAGATTTTTGCTTTTGTTTTTTGTATTCTGAGGGTCTTATCCAAAAAGTCCTTGCACATTCCAATGTCGTGAAGCATTTTCTTTACATTTCCTTCTAGTAGTTTAATAGTTTCAGGTCTTACAGTTAAGTCTTTAATCCATTTTGAGTTGATTTTTTTATATGGTGAGAGATTGGGATCTCGATTCATTGTTCCACATGTGAATATCCCATTTTCCCAGCCCCACTTATGAAAGAGACTCTCACTAGTGCATGCTCTTAGCACCTTTATAAAAAATCAGTTGGTTGTAGATCTAGTTCTATTAGGTCTAAGGCTAGTTCTAGACTCTTTATTTTGTTAATTGGTCTGTGTATTTCCTTTTCTTTGTTTTGTTTAAGAGGCACAGTAAAAGTTTATTAGACAAATTTAAAAGTACACATTCAAAGAAATATAAAGTAGGTCAGAAAGAGAGAGAGAGGTACTATAGTTTGGAGCTGGGGAGGAATGTGTGGCTCTACAGTAAGTTTCATCTTACTGTAAGTTTTGGGAAAAGGGGTGGCCCACCCACAGGCCTGTTCCTGGGGAAAAGCCTATTTTACAGGTGAAAAGAGGGGGTCTGTTCACAGGTGAAAGAAGCCCATTTGCAAGTAAAAAGAGAGTGGTTGAATCCATTTACAGGTAAAAGGGAATTGGGGAGCTTATTGTGTTCTGGGAAAAAAATTAAAGTAGGCTTGTGTCCTGAAGCTGTAGTTTTCATTTTTAAAATTTTGATTTTCCTTGTCTCCTTTGTATCTATCTTTATATTTTCTTTTTCTTTCTTTCTTTCTTTCTTTTTTTTTTTTTGGTACCAGGGATCGAACTCAGGACCTTGTGCTTTCAAGGCAGGCAGCAGAACCACTGAGCTAAATCCCTGGCCCAGTACCTATCTTTATATTTTCTATTCTACCTCACTACCTGGGTTCCTGCTGTTCTCTCCTGTGATTTCACATGGTGGTGAGGACAAAGCAGGTTAGAAGAGACATTTCATACAATGGTTCTGAGGGCTGGGGATTTAGCTCAGTGGTTCTGCCACCTGCTTTGCAAGCTCAAGGTCCCAAGGAGTTTGATTCCCAGGTACTAAAAAAAAAAAAAGAAGAGATCATCCAATGGTTCTGAAAATTGCTACTCTTATCCCTGAAGAAGGGGGGGAAAAGGCCCTTGGTTTCTCTAGGAGGGGAATTGGAAAGGTGGAATTTCACTAGCCTGTGTATTTCTTTTTATGCCAATGCCATGCTGTTTTGATTATTATAGCTTTATAGTACATTTTGAGTTCAAGATCTTTATTCTTTTTGCTCAAGATTGCTTTGGTTGTTTGGTTTTGTGGGGGGGGGTTGGTATGGTTTGACAAATTTTAGAAATTTTTCTCTAGTTCTGTGAAGAATGTCATTGGCATTTTAATAGATTGCATTAAATCTGTAGGATCATTTTCAGTAATAAGGATATTTAAACAGTATTGAGTCTTCCAATTCATGAACATGGATGTCTTTGTTTTTTTAAAATCTTATTCTTTCTTTTTTTTTGTCTTCCCTTTCCCTCCATTCTTCCTTCCTTTAATTCTAGTTTTTTGTTTGTTTAAGAGACAGTCTTGTCATGTTGTCCAAGCTAGCACCAAACATCTGGGTCAAACAATCCTTCTGCCTCAGCCTCCTGAGTAGCTGGGATTATAGCCATGCACAAGCATGTCTGGCCCAGCTTCAATTTCTTTAATTATTATTTTTGTTGTTGTTGTTGTTACTGGGGATAGAACTCAGGACCTTGCACATGTGAGTCTTTTATTAATTTTTATTCCTTTCATTGTAAGGATTGTTTGCATTTGGATTAAATTTATTTCTAGGGCTTTATTCTGTAACTATTATAAATAAGATTGCTTTCTTAATTCCTTCCTTTTCAGGTAACTCACAATTGGCATAGAGAAATAGTATTCATTTTTATGTGTTGACTTTGTGTTCTTCAACTTTGCTGAATATTTTAATTCAAATAGGTTTTTGGTGGATGTAGGGGCCCACTGGCAGATGTGTCAAAGCCTGGGCGTCTGAGAATACAAAGTCTGTTGTTTAGCACAGGCGCATGACAGACTTTGTTATAATAATAAGTCAGCATACCTACCATAATAAGTCACACATACCTCATGGCTATACAGGGTCATGTGGCTGCTTTGTCTCAGAAAACCTGATAATAAAGACACATAGCTCTTGAGCTCTTCAGCTGGAGCTCCAACTCTCATGCCTTATGTTGTAAAATTAAAGTTTGGTTCCTGCTGTCTTGTGACGTCTACTCCACTTGTGTTCTTTCCTTTGGGAACCTGGCATGATGCACCTCCCTTCAGCTTACCTGCCCGATACTTGGGTCTTTGAGTTTTGTCTATGTAAGATCATGTCATCTGCAAACTGACAATTTCACTGCTTCCTTTCTGATTTGGATGCCATTTATTTTTTCACTTTCCTGGTTATATGGCCAGGACTTTAGCACCGTGTAGAATAAAAATGACAGAAGTTGTGCCATGGATTTAGCTCAGTGACACCACACCTGCCTTACAAGTGCAAGGTCCAGAGTTCTAACCCTGGCACCCCGCCCCCCCCAAATGATAGAAGTAGGATACCACTTGCCACAGGGACTTGAAAGCCTAGCCCTGATGGAGAGGACGGTGGTCAGGAGGTTCCAGCAGAGAGAGCCGCCCACATCTGCCCACTGCCAGGGGTCAGGAGGCCCAGGAGGTACCCAGGGCTGAGACTGCCCCACTGGGGCAGAGCAGATCTCTTCAGAGCAGCTTTTTGAAAATATTAACTGGGAAAGGAGATGCTTTTTGTGGAAAGAATAAAATTTAAACCACAGTATCAGAAAAAAAAAAGTATTTTCTCCAAGAATCTTGAAGGAGTATTATTGTAGATAGGTAAGTTAAGTTAAGTAGATATCTTGTAAGCAGTTAGACAGGGCCGGCCCTGGAGGACTCAATATGAAAGACAATCAAGACACATTCTACGTGACTTGTTTTCCCTTTTGATCCCCATTTAATCAATATTACCTGGGTGACTGTACTTGTAATATTATTGGTGAATTATGGGTTTGTCCTACCTCATGCCCACCTTGTGGCTTTCCATTGGATCTTATTAGTTGGCTCACTTTTGTACCATCTCACCTTGTGGCTTTGCTCCATTAAAACTCCCTGGGAAACGAGGTCCCGTGCAACCCATTTTCCAGTCCCCCTTCTGTCTCTGTTAGACAGAACCTATCTTCTCTCAATAAATTTTTCCAATTCTTAACTTCCCGTTGTTCCTAGAATTCATTCTTTGATTTTAGAGAACATGAAGTCACATTTCAGATGTCTAGCAAGTTGGGAGTTCTTATTTAGATTACTTGGTGTCCTATTTCAGTATGATCAGGGCCCCATCCACAGTCTCGATGGTTACTGTTGTCAAAACACTACACTGGAGACCCACGGGAGGGAAGAAAGGTGGTTAGGAACAGGCTTTGTCCCTTTCCCAAAAGAACTCTGATGTGTGCTAGATATTACCTAATAACTGGCCGAACAACTTGTCTAAGAGCTCAAGGTCCTAGCAACTCACCGAGTTTCTGAGGGCCTTTTTAGTGTAAGTGTTGGCACTTGTATTTCTAAAAGAAATGCATTATTTATTGGGCTGGGGATTTAGCTCAGTGGTTTCACCACCTGCTACGCAAGCACAAGGACCCGAGTTCCATCCCTGGTACCAAAAAAAAAAAGCATTTATTAAGGGTCACTTTTTGTGTATATGTTCCTGGGGGTTGAAAACAAGGCCCTCACACTGAGCATATCCCCCAACCCTTTCAAAAAATTGTTTTTTAAATTTTGAGGTGAAATCTCACTAAATTACTAAATTGCCCAGGCTGAGCTGGGATTTGTGATCCTCTTGCTTCAACCTCCCAGAGTGCTAGGATTACAAGCATGTGCTACCATCCTGGCCCAAGAGACACTTTTTTTTTCTTTAATTCTTTTATTACTACATTATAGGTATGCATTTACATTTATCATTGGGAACTTGTACCTTTACATGAGTATCTTAGTTCTTATTTTTTCCCCATTCCCTGTCCTCCCTTCACCCCCTCCACCCTTCCCTGTTTACAAAGACTTTATTTCCATTTTTTCCTTTTCTTATATTTTTTTCCTTTCTCTTCTTTCCTTTCCCCTACCCCTTCTACTTTCCCTACCCCTTTGGACCTTTTCTTCCTATTTCACGTTATCGATTATTCATTTCAATCCTTACTTACACTTTCACCAGAGAAACTATTCAGTATTTATACACATGTGTCCTATTTATTTCACTTAAGAGGATGGCCTCAATGTTCATCAATTTAGCTATAAATGTCTCTAGTTTGTTGTCCTTTATGGCTGAGTAGTACTCCATTTTAGAAAAAAACCCACATCTTCTTTATCCAGTTTCCAGTTGATGGGCACTTGGGCTGTTTCCAAGCTTTAGCTATTAGGAACTGTGCAGCTATAAACATGGGTGCACATATATCACTGTGGTATGATTCCTTTAATTCTTTTGAGAAGATCCCCAGCAGGGGAATAGCTGGGTCAAATGGGACCTCTAGTCCTAGTAAGACACTTTTTTTGTTTGTATGTTTGTTTCTTTGAGACGGGGTCTCACTACACACAGTATTTCAGGCTGGCCTTGAATTTGCAGCAGTCTTCTTGAATCAGCCAGCAGGTGTGCATCACCATGCCTGGTGAAAGGGCACTTTTATAAGCATATCTTTTTTGGTTTTTTTGGTACCAGGGATCAAACTCGGGTCCTTGCACTTGCGAGGCCGGTGGCAGAATCACTGAGCTAAATCCCAGCCCCCCAAGCATACCTTTTGTTTGTTTGTTTGTTTCTTTTGGTACCGGGGATGGAACTCAGGACCCTGCGCCTTCGAGGCAGGCGGCAGAGCCACTGAGGTAAATCCCCAGCCCCAAAGCATACCTTTTTAAATTGACAGACAAGGTTTAATTCATCCATTTGGTGGCCTACTGAGAGTTGAGAATTATTTCCACTAGATGTCACTATTGTACTTGAAAAGTAACATTGTTTCTCCTTGGGTCAAAGGAGTCTTTCTTTTTCCCTAATAGATAACACCGCCATGAGATGCAGATGGGTCTTATCCCAGGATTTTATTTTTTTGGGGGGGGGGGGTGTTGAGACAGGGTCTTGCTTTCTACGTGGTTCAGACTGGCCATGAACTTACTATGTAGCTCAGGTTGGCCTCGAACTCACGGGGATCCTTCTGCTTCAGTCTCCAGAGGACTGGGATTACAGGCCTGTACTGTCACACCCAGCAACCCAGGATGATTTCCCTCAAAGGAATATCAGGAAAGATTCTGTTGTATAGAATTTAGGATTTGGCCATATCCAAAAACATTCAACAGCCAGTAGTGATGGCACATTCCTGCAATTGCAGCACTCAGGAGGCTGAGACAGGAGGATCCCTGAAAGTTCAAATTCAGCCTGGGCTACATAGTGAGACCCTGTCTCAAATAGAATGAAAACATAAAAACATGCAAAGCTTGCTGAAGAATGACAAATATTCAAAGACAATCTAGTAAAGAACTTTTAATTCTCTCAGTATGTCTTAATTTTGAAGTTCTTTTGGGGACCTTTTTGCATCTTTGTGATCTGTGCTGTTTCCCACCCTTTTCTTTTTCTTTTTTGTTTTTTGGTACCAGGGATTGAACTAAGGACCTTGTGCTTTCGAGGCAGGCGGTGGAACCACTGAGCTTAATCCCTGGCTCCAACCTTTTCTGAGGATGGAAAATAGTTAGAATACTTCGTTAACTTTCATTCATTCCTACATACATAAATATATTACATATATAAATATATATTATCTATTCTTTTATCATCTAATTCTTTAAAACATAAAGTATAATAATAGCTCACTTTTTTTTTTGGTACCGGGGATCAAACTCGGGACCTTGTGCTTTCAAGGTAGGCAGCGGAACAACTGAGCTAAATCCCTGGCAATAGCTCACTTAAAATTATTACATTTGCCAAGCATGGTGGTACACACTTAATCCCAGCAATTGGAAAGCTGAGGCAGGAAGGTCTTTTTTTTTTTTTCGTACCGGGGATCAAACTCAGGACTTTGCACTTACAAGGCAGGGAGCACCCCTGAGCTACATCCCTGGGCTGAGGAGGGTCTTAAGTTCCAGACCAGCCTGGGCCACACAACAAAATCTTGTTTCCAAAAACATTGTTTTTAACAGACCCGAGGATCAGTGGAATAGATTAGAAGATGCAGAAACAACTCCAGACATACTCAGCCACCTCATCTTTGACAAAGGAGCCAACCACCC
>NW_004624734.1:37188751-37205738 GCF_000247695.1 Heterocephalus glaber | reverse complement strand
ATATTTACATTTTAAAAAATTAACAATATAATAAAAGGTGCATTGCCATTAATCCCTTTTAGAACTCTCTCCTCCGTTTGGAATAGTATTCCCACCAATTCTCGCCACTTTCTGAAACAGTCTGGAAGTCCTCTTTCATGAGGTTTTTTTTTCTTGAATCAGGGTCTTGCTATGTAGCCCAGTCTGACCATAAACTCAAGGTGATCCCCCTGCTTCACCCTCCTGAGCGCTGAGATTATAGGCATCTGCCACCACACCCAGCCTCTTTTGTGAGTTTTGTGAAATTTTCTTCTGAATTTGAAAATTAGCGTAATCCACCATGGAAAAATGGTTGTTTGAAGTTACAGTTGAACAGTTCAGAACAGGGTGGGGGCAGGTGAGATGCTCGCAGCTCTGTAGTAGAAGGTCAACTGTCACAGAGGAGAAATAGAAAGTCATACTCTAACAGGCTTAGTAATACACTAAAAAAGTAATGCAGATATTTTGTTTGGGCATTTATTTATATATTTATTTCCTATGTTCTACTCCTACTCCTGCTTGGGCTTTTAATCAACTAAAGGAGATGAGCTGCCCAGGAAAAGTAAAGACAGCGAAGACCACTGTTGGAATGAAAGCCCTCCAGAGAAATGCCCTTGTGGTAATCTTCCCTCTGTGTTGAAGTAGAAGAAGAATCATAACAACAACAAAACAACAATAATAAAGCTATTTCACACTTAAATTTTAAAAATTAAAAGCACCCCTCTTTATGAAGTTCCAAGAGATGATGGCTACAAAATCCTGATTAGCAGTCAAATGTCTGTTTCACTATTTCATTCTGGCAAAAGTGAACAGATAAGTTTCGGCAATGCAAGACAGCTTAAAAACAAAGGATAGATGGTGTTAGGAATCTCTAATTGCTGTGTGATTTTTCTTTGATGCTTTTCTGTATGTGTATTATTCCTCAAGAAAGTTACTTCTGAATCAAATTATATATTACAGATTGCTCTCATTAATATTAACATGTTTAAATAGCCACATAGATGATTTTCTGTACCCAATCCTTCAGGGGGCGAATGTACAGATGTAGCCCTGTCTGCTTTGTCGCTTCTCTCTCAGGTGGGTCATAGGACTTCGAGGAGATAGGAAACAGCAGTGGACGAAGAGCCTGAGTCTGTGTGAGATAAAACCACAGGGGGATAACGGCAACCTCTGCTGTCCATGCATTGTTTAGAAGTGGATCTGTCCAGATTCCCGATTCTCTTTCAAATTTTATCAAATTAATACTGCTTTCTTAATCACACACAATGTGCTTTGGTTTTTTTCTTTATTATTTTTCTAATTTTTCTAAAACTTGCTATATTCATAACTTTTTGCAGTACCATCAGGCTAACTGTGGTGTGTGTGTGTGTGTGTGTGTGTGTGTGTGTGTCCATGCTGGGGATTGAACCCAGGGCCTTGTGCATGCTACACAAGTGCTCTACTACTGAGCTATACTCCAGCCTTATGTGGTATTGTTTAAAAAATACTTCTGCATCAATCCATATTCCTTTCTATTATGGTTGTGCCTAGATGTCCCCCCAAAGCCTCATGCAGTCTTAGATGGGGTGGCTGAATCTAGGGTGTGTGATTGATTCTTGGTACAATGCTAAGCCTCAGGGCACTAGGATTAAAGGTGTGAGTGCTACCTGCCCTCAGTCTGAATAAGGTAAAAGGGGCCGAAAGAGCCTTGGTGGTCCCTAGTTGCCTTTGCTACCATGTGGTGCCCATGAACTGTTTCTCCTCTGGGATGCCGATCTGCCATGTGCCACTGTGCCTTGGAGCCAGATAATTATGGACTGAAGCTTCTATAAACTGTGAGCTAAGAAAATCCTTTCCCCTTTCACTTCGGGTATCGCATATTTTGTATTAGCAATGAGAGGAAAGTAACTAACACAGAATTTGGTACTGAGAGTGGGGGTCAGTGCTGTGACTTTACCTGACCAGGTGGTTCAGGAGCCTTTGGGACTGGCCTGTGGGAAGAGTTAGGAAAGGTTCAGAGATGCCGGCTGAAAAAGTAGAGCTGGAATGCCTAAGGCTGTACTGTGTGAGAGATTCTGGTCAGAGTTTAGAATAGAAGGCTGAAGAAATCCAGCTGATAAAGGCCAGGCTCAGGCCTTCTTCTTCCCAACAGAAGAAGGAAGCACTGGTTTCTGGACTCTAAACAAGTGTGTTTGTTTGTTGTTGTTGTTGTTGTTGTTGTTTGGTACCGGGAATCAAACTCGGGACGTTGCGCTTGGGAGGCAGGTGGTGGAATCACTGAACTAAGTCCCTGCCCCCAGACAATGTGTGTTATGCCTTGGCAGAAAGTTTGTCTGCATTTTGCTCATGTCCAGAGACTTTGTCTGAGACTGAGATTAAGGGTGGTGAACTAATTAATCTGGCAGAAGAAATTTCAAAACAGTTTAATGTTGAGACAGTGGCATGGCTACTGTTGGGGGCTTTTAGCCAGATTTATGTTGAGCATCAAGAGCAAAGAGCCCCCCCCCCCCAAAAAAGAGCAAAGAGCCCAGCAGAATGATTTAAAATGTTTTGAGTTTGGCCAGAAAGGATGCTCCAGTGAAGTTGTGGCCAGCAAAGATAAAGTAGAAGAGATCTTGATTGCTGAGAAGGTATGGGAGAATAGGAAAGATGCCCTGAGGGTATCACAAGAAGCAGCAGGACTCCACCCTCTGCAGCCTCAAAATTACAAAAAGGAAAGACTGAGAAAGTCCCAGAGCACCATGATCCAGAGTGGCAGCAGCCTAGGGAAGTTATTGCTCAGGATTTGATTCATAGGCACGCGACCCATACAGCCAAAAGAGAAGGAAGCTTGGCTTCTGCTCCAGCTGGGAGCAGACCTTAATGTTATCCATGTGGTGCTGATGTTAGCCTCATGAAGAATGCGAGGGGTTAGGAAGGTTTCCACCCAGATTTCAGAAGAAAGCCTGGGAGGCCAGGCAGTGTGCCCTGAGAGGGTAGCGTGTGAATCTGTGAGTATGAGGCCAAAGGTACAGAGGAGACCCCAGAAGTTTGGAGAAGCCAGGAACGTGGATCATCTGAAGAAAGCTGCATGGAGGGAACAGAACCAGCCCAAGAGAGAAGCCATGGGAGCTACAACCACTGGCAGTGTCACAGGGGAGGAGCCACCCAAGCCCTTTGGAGTTCACAACTTGCCACAGATTGCCGGGAATGCTGAAGTGAAACTGTGGGATTTAATGTTTGCCCTGCTGGATTTTGGACTTGCTGTGGTCCCATTCCTTTGTATCTCCCTATTTGTACCTTTTGGAATAGTAATGTCTATCTTGTGACATCAAATGTTGGAGTGTTTAACTTTTTTTTCATTTGTACAAGGGCTTGCAGCTAAGAGTTTGCCTTAAATCTCATAGACTTGGGACTCATTCTTTTCAGGAGTAACTGTTAGGACTTTGGCAACCCTTAGAGATGGACTAAATGTGTTTTTTATAAAGGAATGTACCCGAGTCTTTGAGGGCCAGGGCAGAATGTTGTGGTTGTGTCTAGATGTCCCCCCAAAGCCTCATGCAGTCTTAGATGGGGCTTTTTCAGGGGTGACTGAGTGTAGAATGCGTGATGGAATCATAGTGAAATGCTAGGTCTGAGGGCACTGGGATTAAGGGTGTTGAGTGCTACCTGCCCTCAGTAGTCTGAATAAGATAAAAGGGGCAGAAAGAGTCGTGGTCGTCCCTTGTTGCTTTTAGTACCACGTGGGGCCCATGAACTTTTTCTCTTCTTTGAAATCTGTCCGCCATGTGCCACTCTGCCTTGGCGCTGGCTGATTATAGATTGAAACCTACAAACTGTGAGCTAAATAAACCTTTCCCCTTTAATCTTGGAGGTTGGGCATTTTGTCTCAGCAAGGAGAGAAAAGTAACACATTTTCATTTTAATACTTTTTTTAAAAACCTACCTTAACCTAATTCTAAGCATTAATATATGTAGAATCACAGACTTGTGTTCTTTTTTTTTTTTTTTTGGTACCGGGGATCAAACTTGGGTCCTTGCATTTGCGCAGCAGGCAGTGAAACCACTGAGCTAAATCCCCGGCCCACAGACTTGTGTTCTTATAAAATGTGCCTGTGCCCCCCAAATTTAAAGACCCAATGCAAAATGGCATCTGAAATAAAAACATGCATTTTGGATGAAGGATTAGAAATGGTAAATAATGCCAGGTGTGGTGGTGCACACCTGTAATCCCAGCACTAGGGAGGCTGAGGCAGGAGGATCACTGCAAGTTCTCGGCCAGCCTGAGCTACATAGTGAGTTCAAGGCCAGCCTGAACTACATAGTGAGACCCTGTCTTAAAAAAAACAAAAAAAAGAAATGGCAAATAAATATATGAAAAAATGTTCAACTTCAATTGGCAAAAAGTCTTTTCAATGAATAGTGCGAGGAGAGTTGGATGTTCGTTAACACTCAAACAATTGGAACTGGACTCCTACATCATACCATGTACAGAAGCTAATTCCAGGGGGCCAGTGACCTAAAAGTGAAAGGTAAACTATAAAACTCATAGAAGAGGGCCAGGGATTTAGCTCAGTGGCAGGCACAAGGTCCTGAGTTCAATCCCCAGTACCAAAAACAAACAAACAAACAAACAAAAAAACACCTCATAGACGATAACCTATGTGTCTGTCTGTCTTCAGGACTTTGGGTTAGGTGGTGGTTTTTTTGTTTTGTTTTGTTTTTTAAAATTTTATTTCTTTTTGGTACTCGGGATCAAACTTGGGTCCTTGCACTTGCAAGGCAGGCAGTGAAACCACTGAGCTAAATCCCCGGCCCTAGGTGGTGTTTTTTAAAAAATAGGACATCAAAAGAAAAATAGGTGAATTTTATGTTGTTAAAATGAAAAACTTTTATGCTTCAGACATCCTTGAAAACATAAAGAAAACACACAGAATTGGAGAAGTATTTACTAACCATATGTAAAGTAAGAGACTTGTAGCCAGAATAGTTAAGCACAGACAGCCAAATGGAAAATAGAATGAGTAAAGTATCTCGATAAACAATTCTCTGAGGAAAATGTGCAAATGGCCAATAATCCCACAAAAGATAAACAACATCACTAGTTTCTAGGGAAAGGCAAACCAAAACCCTAATGAGATACCATTTCACACACTCAAGAATGGGTAAAATATATAAGACAGAAGAGTGGGTGACAGTATGAAAAACCAGAAGGCTTGTATACTGTTGGTGGGATTGCAAAATAGTGTAGTCACCTCAGAAAATAATTTGGTGGTTCTTCAAAAAACTTAAACATACAATTACCACATAACCCAAGTTTTAAGAGTTATTGTAATGACAGGTCTTGGTAAATAGCATAATCAGGAGCATTATGTTCCTCATTTGAAAAGTAAGAATGGGTCCGGGGATTTAGCTCAGTGGTGCCGCTGCCTGCTTTGCAAGTGCAAGGTCCTGAGTTTGATCCCTGGTACCAAAAAAAAAAAAAGTAAGAATGGTAACTGTTTGTTAATTATTTATATTTATGTCTTCAAATTCAAACAGCAACAACATAATAAAAACCAAACCTTTGTTTCCCAAATATACCTGTAAAAAATGAGGGCTGGAGGTGTAACTTTGTGGTAGAGCACTTGGCTGGCAGAGAGAGAGAGAGAGAGAGACAGAGAGACAGAGAGACAGAGAGACAGAGAGAAAGACAGAGAATAGAAGATGGATAAGGAGGGGTAGGAGGAGAAGAAGAAGGAAAAAGAGAAGGAGAAAAGACAAAAAGGAAAGTCAAATCACAAACTATGAGAAAATATTCACAATGTAGTACATAAATTTGATAATGGATTATATAAAAGAACTCTAACAACACTACACAAAGAATCCAATTCAAAATAGGTCCAGGGGACTGGGGATTTAGTTTAGTGGCACCTTGAGTTCAATCCCCCGTACCACAAAAAAAAAAAAAAAAAAAAAAGAGCCAGGGATGCAGCTCAGCAGCACAGCAGCTACCTAGCAAGCACAAGGCCTTGAGTTCAGCTCCAGTCCCAAAACAACAACAGCAACAAAAATAAACAAATACATAAATAAAAGCAGACAAAATAAGCACCAGGCACAGTGGTGCACATCTGTAATTCCAACACGTGGGACACAGAGGCAGGAACATTACAAGTTTGAGACCAGCCTGGGCTACAGAGAGAGGCCCTGTCTCAAAAAATAAAGATTAAAAAACAAAAGCAAAGGGCCGGGGATTTAGCTCAGTGGTTTTGCTGCCTGCTGTGCAAGCACAAGGACCTGAGTTCGATCCCAGGTACCAAAAAAAAAAAAAACCCTAGGGAGGAAAGGGAGATGGGGAAAGGTTTATCAGTGAGTACTAAGTTATAGTTAGATAGGAGTAAATAATTCTGCTAAGCTATTGAACAGTAAAGTGACTGTAGACAAAAATTGTGTACTGTAAATTTTAAAAGTTAAATGATTTTTAATGTTTTCACCTCAAAGAAATGATATATAGTTGAGGAGGTAGATATGTGTAACCTGAGGTAAACATTACACAATGTATACATGTGTCCAAATACTGTGGGCAGGAGGGTCACAAGTTTGATGCCAGCCTGGGCTAAGTAGGGAGTTTATGGTCAGCCTGGACTATATAGTGAGACTCTGTCTCAAAACAAAACAAACTAAAACCATATTGCCTGACTTCTTTGAACCCATTAGAAAGACTCATATTAAAGACTGATGGTGTCAAGTGTGGTAACTGGAAATCTTGTACACTGTTTGTGGAAATATAAAACGGTATGATTACTTTAAAGAACCTTTTCATTATGTTTTAATAAAATTAAAGCTGTATCTACTTAATATCCCAGCAGTTGCATTGCTAGGCTGTTGTTTGGTTGGTTTTTGTTTTGTTTTGTTTTGTTTTGGTGCTGGGGATAGAACCCAGGGCTTCATTCATGCTAGACAAGTGCTTTTACCACTGAGCTACTTGCTCAGGCCCCCATTTCTGAGTACTGTATTTATAAGAGAGATGAAGACATGTATCTACAAAAAGACTTGTACAAGAATATTTATAGCAGCTGGAGATTTAGCTCAGTGGCACTGCACCTGCTTTGCAAGCACAAGGTCCTGAGTTTGATGCCTGGTACTGGAAAAAAAAAAGAAAAAAATACTTATAGCAGATTTATCTGTAATAACAATTTCAAATGGAAACAGCACAGCCATTGGGGTGATATATTCATATAATGAAAAGTTCACGAGTAACGAAAGTGAATGAACTCATACATCCGAAACTACTGGTGAGTCTCAAAAACATCCCGAGGGAAATGCGAGTGTGAAAGAATGCACACTGATTGCATTTATACAAATCCCAGAATAGGGAAAACTAATATATGGTGGCAGAAATCAGATCAGTGGTCGCCAGAGGAGAAAGATCAACTACGAGGGGGTACAAAAGAAATTTTCTGGGGTTATGGAAATATTCAGTATCTTCAATGTGGAATCGGTAGCACAGGCAAACACTTTTATCAAAACTCACTGATGCTAGGCACAGTGCTGTGTGCTTACAAACCCAGCTGCTCAGGAGGATGGGATGCGAGGATTGCAGGTGAGAGGCTGTTGTGGTTGTGTCTAGATGCCCCCAAAGCCTCAAGCAGTCAGAGGTGGCTGGATCCAGAGTGTGTGATGTTGGGATTAAGAGTGTATGATTACTAAATCAGTCACGGATTGGCTTGGCAAGGTTCTGGGTAGGATTAAGGCTGCCCCACCCTGCGTAGATAAAATATAAGGGAGAGGAAAAGGGCCATTGTGGCCACTTGTCACTCACTGCTTGCTGCTTGGATGCTTTTGCTGCCTGCTGGCTGCCACAAGCTGTTTCTCCTCTGCGAGGCCCCTCTGGCACACCGCCCTGCCGAGGAGCCAGCTGATGGTAGACTGAAACCTCCACAAACTGTGAGCCAAATAAACCTTTCTTCCTTTAACTTTGGGCATTGAGTATTTTTGTCTCAGCAGCAGGAAAAGTAACTAAAACAGAGGCCAGCCTAGGAAATTTAGAGAGTCTGTCTCAAAATATAAAAGGATTGGGCGTTGTTTTAGTTACGTTTTCTGTTGCTGAGGCAAAATAACTGCTGCTAGAAGTAAAGGGAGGAAAGGCATATTTGGTCCATAGTTTGTAGTGGTTTCAGTCCACAGTCAGCTGGCTCCAAGGCCGGGTGGCATGGAAGAGGGGCATTGCAGAGGAGAAACAGTTCATGGTGGGAAGAAGGTAGCAAAGCAGCAAGGGACCTTAGCAGCTTTTTTCTGTCCCTTTTAAACTCTATCTAGGTTACAAACATTAGGGTGGTGCCAAAGCAATCAGTGGACTGATTTAGTAAACACACACCCTTAATCCCAGGGTCACACACTCTAGATCCAGCCACCTTTGAAAAACCCCCACCTGTGACTGCTTGAGGCTTTGGGGGGCCATCTAGACACATCTAGTTGCTTAATGGTAGAGCACTTTGTTACACCCAGTGAGAGAGAACCAACCAGAGACCGATATTAAATCCACACAGGAGTTTATTACTGGCCGGGAACTGAGCCGAGCATCAGACTCAAGCCTCAACTGGGGGTTGACAAACATGTTTTTTTACACCTTTGAGGCCAACAGTTTCTAGGCCCCCCTATGGGATAGAACTGGCAAAGCAAGCAAAAGGTACAGAAGCAGAACGTCCTGCTGTTGGAACATTTGTAAAACAATAGTTGATTAATTGTTATTTCTAAAGAGACTTTCTAAGGGGAGGAGGTTTCTAAGCTTCCTCCTTCTGAGTTCATCTAAAGGGCAGGCAGGTGGGTCAAGCAGCAATATGGAGTCTGTCTTGCTAACTAGGGTCCTTCACACTTGCCTGGCATGTGGGAGGCCTTGGGTTCAATCCCAGTACTGCAAACCAAACAAACAAACAACTTCATGAAACTGTACCCTTACATTTTGTGCATTTATTATATAAGTAAATTATTCCTCAATAGTTTATTTTAAAATAATGCTGGTTGGGCATGAAGCTCAGTTGTAGAGCTAATGCTTAACGTGTACAAGGCCTTAGGTTCATTTCCCAGCAACACTCACACACACAATGATGCTAGAAATGTAGCTGTTGCCATCCTCGCCCATGTGAATTTTATACACACCATGTGCAGGTACATTCTACATAGTATGCATAGTATATACCTAGAAATCCAAATCTTCTGACGTAGGGTTTGTAACTTTTCAGCTTTACAGGATAATGTGAATATATCTTTGAGTGATTTTACCAATTTTTAATTCCATTATATAAAAATTCTTATTGGTCCATATCCTCAAAAATACTTGGCATATTCATATATTTTTAAAAATGTTGTCAATATAGTAGAAATGTTACCTCACCATGCTTTAAATTTAAATTTTTCTGACTAATAAAATGGAGCGTCTCTCCTCATTTATTGAACACTTGGATTTTCTCTTCTTTTAATTTACAGTTCAACTATTCTATTTGTCTCATTTTTTTCCTAATTGATTTATAAAAGATTTACACATATTCTTCATTCTAGATCTTGGCCAGTTATTTGTGTGGGAAAAGTGGCAAACTTCTTTCCATAACTTGTCTTTTTATTTCTTTAATGGTACCTTTTCATGACCAGAACTCTTAGTCTTTTTTTTTTCTTTTTCTTTTTCTTTTTTTGGTACTGGGGATCGAACTCGGGACCTTGCGCTTGTGCAGCAAGCAGCGAAACCACTGAGCTAAATCCTCGGCCCAGAACTCTTAGTCTTAATGTATGTGGGGAGGTGCTCTTTTTCCTTTAGTTCTATGTATTAAGAAATTATGCCATACCCCGAATTAATGATGCCTACGTTCTTCTGAAAGTTCTACTATTTTGATGTTCACACTGAAATCTTTGATCTAGTGTCTTACTATGGGTAAAGCTAACCTCGCCATAGTAAAGGGAACCCAAAGTAGAGAGGCTTAAAGAATATACACGTTTTTTTTCTTCTTTCAAGTAACAGTAAAGTAAGAATTTTAGCCTAGGGACTTGTTTTTCTTTATGGGATCGTTTAGGAAATCCAGTTACTTTTTCTTGTGGTACTGGGGATTGAATCCAAAGCCTTTGCACTGAGCTACCTCCCAGCCTATCTATCTACTGTCATCTACCTACCTACCGGTCTAGAGACAAGGTCTTTCTAAGTTGCCCAGGTAGGACTCAAACTCACCACCCTGCAGTCTCAGGCTCCCAAATCACCGGGATTACACTCAGGTGCCGACACCAGCTGGGCAAGCTGAGTGCGATGCCGTCACCGAGGTGTTTTGCTGGCGGTTGTTACACGACGCTGCTCCCTCCACTTCTTTAGGTCCCCTTTGATTAATAACTGTAGGAAGGGGCGATCACTCCTGGAGCTGGGGGGCAGGAGGAAAGAGTTGCATGGACAGAACCCGAGGACACGGAGGAGGGCACCACGAGTCCCGGAGCAGAAAGCCCGCGGCAGGGACCTCTGGGGGCGCCCTGGGACTGCTGCTCAGATGGGCGTGTTCTGGGGTTGCAGGTGGAATTCCTGGAAGGCAGGGCCCAAGCAGTCACGGCTAAGTGTACCCGAGGAGACTCAAGGCTGGGCTTGTCAGTGCCCGGCTCCTGGCCTGACTGTAACTGGGGGCAGCAAGTCCATTCTCCTTTCCTCTGCCTCCCTTAGTAAAATGCAAGGTAAATCATTTGTCCACAAAGGAAGCGGTGTGCATGTGTTCCTTTGGCATTTTGGTGATACCTCCTCAGGGAAAATGCTTCTTGGAATTATATGTAGTGTTACTAGATAATTGCCAAATTTTCCTCCACATGGGGCTGAACCTTCCTGTAGCTCTGAGCAACCATGTATGAGAATGTTTTCCACAGTACAGCAGGAACAGAGTGCATTGTTAAGCTATTGGATTGTTACCCAGCTAATAGAAACTATTTTAGGTTAGGGTGTTTTTTTGGTACCAGGGATTGAACTCAGGACCTTGCGCTTGTGAGGCAGGCATGGTGCCACTGAGCTAAGTCCCTTGCCCTAATTCAGATTTCTCTTATGAAGTTGAAGGTCTTGTGTCTCTGAGATCCATTTACCTACTTTTGTGAATTGTCTGTTCAAGTCTTTTGCCCATTTTTCTGTTTTAATGTTTGTTTTGCTTTGGTTACTGATTATGGAATCCAGGATATTGTACATGTTAGATAAGCACTCTATCAGTGGGCTTTTAACATTTTTTTCATTTTAAGATAGTTTCACTAAGTTGCCCAGGCTGTCCTCAAACCTGCAATCCTCCCTCCTCAGCCTCCTGAGTACTGGAGTAGTTGGGATTACAGGCAGGTACTACTATGCCTGTATGCTACTATGTTGGATTTTATTATACCTCATTTTTATATCTTTCTTTTTTTGGTACTGGGTGTCACGGACCTGCCACGACGGAATTGACGGAACCTGAAACGGGGCGTGAGGATTAAAAGAAAGACAACGAGGGGGCTCCCAGACAGACCGAGCCACTTTATTGACTTTAGTGCTCTCTTTTATAGCACTCAAGAATAGAAAACGTCTTACATAAGGCACATCCGGAAATTCCCCAGGCCTTGAGACAGTCCCGTGTTTTCTTTTCCCTAGCTCCGTGTCCTTGTGTTGTTCTTATCACTTTCTCCTACGCCTGACTTCTTCAGAGCCGGGCAGCAAGCTCTACAATATTTCACTTAACCCTTTCCTAGGAAATCCAAGTTGTCCACCTTAATACTTATAGAGCTGTTGGCTCTCCACAAATGGGGATCGAACTTGGGACCTTGCATTTGTGAGGCAGGCAGCAGAACCACTGAGCTAAATCCCTGGCCCCTATTCCTCATTTTTAGACATACATTATAGTGATTTACCCTTTAGTGTTATATAAGTAGCAATATTTCTTCCTAGTTTGTCATTTGTTTTGGGGGTTTGTTTGCTTGTTTTTGACTTTGTTTATGGTGAGACGTGTATGTGTGTGTGTTTTCTGGTAGTGGGGATTGAATTCAGGGCCTTCACATTAAACTTATCCTCAAGCCTTTTCTTATTTATTTTTTTTTTTAAATTTTGAGACAGGATCTTGTTACATTCCTCAGTGAACTTGTGCTCCTCCTGCCTGCTTTAGCCTCCCAGAGTGCTGGGGTACAGGTGTGCACCACTGTGCCAGGTGTTTATGGTGATTTTTTTAAAATTGTATTTAGATTTTTTTTTTTTTTTTTTTTGTATCTAGGATTGAACTCGGGTCCCTGCACTTGCAAGGCAAGCACCAGAACCACTGAGCTAAATTTCCAGCCCAAAAAATTGTATTTAGATTTTGAGTGATAGCCCTGAAGGCTTTTCCTAAATCCAGGGTTCTGGGGGATTTATCTATATTTTTCTGTGTGTGATTATGTGATTTACACTTATATGTGATCCTCTTGGGTATATTCTGGCATCTGCATCTATGGATCCAGTTTTATCTTTTTCCCAATGGCAGGCTGGTTGGGTTAGTAGCATTTACCAAGGGTGCATCTTTTTCCAATGACTTAAGATGCCACCTTTATTACATATGTTTGGATCCATTTCTGAACTTTATATTCTGCCATATTAAACTGGCTCTTCATTCACCAGCACTATACTTTCAGTTACAGAAGTTTTTAGTATACTATATATTGTATTCGAGTAATAATAGGACATTAGGCCCCTTTATTACATTTCTTTTTCAGTGTTTTCTAGTTATTCTTACTTTTTAAATTTTCCCCTATTAAAACCAAAATCAACTCACCTAACTGTAGACAAATTATCTTAGTACCACTGTGGAATTGTCTTATACTAATTTTCAGGAACAATGTAGTTTAGGCTACCGTTGAACTCACTATGTAGCCCAGCTGGACTCAAACTCCCAATCCTCCTGCCTCAGCCTCCCAAGTGCTGAAATTACAGATGTGCCACTACACCTAGCTGAATCCTTTCCATTTGTTCAAGAATACCTTTGTGTCTTTTTTTTTTTTTTTTTTTTTATGCCAGGGATCCAACTCACAACCTTGTACTTTCAAGGCAAGTACAGTGCCACTGAGCTAAATTCCTGGTCCACCTTTGTGTCTTTTAAAAATGCTTTAATTTTTTCTCACCTGAAATGGCCATACTTCAAAAATTGTTATACAGATTCAATGCAATCTCAATCAAAATCCCAACAGCATATCTCACAAAATTAGGAAAAACAATCCTAAAATTCATTTGGAACCTAGACCTAGAACAGACCTATAATAGCAAAGACAATTATAGATAACAAAGGCAAAGCAGAGAGTATCTCAATTCCTGACTTTAAATTATACTATAAATCTACAGTGATAAAAACAGCATGGTACTGGGAAAAGAACAGACCAAAGCTATGGTAATACAAACAGCATGGTACTGGCAAAAGAACAGACCTGAGGATCAATGGAACAGACTAGAGGATACAGAAACAACTCCAGACACACTCAACCACTTTATCTTTGACAAAGGAGTCAAACACCTTCACTGGAAGAAAGATAGCTTCTTTAATAAATGATGCTAGGGGGCCGGGGATTTAGCTCAGTGGTTCTGCCGCCTGCCTCGCAAGCACAAGGTCTGGAGTTCGATCCCTGATACCCCCCCCGCAAAAAAAAAAATGATGCTGGAAAAACTTGCTCTCCACATGCCAAAGATTGAAATTAGACCCATGTCTTACATCAGGTGCTAACCTAAAATCAAAATGGATCACAGATCTAAATATTAAAACAGAAACACTAAATCTGCTGGAAGAGAGAATAGGTAGAATGCTTGAGGACATAGGAGTAGGCAAAGACTTCATGAACAACACCAGACTGCAGGGGAAATACTACAAAGAATCAAC
The DNA here is from genome assembly GCF_000247695.1 of Heterocephalus glaber. Next base: position 37,191,918 of record NW_004624734.1, on the reverse strand, counting down.
AAATGGAAGCTCACCTTATTAGAAAGCTTTTGTACAGCAAGAGAAACCACTAACAGAGTGAAGAGACAACCCACAGAGTGTGGGAATATTTTTACCCGCTATTCTGATAAAGGAATACATATCTAGAACATATAAGAACTAAAAAAATCAGACCCCCCCAATTTAAAGACCCAATGCAAAAATGGGTATCTGAAATAAAAAGACACTTCTCAGATGAACAATTAGAAATGGCAAATAAATATACGAAAAAGTGCTCAACATCACTGGTCATTTGCAAAATGCAAATTAAAACAACACTGAGATTTCACCTCACTCCAGAAAGAATGGCTACTATCAAGAAATCAACCAATAACAAATGCTAGAGGGGCTGTGGTGAAAAAGGAACCCTGCTGCACTGTCGGTGGGAGTGCAGAGTGCTGCAACCACTGTGGAAATCAGTATGGAGATTTCTCAAAGGACTAAAACTAGAGCTTCCATTTGACCCAGCTATTACTCTTCTTGGTATCTTCCCTAACGAATTAAAAGCATCATTCCACAGTGATATATGCATATGCATGCCCATGTTTATAGCAGCACAGTGTGTAATAGCTGAATCTTGGAAACAGTCCAGATGCCCATCAACTGATGAGTGGATAAAGATGTGTTTTTGTTTTGTTTTGTTTTTTGTACCAGGGATCGAACTCAGGACCTTGTGTTTGCAAAGCAGGTGGTGGAGCCACTGAGCTAAATCCCTGGCACTTGTTTTTTTGTTGTTGTTGTTTTTTTAGTAGAATAGAATACTACTCTGCCATAAAGAAGGATGAGCCTCAGACATTTATAGCTAAGTGGGTGGACCTTGAGACCATATTCTTAAGTGAAATAAATCAGACACATATGTTTAAATACTGCATTGTTTCTCTGGTGTGAGAAACCAAAAGTGGAAATAAGGACTGAAGTGTATAATGGATGTTGGAAAATGGGAAGAAAATGTTCACATGGGAAGGGGAACAAGGGAGGACGGAGGGAGAAAGGAAGGAAGGGACAAGAAAAAAAGGGGAAAAAGAAGGTAAAAATGGAAACAAAGCTTTGTACATAGGAAGGAGATGGGGCTTGAGGGTGGAGGGATAAAATAAAATTTATTTTAAAAAGAAAAAGACAATGATATCACTGACTTCCCACAGTTGTTTTGAGACTTAAGCAAGATAGCAGGTAAGAAAGCACACTGTGCTGTACAAATGTAAAACATTATTAAAAGACATTTTTTCTCACCTGAATTTTCATACTTTTTGTAAGTTAACTCCGAAATATCTTTGTTGCTTTTGTAAGTGGCATTTACTTTTACGTCATATGTCCTATCTTATTGTTGCCTATGTGGGAAGGATATCGGCTTTTCTATGGTAATTTAAAACCTAGCTGCATTACTCAATTTAATGTTTGCATTAGTTTTAACATTGATTCCTTTGTGTTTTCTAGGTGTATACTTATAACATCTGCAAACGTAACTTCACTTCTTCTCTTCCACATTTTATGCCTTTGAGTTTCCTTCTTCTTACATTGACTGATCACCATGAGAATATTAAGCTACAGTGCAGGTAATGAAGAGTAACTTTGCTTTGTTCCTGACCTTAGAGAGAATGCCTCCAATGTTTCCCCAGTGACTGTTACTAAGATGCATTTATTATGTTAAGGAAGAATCTATCAATTCTTATTTTCTTTGTGTGTGTGGTATACTGGGGTTTGAACCCAGGGACTTGGTGCTGAGCTACATCCCCAGACCTCTTTCTATTTATTATGAGACAGGGTCTTGCTAAGTAGTCTAGGCTGGGCTCAATCTTGCTATCTTCCTGCCTTGGCCTCCCAGAGTGATGGGAGGTATACACTACCACACCCAGAAATTCCTATTATAATGAGTTGTTGCTTTTTTGGTACTGGGGATCCAACTCAGGACCTTGCGCTTGTGAGGCAGGTGCCAGAACCACTGAGCTAAATCCCTGGCCCATAATGAGTTTTTTTGTTTTGTTTTGATTTTTTAACATATCAAACTGTATCAAAGGACTTTTCACCAGTGGTGAAAATAATCTTATTTTGTCTTTTTATATTTATTCATGTGGTGAATTATATTAATAATTTTCTTAATATTGAGCAGTTCTTATAGTTTTAGAATAAATCCATGTTGGTCTCCTGTGCGTGCGTGCGTGCGTGCGTGCGTGCATGCGTGTGTGTTTTAAAACAGAGTCTCACTGTGTGGCCCTGGCTGGTTTTGAATTCCTGAGCTCAAGGGACCTCCCCACCGCAGCCTCCCCGGAGCGGGGACAATAGGCTACTTTCTAACAGTTTTTAATAGATTTTTTTTTTCTTTGACCAGATTTAGGTTCACAGCCAAATTGACTCGCGTACCCCTCTCTTCCCTTGCTATCAGCATTCCAACAGAGGGACACATTTGTTATATTAAACCTGCAATGAGCGATCACCACCCGAGGGCTGGGCTTCTGGGCTTAAGTCTTTTTTTGTTGTTGTTTCAAATGCTGGGGATCAAACCCAGGGCCTGGCATGTGCTAGGCAGGTGCTGCACACCTGAAGTATATCTTCAGCCCCAGGTTAAACACACTGAGCTCCTCGAACATTTATCATCTCATTGTGGTGAAAACTTTCAAAATCCCTCCTCCTATCTTTTTTTAAAAAATGCCCAGTGCAAGATGGAGGTGCTGGCCAGATCTGTGACCCCCTCTGGAGCCTGCGGCGGAGTACTGTAGCCAGCTAAAGTAGTTAGGAAGGGTTCTAAAACAAGATGGGGAAAAAAGAAAGAAAGAAAAACGTTCTAAGGCGGTTAGGCAAGGCTGGGCCCTCAGCAGAGAAGACAATTATGGCCTGAGGCCCATTCACTGAAGGCCAGGATCCAAGAACAAGAAAAAGTCCTACACTCAGCAGTGATGATACTCTGAATAGCTATCCATCATCTTGGGTAGCAGACCAAAACCTCCCTAGCCATTCCTTCTGGGAAATCCTTGCTCAGTCCATGTACCTTGCTGCGTGACTTGCTTCCCTTTGATTCCCCAATTTAATCAATATTACCTCAGTGACTATATTTGCAATTTTATTGGTTGATCATAGTTTTGTTCCATCTGGTGATTTCCCATTGGATCAATATTACCTAAGCAATGATACTTGTTTGGTTTTTTTTTATTCTT
>NW_004624734.1:37142470-37182743 GCF_000247695.1 Heterocephalus glaber | reverse complement strand
TGTGCAGATATAAGTCAATGAGTCTCAGCAAGCTAGTCTCAGACCCGTGAGATTCAGGCAGATTTCTGGCTGCAAGTCCCAAGTTGAGCTCCCTGACCTCCTGTAGGGTTGAACTCTGCAGAGTTGTATTGCAGGTTCCAGCTGCCCTTGCCCTGAAGATAGCCCTGGTCCTGATGGGAGGTGAAGATGACTCCAACTTACCCAGTATAGTGGTCTGGTGGTCCAGTGTCCTCTGCGTCTTTGTAGTGTGGAACCAGGTGGCTGTACAGAGAAGAGGCCAGAGGAGGGGAGGTTGTCTAGTGGATTGCTGCCAGGGCGCGGGCTGATTTGGCGTTTTCTGCGCGGCCGCAACTATACTTGTAATCTTGTTATTTGTCTCTAGTTTTGTCCCACCTTGTACCGCCTCATCTCATGGCTTCGCTCAATAAAACACCTTTGAGAGGTGGGGTGGGTGAGCAACCTACTTTCCAGCTCCTCTTCTGTCTCTCTTAGACTGAATCTTGCTCTCAATAAATTCTTCCTACTCTTAACCTCTGTTGTTCCTAGAATTCATTCTTTGATTTTAGAGAAAACAAACTTGGTGTTTCAAATATCTAGCAGGTTGGGAATTATAATATTTCCCTTATTTGGATTCTTTGGAGGTCCACATATCATACACCCCATACCATTTGGAGGTCTTCTACTTAGAAAGTTGGACAGAGGTAAGAGTTTGTTTTTATTTCATAGATTCTAACTTTTGTTTCATAGATTCTGGCTCTTTTTTTTCCCATAAATTCTGGCCCTTGTTTCATAGCTTCTGGCTTTTGTTTCAAAATTGTCTTAAATTTTAGATTGTATGTCTTAAATTTTTGTGAACTGCTTGTTTCTCTTATGATGCATTGTCTTTTGTTAAAATTACATTTTATTTCCCTTTTGTATATGTTGCATTTGGACTTAGTTGCTGAAGTTATATTTACATTCTTTGTTTCATTACACAACAGTACTAGGGAAAAAGGTAGCATTAGAGCACCACCTAGCAGACTTTAATGGTAACTATAAGTAAATTTAGAAGCCGTAGAATGGCTCTTTTTATGAAATCTACTTTATATTTAAGAAATATGCATGCCTATTAATAAAACATGGAACCTTATCTGCTAGTTAATAAAGGTAAAGGTCAGCAGCTGTTCTTAAGACTTGGAGGTGGACAGGTTTCACTGAGATTTTCTGGCCCAATCCCTCTCTGCAAACTAGAGAAAATGTGCAGCCTGTTCTCAGTTTCCCTTCTGGTCTGATCTTCTGCTGGTGAAGAGGCGATCTTAGCTCTTGAGATTCCCCAGGCTGAGAGTGATGACTCAGGAGCAAGTTGTCCCAATAACTTACCGTGAGCAAGAGAAGAAAGACCTCTTTTCCTGGTCCCTTTTCTTTTTTTGGTACGGGGGATCGAACTCTGGACCTTGCAGTTTCAAGCCAGGCAGCTGAGCTAAATCCCCAGCCCTCCTGGTCCCATTTTTTATCTTTCTCTGCCACTTTACGCTTTCCTTATAGAAGCATGTAAAATTAGAGGAAGGAAGGATCTCTAAAACTTCCCCAACCTTCTCTCTCTCCCCTCCTCAGTCTGGTTTTCATCCTTTATGTGTGTAGTGGTGGAAAATACCTTGGCTAAGAAGTTATGGATGTAATGATTTTCGGGGTGGGGGGGGTTAGGAGGCTTCGGCTTTTATTTCTCCAACTTGTTGGGAGTTAAATTTAGAACCACCTTGTAGTTGGACTGCCCCTTCCTCCAGGAAGCCAGGCTGAGGCAGTTTGTAACTTCTCATGGAGAAAATTAGCAATCAGCTAGCGACTTCTCACACTACTTGTGTTTTTATATGCTAACTAGAATAAAAAGAGATTTTAGTCAGTCATGTGTACCTAGGAAATTGATAAATGTGTCTTTACTAACAGATGAATTATGATGATGATGATGATGATGATGATGATGATGATGATGGCTGCTAGGCAATGAGTATAAGTGACCTGTGAAATTTCGGAGACACAGAATTTTTAGATTAAACCAAGTGTAGCCTTGTCTTGCTGCTAAGGAAGTTTGCCTAGGTGCCTAGGTAAATAGCACAGGGGCCTTGGAGGAGTCTTCGTGGGTGAAACTCCTTTGAGCCAGTTTGTTTTTGGTTCTAGAGGTGATTTCCTTTATGGAATGGAAAGTGCTGCCCTTTATCTGCCTTAATCTCTCTCAAAGAATTAGAAAGCAGTTGGTTTAGATCTCTTGATTATTAGTTTTGCTAGCAATGCTTCCTTCTTTCAACCATTACCAGTTAAAGATGAAATCAATCATAACTTGTGCTTTGGGAATACCCATGGTGTAGGAACAGGAAATCTAGGCAAGACAGGGCTGCTGAGCCCATAAAAGGAGCCTAGGCCTATCTTCTGGTTTCCTCCAGATGGCGCCACCTGCTCTGGCGCAAGTCACCTTGCGGACGCCTTGAGAAAACAGGAATCAAGTAGAAATTAAGGGACACCATTCTTTCTCTTGGATTTCTTTTTTTCTTTTTTTTTTTGTTGTGTGATCTGCCTCCACCTTCCCCCTTTTTTAAATTGATTAAGCTTATTGGTACATTTTAGGTATACATAATGATCACATTCACCATAGGAAATTTGTACCTGTACATGATACATCTTCATTCATATTTTTTCCCATTCCTCTACCCTCCCTTCAACCCTTCTTCCTCTCCTTATTCACAAAAGCTTTATTTCCATTTTTCCCTTCTTTTCTCATTTTTTTCCCTTTGGGGAACTCAGTGTCAAAGTCCATGGTCTGATTACTCACTAGAGCCAAAATAGAATGTAGAGGGAAGCACTGATTATGGTGCTATTTCACAATTAGAATTTACTTTAGAGAGAGGAAAATTGGTCAAAATAGCTTTATGTTCAGACTTTCTTTGCGTTTAGATGGAACCCTTATTTGTGTCCAACATGTAAATATAAGCCACAGGAAAACCAGACACCTTGCCCTTAAGGCATCTACTACTGCTCCTCACCTGGGGAACCTGAGGTCCATGTTTCTAAGACAGCTTCACTCAAAGCCTTGAGCTCTGTTACTGAATCTGAGGCTTCCCCTACTTGCCCTTTGGGTACTGAGGGTGGGGTTTCTAGGCCAGCCATAATTAAATCCTCTGCGGGGCTATATCCATCCTTAGCTATTTTGATCAGGCCCATCAAAGACAATACCCCTTACAGAAAGTAAATGGCAAATAGGAGTCTACTCTCATTTATATGTCCTTTCCTCTCAGTAACCTAAGACCAAACGAGACCTAAAAAAGTTTTCAGACAATCCTAACAAGTACCTCGAGATCTTTAAAGGATTCACTCAGACCTATGAACTAGATTAGAAAGGTATAATGTTAACTCTTTTTATTTTTTGGGTACTGGGGATCAAACTCAGGACGTTGAGGTTGTGGCTTTTGAGGCAGGCAGCAGAACCACTGAGCTAAATCCCCGGCCCCATGTATTCTTGAATTTATAAGAAAGATGAGAAGTAAGCCCTCCAGTTATTTTAAATTGTCAACTATTTATGAGGAGAAAGATGAGGACATCCCTAGCTCCTGATTCGATAGAAGGAAATACTATAGTTTTTCCCAAGTCACAGTCTTGCAGTGTGTAGATGATACATTGTCATGCACCCCCTCAGAAGAGCTCTCTAGCCAAGGCATCTATGGTCTGTTGAATTTTCTAACAGACAGGGGTATAGGTTTCTAGATCGAAGAAACAACTTTATAGCCTTGAGGTAAAATATTTGGGCCTTATCATATCTAAGCAAACATGAAGACTGGGGGAAGAAAGAATTAAATCAATTCTTTCCCTCCCACAGCCCAAGACTGTAAAACAGCTAAGGGGATTCCTAGGAATTATAGGCTTTTGTGGCCTTTGGATAACAGGGTATAGTGAGACTGCACGACCCCTCCATCAGGTTATAAAAAAAAAACCCAAAAGCCAGATACCCATATTTTAACCTGGGAACCTGATTAATACTTTCATTTTCTCTCTCACTCTCTTTCAAGAGGCTAACAATCAGCCATTCAGGTTTTTTGATTACTGGTTTAATTTTCTGCTTGGCGACACAGTTGACAAGCCATAGTGCTTGTCTTTGGAGACACGTTTTGCTAAGGATTAGAGATCCACTCTGGGAAAAGCTCTTGATCTTAATTGTCTTTCTTCCCCTGACAGGGTTAGGATTTAGTTCTTATGCCATACTTAAGAGTTTCTCCTCTGTCCTTTCTGCATTGCCCTGCCCCTAAAAAAATAATGCAGTTTTCAACAGTGTTTGGTTCAAGGCAATTCTCTCCTCTGTGGCTGCTGGACTTCAGAACCAAACTTCCAGAATGGTGTTTCCCTTCCCTGGCACCCTTTCAGAGTGGAGCTGACCTTCACTTATCTCTGGGCCATTTAAAAAAAAAACAAACTGGTCTAGATTTAATCCTGAAACTCTCAAAAAATATAAAAATTTCACATAAAACATTTTTGGGGGAGTACTGGGGATCGAACTTGGGATCTGCACTTGCGAGACAGGCAGCAGAACCACTGAGCTCAATCCCCGGCCCTCATATAAAACTTTTTATAAAACTTTATATAAAAGTTTCAGTCCTTAGGCAGAACTACAGATTAATTTCTTTACCTCCCCTTCTCCTCAAAAATGATGCTAACTGGGGCCAGGGATTTAGCTCAGTGGTTCCAGTGCCTGCCTCAAAAGCACAAGGTCCGAGTTCAATCCCCAGTACCAAAAAAAATAAGTTTGCACAATAAAAATGATGCTAACTGGCTCTTGTTGACTTTGCTACTCTGTGGGCACCATGTTGTTTCACCTCTGCCATGCCTGTTTGCCATCCCTGCCTTGGAGCCAGCCAATTATGGACTGAAACTTCTACAAACTGTAAGCCAAATAACCCCCTTCCTCTCTAACTTTGAGTGTCAGGCATTTTGTCTCAGCAATGAGAGGAAAATAACTAACAGAAATTTGGTACCAGAGAAGTGGGTTCGTTGCTGTGACATTACTTGACCATGTGGCTCAAGAGACTTTGAAACTCGCTTGTGGGAAGAGGAAGAGTTAAAAAAAAGTTTGGATATGCTGGCTACACCTAAGTAGAGCTGGAACGCCTTAGGCTGTTGTGTATGGGAGATTCTGATCAGAGCTCAGAAGACCAGAAAGCTGGTAAAGACCAGGCTAGGAAGGTTCCTGCTAGGAAGAAGGACTACATTGGCTGTTGGACTCCAGATGATGCGTGTTATGGCTTGGCAGAAAGTTTGTCTGCATTTTGTGAGCATCCAGAGACTTTGCCTGAGACTGAGATTAGGGGCAATGGACTACTAATTAATCTTGCAGAAGAAATTTCAAGGCAGTAGAATATTGAGTCAAATACTGCTGTTGGGGCTTTCAGCCAGATCTATGTTGGGAATCAAGAGCAAAGAGCCCAGCAGAATGATTTAAAACATTTTGAGTCTGGCCACAAAGGAAGCTCCAGTAAAGCTGTGGACTGCAAAGATAGAGCAGAGGAGATCTTGATTGCTGAAAAGGAACAGGAAAATAGAAAAGATGGCCTGAGGGCACCACAGGATACAACAGGACTCCATTCTTTGCAGTTTCAGAGTAGTAAAGGTAAAATATTTGCTTTGAGAAGAAAGCCCTAGAGCACCAGGTTCCAGAATGGCTGCAGCCTAGGGAGTTGTTCCAAAGGATGGAGGGCCGGAGAAAGTTGTTGCTCAGGATTTGGTTCATAGGCACTCTGCCCTAGAGCCAAGAGAGAAGGAAGCCTGGCTACTGCTCCAGCTGGTGGCAGACCTTGGCATCATCCGTGTGGCGCTGGTTTAGGTACATGGAGAATGGAAGAGTTGTGAGGTCAGGAAGGCTCCACCCAGATTTCGGAAGAAGGCCTGGGAGGCCAGGCGGTGTGCCCTGAGAGGGCAACGCATGAAGCCAAAGGTGCAGTGGAGACCTAGAAGTTTGGAGAAGCCAGGAGCGTGGATTGTCTCAGGAAAACTGCAGAGAGGGAGCAGACCCAGGCCCAGAGAGAAGCCATGGGAGCCACGACCACCCAAAGTGCCATAGGGGCAGAGCCACCCAAGCCCTTTGGAATTTACAACTTGCCACAGATTGCCAGGGGTGCTAGAAGTGAAACTGTGGGGTTTTATTTTTGCCCTGCTGGATTTTGGACTTGTCTTGTTCCTGTTCCTTTGTATCCCCCTATTTGTACCTTTGGGAATGGAAATGTCTGTCTTGTGCCATTGACTGTTGGAAGTGTTTGACTTTCATTTCATTTGTACAGGGGCCTGCAGCTAAGAGATTGCTTCAAATCTTACAGGAGACTTGGGACTTGGACTTTTCAGCAGTGCTGAAACTATTAGGACTTTGGCAACTCTTAGAGATGGACTAAGTGCCTTTGCATAAAGGGATAGGCATGAGTCTTTGAGCAGCCAAAGGCAGAATGTTATGTTTGTATTTAGATGTCCCCCCAAAGCTTCATGTGGATAAGGTGGGACTTTATTTTCCAGAGGTAGTTGACTGGAATGTGTGATGCTGGGGTTAAGGGTGTGTGATTGCTAAACCACTGTGTGTGTGAGTGATTAGTTTGGCACTGCCCTAAACCTGGTGGTCTGGATGGGATAAAAGGAGCAGAAAGATGCTGTTAAACTCCCTTGTTGACTTTGCTACTGTGTGGGTGCCAAGTTGTTTCTCCTTTGTGAGGCCTGTTTGCCATCCCTGTTTGCCATAGCTGACTATGGACTGAACTCCTATGAACTGTAAACCAAATAAACCCCTTCCCCTCTAAAAGAAAAAAATTATGCTAACTGGGGCCAGGGATGTAGCTCAGTGGTTCTGCCACCTGCCTTGGAAGTGTAAGAACCCAAGTTTGATCCCTGGTACCAAAAAAAAAAAAAAAAAAGATGCTAACTGGTTTTTATAGTACAGGGTAGGCTGACTGATTTTTACAACACAGATAAGTTCATTGATAGAACGAAACATTCCTAGAGAATATTGTGAGTTTAACAACAGTTTTAAACAAAAAACAGAAATTAAAAAACAAGCACAGCCCCAGTCCCCAAAGGACTGCCTCTCATCATGATTTCTCTCCGGAACATCTTGCCAGGCCAGCCACTATTAGAGATATGCTAACTGAGGCTCAGAGAAACAAAGGCCTATAGCTAAGTATGGTCCAAGCATCACAGACAAAACGGGGAAAACTGTCATAGGTAGGCATCTGCAGTAGGGCAGATTAGAACCTGGCAGGCCTTCTTCCTCCACTGTTTAGAATATATACTTAGCTCCAATGGGTGCCACCTCGTCTCTTCTACACCCAAACCTAGCCTAGGCACCCACCCCTAGAAATAGTTAAAATTACCTTTTAACAGTCTAGAGGAACAGTTACATGTGACTATCAAAACAGCAGGTTTATAAAAAACTAAAAAACCCCAAACAAACCCAAAACAGCAGGTTTAGGGCCAGGGATTTAGCTCAGTGGTTTGGCCACCTGCCTCACAAGTGCAAGGTCCCAAGTTCGATCCCTGGTACCAAAACAAAACAAAACAAAACAAAAACCCAGCAGGTTTGGCTATCAGCTGTGACTATCCAACAACTACAGATATCAAAACAACAATGAGAAACCTGTATAGCTAGATATTCCAATCAGATAAACCAGTATCCCATTTAAAAAACTTTCTTTGCTTTCACAGGTGTAAAAGATTTTTATTCCTTCTGATTCTTACAAGAGATCCCTGTTAATTGACCTACAAAAAGTTCTGACTAGTGTCATTTATAGTTACAAACCTAAAAACTATAAAAGGGTTATTATAATTTGACTTGGCCAAATATATCTGAGTGCATTCTGGTTTTATAAACTAATTGTCTTATGTATGTTTGTCCATCTGTCTGTCCTATCTATGTCACATCTGTTTTGTTTGAGCTCAACACTTTTTTCTTTTCTTTTCTTTCTTTCTTTCTTTTTTTTTTTTTTTGCCTTTTTTGGATTTTTAAAATATTTGCCTATAGTTTAAGTTGGATTATAGATAAAGATATGTTAGGGCTGGGGATTTAGCTGAGTAGCATCATGCCTGCCTCACAAGCACAAGGTCCTGAGTTTGATCCCTGGTACCACACACACACACAAAAAGATATGTATCAGGGGATGCCTGATGATTGGGGAATGCCCAACCCCTTGATTGAGGGTACAACGGAGGATGAAAGAATATAAAAAGAACAAGGAATAAAGAATAAAGAGGTCATAATTCCTCAGCTGTAATGATTTCTTGCTATTAGAAACATCACAATCTCATTGATCATTGAGATCTCAATTGTGACCATGCTGGGCATGGTGGCGAATACCTGATATCCCAGCACTCTGAGGCAGGAAGATCACTGTGAATTCGAGGCCAGCCTGGGCTACATAGTGAGCTCAAGGGTAGCATCAACTGCAAAGTGAGAACCTTTTTCAAAAAATAAATTGTGACCATTGGCATAGGGAATTTTGTGTCTGTACACCAGCCAAAGACTCGTTTAGCAAATCACATGTAGGCCTTGGAATGATTCATAATTTTAATCAATAGCCAAATTATAAGCCAATTCAATAATATCTTAAAGCTTGCTAAGTGCAGTTTCAAGCTGGTCTCCTGCAGACGTGCTGCCTCCCAGGTTGCCAGCTGATCAAAATGATGTCAAGACTGCTTTTACAAATGCAATACTTATTGTTGCCTGTATATAATAGCTTGGGAATCTTTCATTGTTGAAGAATAATGTGTTAATTGTTATGATCTGGTTCACATAGGCCATCTAAAAATGTGATAAGATAATTAAATAGAGACCCTTAGGCTGAAGAATACTGCTAGACAGGTCAGAAGTCAAGAAAAAGAAAAAATACTATACTCACATATCTCTCCTAGAGATGAGCAGCAGAGATTGATATTCTTCTGGTATCAGGGATTGAACTCGGGACCTTGCGATTTCAAGGCAGGTAGCAGAACCACTGAGCTAAATCCTGGGCCCTGAGATTGATATTCTAAATAGGCATCAGTCACCTTTGGTAGCAGACCAAAACCTCCCTTGCCCATTTCTCCCGGGAAACCCTTGTTCAGTCCATATAAGCTTGCTAGGTGACTTGCTTCCCCATTAGATCCCCATTTAATCAATATCACCTAAGTGATAATACTTATTGTAATCTAATTGTTTAATCATAGTTTTGTCCCACCCCATGATTTCCCACTGGATCAATATTACCTAAGAGACTATACTTGGAATCTTACTATTTGACTGTAGTTTTGTCCCACCTTGTACCCACCTCACCTTATGGCTTTGCTCAATAAAACACCTTTGAGAAGCGAGGTGGGCAGACAACCCACTTTCTGGTCCCCCTTCTGTCTCTCTTAGAAGCTATCTTTCTCTCAAGAAATTTTTGTTACTTTTCACCTCCATTTTTCCTATAATTAATTCTTTGATTTTAGAGAACATGTGGTATTTTAGAAGTGTAGCAGGTTGGGAGTTATAGTATTTCCCTTATTTGGATTATTTTGCTTATTTGGATTATTTGGAAGTCCATAAAGCACACAGTCTATATCAGGAGGATCACCAGGAGTTCAAGGCCAGCCTGGGCTACATAGCAAGTTCAAGGCCAGGATGAACTACATAGGGAGACCCTGTCTCGAAAAAAAAAAGTAAAGAGCATTGTCATCATTATCTACAGTGACCCTAAGTACAGTACCACCCCAAGCTTCCTGCTCCTATCTGACTGCAACTCAGTATTCATTGATCAACCTTTCCCAGTCCCTCTCCACTTTGCTCATGTCTTCACAGGGCTGAAGGGCTCATTCATTTTCATCACTGAGTGACATTCTGCTATCTGGATGTACCACTGTTTATCTGCTCCCTACTGAGGGCACTATGAATAAAGCTGCTATAAACATTTATGGATAGGGTTTTGTGAAGATGCAAGCTTTCAACTTATTTGGGTGAAACCAAGCAGCCAGATTGCATAGAGAATTTTTCAAATGTGCTTTTGGATTCTCCTGTTAATGTTTAACTAGGAATTTTTCGTATTCATATTCATAAGTGAGAGTATAGATTTTTAAAATGTAATCTTAGATTTTGAAGTCAATGTTATACTGGCTGCATAACAAAAATTTTGGAAGTTATTCTTCTTTTAAAGTACTCTGAAACAATTTTTGTAGCATTAAAGCATCAGCTCTTTGGGAGTTTAGAAGAATTTCCTTGTGAAGCCACCTGGGGATAGTATAGATAATTTTTTTTTTCTGTGACAGGCTCTTGTTGAATTGCTAATTTATCAAGGCTGAGGTCAGACTCACCCTCCTGGGTCATCCTCCCAGCACTAGGATTACAGGTGTACACCACCATCCCTGGCTTGTATGGGTAATTCTTTGATATCTTTATATCTTGTAGTAAAATAGATTTGTCTAGGCTTTTATCTCTATTGGGATCAGGGTTAACATATTGCAGTTTCCTTTATTTATTTATTTATTTTTGGTTTTTTTGAGACAGGGTCTTGCCCTGTAGTTCAGGCTGGTCTCAAACTCACTATATAGCCCAGGATGGCCTCGAACTTGAGGTCCTGCTAGCCAGGTGTGGTGGTGTAGGCCTGTAATCCCAGCACTCAGGAGGCTGAGGCAGGAGGATTGTCATGAGTTTGAGGCCAGCCTGGGTGGCTATATAATGAGTTCAAGGCCAGCCTGAACTACAGAGCAAGACCCTGTTTCAATAAATAAATAAACAAAGAAACAAAAAAATTCAGTACCTTAATTTACCAACTCAATAAAAATGCTTTTGAAATAATACCCTGCTCAGCATCATGAACACTGACTGAAACAACTGTAGTGCCAGAGGCTATTATTTGGTAAATGCTCACTGCTTGCTGGGCCCTGTGCTCAGCACTGCACATATATTCTTCCTTTAATTGTGAAGTATTCTTTTGAAAATTTCTCTAAGCTCCAGCCTTGCACTGGAGTCGCTTCAGCTGGCAGCGTAGATATGCACTGTGCTTCGGCTCCCTTTGCACTGAGTGGGTCAGTCCTCAGTCCTCACACTGGGCGGGGGAGCAACCCACCAGCGTTTATTTCTGCTAGTTTCCAGGTTGGCAGGAAACAAGACCAGACCGTGATAAGGAGTTCAGGCCTTTCCAGGACTGACTGGCTTTTGGACAAGAACAGCACTGCTTTCCTGGCCAGCTATTTTCGTCACAGGCTTATACAAGTGCTCACGGAAGGAGTCCTGAGACAGGCAGAGATGGATGTGAGCACGGAGTGTCGATGTGTTGCTGTGCGAGGAGTCTCCATTTGTCTCCAGGAGTAACAGTGTTAATAAAATCAGGGTGAATCATGAAATGTCTCACTCTGCCTCTGATTAATGGATATTCTACCTGCCTCCAGAAAAAGACACTCTGTGTGGATCTGAAGTCCACTGGTCCCTCAGCCAGTGCCTTAACACTGTCATCTTCTGTGACACTGGAGTCGATGAATAGATGACACCAGTGTAGACCACACTCTCCTGTGCCTACCCCAGAGAGCCAGCCACGAGTCATTCTGTGCTCTTGGTTGTGTCACCTACACATAGCCCCACACCCTTCTCAATGTGGTCCCAAGTACAAGACTGGAGTCCGGTCCTGGGACGAAACCCATCCCGCTCTTGCTCAGCCTCTCTGGAGGTGGAGATGAAGACTCACAGATCCTAGTCCAGTGCGGGAGGCAGGGACGGAAATAGCTCTTGTTGAGCACGATTTGTGTGAGGACAGAGAGGAGTTGATGCCTAACTTAGCAGATGTGTGGATTCAGTTCCCCGAATGGCCTGAGCAGGGCCAAACTCCCTTGGGGTCCTCAGATGATGGTCTTTAGCAGTGACTCATGGCTGTCCTGCTGCTAAGGACAGTGTGCAGGAATGGATGGAATGTCTGCTCCAGTGCTTTGCACCCGTGTGCGCTGCGTGCTTGTGTTACAAGTCTCGATGCACTTTCAGTTTGATTAACTTGCAGTGGAGTGGATGAAGTCTCACAGGTGGGCTGTTTGGCCCAGTGGACTGTCTGCTGTAAATACAGAGGCCTGAATTGAGTAATAGCTGAGAAGCGATATGACACCACAGCCTGGGTTATCTTACTTCGGCCGTGTTCTTGTACACTGGAGGATGTGGGTGTGGCCAGGCTCACGGTAACACTTACTCTTTCCCAGGGATGGGAGGACATGAGCCATCTGTTTACAATGCTCCAGTCCTAGAGCAGAAAGACTAGGCGTGTCTCTGTTTGGCTTAGCATTATGTTTTTTAAATTTTCACTTCAAAGTGTAAAGGATCTATTTCATTGCTCTTGCCATTTAGTCTTATTTGCTAATTAAAAGTAGGCATTAGTTTAATATCTAAATTGCTATGCATGGGAGAAGCCACAGGTAATTGAGAAGCTCTATTGGAGGCATCTGAAAACATTTTGAGACACTGTATTCTGGATTCTTGTAAGTGCACCAGATACAGTGTGGAACAACAGCCTCTCACTGAGGGTTTGGAGCACAGATGCCTACAAGGGAGCAGTAATTAGGAAATTATTTCTTACATCTCTAGACTCTTGTAATGATGACTGTAGCATTTACTGTACAAAGGCAACAGAAAAAGAATAGAAATGAATACGAGGAATAGAATGGAGAAGGGTAATAGACAGTGCCTTGTCCACAGCTCTGCAAAGCCTGAGATTGACTTGTGTGTATCCTATCAGGCAAAAGGGGTCTATGAAGACACCCCAGGACCAAACTCTTCTTGCTTTATAAACATTTGTTGTGATCCAAACCATTATTAATACATAGTGCAAACCTAGGTAGTCCAAGGAGGAATACTATGAAGAGGGATAACCTCAGTGCATAAGGAATGACAAGTTGGTTGCAAGGTTGTTTTGTGAAGAATTACACAATAAAATGTGCATTTCACCAGTCGTGTGTGATGGCACCTGCCTGTAATTTCAGCACTCGGGAGGCTGAGGCAGGAGGATTGGCATGAGTTTGAGGCCAGTCTGGACTACACAGCAAGACTGTCTCAAAAAAAATTCTATTTCAATAGTTTCCCTAGATTGTCTTGGGTGAAAAGTTCTGAAATTATCACAGAGGTATACATTTTTGAGATAATGGTCCCATATTGTGAGTTCAATTTATAACTATTTTTTCCTTTAATATATGTTAACTCAATGGTCAAGGTTTTAATCTCTGTTCCTAGTCATTAGTTTGGGCCACTAGTACCATATTTAACTGAGAATTCCAGGCAAGATGCTGCAGCCACACAACAAGTATGAATTTGGACTTTTAAGACACTAAATCGAAATAGAAACCCAACAGATAAATACTTTAAAGCCATTGTTTTAAAAATGTAATAATAGGCCCGGGGATTTAGCTCAGTGGTTCTGGTGCCTGCCTTGCAAGCACAAGGTCCTGAGTTTGTTCCCCAGTACCAAAAAAAAAAAAAAAAAAAAAAAAAGTAATAATAGTGAGGTGATGGTTTTCCTTTTTTAAAATTTTTGTTTTGATAGGGTCTTGCTATATATTTCAGGCTGGCCTTGAACTCCCTATCCAGCTGAGCTCAACCCTGCAATTCTCCTGCCTCAGCCTCCCAAGCCGGGGGCAAACTGATGTGTATGTTCCATGAAGCCTCCCAGCTGAGCCACTGGGATGGGACTGTGCTTGAGTGGCCCAGGGGCACCTGCTCAGTACCTGGCTTTGAGGGTCTCCTGCACCACCTCTTACTCACCCCCTTCATCCTGGAACCAACGCCTAACCTAGGCAAGCACTACCCTCCCTCAGCATCCACAGATTCCTTTAGGGACCCCCTGCGGAGATACTCAAGTCTCTTCTAGAAAAGGGTGTGGTCTTTGCATCAAATTTACATACAACCTACCATGGATTTTTTTTTTTGTTTTGTTTTTTTGAGATAGGGTCTCGCTTGTAGTTCAAACTGGCCTTGAACTCACTTTGTAGCCCAGGCTGGCCTTAAACTCACAGTGATCCTGCCTTAGCCTCCGCAGCGCTGGGACCACAGGGGTGCCCCACTAAGCCTGGCGCTCTCATGGACTTTATTTATGTAGTAGTAGTAGTAGTAGTATTTTTAACTCCTGACTATTCTCCTGCCTCAGCCTCTTGAGTGCTGGAATTACAGGCATGCACCACCATGCCCGGCTTCCCCGAGACTTCAGATCGACTCTACATGATTCGTAGTTACCTGATACAATGCAAATGCTATGGAAAGAGTTGTTATATGGTATCGTTTAGGGAATCACGATAAGAAACAAAGTTTCAGCCCAACGCAGTGGACACACCTGCAATCTCAGGCACTCTAGAGGCTGAGGCAAGAGGATAGAGGATCCCAAATTGGAGTCCAGCCTGAGCAATGTAGTGAGACCCTGACTCAAAGTAAAATACAAGGGCTGGGGATGTAGCTCAGGGGTACAATGTTTGCCTAATGTGCATGAGGCCCTGAGTTCCGTCCCCACAAGAGTCTCTCTAGCCCAGTACAGATTCCTAGGTGAAGGTTTTTCTTTTTTGGGGGGGAGGTGCCGGGGATCGAACTGAGGACCTTGCGCTTGCGAGGCATGCGTCAGAACCACTGAACTAAATCCCCAGCCCTAGGTGAAGGTTTTTCTATGGGGCTCAAGTGCCCTAATGCTACCGTAATAGCAGCACAGCACAAGAGGTGGGTGGGAGTCAGGTGACATCATCCGAGGGCACAGGGACTGAGTCAGTGCTGGAGAATCAGTCCAGCACCTGCAGGACGGCTTTCCCAAGGATACCCTAGTCTGCAGAGATTTCAGCCCGACGACCTACGTGGTGTCTTTCGACTGAGCAGCTCCCCACGCCGCGCGTCCAGGCAGGGAGGGACACAGCACTGCGCGTGGTGTCTAGGTGACCCCAGGTCTGGCTCCCTATGCGACACCGTAAGAAACACTGATCCAGATTTTTCATCAAAATCCCTCTGCTTGTGAAGGGCCCACAAGGGCTCCGTGCCTTGATCAGGATCCGGTAGCAGATTCGCACCTCTTCTCTCTCCTCACTTTCCAGGCCCAGGAACCCACAGGAACCGGCCAGGAACTGGCCAGGAAGCATCCGGGAATGTGCGGTTCCCGTCCCGCCGCGGGTTAGACCGGACTGTCGGTCTGCGCCCGCCCCAGACCCGGGTCTCCTTTCCTCCCCGCGGTCCTGCGCCCGGGAAGAAAGTTGCGGCGGCCGGGAGGGGCGCTGCGCCCCGGGCTCTCGGGCGCGCCCTCTCCGGCCGCGAGCGGCGAGCGCGGGACGCGGCGGGCGGGGCGTGGTTTGCGGCCGCCGAGCGACAGGGAGCGGAGCGCGCTCGGCTGCGTCCAGAGCCCGCTGCCAGACGGAAGAGCGAGCGGGGACGCCGACCTGGGCTGGCCCGGCCCGTGCTCTCGGCCTCGTCCTCGACCAGGCGAAAGCGGTGAGCGCGGCGCGGGGCTCCGGCTCTGTGCGCCTCGGAGCGGGCGGGCGGGCGGGCGGGCGGGGAGGGGCCGGGGACGCAGGGGAGGCGCGGAGCCGGGGCGGCCGGGGCGTCTCGGGGGCGATCGGGCCGGGTCCGAGCCCGGCCGCGGGGCGCTTTGCTGGGCGGGGAGCGCGGTGCGTGCGGGGCGCTGCAAACTTGTCCGCGGGCGGGGCGCTCGGGGTGGCGAGACGCCAGCGGGTGGCGTTGATCTCCCCGGCTTCTTTGTGTCACCTCCGGGCCGGGCCCGCCGCTCCACCCGGCTCGGGAAGGGGCTCGACGGTGTGCACGTGGGGGGCTCGGCCCGCGTCCCCGGCCGCCCCCGCGGGGCCCAGGCCTGGCGCCCGGGCTCGGCTGATTGTTTTCATTTCTCCCGTCACGCCTGGGCGGGAAAGATTTTGAACGCCGCCGCGGGGCAGAGATTGCGGGAGCGGGCGGCGCGGAGCCTCCTCGAGCCGGGACCCCGAGGCCGGGCGCACTGGTGGGGGGTGCGAGGACCCCGGCCCGGACGCTCGGGGACCGCAGCGGGCCCGGGCGGGGTGGCGGCCGGCGGGCCGGGATTCTAGTTCCATTTTGATGACTTGGGGTCTTTGTTGTCTGAATTTGCCTTTGGGGTCTGACGGTGCCACCCTCTCCTCCTTCGGTTGTTTTTCCCGGGTTGAAAAAGGGCGCGCTCGAGGAGGGAGGGGAGCTGCGTGTTCGATCAGCGCCGCCCAGAACGATGTTAGTCGCTTTATTAGATGGAGGCGCGGAAGCTGGGTGTCACGGATGCCTCTGTAGACGCCTGTGCCTTCCGAAAGTTATTATTTTCTCCTGCCCGGTGGAAGGGAGCGTGGAGCTGGACGCCACAGGCGCGGTTTTGTACAAGCACCGGCAAGTCGGAGCCACCCAGTGGGGTAAGCGGCAGCTCCGTCCGCTCCGCCAAAAGTTTTCATGGCTCTGAAGGCCTCGTTGCAGACACTGGTCGCTGTGGAACGGTGGCTTCGGTCACTTTTAGGGGTGGGGAGTACAGTTGATCTCACCTGGGGGCTGACATTCGAATACTTACCCCTGAGACACCGAAAACGTCACCAGGGGAGAGCGAGTGCCCAGTTTTTATGGTATGGAATATTTTTGTGTTTACAGACTGTAAAATCGGGGCCGATTCTCTAGTTTTCTTTCTGGAAAACTGTTGAGACTCCCAAAGGCTTTTCCTGGAGTGATTACTGTGGGCCCCAGCTCCTCCGCTCCCCACTGGGCCGTGGGAACAGGTGCAGCCTTCCTCAGGTGTTCTGGGGAGGACTCCGGAGAGGCTAAAGAAGTGAAAGGAGGAAATTCTCAGGTCTTTGTCCACCTGCCACAGTTAATGAGCCTGTATTTGAATAAAGAACAACATCGAACTAGTTTGGGTCAGTTAGCATTGTGCGTTAAGATTGCTGTAAGAACTCCCGTGCCTAAGTTTACCCTTAGGGATTTGTTAGCATTTCTGTGGACTCGTGGTGATGGTGGTGCAGGATATTGCCCGGTGTGTTTAAAAACCGAGTCAAGATGGCTGTATTTTAGGAAATACTCTTGGTGCCCTAGAGTGGGAGTTTAACGGAAAATTTAAAAAAGGGAATCAGTCCCGTTTTAGTAAGTGATGCAGAGGATGAAAAGCAATTCATTCATTTGTTATTATCATCATATGTTTTAAATATAGGTTTTCAATTATTTCATGAAATTATTCATTTATTTACTCAAACAAGCTCCCATCATATGCAAGGCACTGTGCCAGGGATGCAAAGAATACTGGTTGCCTTTTGCTTGTGTAGAACGCTTGTTTTGTATGAGTAAACACTTGATAGAGATGACCATGGCTTTGTTCCTCTGTGTGTCGAGTTCCTACAGTGCATTGTGCTAGGTGCTGGGATTAGAATGGGACCCAGGGCAGCTTCAGATCTCTTCTGTATTGGGGAATGCAGGCAGGAAAGAAAACGTGTTACTAAGCTAATCACAGATTTTCCAGTGTGAATCAAGTTTCCACTCTTCTGGGATCCCAGGACGGGGCAGATTTGACAGTGCTCCTGCAGCCTCTGGTGAGGGCTCCGCCCCTCCACCCTGGCACCTTCCTGGCCTGACCTGCTGCTATCCTTTTTATTCAGGTGGCAGGGGGACAGCCAGGCGCGCTTCTTGTGTTTATTTAGTTATTGGTTTATGGATTGATTGTGATTTATTTTCTGAGACAGGGTCTCAGGCTTGTGACCCCCCTGCCTCAGCCTCCCAGAGTGTGGGCATTACAGGTGTTGCCAACTTGCTTGTTTTTTGAGGACCTTGGAACTTAACTGTGCCCTTCCTGGAATTCCTGCCTGTCCTGCTCCCTTCTCTTCTCCTCTCCGTGTTCCATCTCAGTGAGCCCTCCCTGGTCCCCAGATTCAAATCACAACTGCACTCCAGCTCCGATGCCTCCTTTTGTGATTTACTGTGTGTTCCTATAGCACTCACGCTGCCTGATGTGTTGTATCCCCTCATTTGTTTAGTGTCTCTTCCCCACTACATCGCACACTTCCACAGAGTTGTTTTAGTCACAGCCGAACCTTTAGAGTCTGGCACAGTGCCTGGCCTAGAGTAGGTGCTTATCAGATGTTGGATGACTGTCACTGAATGGAGAGAAGGGAAGAAGGCAGTTTGGAAACACTGAGTAACCAGGGGCCCGCCCAGTTACTAGGCCACCGAAGGCCTCTCTGTTCGGCTGACATTGAAGCCCAGACTTGAGCCAGACATGGAGGCACATGCTTGTAATCTCAGCACTTGGGAGGCTGAGGCAGGAGGGTGGAGAATTCAAGGCCAGCGTATAAAGTGAGTTCAAGGAAATCCTGGACTACATAGTGAGATCCGGTCTAAAAGAGTAAGAGACAGCTGAGACTGGAAGATGAGAAGGAACTAGCCATGCTGTTGTGGCGTGGTACTGTGGAGAAGAGGCTGGTGTGGGAGATCAGCAGAAGGACGAGATGTACAAGGGCCTTGAGGTGGATTTATCAGAAGGTCATTGTGGCTGAGCGCTGGGAGGGGGGAACTCGATGATGGAGTGACGACAGGTGTCAGATTGTGCAGGGCCTTTTAGAGAAATCTGCACTGATCTCATGTACATGCAGTAGCCCTCTGTTATGTCGAAAACACTGGGGATCAGGGATGTTAAGGATCTTTCTGGGGTTACCCAGCCTTGAATAGGAAGCCAGGCTGTCTGACTGCTGTGCCAAGATAGAAGACATGGTCCCCATCCCGAGGGAACAGTTAGTCTGGTGAGGACACTGGAGGAAGGAGTGACTCCTGGGCTGTGGGGAGGGAAGCCCCTCATGCCACCGAGGAGTGGGATAGGCCACACTGGAAAAAGCGCAGTCATTTCCCCTCATCATTATTAGGAAATACTACATCTTTAGTTGCACCTTAATTAAGAAATAATGTCAAAATTAAATGCAATAGTTCACCCTCCAAAGCTTCACTGTGTTTTTGTTTGTTTTTTGTTTTTTGGTAGTAGGGATTGAACTGAGGACCTTGCGCTTGTGAGGCAGGCACCAGAACCACTGAGCTAAATCCTCGGCCCTTCACTGTGTTTGTTTTAATAAAATCAAAAACAAAACAATCAAAGACTTGTTTTCATACATATTAATGACCTGTGTGCTGTGCTCTTTTCTACTTTCACTGAATAAAGGATTGCATCTGTGATCACGTAATGTCATGCATGTTGAAAGCATATATTTTGGGTTGGGAATGGATCTCCATGGTAGAGCACCTGCGTAGTGTTGTGCAGGCCATGGGTTCAATCCCCACCACTGGAGAAGAAATGCGTGATTTTTTTTTTTTTTGGTACCGGGGATGGAACTCGGGACCTTGCGCTTTCGAGGCAGGCGGCGGAACCACTGAGCCAAATCCCTGGCCTTGTCAGTTTGTTTTTTGTGGACCATGCTTTTGTACATAGCCAGGAAATCTTTGGCTAACTCAAGGTCACAAAGATTTCATCTGATCTAATTCTTCTGAAAGATGTATAGTCTCTGGTTTTATGTTGAGGCCCATCATCTTGAAGTTATTGTTTATGGTGGGAAGCAGAATGTCAGAAATACTGATGCTGAGAAGCCCTAGGCTTGAAGCTTCAGTTTCTTTGGCTTCAGTGAACAAGCTGTTGGTGTCACTGATGTTCTCTAATATTTTTCCATTTTCTGTTTAATTAATTTTTACTCTACTCTTTATTATTTCTTTTCTTTTAATTCGCTCTCTTTATTCTGGTGCTTTTAAGTTGATTTGTGACCTTTTTCTGTTCTGATATATTTAGTCCCGTGCATTTCCTCCTGAGTACTGCATTAGCAGCATCCACAAATGTTGTCTTTTTAAGTTTTTCGTTTTATTTTTGTACCGGGGAGCCAACTCGGGTCCTTGTGCTGGCAAATCAGGTGGCGAAACCACTGAGCTAAATCCCCAGCCAATGTTATCTTTTTAAAAAAAAATACAACTCACAGGCCAGGGATTTAGCTCAGTGGTTCCGGAGCCTGGCTCGCAAGTGCAAGGTCCCAAGTTTGATCCCCAGTACCAAAAAAAACCTCACACATTTTGATATGTAGTGATCTTATTTTTATGCAGTTGAAAATACTTTAACATTTTCCTTTTTATTTCTTCTTTGTCCCTGCATTATTTAGAAGTAGATCACTTAGTTTCCAAGTATTTGTGGAGCTTCTAGAGATCTTTCTGCTATTGATTTGTAATTTAATTTTTTTTGTTGTTGTTGTTTTGTTTTTTTGGTACTGAGGATTGAACTTGGGACCTTGCGCTTGCGAGGCAGGTGCTGGAACCACTGAGCTAAATCCCCAGCCCTGTAATTTAATTTTTAAAATTAATTTTATTGGTAATTTAGATATTTAGGTATTTTTTATTGGTAATTAGATATGCACAATGATCACATTCATCATGAAGAATTTGTACCTGTACCTGATGTATCTTGATTCCCCTTTTTTTCAAATCCCCTCCCCTCCCTTCAACCCCTCTTCCCCTCCTTATTTACAAAGCTTTGTTCCATTTCATCTTTTTTTTGTAATTAAATTTTATTGTGGTCAAAGAACATACTTAGTATGGCTCAAGTCCTTTTACATGGCCCAGAGTATCATATACTTTGGTAAATGTTTCATATGTGCCTGAAAAGAATGTGTGCTTCACTTATATCTTATCCAGGGAACATGCCATCAGCATGACCTCACTGCTCTGTGAGTGCTTGGGCAGTTCTCAGGTCTCTGCACTTTGTGGCTACTCTTCCCTCCCTCTGCCACTCCTTCCCTCCCATTTCCATCCTGGGAGTTGAACTCAGGGCTGTTTTATCACTGAGCTACATTTCTAGCCCTTTTACAGTGGACCCTTGACTTATGAACTTAATTTATTCATGCGGGCTGGTTTTAACTCAAGTTGCTCAATTGAAGGCTCAGGCTCCTTTATAAAGCTTCAAAGTCTCTCTCCTTGTACAGGCAGATGTCAGTGTCCTGAGAGAGACACTGGCCCAGGATTTCTCAACTAACCCCGCACAAGAAAGGATGTTGTAATGTTCCTTCCAGAACTCTGTATCTGAGACCATCTGGAAGCACAGGTGGCCGCCATTCAGGTTGTAACTCAAGACTTTGGTTGTAAGTTAAAACTAAAATCCTGGTCATAACCCAAGTTGTATGTATGTCAGGCCGGTCGTAACGCAAGGAACCACTGTATTTTTTATTTTGAGGCAGGGTCTCACTAAGTTATCCTTGTGATCTTCCCACTCAGCCTTGTGCCGGGGTCACAAGTGTGCCCACATTGCCAAGCTTAGACTGCACTTTCCTGGAGAGGAGGTTAGGTCCAGCCTCTGCTAAAGGGCGGAGCATTCAAATTGCATTTTATCCAGTATAACAGTTTTGGTTTATTAATTGAGATACTTGGACATTGTAGCAGTTGATATGACTAGGTTTAAATCTATTTCTTGTTTTCTATTTTCCCTCATCTGCTCTTCATTTTCTTTTTCTGTCTTTGAATTGATTCTTTTCATCTAGCTTGTTTTGTTTTTTTTTGGTACCAGGGATAGCACTTGGGACCTTGTGCTTGTGAGGCAGGCAGCGAAACCACTGAGCTAAATCCCCGGCCCTGAATTGATTTTTTTTATGATTCCATTTTGTATCCTTTTTTTTGGTTTGTTACTATCATTGTTTTATTATCTTAGTAATTATTTTGAAACATCACAATTAACCTGGAAGTGACATTATACCACTTCATGTACAGCATGAAAACCCATAAAATAGCATATTCCATTTGTGTGTGTGTGTGTGTGTTTTTGGTACTGGGAATTGAACTTGGGTCCTTGCGCTTGCGAGGCAGGCGGTGGAACCACTGAGCTAAATCCAGGCCAGCTTTCCCTCTTTTGATGGTGAGTTGAAAAGCACTCGCTTGTAGCTCCTGAGACCCAGAATTGCAGGTGAACAAAATCAGCCTCCAGCTTATCCTTATCCATGTCCATGTTTGATGGGAAACTGCAGTCTGAGATGCGGTTCTGGGATCCCTCTAGAACATGCAGTCTACTTGTCCTGGTTTGAGAGAACTTTCGGTCTTCTTTAGGTACTGCCAGTGTTCACAGTTTGTCATCAGTAGGTAGCTGCTCTGTCTGCATTTATAAATGTACCCCTCTTCAGTTCATCCAACAGATCAATTTGTTTTGTAAATACTTGTTGGATCTAGGCTCTGACACATTGATGAAGATCAGTTTCCCGTCTCCTTAGCCAGTTCTCTAGCAGGAGAAGGCTTATAAGTAGAGGACCATGCAGTTTAGAAATGTGGCACTGGTGAAGAGCACCGGTCAGTGCTAATGAAATGCTGTATAAAATGTTAATTGCAATGTAGGTGAAACAAAATGATAAACTTGTGTTTGGCACTGGAGCAAAAGCAAATTGGATTCTAAAAATTTTATTATAAAGAATTTCAAATATATTAAAAGCAGAGATAACCATAAAATGAACTCTTACGTAACCATTACTCAGTGCCAGTCATTATCAAATCCTGCCAGCCTGGTATTATTTGTGCCCTCTCCTAGCCCCCTTACGCTGGATTATTTTAAAGTGAATTTCATGTATCATTTCATCCATAAGTAATTGGACTTGGAATTATTTGGAATAGTAAGGTTCCAGGTACAAATTTTAAACTGAATCACAGGAATTATAGATAAAATTTGTTGAGAGCTCATTTATATAAACGATGGGTAAAACAAAACAACCAGTGTAGACACATTTACATCTATTCCTGTACCATAAAAGTCATTAAAAATAAGTACACTTGTTACTATGATGGATATGTACATCTACCATCATGTTATGCATTGTATTTACAGCCAGTATTCCAGAATAGTAAGAAAGAAATACACACCTATGCCCTGCTAAAAAATGGGATTACTGTGCTTGAGGGAAAATTTTAATTTGAAAAGGACATTTTGGGGAAGGGTAGATATTAACAAGTTTTGAAGGTTTTTTGTGCAGTTTTGCATGTAAATTTAAGGATTGTTTTCAGCAATTATGTTGTCTCATTTGAAGATAAGCGTATGGCACGTCAGGATGCAGAATAATTTTTAAAAATCTTTGGGTGGGGGATGTAGCTTTTTGGTAGAGTGTGTGAGGCCCAGGAAAACAACGAAAAATCCACTCATCTTGGTAGCATACTCCATGCTCCCTTCAGAGTTAAAGATAACATTTTGTCTGGGATCAGGCTGTGAGATGATTACGTTTGGAGGCAGAAGACAGAATTGATTCCCAGAAAAACGCTACCCATTTTCTCAAGCTTTGGTGGAGCGCAAGTATGGTATCCTGAGCAAACTCCTGCTGTATCGTCATGCTTCGCTATGTCTGTGTGATCCATTATTAATACATCATACCACTGGAGCTAGCTAATTTTCATTTAAAAGTGCTAATTACTCAGGAATTTGAAAAATAAATTTTATTTTATCCCATCCTCCCCCCAACAGGAGAAATTTTTGTCTTAAGTATAAATTCCAACAAAACAGACAAAGCTGTTCAAGATTCTTCTTCAAGCCCCCCCACCCCAAACCCAAAAACCCACAACTCAAAGGTCTGTAAGCTGTTAGTTCTCTTGTAAGTTGTAGCCAATGAAGGATGGGATTATTTGGTAGGACAGTGTGAGCTAGGACTTTTAGTTCAAACATTAGAGCTAATGATTTAGAAAGAAAAAAAAAGGAATGACTGTCATAAATTCTGTTTATTAAAAAGTTAAACATATGTGTTATGTATTTTTGCTGATACTGGGATTGAACCTTAAGGCCTCAAGCATGCTAGGCAAATGCTCTACCACTGAGCTACACTGCCAGCCTTATTTGCACCTTTATGTTGGGGTTGAAAATAGGTTACCAGCATGCTCTTGTCAGAATATCCTTCATTGTCGCTTACTTGGTGACATGGAGTAAGAATTTTCCCTCTGTTAATAGATCTTTGTTTAAAAGAATGTTACCTTTGTGGTCTTTGTACTTTTTTTCATTGTGGGAAGGTTCAGCTTTGCTGGGTAATAAGTAATTTTATAAGTGTTTCATCCAGAACTGGTTATATTTCCTTCTGACCTGGATGAAGAGAAGCCCGTGAGTGTTTGTAAGCACAGGCTGATGTTTTAGTTACAGACCTCTGGTGTGACACTGGGAGCGGCGGAGAACACGCTCACCCCTTTCTTCCTGTGAGTCACCCACCTTGTCTCGCAGTTGGCTGTGTGTTTTCTTAGCAACGGCTGCTGAGTTCAGGTTTGAGCAGGGAGAGTGTGTTTTGGAATGATCCAGCATGTTCCTTCAGGCTCCGTGTGCCTGGTGACTTACAAACTCACCGTTAATGTGTGCACCACTGTGAACGAAGGGCTGAATACTTTTCTTATCCTTGTCTTCTAAATCATTTTTCTTCTGATTTTTTTTGGAGGGGTATGGATGTGGGTAGGTGGGAGACAGGACAGGAAAGGGGGTAAAGTCATGAGTCTGGGGTGCTGTGAGTCTGCCTGTTGCCTCCTGGACTGGAGCAGAACTCACATGGGCTCTGTGCGCTCACAGGACACAGTATAATTTACCGGGCCTTCAGCAGGAGCCATTCTGTATGCGAGTTCCTGCCAGAGACACAGTGATTTGTGGAAATGTCTGAGGTATCAAGAAGCTGTTAATGCACAGCTCCTGCAGTCATCCTTCCCTCAGTTCAGACTCTGGCATTGTCACATACTAGCTGAATTACTTGAGCCAATTTGTATAACCTCGGAGTGAAAGGGAAGCTAAAACGCGCAGGCTTTTGGAAGAATCTGTGGTGTCCCCGAGACTCAGGTGGCAGACAGTGCTGCAGCCAGAGGGCAGGAAGTGTTAGTTACTGCGTTCAGTTCTGGAGTGCAGCTCCCAAAGGGGGGGGGGGGGATGGGGATTCGGGCATCAGGAAGAGCAGATTGCAGGCTGCAGAAAAGCACAGGTACATGGCAAAGTGTGGTGGGAGAGGACAGGGAGAGATGCTTCGGGTGGGATCATAGAGGCTTTGTGTCAAAGAGGGTTCAGGCTGTATCCTCATGAGCAGTGGGGAACCAAGGCAGGGGCTTGGTTTTAGTTCATAAAAATGTTCTGAGAGATTAAATTGGAGATATTCTATCCTTAGTGGTGCTGGGCTGCAGAAGCTGATGGCCAAGTCTGTTCCAGCCATGGCCAGCAGAGCCCTAGGCTGGGGCCGGAGCCACAAGGCTTTATTTTTTGAGACAGAGTCTCACTAAGTAGTTCAGCTGGCCTTGAACTCACTATGTAGCCCAGGCTGGCCTCAAACTCACTGCAATCCTCCTGGCTCAGCCTCCTAAGTGCTAGGATTATAGGTGTGCACCACCACCCCTGGCAAGAACATGGTTCATTCACA
Organism: Heterocephalus glaber; assembly: GCF_000247695.1. Next base: position 37,157,399 of record NW_004624734.1, on the reverse strand, counting down.
GAGTTCACTGAAGAAAGAAAAATTGATACTAACATGTAGTTCTCAACTGTATATGTAAGAGTTCTTTTTTTGGTATTCTACTGGCTTCAGTTCCTTTATTCTATGTGTTTGATACTCTTTTCCTTAGCCACTTAAGTTTCAAGAATAACATGGAAAAAAAAAAAGAATAACATGGCACCTACCACTCACGATGGGAAAAAAGTTGGCTTCTGTTTGGAGTGTGCTCAGCATTGGGAGTTGCCAGATCTATAAATTTGGTTCTCTCTCTGTTAATTACACTCTAAGAAGTGAGTTAAGGGAGCTTGAGCCCTGCTGTGCGATGCAGGGAAGGAGACTCTGTAGAAAAATGTCAGCCAGTGGGAGAAAGTCATTCTACTCTTACTAGTGTAGGTTTTTTTTTCTTTTTTTGGTATTAGGTCAGAAATCAGACCCACTTCGTGTCGTTTTCCATCCCTGTCCTGATTTGAGGTGTGTCTCTGGGTTTATATTACCACAGTATTTACCCAGACATCTTTACAGCAAACAAAGGGTTTTGATAGGAAAGAGCTAGAGCTAGAAGAGCTCCTGTACCACTGTGACTAGAGTCTGTCTGGTCATTGTAAATATTTAACTTCAATTTTGACAGCTCGGGGCCATCTTGATGTTTTAGATTTTCGTTTTGTTTTGTTTTGTTTTTGAGACAGAGTCTGGCCATGTAGTTCAGGCTGGCTTTGAGCTCATTACATAGCCCAGGCTGGCCTTGAACTTGCAGTGATCCTCTTGCCTGAGCCTCCTGAGTAGCTGAGACTACAGATGCATGCCACTGTGCCTGGCTTGAACATTGATTTCATTTTTGGAGCACGTCTCGTGTTTAATTTTATCTTCTAGCCCATAAGAATGGGCGAGTGAGTGGATCCTGAGGTGGCTGCGTCTTCCCCCGGTGGCCCTTGCACTGCTTTCCACACTCATGTGCCCTGACCATTTCTGTCTCTGATGAGAGGGTCACTCTCTACCTGCTGGTTTCCCTGTCCCTGCAGGGGGTCAGGGACCTTCATTCTCCATCTTATTCCTCACATTCTAATGATACTGCTTTCCTTTTAGAGCTGTCTAACTGCTGGAGTCATTTAAGATTTTTTTTCTCTTATTTCTCTCTTTTTTGGTACCAGGGATCGAACTTGGGACCTTGCTCTTTCAAGGCAGGCACTGGAACCACTGAGCTAAATCCCCGGCCCTTTTTCTCTTATTTCTGATGAAACAGAACCATTTGGGTCACAGTGGGTAAAAGCTTAATCTAATGAGCCCTGTTTTGGTGGAATTAGAGAGGCCAATGGGACAGAGAGAATCTTGCATTTTCTTTAATTGGCTCCCCTTTATTAGACGAAGAAATGTGTAGTCCTGGGTTAGGGTCATGGAAGCAGACAAAAGTCTGTTAAGAATTTAAGTGGCTTTTAAATTTTTATGTTTTTTTGCTCATGCACTCTCTCCCTGAAGCAGTTTCTTCCCTCTATTATTTTCACTTTCTATTCTTGCAGTCTTTGCTTAGACATGATCTCTGCAGACAGTTGCATGTTTTTATTTTAGTATTTCTAAACTCTTGTAAACTTCACAGTGATTAGTCAAAGTATGTAGAATTAGAACTTTTTCCTTTCCACCTAGACATTTGGTATCAGAGTTTATTACTGAGTTTTCATGAAGGTGGGTTCTTATTTTAGACCGTGGTTCCTAAGCCCGGTAAACATCACATTTAACCTATGATAAATACTCTTGGATCGCCTTTCAAATCAGTGACATACCCAGGGTTAGAATTTAGAGACCTGGAGTTTCTCATTTGTTGCTAAACCAGTTCTGTTGGTTAATTTATTATACAGGTTTGCAACATTTAACTGCAGCATTAGGGAAAAACATGTTTATTTATTCCTTGCATTCTTTTCTTTTCTTTTTCTTTTTTTTTCTAAATGAGAGAGACCAGAGCAGAGCTGGGACTAGACACGAACACAGCCCCATTTTAGTTTGGCCATTAGATCAATCTGTTTACTTCAAGTGGAAAAAGCTCATAATATAACCTATAGTGAAATGCTCTACAGAACCCCAGGATGAATGACTGCATTAGATATCTGCTGCTCGGTGAGAGGTTTCTTACTGTATTTAAGGACATGGCTTCTGAGCCTGAAATGCCTGTCCACCAGTCTGTCTGTCTCTCTGTCTTTCTTAGGGGTTGACTCCAGGGCCTTTGCACTGAGCCACACCTCAGCCCTTCCTATTTATTTTCTTTATTTTGAGACAAGGTCTTGCTGAGTTCCCCAGTCTGGGATTAAATTGATGATTCTCCTGCCTCAGCCTCCCAGAGTGCTGGGATTATAGATATGTACCATGCCTGGTGAAAAGTGGTATTTCTTGGTAAAAACTCTGTGTATTTTGGAGGCTGGGGTTGAGGTCAGGAATATTTTTCTCTGGAGAAGCTTTTCTTTTCTTTTTTTGGGGGGGGGGGGTGTTGGTACCGGAGATCGAACTTGGTTGCTTGAGCTTGTGAGGCAGGCACTGGAACCACTGAGCTAAATCCCTGGCCCGAAGCTTTTCTTTTCTTTTCTTTTCTTTTTTGTTTGTTTTGTTTTTTGAGACAGGGTCTTGCTATGTAGCCCAGGCTGTCCTCCAACTCGTGAACTTTTTCTGTTCAGCCTCCTGAGTGCTGGAATTCTAGGCATGTATCACCATGCCTCTTTCCATGGGAAGGACTTTGAGAGAAGGAAAACATTTCCTAGCAATGTCATAGTTTGAAATTCCATGAAAATAAAAGAATTTTTTTTTTTTTTTGTACGGGGGATTGAACTCAGGTCCTTGCGCTTGGGCAGCAGGCAGCAAAACCACTGAGCTAAAATCCCTGGCCCAAAATAAAAGAATTTTGTATACATGGTCATTGGAGATAAGAGATAAGAAGAGATAGGTACATTGGAGGAAGTTTAATCATCATAGGAAATTAATAAATTGTAAATATTGTAATGCCCCAGAAGATATGCTAAAGAAAAAGTAATCTCAGAAATAGAAAACAGTTTTTTATTAGAGCCAGATAACTTTCTAATGGAATCATTGTGTGTGCTACAAGTAACAACAGAGATATCTTAGTAGGCAAAAAAGCCATTGGGTCTTGTCCTGAGATAATAGTCCCTTCTATCAGATCTTAACCTTGTGTCCAAGGATTGGCAAATATGTATCTTCAGGGAAGATTTAGAAACAAATCTGGTTGTTTCTCTTGAGGTAAAAAAGAAATGGAAACAAGTTTGCTAAGCTCTGGCAGGGATGATTTCAGAGTTGGACAAACCCAACCTACTTTCCAGAGACTCCCCTCTCTCTGCTGGATTTCAGCTACTTTCAACAAAGGGATACCTGTTAAGCTAGAAAAGACAGCTTCTAAATCACAGTGCTGTTCATCTTCTAGTTGTTTCCCCTCATCTGAGCCCTACCAAATAGTCAGAATTCGGGGAGCTGACAGGGGAGATCTGTTCTGAATTCCTAATTAGCAGTGCAGTCATGCAGAAACAACTGGTTCTTTGGAAGCAAAGATAAGAGAACCACAAAGGCAAAAAGAAGAGAAAAGAGCACTAATTTGGGGGAAGATTTCCTTTTTTTTGAGATGGGGTCTTGCTATGTAGTTCAGGCTGGCCTTGAACTCACTGTGTACTCAAGGCTGGCCTTGAATTTGTAGCAATCCTCCTGCCTCAGAGTCTGTGTTCTGAGATTACAGGTACCACATCTGGTGAGATTTGAAATTTTTTTTTTTGGTACTGGGGATAGAACTTGGGACCTTGTGCTTGTGAGGCAGGTGCCAGAACCACTGAGCTAAATTCCTGGCCCGAGCTTGGATTTAGCTCAGTGGTTCCTCCGCCTGCCTCGCAAGTGTAAGGTCCCGAGTTCGATCCCCGGTGCCAAAAAAAAAAAAAAAAAAAGTACTGGGGATTGAACACAGAAAAGCACTGAACTACATCGCCCATCCTTTTAATTTTTCTTGTCTTTTCTTTTTTTTGAAGTCCAAGCCAGCCTCAAACTCTTGGAGTTTCTCCTGCTTCAGCCTCCCGAGTGTAGGGATCATAGGCAGGTGCCACCACGCCTGGCCCTCAGCTCTTTAAATTTTTGAGACAGAGTCTCACTAAGTTGCCCAGGCAGGACTCAAACTTGTGATCCTTCTGCCTCACCCTCCAGCAGTATTGGGATTGTAGGCATGGGCCACCCCACCAGGGTCAGCTGCATTTCTTTAGGGTTTTGTAGCACATAGGCATTAAGGTTGACTTTCAAAGTACCTGTAGCCCATAATGGATGGCATGAACAACAGCCATACCAAGCTGTACGGGTGGAGAATCAGACCCCCCAAAGCTCCCAGTGGCACAGTATTTTACAGTTTTCCACCTCGCTGTAAATCATACGTTCTTCTGCAAGTTGTTTTCTCCCTGGCAACTGTGAAATTCTTCCATATCAACACAAGTAAATGTAATTCATTCATTTTCATTGTTTAATATTCTTTTTTATGAATAACCTTTTACAAATTATTTTAATATTTAATTTTTAGGTCCCCTTCTAGGTCCTCAGTTGTTCACATCTTTTGATTATTTTCCTGTTGGTTTCTTTGTGATTTGTAAGGAAATTGATTTCATGTTTTAGGAAGCACAATCGTCAGTAACATGTGCGTAAGACACGTAAGTCCTGTCACCCTTTGCCTTTCCAGTATTATTGAAGCTGCATATAGCTGCGCATATCTGAGCGGGTGTACAGTGTGCTCAGATGGATATGGACAAGTGCGCAGATGAAACTGTCTCCGTGTTATTATGCCTTCGACTATAGATGTAAACATTCCTGTAATATGCTTATGACATAGTCTTAATTTTTTTTTTTTTTTGAGGCTGGGTCTCACTGTATTGCCCAAGCTGACTTCACACTTGGGATCCTCCTATCTCAGCCTCCTGAGTAGTGGGGTTACAAGTGTGCACCACTGCACCAACTTTTAAAATCCTTGAGTGTCAGGATTGACTTAAGAGCCCTGTATTTCCATGATCGTGCAGATGATGTGCGTTGTCCTGACCATATCCGAAAGTGTGAGAGAAAATCCTTTATAGGACATTATTATTATTATTATTATTATTATTATTATTTTTTTTTTTTTTCCGGGGATTGAACTTGGGTCTTTGCGCTTGTGCAGCAGGCAGCGAAATCCCTGAGCTAAATCCCCAGCCCTATAGGACATTATTAAACTCTCATGTTTTCCTCCACTAAATAAGCAGATAATCCATGATACTGTTGCTTCCTGATCGAACCACAGAATTTTTTTTTTTTTTGTACTGGGGAATCTAACTTGGGACCTTGCGCTTGTGAGGCAGGTGGTGGAACCCCTGAGCTAAATCCCTGGCCCTTTGAGCCACAGAATTTAAAGGAAGCTAGAGAGTGTATGGGATGACATTGTTCAGGTCTTTGCATAAATTTATTTATTTAAATCATTTGGGTGGCTCTTGCTCTGTCTTCCCTCGAAGTGGTGGGTTGATGTGAGGTACTGGGACAGGGGTGCTGCTTATTGGGTTGCAGTATCTGTTGTCTGGAATGCGGTTGGTTGCTTTCAAGGATCCTAAATCCTGGGATTAGGACAGTCAAAGCTTTGTTGCCCTGGAGAGTAATCTTCCTGTTGGGTCTGCAGTTCTGGCTTCTGGGCTTCCTTTCCTTAGTCTCTGGATCCTTCTTAAGATAGCTTGTAATAGGTATCTGTTAGGTTTCCCTCCCTACAAGCATCAACATTGTGTTCATTGTGATTTTTGAAGTCTTTGTTGTAGTTGCGAAAAGGACACAAACATTTGGGACCATGTTTAGTACTTGAGTGCCTTTCTGGACCACTGCCTTCTCTGGTTGTTGGGAGCTACAAAGTATCACCATTTGCTGGATTTCTGGGGCGGAGGAGGGCTCAGGAAGAAAATCTACAAGCCCTGGAGCTCTCATCTTACAAATCGCTATCTTGCTGGGCTCCTCTGTCTTGGGAATGGCAGAAACTTTAGAGTTAGGAATATTGTTTTAGAAAAAAGATGTTTAATTTTAGAAGTAGAAATTACTTTGAGCCTGTTTGCCATAACTGCTTTTTTAGAAAAGAAAACTCAGTGGATTTTATAAGTGGTTAATCTCAAAGGGAAAACAAAAATTTTTCTAAAAAGCTTGGCAGTATAAATATTTTGAAAACAAGTGCTCAATTTTTATTTTAGTTTTTTATGTTTTCTTAGTCAAAATTAATATTACCACAGTGGTTGTGAAATTCTCCTTTTCTTTGCATTTCTTGCCATATAACTTAATGTAATGATGTTAAAAAACAAAAACACCAAAGATGAAAAAGTGTTTAAAGAAATTTTGTTGGTGGTACAAAGGGCATGGTGTTAACATCAGCAAAGAAGTACAGTTCTCCCAGGTATCAGCCAAATTAAATTTTGTCATCCTCATGGTCACATGGATTTAAAAAGAAAAGCCTTTTTGTGTTTGGCTTTAATAATCTTGATTTATTTTGGGGGGAGGGGTTATTTATTTGTTTGTTTATTTTTTGGTTTTCTGAGGCAGGACCTCCCTTTGCAGTTCAGGCTGGCCCTGAACTCACTGTGTAGCCCAGGTTGGCGTTGAACTCATGTCAGTCCTCCTGCCTCAGCCTCCCAAATGCTGGGATTACAGGTGTGCACCACCACACCCAGGAGGAGGGGTTATTTTTTTACTGAGACTTGAGCTTCTAGTAAAATATAGGGCATAACATAGATAAAAACCAAATATCAAAGCCTGGGGTGTAGCTCAGTGGTAGAATGCTTGCCTAGCATGCTTAAGGCCTTGGATTTGATCCTCAGCACTGCAAAACAACATCTAACCTCTCCCCCAAACAACAATGACAGCGACAACAGCAAAACAAAGCAAAAACAAAACACCAAAGACCAGGGTTGCAGAACAGACCTTTCTTCCCATGGGGATTTGTGAGCCTCTGTGAGTTAATGGGATTCCCGAAGCCCTTACCAGACACAGAGCTCTACTGAAAGGTTCACAATGACCGTGACAGCATCTTAGGGCAACATCGCTTCCTCCTTCAACTGGGGTGTGAGTTTGGGGTGGAGGAGGTCACTGGTTTTCCTGGGCCCGGTCATCAAGTCTCTCTTGTTTTCATGGGATCAGGCATTTATGGGACATTGCACACGGAGGTTGGTGAAGAGTCAGTACTCTACATGAGACTAACAGAAGACAGAAAAGAGATGAAATAAAAAAGTCATCCAGAGCAGCCACACCTTGCACGATAAGACTTTGAAATGTCAATATTTAATTAAAAATTCTTTTGCATGACTCCTTCTGCAGGTGTATTTGAGGAACCAACAGAGTGTGGGCCAAGGGGCAGCCAAGGGTGCTGATGCCCCTTCCAGCGCCCACAGCATCCAGACCAGGGACCTGAAGCCAGAAGCTCTGTTGGGACAGGGGGCCCCTAGGTAGGGAAAAGATAGGATAAAGGCCTCAAGCTTTATTAGGATCCATAGGAAAACTTACTAAGAGCAGTTTCTGTCTCTACCAAGAAGAGCAGTGTGAACAAGCCATCCGGCCGTAGCAGCCCAGGGCAGAAGGGAGAAGGTGCCCTTGCACGCGCGCGGGGGGGGGGGGCATTCCAAGAAGACCCCGCTGTCGCCTTCGCTGTGTTTGGGGGAGGTCTGTGGACCCGGAGCACCCCAGCAACTCGAGCCAGAACTAGGCAGGACCTGAGGCTCCTGCCTTTTCCCGAGGCTCTTTATCTCAACAGTTCGCTGTGTGTTTGCCTCAGAAACCGAACTGTCTCAGATTTTGAACGTTCCTTCACTCTTCTCTCCAGTAGTATTTCAGCCGGGACTCACATAGAGGGGTCCGGATGCCACATTTTCTCATTGCTCCCTGTTGGGTGGTTCTGGGCTTTAAAGCCTGACCATATTCAGCTCTCTGGTTGGTTCCAGGACCTCTGCCTCCCTAGGGGCTGGACCCCCCCCCCCACGGGAGCCGGGCAGAGGAAGCCCCGAAGTGGGAGCTTGGTGGTGGGGGGATTTGTATTCTGATTCCAGGGCTGCAGGGAAAAATACATTTTATTGTGAGGTCAGCTACAGTGTATCTCTTCTTGGCTTCTAACTCCATTCTGTGTTAGGGCTGCTATGGATTTGGTAGCTGTGGATTGAATTGTTTGTTTAAAATTACTTAATTCTAATAGTGGATACCGTTCTATTTCTTTTTTTCTTTTTTTGGTACCGGGGATGGAACTTGGGACCTTGCGCTTGCAAGGCAGGCGCAGGAACCACTGAGTTAAATCCCTGGCCCTCCATTCTATTTCTCAAACAAGCCAGAACAGTTGGGTGAGATGTGTTCCTTTTGACTGTGTCGGTGGTTACTGATTGTGGACAGAAACTAAGGAAGGCACGGTGACTGGTGCAGAGCTTCCCAGTGAGTCAGAGAGAAAGGGCAGGAAGTCCTGCTCCTGGGGGCTCGGCCCGACCCTTCGTCCAGCAGACCTGTTACTGAGGACTATCATGCACTCAGAGCCAGAAATAGACCAGTCAAGGCCCAAGTCAGTTTTGATCGGGGGGCCTCCAAGGATGAAAGGATGAGGGATCCATTAATTTGCTGGGCAATTGATTTTTCCCCAAGGATAAGAGAAAAACAAAACCAAAGTTGTCAGTCATCAAAAATGGCACAGCCACTTTTGCTAATAAATTATGCTTCAGCTTGGAAAACATCCAGCTCTATAAATAGATTGTGGAAACCTCCAGGGAAATGAGGGACAGTACCCGTGACTCTTTTTATATATAAAAATAGCAGCCCATAGAAGTTGGAGAGAAAAGTGAGGTCTTTAACCTAGAACATTAGGCAGAAAAGGAACCATGATTCATAACTGAAACTTCACTTTTTTAGGCTTATTACCCCTCATTGCCAAGAAATGGTGAGTTTAGAAAGAATAGGTCAAATGTTTGGCAAGAGGATTTATTTTTGGGGAACAATTTATACAAAAAAAAAATGTTTCTGAGCTTTTCTATTTTTCTCGCTAGGACATGGCCGACTTGCTTGCTTACATTCATACTTTGCCTTTGAGATTAAGAAAACCACTGAAATGGAAATGAGAATCATCCCCACCTTTTAATATTAGGTTTTTAATTATTTTAATTTTTGGTACCAGGGATTGAACTCATGGCCCTAAACTACATCCGAAGCCCTTTTTATTTTTCATTTTGAGACAAGATCTCACTGAGTCACTGAATTGCTCAAGCTAGGCTTGAACTTGTGATTCTCCTGCCTCGGCCTTCCAGAGTGCTGGGACTATATGCATGTGCCATGTTGCCCAGCTTCTATGTTTTAATATTATGATTGGCACAGACTCTAGACAATGCTTCTGAAGATTTATAGTGCTATAAAGCATCACCATTCATATTTTCTGGGTTTATCCTGGTTTTGTTAAAACAAGCCAGCAAGTGCAACTTGGTGTTTAACCATGGAGGTTGGGATCAGGGAGGCGTATTGTAACTCTCATAATGAGCATATGCAATTTTCTATGTGTGTATCCCTTCCCCTTCTCATTCTCTGTGTCCGCCTAGTTTTTGCTGTGTTTCTCTGGCCACTCTGGGGCTGTCTGTTGTGAGCCATGGCTTTCTATTGGCACTGGCTACACGTGGTGTTGTTTGGATGTCACATGAGTGAGTGATGGCTATGAAATGGCTCCTGTGGGACATGACTATCATTTTCCACCCAGTGGGGCTGGCATTCTGGGCTCCTTGGCCAGCCCGGGTATACCCTGACAACCGTTTGCTTACAGCTGTGGTCATCAGGCGTGGAGATTTGTCTTCCACCTAGGAGTCATCAGATGAGGAGTGAGAGCCACCCCTGAGAAGCCGGGTCCTTGCTTAGGTAGGAATATTAAAAATGGATAAAGAATGATGTTCCTTCCTGCCGTGAAGGGAACAGGTGCACGTAAGAGAGGTCTGTTGTGTGCTGAGGAGTGGGAGTCGTCCTACCTCAGAGCCAAGAAGAGGCTTGGTATATCTGGAGTCAGGAGTGAGTTAGTTTGTCTCAATATCAGATGACAGAAGCCTCCTTCATGGGTCTTTTAGCAGAAGATTAATTGCCAAGTCTTTTTCTTGTGGCAGATAACTCTCCCCTCTCAGGCAGGGGACAGAGACCTGGCACCACGAGAAATTAACTTCAGTGGTGCGGAGTTCACCTGGCCCTGTCTCCCGGTGACTTCTGAACAGCTGGGAGATGACGGCAGTGCCACGGGGACCCAGGCCCCTGTGCACAAGAGGAGCAGCCTGAGCCTGCAGAGGGCCCCCCCCCCCCCGAGCTCGGACAGGTCCATAGTGGTATGCAGCCTTTCATTGCTCCCCAGAAAGCCTCCTGGGGGTCGTGGCTTTGTGAAGGAAGGTGGAAAGATGGAAGCCAGTTTGCCATGGACTCTTTAACTGTGTGCAGGGAGAAAGGGGACAGGGACCGTGTGACTCCACTGAGAATGAGGGTCCCCCACATTTGTGCCCAGGCCTGGGACCAAGGAAGAAAGTTAAGTTTACTCAGATCAATAAGCAACAGGGGACCAAGCTATTTCCACCCTTTCCCCTCAGGACTCACAGATAACTCTCAGATACCACAAGGTTAAATTCTTCAGTTAGGATGCTGCTGTTGTTTGGTTTTTGCTTTTTGGGGGTGCTGGGAATCAAACCCAGGGCCTTGTGCATGCTGGGCAAATGCCTACCACTGAGCCACATACATTCCAGCCCTCTTCCATTAATGTGAAGAAGCAGGAGGAGAATCCAGCAAACTAGTGATGGGTATTATGGGGATTTGTGAGGCTGTAGGACCAACAGTGAGGGATCAAGAGATCACAGCGGCCCAGCAAACTAAATCTCTGAAGGAAAGGGTTTAGCATTGTTATTTTTATTAACCACAAATAACACTCTCAAGGAAATATTTTCTTTTCTGGTTATTTTTTATTATAGAGGTAATCACTCTATAAACTTTATGTATTTTTCTTCCAGTTGATGAAAGGGAAGTAAAAAAGAATGATGTTTTATGGTTTTAAAAGAATGCGTGGGAATTACATTTTTCATTTAGAACTGAAGATCGCATAATGCTACAAGTTTTGAATAAGATCACAGGCACACACCTGTAATCGCAGCCCTCTGGGAGGCTGAGGCGGGAGGATTGCAAGTTGAAGCCCAGACCGGGCAGCTTGGCAAGTTAGCAAGACCTGGCTCAAAATAAAGTTAATAAAAAAGGGCTGGGGATGTGGCTCAGTTTGAAGGCCCTGTGTTCAATTCCTAGGACTACAAAAACCAACCAACCAAACTTACATCAACCAGAAAAACCCCTAAATTATGTTACATCACTACGCAAACTATTTTTAGTTTTGCGCTTTAACTTTTTAGCTGTCCATATGCATACATGTTGCACAGTGGCATTTCTATTGAATACATATATTTGTATTCTGTGTACCTTAGTATTTTCTTATTTCGTATTTTCCATAGAATTTACCGTGTTGGTTTTGTTTTGATTAAATTTTTTTCATGGTGATATGCCATAATTTGCCAAACATTCCCATATTTTTGAGGATCCGTATCTACGTGTGTGTGTATCTTTTTTGCTTCTAAATAAGGAGTGGGGTTACTGGCGCATGTTATATAAGCATTCTTCTTTTAAAAAATAAATTTTATGGGGCCGAGGATTTAGCTCAGTGGTTCTGCTGCCTGCCTCACAAGTGCAAGGTCCCGAGTTCAATCCCCGGTACTAAAAAAAAAAAAAAATAAAATGCAAAATAAATTTTATGTTATCCCATTCCCCCCTCAACCCCCTTCCCCATGTACAGAAGCTTTGTTTCCATTTTTTCCTTCTGCTTTCACTTTTTCTTGTCCCATCCTTTTATATAAGCATTCTTATGATTCAGCCTATATATCAGTATATCCATGTCTAAAATGGTTATTGTGTATCTAGTGTGACATAATGTAGCAGCAGCAGGGCAGTTTCTTTGTCTACTTGAGAAGGTGAATATTTTTGAATGTTTAGAATTTACCTGGAATCTTTTTTTTTTTTGGTACTGGGGATCTAACTTGGGACCTTGGGCTTGCAAGGCAGGCGCTGGAACCACTGAGCTAAATCCCCAGCCCAATGTTTAGCATTTACATTTCTGCTTATGTGAAGCATTTGTTCATATGTATCAGAATTTAGTTTGTTTTCAGAGGAAACTTTTTATCTTTGATTTACCTATGATGCTGTTACCTGCATAATTGTTTCTTGTTTTCATTTACCTTGTAAGGTATTATTATAGAATAAAAATTTGATCCTTTGAGTTAGAGAAGTAACACACATTTATTTCTCTAAAGAAATGGAGAAATTCAAGTTAATTTCTCTCTCAATCAATTAATCTGCCACAGCACAAGGCAGTTGCTTTGTTTTGTGTGAGTGTCCAGTGGTTAAAACACCGCTGTCCACGCCACTGAGAAAACACAAATCCTTCCCACTGCCTCTTGGAGCTGTGGCCCTGTGCAGCTGTTAGGGCAAAGGGCACAGTTGCTGATGTTCTTCCCTGGAAACTGTAGCATAACATACTTTTGACTGGCCGGCTGGACAGAGTAACTGTTGAGTTGTGGAGACCATTAGCCATGTGTAGATTTCATTTTTCTTTAAAATACAGTAATGTTTGAGAGCCAGGGTGGCAGTGTAAGGCTGTAATCTTAGCACTCTGGGGAGCTGAGGCAGGAGGATTACAAGTTTGAGCCCAGCCCATGCAACTCGGAGAATTAGCAAGACCCTGTCTCAAAATAAAAATTTTAAAAAGAGGTGGGGCTATAGTTCATTGCAAAGACTCTGGGTTCAGTCCCCAGTACTAGGGGAAAAAAGTATGAGAGGAAGAGTTTAATTCAAATATTCTGTCAAAGGTAAATGATAAGACCTACACCAGCCTGCTGTTGCAGTGTACCATTTATTGGTCTTGTTTGCGTGACCAGTGGGCTCTGAGAGGCAGTGGGGCTTGGGTCCCTGTGTTGTGGTAGAGGAAAACGAAGCTCAGCCGCCCAGCCAGGCCATGCCGTGAGGACACAGCAGAGCTGGGCGAGAAGCACTTAGGTCTGGCATCCTGAAGATGCCATCTGGAACCTCGGAGTCATGAGGATCAATTAGTAGGGACCAAAGTCCCATACATGGCTTTAGAGACAGATGCAGGAACTCATAGTCATGATTATTTTAAGTCAATCAAGAAAAATGAAACCATATTTTGGATTTAGTGGGTCAAGGAATTCCCATTGCTATTGATTGAAAACAACGTTGATGCTCTTGAAAGACTAATTAGGTAAAAAGTTGACTCTGTCTCATTTTGGAGTTGGGGAATGTGGACCCTGGAATGAGAGGTGCTGATGATTTTCATGAGCCTTGGCTTAAATATCACAAGGTTTCTCTCACATGAGAAACCCAAAATATAAGTAAAGAGCAGAATAAAAGACAGATGGTAGGAAGCAGGGGAATGGGGTGGGATGGAAAAAGACTTAAGATGTGTTAGGGACCTGTACCAACTCCCCACGAGGAATGTGATCACTTTGTACTAATAAAAATAAAAATTGAAAACAAAAATAATTGCTCATATGGCTAATATCCATGTTAGAGAAGTTTTATGAAAATTAAATAACATAAAATCAGTAAAATGCTTACTTTGTAAAATCACAAAGCACACAGTAAGCAACTCTTTATCATCATGAGTTCACTGGTAAATATGCTTTGATTTTTCTTTATTTTATATTTTAAAATTCAGTGTTAATCATGGGTTTCTTCACCCCAATTTTTATTTTATCATAAAGTCTAGAAATAAGAAACAGTTGGTTTGTGGACATAATCTCCACTCATTCTGCTTCTTTCAGCCTTCTGTTGTTTCAGGCTGGAATGCCTGCAGCGTGTAGACGCATGCCCATGCCCGACCCGCACACTTCTGGCTGACTCTGTGGGTGGACAGCCTGACCTGTGCCTCCACCCAGCTTTGTCCTTGGCCTCAGGAGTTATCTGCATTCCAGGAGTTCCATCGAGCATGGGTCTATGTGGGTGGTTTTGGCCTTTGATATTTGGAAGTGTTGGGGCTCCAAACTAGGGCCTTTCACATGCTAGGTCAGAGTTCTGGTGCTGAGCTGTATCCCAGCCCCAGGCTTTATTTTCGTGTAAGGTTTATTACATTCTATAACGATGATTTATGTTCAATGAAAATCAATTTCATAAACATAAAAAGGCAAAATAAGCCCAAAGTGGTAGCACAGGCCAATAATGCCAGCACACTGGGAAGCTGAGGCAGGAGGATCACAGGTTTGAACTAACCTGTGCAACTTAGCTACTTAGCAAGGCCCTGTTTCCAAATTAACAAAGGGCTGGAATGTAGCTTATTGCTAAGGCCCTAGGTTCAATGCCTCATACCTTCAACAAACAAAACAAAGCAAAACAAAACAAAACAAAGCAAAACTTGTTGAGCATGTGCGTTACAGGAGTGATTACAGTGAGTTTTAGATTATCTGAGGAGTGATTACCCACTTTGTGGATGAGGTTTTTTTCCCCATTAAGTTTATTGGTACATTTTAGGTATAAAATACAGTTACATTCATTATTGGGATCTTGTACCCTTTCATGAATATCTTGGTTCTTATTTTTTTCCCCTTCCCCTGCCCTCCCTTCACCCCCTCCACTCTCCCCTATTTGCAAAGACTTTGTTTCCATTTTTTTCTGTTTCTCATATTTTTTCCCTTCTTTCCTTTCCCCTACTCCTCCCACTTCCCCTACTCCTTTAGACCTTTTCTTCCTATTGCACAATATCAATTATACATCTTTTAAGTTACAATATCAAAATTTAGAGGCCATTACCACAGATTTTAAAAGGATATAGAAAGCATATTACAAAAATCTTTTTTGAAATAAATTTGACAACTTCTAAGAAGTACCTTGG
>NW_004624734.1:37121713-37140680 GCF_000247695.1 Heterocephalus glaber | reverse complement strand
CACTGAGAAGTCTGCTGTGATTCTGATGGGCTTTCCTTTGTATGTGATTTGTTTCTTTTCTCTGACTGCTTGTAGAACTTTGTTCTTCTGTTGGGTTTCTGGAATCTTCACAATTATATGCCTATGTGTAGATTTTTTTTGATCATGGCTAATTGGAGTCCTATATGCTTCACTTATCTGTATGTCAAGTTCTTTTCCCCTGCTTGGGAAGTTTTCTGCCATCATTTCTGTGAACAGTTTTTTTATGTCATCTGCACTCTTTCCTGTTTCTTCATTGATTCCAATCAGTCATGTTATTCTTCTTTGCATCATCTAGTAGCTGCCGGATTGATTTCTCGTGGTCCCTTACTATTTTAAAGCAATTTTCTTTTCCCGGTCACTAATTGCAGTCTTACCTTCTGTGTCTGAAATTCTGTCCTCACATTGGCTCATTGTGCTGCGTAAGCTTTCAATGGAGTTTTTAATCTCCTGGAAATCTATTTGTATCTGTTTTATGGATTCCAGTTGTTTCCTGTGTTGAGATTCCATCATATTCCTCAGTCCCTCTAATTTTTTTATCTGTGCCTTCTCTAGATTTATTAATTATGACTTGCTCTATGGGCACAATCTCTGCTGTTATCTGAGAAATTATTTCTAATTTTATTTTTTCCAGATCCTCTTTTGTTGCCAGTTCAGGGAGTCCAGGTGGTTGAATATCAGAGTGTTCCATCTTGTTTCCCTTTGCGTTTGCTTTATGTGATATGGAAGTCTGGTTTTGAGACTTGTTTACGTGTCTTCTCATTTTTGAGGGGGGGCGGTGTTGCTGGCACCTACGTGGCTCACCTCCTGTGTGCTCGGGAAGGGGGTGGTACAGCAGCCCGGAAGCCTCCTGGTTGATCGGAGTGGCTCACCTCCTGTGCACTGGGGGAGGGGCTGTGGATGTGTTTATATTCTTGTTTACCCCTTGAATCTATTGCCTTTGTTTATTTTATTCTTCACTCATACTTTCTACAGAATAGAATGAGGAAAGGTGTTTTCACTGGTGGAACCTTTTTTTCCCCACGTATCAGGTTTTGGTGGTCAGCTTTCCATTACTGTATCATATGCCTGAGTGAATCTGGTTATTTAGAAAAAAGGTTTATTTCGGCTCACAGTTTTAGAGACTTCAGTGGTGGTGCAGACCCATTGCTTTTAGGCCTCTGGTGAGAGGGGGATGGCATGTGGCAGGAGAGCCTGGCAGAGCAAAACTGTTCAGCTCAGGGCTGGGATGCAGAAGAGAGGAAACCATGTGGGATCGTGCGACCCCCTGGCAGGGCACCCGTGTCCACAGACCTTCCGCCAGGCCCCACCTTGAAAATGTTCATGACCCTCCAATATCTTCAAGCTTGGGACCTGGCCTTTAACACGCAGGCCTGTGGGGGAGCATCCCAGACCCACAGCACAGCAAGGCCTTAGCTGGCATCTGCTGTTGTTCAGGATGTGCACAGCACTCACCAAAACAACCAAGCATTCACTGATGTCATTGATCTAAAGTAGGTCTTCTGGGCTGGGCAGGGGGTGCGTGGGTATAATCCCCAATACTCAGTTGGCTGATGCAGGAGGATCGAAAGTTCGAGAACACCCTGGGCAACCTGGCAAGACTTAGTAAAATTTAAGACAAAGTAAAACTTAAAAAAGAAAAAGAAGAAAGCTTGGGACTATATTTTTTTGTGAAGAGCATTGGGTGGTGGTGAGCAGCCCATTGGAGAGCTGACAGGTGGGTCCCTGGTCCTCACCGGGAGGTGAGGCCAATGTCAAGGAGCCCAGAGCAGGAGGAAGAGACTGTGCCATTTCAGTGAAATGACCTGGGTCCTGCTGGGAGAGGGTTTTCTGAAGAGACCAGAACATCTGACAAAAGTGCAGAGGCCGGAGGCTCCCCATCAAGCCCGCACATCAGCTCAGGACCCGCTTTGCATCAGACAGGGATTGTGGCTGTGGTGTGTGCTGAGTCCTAGCCCTGGGATGAGTAGGGGCACAGCCACCTCACGCCACTGGGGTGAGCTGGAGTTGTCAGGTGGCTGTCAGAGACGGAATTAAGACAGCACCATTCTGAGTAGTACTCAGCCATAAAGAAGGAGAAAGAGGCGTATATAGCTGGATGCACATTGAGGCCATACGCTTAAGTGAAATAAATAGGACACACGTGTAAATACCGAATAGTTTCTCTGGTGTGAGAAACTAAAAGTGTAAATAAGGATTAAAATGTATAATAGATCATGTGAAATAGGAAGAAAAGAGGCGAAGGGGAAGTGGGAGGGGTAGGGGAGAGGAAAGAAGGGAAATGAATAGATATGAGGAAAGGAAAAAAGGGAAACAAAGTCTTTGTAAATAGGGAAGGGTGGAGGGGTGGAAGGGAGGGAAAGGGAAGGGGGAAAAATAAGAACCAAGATGCATCATGGAAAGGCACAAATTCCCAGTGATGAATGTCATCATATTCTATACTTCAAATGTTCCAACAAACTTAATGAATAAAAACCATTGTATCTAAGGAGCAAAATAAAAGATAGATAATGGGAAATGAGGAGATAGGTTTTTTTTTTTATTTTGGTAAAAGGGAAGGAGGCCAAGCAATGGAGGGAGAGGAGAGGGAGGTGAGAGAAAGGGAATGAACAAAGAATGAAGATGTGTTATATCCATGTTCCAGCTCCCCATGATGAATGTAATCATTATGTAGTGCAAACCTGTGCTAATAAAAATATAAATATTTTAAAAAGAGCATTGAAAAAAAAAAAAGACAGCACCATTCCTTTGCTGTGTTTGGCGTAAAGAGCGCCAGGACACAGGGATGAAGTCTGTCCGCCCCCCACCCCCCTTTCCTTCTTCCTCCTCCGCCCTCCTCCTCCTCCTCCTCACACCCTGCTTCCTCCCTTTCTACCACTCCACCTTTATTTTTCTTTCTGGCTTGTGCAGGCTAGTCTTGAACTCCTGCCTCTGCCACCTGAGTAGCGGGAATGGTAGGAGTGCACTACTGTGCCTGACTAGATGCTCACATTCTTAGTTGTACCTGGTCTCATGATCTTGGTTGTGCCATCTCCAGTCTCTTGTGCCAGCTTGGGATCTTCCTGCTTTATGGCCAGCTGCTGGGTTGGTACTGACACCATCAGGCAATGCCCTTTACAGGGTGAAGGTGGTACCCCCACTGGCTCTGCCCCAGACAGGATTTCAGTTGCCCTCCAAGGAGGCTCGCTGCCTACCAAGATGACCGTGTGGGCGCCCACAAGCTTGGCACCTCTTTAACGTCATAGGAAGCTATGTGCTTGGGCAGTTGAGAGCTAGTGGTCATTTTTTCCCTTTTGGCTTTGTGATCTTAAGCTAAGCAATGAGTTTTTTTCCATAAGAATAATTGATTACAATTCTTATAAAGCAGAGTGTAATGCATGCTTTGTTGTCTACTTGTTACATAGACGTACCTTCTTTTTTAATCCGTAGATTTTGATTAGAAGAGGTAGATAGAATGGAGGTGATTTTAAGAATACCCTGTATGATTAGGTATAAAGTCAATTATTAGAACTTATTTTGTACTTATTGGGATACTAGTCTTAGTAATTTTGTGCTTTAAATGGTATGTACTGTTCTCTAATTATTAGCATTCATAAAGAGAGTATAACAGTATGGAAATGATGTTTTCATCTTGAGATGGAAATGAAGTTGTTTCTGCAGTATTGATGTTCGCTGCTGTAGTGCCATCCTGTTGGAGGAGACCCTCTGAGCCCCTCTGGTGGCAACAGGCTCGCACTGGCAGATCCATGAGCAGAGAGCCCTGCCCATGGTCCCCAGGAAGGTCCCGAGGCCTGGAACCCACCCTGTCTCACGGGCATCACCCGCCAGTTGAAGCTCTGGTGCCACTCTGTGTGACCTGGTGATGGGCCCAGGAGACCTGGACTCCAACTCAGCAGGACCCCCCCATTTGCTAGGGCCAGCCTCCATAGGGGGAACCCTTCACTCAGGAGACAGACACTCAGTTCTCCTGCTTTTCTCCCTGTTAGGGAAGCCTCACTTTTGGGGACTGCCCCGGGTACCTGGGTACTACTGTTTTTGCCCCCGAGCTCTGCCCCATCTCTGTAGCATTTCCTGCTTATCATCTCTGTGTCTCAGGGCCTGAGACACTGCCTGGCAAGTACCACATCTGAGTGGTACTCATCAAAAGAAAGAATGAATACTGTCTGATCTGGAACTCTCAGCTTTTCATGAATGTAGTTCATGTTTCTCTACCATTCATCTGATACCCAACTGTTAGAATCAAATTAGGTCAGAAATCATTTATTTATTTGTTTGTTTGTGTTGAGACAGGGTCTCACTATGTAGTTTAGGCTGGCCTCAAACTCATGGGAATCCTGCTGCCTCAGCCTCCTGAGTGTTAAAATTATAGGTATGTGCCACTGTTCCTGGCTGAGAAAGCTTTTAAACTAAGCAATCCATGTAGCCACGGTACGGGAAGAAAACCAGCTTTAAAAATTTTTTTTTAGTTTCTGAGCTGCACTGTTTATTTTGCTGCTTGAACCCTAAGTGACAGCATCCCACTATAGTTACAGGGTTTAATCTAAACGTTTACTACACTGCAGGTACAGAAATATATGGACACAAGAAAACCAGCTTTGTCCCTCTACCCTCCTAGATTTATTGGCTTGGTCAGGGAGTCCTGATAGGAGTGATTAATTAGAGAAGAAGTATTAATTACTCATGTGTCTACACAGAAGTTCACAAAGAAATGTGATGCAGTTCAGGAGGAAACTAGAATCTGCGGGTTTAAATACTACCCTAAAGGGTGACAAAGGAGGGAAGAAGTCAGACAAGGAGAGGGAGCAAGCAAAGAGAAGGAAATGGGTGGCACATCAGGGTTGTTCCTTTTTTTGTTTGTTTGTTTGGGGGTTTTTTTTGGTACCAGGATCAAACTCAGACCTTGGGCTTGCAAGGCAGGCACAGTGCCACTGAGCTAAATCTCCAGGGTCCCCCCCCTTTGAGACAGGGCCTCACTGTATAGTTCAGGCTGGCCTTGAACTTGCTATGTAGCAAGTCTCTTCAGCTTCCCAAGTGCTGGGATTACAGGCATGCATCACCACAACCGGCAGAGCAACTTTGTTGAGCAAGATTTGTTGCCCCATTAGTGGTCAGCGTTCCCATGGATGAGAAATGTTAAGGGCCATCCACCTCTTTCTGGTAAGGCTGGGGAGACATCTTCACACATGGAAATTTTCTTTAGAAAGGGGAAAATGCTTTGTTTTCAGAGTTGTCTTCCCCTTACTCACTGGCTTTCAGCTCAAAGTAATCTTTATGCCCAAGGGAAGTGTTCTAGGGGTGACATAGTGTATCCCCCTTCATCATCACAGTGGTGTGGCTTAGGGCTGCGGTGGGGCGGGGCGGGTCGTGGTTATTCTAAGACAAAACAAGCCCTTATCTGGAGAAGGTTGAGTTTGCTAATTTCCTCTGTAGGGGATGGCTTTCAAGAGGAAGAATGGGTCCCTGGCCAAACAGCAGCTGGTTCCTCTGCTGATAAAGCACATGTAATTCAGGCCGCTTGTGGTGGTGTGGGCCAAAAGGAAAAGGCAGATCACTCTGCCACTGCCCATTTTTCATAGTAAATTAACTTTTGAGTGCAAAAGCATTTTTACAGCTGCCACTAAACTGGGCAAACATTTCCCTAAAGAAATAGTACATTTCAGAAACAAACTTCTCATTGTAACAGCCAGCATATTTTTGGCTGTCATCTGCTGCCAAACATTTCAATTTTTGAGATACTTGTTTTAACTGTCTCAGAGAGACTGGTGTTTGGAATTTTAAAGATCATCATCAGCAGGGACATGAGACATAAGAACATGTGAAGATGCTTGTGTTACTTAAGTACTGGGGAAAATATTGTTATCATCACAGAGACAGCCTGCAACTGTTTTGAGCAGAGTTTAGTAGGCCTAGCTTTTAGCTTTGTAAATGTAACTGAATTCTTCGTCCCTCAACCTCCTTTTTTTCCTCCGGAATGGTTTGGGACCAAAGTTCTTGAAACTGTAAAATCCCAAGGGGTGTGTGTGTGTGTGTGTGTGTGTGATTATTGCAAGTAGAAATTGTTACAAGTAAAATACATCCAGGAAGATATTTGAGAGCCTTTTCCTCCCTCCCTCCCTCTCTCCCTCCCTCTCTGTTTCAGTGACAGGGATGGAACCTAGAATATTGTTCTTTTCCTTTCTATTTTGTTTTTGGTACTGGGGATCGAACTTGGGTCCTTGCACTTGTGCAGCAGGTGGCGAAACCACTGAGCTAAATCACCGGCCCTCAGAATATTGTTCTTGACAGGCAAGTGTTCTACCACTGACCTACATCCCCAGCCCTCAATTCAGTTTCTTATAGCCAGGAATTCTATACATTTGAGGGGAAAAAAAGTTACAGCACATGGAAGGGGAGTAATTTAAATGGACATACCCAAGAAGAAAGTTGTACTTTTTTAGTGACATAACACAAATGGACCTACATAATAGTGTGACAGGGAAAATGACTCCCAACATGTAAGAGGTGCTGAGTTCGTGGTCTCACAACATGGAGGAATGAAGTTGAGAACTAAAGGAGGAAGTTAGGAGTGTTTTGTTGGAAATAACAAGAAGAATTGCTCCTGGATTTCCAGGAGGGGTCCAGAGTGGGTAGCTGCTGAGACCCTTTGTCGGGGTGATTTATACAGCAGTCACAAGGTAGGTACAACATGGTCAAACTACAAGCAACATATAGGATTACAAGTATAGCTGCTTAGCTAATATTAATCCTCTAGGAAGCGAGTCACATAGCAAGAGCACATGGAAAGGAAAGGGTGTATGGGTACAGACTTTCTGGTCACCACCTACGTGCCTGCTGCCCGTCTGGGCCACTGGGCCAGGCGGTGCTCATCAAAGTGTAACCGCAAGCTTGTAGACCTGACTATTGCATCTCCACCTCAAGGCTGGGCTCTTTTCAGGTTGGCCTCCAGCCACAGTGTGTGTGTGTCTCACCTTCTGCACTGACTCCCTCGAGGGCCTGTTCATTTCTGTCTAACTCAGCTGTCTATAATCATAGTTAGACTTCAAGGTCAGCTCAGGGTTTCTGGGCAGCCATAGTGAAAAATGTTGTTCGGCTGGGGCGGTAGCTCAGTGGTCCTGCGGTGGCCTAGCATGCACAAGGCCTTGGGTTCCATTGCCAGCACCACAGAAGAAAACAAAACCACAAAAGCAACCCACTGATTATATGCTTCTCATTTTCAGAAATGAAAACAACAACCGTAAAACCCCCATCCTGTTTCTCCAAGGAAATGAAGTTCTTCCTGGCACTACGTTCTTAAAAAAAAGAAAAAAATTTCAGAGGGGTTGGGGCATCCTACAAGGCAGAGCTAAGGGCTGTAAAAACAGTGTCTTCAGGAATGTTGCTGTCATCCTTCTGCTCTCCCCTCAGACGTTATTTGTGTACCCACGGTGGGCCCTACACTGTGCGGGCTGAAATGGATACGCCAGCTGACAGGTGGCCCTTCTCAAAGCGTCCACCCTGCAGATTCATCTGAAAACCCAGGCCAGAGGGATCCACTCACGGGCCACTTGGGCTCAGTGGGAAATCCAGGAAGTGATGGATACGTCAATGAGCCCGATGCAGTCATTGCATCATGTG
The DNA here is from genome assembly GCF_000247695.1 of Heterocephalus glaber. The sequence goes on along the minus strand of NW_004624734.1, from coordinate 37,133,048 downwards.
CACGTGCCCGGAAGGCTCACAGTGTACCCTAAATATACACTGTTATTATTAAAAATTAATTTTATTGGGCCGGGGATTTAGCTCAGTGGTTCCAGTGCCTGCCTCGCAAGCGAAAGGTCCTGAGTTTGATCCCCGGTACCAAAAAAAAAAATTAATTTTAGTGGTGCACTTTCCATATACGTGATGATCACATTCATCATAGGGAATTTGTATTCCCTGCACATGATATATCTTTGTATTTTTTTTTTGGTACCAGGGATGAAACTCGGGTCTTTGTGCCTGGGAGGCGGGGCGGAACCACTGAGCTAAATCCCCGGCCGGCCGTACATGATATATCTCGATTATTCTTTTTTTCCCCCTTCCCTCCACCTCCCTTCAACTCTTCTTCCCCTCCTTATTTACAAAAGGTTTGTTTCCATTTTTTCCCTTCTGTTCTTCTTCCTTTCCCCTTCCTCCCCTCCCTCCACCAGTCCTTGTTCCCCTTTACCATTTGAACATTTTCTTCCTACTTCCCAGAATCTATCCTGTTTTTTTCTCATTTGTTCTTTCAGTTCCTCACACATTATCATCATCATTATTATTATTATATTATTATTTTGTTTTTTTGAGACAAAGTCTTGTAATGTAGCTCAGGTTGGTCTTGAACTTGTGATCCTTCTGCCTCAGCCCCCAAGTTCTGGGATTACAGGTATGCGCCACCAAGCCCAGAAATTATTTTTAATTAAAAATAATACTTAAAAATATGTTTTTGTGTAAAGAATTTAAATTTTTTCTATAAGTATATGTTTGTGATACATAGCGATTATATTCAGCTTGGAGGTTTGATACATATACATATCACATTTTGATCATTTTTACTCTCCCTACCCTCCTCATTCTTCCTTCTTCCTCATTCCCTAGATCCCCTTTCCATTTCTACCAAGACCACCTCCCTGTTCTTAACATGGCTCTTTAAGTTGTTTATATTGTGGGTTTGTCAGAGATACCATACCTTATTTAACCTGATCTGGCCGACTTATTTTACTTAGCATTATGGTTTCAAGAGCTATCCATTTTCCTACATATTACTCTAAAGTATTCTTCTTTATGGCTGACTAATACTCCATTGTGCACATGTGCCACATTTTCTATCCCTTCATCTGTTGATGGCCATGCCAGCCACTTCCGTGATTTAGTGATTGTGAGTTGTGCTGCCATAAGCATGGGACATTATCATTGTAGGAGGATGACTTTAGCTTTTGTGGGAAGATACCCAGGAGAGGGAGAGCTGGGTCAAATGGAATTTTTATTTTTCATTTTTTGAGGAATCTCCATGCTGGTTTCCAAAGTGGTTGTACTGACTTACATTCCCATCAATAATGTAGAAGGATTTCTTTTCCCCCACAGCCTTGCCAACATTGTTGTCTTTTGAGTCCTTGATGGTTGCCATTTTTACTGGGATAGGGTGGAATCTTACTGTTCTGATTTGTGTTTCTCTGATGGCTAAAGATGCTAAACATTTTTTCATGTATATATTGGCCATTTGTATTTCTTCTGTGACATGTATATTCATTTCAGTTGTCCATTTTTTGATTGGGTCTTTTTAGGGGTCTAATTTTGAGTTCTTTATATATTCTAGATATTAATTCTGTCTGAGAAATAGCTGGTGAAAATTTTTCCCCTTTCTGTAGGCTGTCTCTTCACCCTGTAGGTTGTTTCCTTTGCTGTGGAAAAGCTTTTTAATTTGTTATGACCACATTTGTTGATTCTTTTTCCTTCTTTCCTTCCTTCCTTCCATCCTTCCTTCCTTCCTTCCTTTTTCTGATACTGGGGATCAAACTCAGGACCTTGGACTTACAAGGCAGGCATGGTGCCCCTGAGCTAAATCCCCAGCCCCATTGATTCTTTTTGTTTGCTTCATTTTTTTGGTACTGGGGATAGAACTCGGGACCTTATGCTTGCGAAGCAGGCGGCGGAACCACTGAGCTAAATCCCCGGCCCAAGCCCTGTTGATTCTTGATATTATTTCTTGTGCAATTGGGGATCTGCTCAGGAATTCTTTGCCTGTGCTTGTGTCTTCAAGAGTTTTACTGATTTTTTTCTTCCAGTTGATTCAGTGTTTCTGTTTTTTGTACAGAGGTCTTTGATCCATTTTGATTTGATTTTAGAATCCTTAGGAATCCCTTGTCTTGTGGCTAATACATCAATTCATTCTGTCCCTTCCTGCATCCACCCGAAGGGCAGCCTCCTGACCCATCGCTTCTCGGTACGGTCTCTCAGCCCTCATCTCTGTGCACCAGAGGTGACAGGCGCTTAGTCTGAGACTGATGGACGGAACAGGAATCTGGTGGAAGTGCTCAAGGAAGTTATAAAGCCGTTCACATGCTTTACGTGGACTGCGTTAGCATGTCGTTGGCAGGAGCGTAGAACTGTACCCCAGTTGTTGTCTGAAGGGACTTGGCTGAGAGCTGTATTGAAATAATCTCATGTATTGAAAGGGCGGTGGGAGTTGTGGACTCCACTCTGGGAAAGACAGGAATTTTCCTCTACCAGATTTCTTTCTCTCCAATGAATAGCACCTTCTATTTCTACCTTGTTTTGTAATTTTTACATGCTGCCTTTATTATCCAGTCCTCACAGAAAGTCTGCACGTTAATTTATTTGTACCCTTTCTTATTCCAGAAAAAGTTTGAATTGCAGAGGAAAATTCAATAGAATAAAAAAATAGATGAGGACATTGGAATAAAGGAAGAATAAGGCTAGATGGATAAAGGCAGGGGTGCAGCCACCTTGTGTCCATAAAGTCATTTGTAGTATGGACTGTAGCGGCCAGAAACCACAGGGAAATCTTGTTTATTAAAATAACATGGTCGGGGCCGGGGATTTAGCTCAGTGGTGCAGCCGCCTGCCTCGTAAGCGCAAGGTCCCGAGTTTGATCCCCAGTACCAAAAAAAAAAACTAACATGGTCGTGAGATTAAAATAATAGATGCTCAGGATCAGAGGTTTCCTTGGAACTGAGACCTGTGGGTTTCTGCAGCCTTGTCTTGGGAGCAACATGGCAGGGAGGGCCCGTGGGGACTGCATCGGATGCGTCAACCAGGGCAGTTCCAGGAGGGGCTGAGCTGATGAGTGCCGTAGGCCCTGCTGGTTTTTCTTATAATCCATTGTTTTCAAATATGCAACAGAAAACACCGGGTTAGGTCTTTGGGAATAATCTGGAAGTCGGTGAGTTGGCCTGGGTGGAGTCGCGATCTTCATTTGGAAGATGAAGAAAGAAGCAGGACTTGGAGAGGTGACGGCTGCCCAAGGCCACAGGCTCAGTGGCCGAGCTGGGCCGGAGCGGGACCAAAGCAGGGACCGAGGCTGAAGCCTCCTGACGTTGAGTCCGGTGCCCTTTCAACCACAGCCCTCGCTTCTCCAACCCCAGCAGACCTCTCTTACCACTGGGAGCCGGGAGAATGATTAACCCTAAAGTTAAACAGCTGAAAAGTGTCACTGCTGTCCAGAATGCGCTCCCTGCCCAGATGTTGACTGAATTAACCTCGTAGCTGACGTTTCCTCTCCACTCTCTGAAGTTGGTGCCTCTCATTTCTGGTGTTTTGTTTGATAAAGTGTACATGTATGTGTTTGTTTAAAATTTGCATGAAGTACATAAATGACTTCAGAGTACATTTATGTTTTTTGTCCTTTCTCCCCAGTTGATATTGATACAGTATCCTGTATGTCCTGCTGATATCGGTCACTCACTCATTTTATCTGTGCAGTGGTCCTCCCTTACATGAGTCAGCCATTCTTTTACCAATCTGATTCGATTATAGGAACAGTCGCACCGTGAGCATTCCAGGACACGGCTTCCTGTATACGTGCATGCTTTTAGAGCACATGGTCGTTGCCACATTTACTAAATCACCAACAGCTGCTGCTCCTATTTGAGCCTCATGCAGATATAAGACAGTCTGTGCCGAGTGCTCTGGGGCAAACTGTAGGCCCAGAATGCTGTTCTCTGGTCCATTCAGAGCCAGTGCTGCCCTGGGCTCTGGCATCAACCGCCCTTCCGATCCTTGTGTGCGTCTCTGGTTTCGTGCTGCTCCTGCTGTGGACTGTGGCCTGCCCTGGGCACTGCTCATTCTGAAAGCACCCACCCTGCCCTTGCTCCCCTTTCCCAGGAGATGACCCCACTTCTTTTCCTGAGAAAAATGAGGTCATCTGATGAGAGTTCCCTTCATTCTTCTCTCCTTTGAAAGGTCTCAGCATTTCTGCCCTGAAGAATGGCAAGCCTGTTTTGCAAACCTCGCAGTCTTCTTGGAATGGATGGGAGGATGCATTTTAACAGGTTCTGAAGCCGGGTGTGGCTGAGCATTGCCTGTGATCCTAGCATTCTGGGAGGCTGAGGCAGGAGGATGACAAGTTCCAGCCCAGTCAGGGCATCTCAGTAACTTAGCGAGACCCCATCTCAAAAAATTAAGAAAAGGACTAAGGATGTAGTTCATTGTGAAGGCCCTGGGTTTAATTCCCATTACCAAGGAGAAGAGAAGAAAAGAGAAAAGAAAGGGAAGGGAAAGGGGAATGAAAGGGAAAGGGAAAAGGAAAGCGAAGGAAAGGAAAGGAAGTAGTTCTGAGCCTTATGATGGATTGGAAGAATCGCGCCAGGATTTCCTCCGTCTCCAAAATCCTTTGACACCGTATACAAGCCCCAACCACAGCCGCCAGCCTTCCAACTTCTTTCCTGAAGAGCTTGCACTGAGCCGTCCTCCGGCCCCCCAGAGATGCCTTTGTCGCGCCTGTCCTGTTCCGTGTTCCCGTCCCCACTCCGTCCTTTCCATCTCCTCCTCCCCAGACCTTGCCCAGAGCCCCCTTCTGCTCCCCTTTCCTCTCTTTCCTCTGCTGCCTGACTCGTTCTGGGAAGGCCCCTTTAGGGTCCTGTGTTCAATACCCAGTCCCTCTTTTTCTCATTTTTAGTCTTTCCTATTTTGTCAGAATAATTCCTTTTTCTCTTTTTAGTTTTACTTATTTGTTTGGTGGTGCTGGGGATCAAACCCAGGGCGCCTGCTGGTCAAGTGCTCTCCCGATGAGCTACCCCTGGTCCTACTCTCTTACCTCCTTGGGGCAGCCCCTCTAGTAGCTTTTTCAGAGAGAATGCCCCAGACATAACATTTTTGGGAGGCTTACATGCCAGGAAATGACTCTTTTTTTTTTTTTCCAGTATCGGAAATCAAACTCAGGACCTTGCGCTTGTGAGGCAGACATAGTGCCACTGAGCTAAATCCCCAGCACTTTCTCTACCTTGATACTCGATTCATACTTTAGATAGATAGAGATTGAAAGACTTTCTCAGAATTTTTTTTTTTTTTTTTTTTGTACCGGGGATGGAACTCAGGACATTGCACTTGCAAGGCAGGCGCTGTGCCACTGAGCTAAATCCCTGGCCCACTGTCTCAGAATTTTAAAAAATATGTGATAAAATACACTTATGATAAAATTTACTACTTTAGCTATTTTAGAGTCTTCCATTCAGTGGCATTACACACCTTGAACTTCCGTAAGCTTCCCCAACTACCATCCACCTCCAGAAGTCTTTTTATCTTTGAAAACTGACTCTCCTCCTGTCAGAACAATTAAAAGTTAATTAAAATAGTGAACTCCCATTTCCACTTCTCCCAGCCCTTGGCAGCCACCATTCTATGAATTTTGTTTCTGTGAATTTTAACTTAGAAGTATTTTAAGGTTCAAGTAAGTGGGGCCAATCATATAGCATTTGTGGGATCTGTGCTGATTTCCCGTATCAGATTTTGTAGCTTTGCGGTTTTTTATTTGTTTTTTGGTACTGGGCATCGAACTCAGGACCTCACACTTGCCACTGAGCCACTGTGCTACTGAGCTAAATCCCCGGCCCACTTTGGGCTTTTTAAAAAAACTCTGTTTTAGTGCTATGACTAGCTTTTAATTTCTTTTTTTTTCTGGTTCTGGGGTTGAATCCAGGACCTGGCTTATGCTAGGTAAGTGCTCTACCACTGAGCTTCATCCCCAGCTTCTTAGCTTTTACTTTTTACTGTTGATGATGATTACTGGTTTTAATTTCCAGCACAGGCACACTCTAAAAATCCAAGTTTGTTTTCCAGGGTGTAATAACCATTGTTCATGTAGTCTAGTGTGAGCACTGAATAAATGTTAGTTTCTGTAGTTTTTGGTCTCATGTACTTTATCATTGAGTTCCAACAACGCCCTACAAGAAGAGCATTGTTCCCACTCTGCAGCAGTGTTGGCTGCAGCTCAGTGCATCTGGGGTTGGTCAAGGCCAGTGGAAGGCTGCAAGGGAAGCGGCACATTCCCTCAGGATGCTCTTATCATGCACGGCACAGGTGGCATTGGCTGTGAGCGACATTGTTTCCTTGTGAGATTGCAAGTGCAGCAGCATCATAACCTGAGAACTTGGGACAAACTTGTTTTCCGGAAGTAATGATTGGTGGCGTTGATCATTCTGTTTTGTGGTGGGCGTGATAAGAATCCTGTACAGTGCTTAGGAGGAGTTTCCTGGTGGACCTTAAAAATCACCTGGTCTGGGAATTTGCAGTTATAGGATGAATAATGGAGTTAGGGAAAGTTAATGGGAAGAAGATGAAGAAACTCACTGCCACTGTGGTCACCAGCTTGCTTCCGCCAGCTATTAGCAGATCAGAGTTAACAACAGTCAGTTGCTAGGATAGCTGGGGGATTCTTCAGAATGCCTGAGAAGACCTCAATTAATATGGAGCAGGTGGTGAATAAAAAAAAAGTCCGAAGGAGGCACCCCAGGGAAAATGCTGGCATTTAAGTTACTGTTACAGAAATAAGTGAAGTATTTGCCAGCCCTGCTATGGTATTCCTTGTGATCAACCTTTCAAGACAGAGTAGCTACCTCTTTCTCATTCTGTGATTTTTTTTCCATGCCAATAGACTGGCAGGGATTGTTAACAAACTAAGAATGATGTGGTGGATTAACTAATGGTCAACTTGGAATGCCCAGCTGAACTGAGTCAGTGTGGTTTTGGGCGTGGAAGACCCACCTGAGGATTGTCAATGGCATAAAAAGAGAACCGGAGGGGAAGTTTATATGAAGCTTGGCAGGGCTGGTTTTCCTGATAAAAACTCAGCTGTTTTCATTGTCAGAAGAGCTTGGGTCCTTGCTGTCGCGGGGATGGCTGCTGTTCTCAACAGGGGAACTCTGGCCTTTGCCTTGAGGGTCGCATGCTTCCTAGCTCCAGTGCAGATCCCTCAGCCTGGTGGCACAGACCCTTCAGCCCACCGGCCCAGGCTTTGTAGTTTCTACCACTGGCCTTTGGGCCTTCCCAGTCCAGATCCTTGATAAGGATTTGCATTGGACATTGCTATGGGCTCTAGGCCTCTGGCTGTATTCATGGAGGACACTACCTTGGGCTCTAGGCCTTCAGCTGGACTTCTGCAGGACATTGCCGTGGGATCCAGGTCCTTGGGTGGATTCATTGGGTCTCTAGTGTGTGGACACATCTCTTGCACTCCTCTGCATTTGACTTTTTGGGTGAATATTATAAAATGATCCTATAAATGTGTCCTGTATTAAATCTATTCCCTTGCAGACCCTGACTACAACAGATGAGAAAATGAAAGACCCATTGAATTACCAAAAAAGGCCTTTGGAAATATTTTCTAGGAATTTTTGATAAACTCAGAATTTTTGTAGGTGTACAGGTTCTATAGTGTACGGCCTAAAGAACTGGTCCGGAACGACACAATACTGTACCTTATTTTCTACTTCATTAGTGTTTTATTAAAGTGCAATTTTTAATTGCAGAAGATATATATATTTGCCCTTTTAAAATGTAGATAAGCAAATAGAAGAAAGCAAATGTCACCCAAGATCTCATTCACTGGAAATAATCTATATTCAGATTTCATTTTTTAGTTGAAAACAGTGTCACTATAATAACCTAAAGTAAATGCCAAATTTCCTTTTGAAAAGGGAAATTCACTAGTGTTTTGAGGTTTCATAGATACCACAGACGTATTAAGATATATTGCGTATGCAAACAACCGTTGTTTCAAAAAAGATTATACCTTTTATAAAAGCATACATATTAATTTAGCATTAATTTTTAAAACACAATTCCACATTATTCCATTTGCACTTAGAAGCTTTAATGCCACTACGTTAATTCTTTTTCTTTTCTTTTTTTTTTTTTTTTGCGGTACTGGGGATCGAACTCAGGACCTTGTGCTTGTGAGGCAGGCATGGCACCACTGAGCTAAATCCCCAGCTCTATGTTAATTCTTTACCCAGCCTTTTGTTAGATTCCCGAAGAAAATTATCATTCACTTTTAATAATGGTCTCTTATTTTGATTCTAAACCTTGGGTTCATTGCATGATTGTGGTCACTGTTACTGGAACAGGGCAAGGAAGCAGTGTTATTCCCATCCAAGGAAGTGTCCCTGTTCTCTCCTTGGGGAAGGAACATGATCCTGGGGAATCTGGATGACTGTGACCCTGGGTGCCCATAGGCATATCGCTTAGCAGGCTGTTGCAATTCATTTAAGATACAGTTTCATAGTTGAAACAGTGATAAGTGAATTGAAGTAACATTTAAGAGAATTTAAAGAACCTATAGTATAGTAATATAGCATACTTCTGATCTGAGTAAATGGGTAAATCATGCATTGTCATTGCGATACCAATGGGAAAACAGTATCATAGAACATGTTGTTAAGAGGAAGTATGCCACTGGGGTTTAAAAATGAGGCTGAGGGTCTCTAGAGCTGTTTGCTGGTTCTACCATCTAAATGCAGACCATTCTTAACCCTAGAGAATCTGATTTCTACCCTTGCTATGGATAGAATTTGTTCCTGTCAACTTTTTTTTTTTGGTACCGGGGATCGAACTCAGGACCTTGTGCTTGCGAGGCAGGCAGGCAGCGGCACCACTGAGCTAAATCCCCAGCCCAACTATTTTTTTTTTAAAAGCAAATCGACATGGAGCCAAACGTAATGGTTACTTTTTCAGTCTTATCTTGCTTGACCATTGAGGATCATTTGCCCTTTTAGAAAGTCCTTGGATTAGTCAGCTTTCCCCTCACTGAGCCACGGTATTCCGTGTTCACACTATAAAGGTGAGGAAGGTTAGTTTGGCTTATGGTTTGGGGGATTCAGTCCATGGCTCCACAGCAGGAACATCTACAAGAAAGTGCTTCCCAACTGCCATGAACTAAGTAGCTTTGTTCCGCTGCCCCGCCTCCCACCGTGATGTCTCATAGAGAAGTCTTTTCACCCTACCTTCACATGGTGGAAGGGTGAAGGTCTCTCTCCAGCCTCTTTTATAAGGGTACTGATCCCATTCATGATGGCTCCACCTGTCAAAGGTCACACCTCCTAATACCACCACTCTTTAGGGGTGAGGATTTCAACATGAATTTTGAAGGTCATATGAATTCAGTCCATTACAACTCCTGATGGCCACATCCATCTCTCTTCAAGTGGTGGCACCACAGCACCCCCTGTGTTCATCTCTTGGAGGATTTTGCTTACTACTGTGTTCATTTGTCATTCTCAGATTTAATTCGTTGAGATGAGGTTTGTTATATATAAACATATATATAAGCATATACATTTACATATAAAAGCGTGTTAGGTAGATGGGTAAAAGAAAGGATAAATGACACAGCAGACGTCTATCACACTTTGGTTTAGAACAGTGGTGACAAACCTGTGGCACACATGCCACAGCAGGCTGTTTGCATCATTGAAAGCTCTGAAAGATTTGCCATCACTGGTTTAGAGTACAGACTCTGAAGCCCAAACCACCTGGATTCAAACCTCTGCTCCATCATTTATTAGCGGTGTTTCCTTAGACAACTGTATATAATGTCTTGGTTTTGTTTCTTCAAGGAGGGGGACAGTAACTGAGCATGGTGGTGCATGGCTGTAATCCCAGCATGCTGGCTGGCTGAGGCAGAAGGACTGCAAGTTCAAGTCCAGGGTGGGCAACTCAGCGACATGATGTCTCAAAATAAAAAATTAAAAGGGCCAGCATGTGGCTCATTGTAATGATGGGGATAACTACAGAACCTATCTCACACTGTTGTTAGGAAGAGTTATATATGCAGACTGCTTGTAACAGTGCCTGTATGGAGTAAGTGCTAATGAGGTGTTGCTATGATTTTTATTATCCCCCCCCATGGCTTTTAAAAATAGCCCTGCCACGGAGCAAGGAAATAAATTCAGTTTTTCACCCATTAAAATGAAGTCATACTTTTGTCTTCTGGCTTAGGAGCCCGAGGGTGTGGGAAGGGTCGGGGAGGTACTGGGTCTGTCACACAGTGGCTGAGGACCTCTGTCACCAGGCGGCCGGGGCCTGTGGGCGGGTAAACAGCCTCTCCTTTGGTGAGAAGGAGTCAGCTCATTAGAGCTGTGTGCTCTCCACAGGCTACTTCTGATTCATCCTAATTCAGAGGGTAAACAAATTAATTATTAATAAATTTATTTGATAGATAAAATCATTAATAGTACTGATCCATGAAAGAGATAGTAAGAGGAAGGCTTTGGAAAATATTGAGGAAGAAGGCATGGAAAAATTTTTGAGCTGTTTAATGATTTTTATCCTTTGCATTTTAAAAAGTAGTCTGTTTAATATTTAATATGATTGATTATATCTAGCTCTTGGCCTTAGACTTAGTTTCTAGTTTTCCCTTGAACATTTTATTATGAAAAAATTCTAGTATATTGCAAAGCTAGAGAATTTTACAGTGCACACCCATTTATGAAATGTGATAAAAAATACAGTGAATGTTTAAATTAAAAGTTTGTGGGCCAGGGATTTAGCTCAGTGGCACTGCGCCTGCCTCACAAGTGCAAGGTCCTGAGTTCTATCCCCGGTACCAAAAAAAAAATTGTTACAGTGAAAGACATGTTGCCATTAATCCCACTCAAAATATTCCCCAACTTTGAACACACTTATCCCACTGTTCTTACCACTTTCTGAAGCAGTTCTGGAAGTCCTCTTTTGTGAGTGCCTTTATGGCTACCTCGATGTCTTGAATTGATTTAAAACGTTTATCTTTCTTGGCCATTTTGTGTGTGTGTGTGTGCGTGTGTGTGTGTGTGTGTGTGTGTGTGGTTTCTGGAGGTCAAACTCGGTACCTTGTGCTTGCAAGGCAGGTGGCGGCCACACTGAGCTAAATCCTCAGCCCTTTCATGGCCATTTTGACTTTGGGGAAGAACCAGAAATCACACAGTGCCAGACTCGGTGAATAAGGTAGATGAGAACACTCTAATGTTTTTATGAGCCTGCCTTTCTCTTGAATGGCACTTGGCAGCCGCTCTCAGCGTACCTTTTTTTTTTTTTTTTTTTT